>OY856412.1:51352500-52552500 GCA_963693085.1 Alisma plantago-aquatica
TTTAGTTATTTTTTGCATATTGTGTATTCTAATCAAATTCCGTTTCTCAGCTCAACCACTACGAGCGAATAGACGATGAGGGTGTTAGGGCCCAGGGTTAGGCTCTCTTTCTCCTTCCTTGTGGTGCTCCCCCACATCCTGGAAATATTAGAATTAGAATATGTCCTTCTCTCTTCCCCTTGACGATTTATTGACTTTTATGATAAGTTATAATTAATGGAATACAAATATGAAAATCTAGTAGATATTCATGTGATGATGATAAGTAAGTAAATGTGTTAATGAATAAATTTGCAAGACCCCAGACATGTGCTATGGGTTAACCTTGTTTGTTTTGGATTAATTACATTCTTATAACCTTTCTATAATCCTTTGAGATGTTTTTAGTGGTTGTGGAAATCTTAAGTTTCCAGTTTGAGTTTGTTTGCATGATGTTTGTGCTTTTGTGCTTGTTTTGAGGCAAATTGCAATATATCCATTTGTGAGAGTTATATTGCAATTTGCCACCTCTAGAGTTTCTTTCTCACTCTTGGCTTCATGAGAGAGAGTTTGGAACTTTGGGGCAGCTTGGTTGAGGCTTGGTTGAGTGGTGACACCCTTAGTGGTGATTAGGGTTTTCTAGGTTTGGTGTGTCTCAACCTATGCGTACCTTATGGGTTGTCTCGACCTAGGTCGTGACCTAGGGCATGTTATGTGGGTGTCACGGTCAAGACACCTTCCCTAGGTGTGGTGGTCATGACCAAGATGGTATTGGGTCAAGAAAAGTTGCTTTTGTATAGAGTGTCTTGACCTAGGGTGTTTTGGTGTTGTTGTCGTGACCACGGATGGAGATCCTTGGTGGGTCACAAACACGACCATGTTGGGTGAACTAGGTGGTCGAGACCCAACATAGAGTGCATTACCATATGATGCATGTGTGTGATAAGTGGTTAAATGTTGGTTTCTTGGGTGGACAAGTGTCCTAGTGGAACCCTATTTTATTGACACCTCATCCTTACTCTTCTCTCTCTTTCCTCATGTATAGAAACCCTCTTCTCTCCATGCAAGTGATCTTTTCATTCCTCTTCTTTCTCCTTCCTTTCTTGGTCATCCTTGGAGCTCGGTGGAGCAAGAAGGTGTTGTCCTTGGTGCTTTAGAGGAGGTTCAACCTTGCATGTGGCGTTTGTGGTGATTCTTTCTCATCTTCTACCTTGGTAAGTATCTAACTTTGTTCTACAACATTTTTCTTTAGAACCTCCACCTTCTTCTTTCTCTTTCCTTGGTCATAGACTAGGGTTCTACCCTAGTGGTCACCTTGAGAGAAACTCCTCTTCACAAAGGCCTTAGACTATGGACTATCCATGGTGGTAGCTAGTGGGAGGATGTTTTCTTCTCTTTTCCCCCTTTCTTCTTTGGTTCGGCCTAGGGTTTTCTTTGCCCTTTTTATTGTGCTACCTTTTAGTAAGGTGTTCTTCTTTTTGGAGGTGATCTTGTGATCGTGTTCTTTATTGGAGCTTCTTTCTCTCTTTTGTAGCTTGAGCTTAGAGCTTGTTTCCTCTTCAAAATAGGTGAGTGATATAACACTTAACCATGACTATTATTGCACTTTCTTTGTTTGCATGTAGTTGTTATCGCTCTCTAAATGTATCCCTAATGTTCTAGTAGATGATACCATGCTTGGTTTGCTTAGAATCTGAAACCCTAATTCAATGCACCTGACTTTGGTGATTGTTATGTAATGATAGTTTTCTCCTATCTTTTGACCTTGGGTTGGATCACATGTATCATGTCTGTGTATCTTTGTGCTATCAGGAGATTAGGTTCTATTTTGGGGTGCCTTAGGTGTGATTTCCTCTCTCTTTCATGAGGCATTTTCATGTGATGGCATGGAACATGTGTTAAGGTTTTGATACCCAACTTACGGTGATGTTTTCTTTTTTGAAGATGATGGTTTTCCTTGTTGTTCTCTTCAGTTTGGCCCTGTTATGCTCCTATTTTGATTTTGTTTGTTAACCTTTGTTTGATGATGGTTCCTTACCTTGGAGGTAGTTTGACCGTTAATGGTTTCTATACCTTGTTTTGTCTTGGGTTGTGACACTTTGATATGTTGGTTTTAGGTCAAGACAACCGACCTTGTGGAGGTCGCTACATCCTACTCATTGATGGTTGCGACACCTACTCCCTAGTGGGTCGAGACACACCCTTTGTTCTGGTCGAATTTCTCCCTTCCTTCTTGAGACTGTGAAATGCTAGTCTTGGTGGTCAAAACCCTAATATCATGTGTAGTCGAGACATGCTTCTTCATGGCTGAAATGCCTTGCCTTGGGTCGTGGGTGCGACCATGTGATGTCACAGTCGAGACACCATGTAGCATGGTCGTCGTGAGACAACATATTTTCATGGTTACGACAGTCCTAAGTAGTGAATGATTGTCACATATACATAATCATATGAATGATATATGAGCATGAACACTAAGTAAGAAACTGTGTATGGTGTTGTTTGGTTGGATGCCTAATAATCGTCAATGACGATCCTTAACCCTACAATATTCCAAGGATATGGGAGATGTCATACCTAGGGTGTAGTGATTGAATATAACTATAAGACCCTACTCATCTAAGTATGAATGCTTAACCCTAATCTAGGGATAATTGATGTGTTTGCTTTGCTCTCTTCAAATGTCGATGATGATATGATGATTCTCTTTTCTATTTATAACCCCCTAACCTTGCAGGTGAAATGAATGTCATGGCTTGTATATGCTGTGGTGATTATTACTTGATACAGGGTGGGGATTATGCACATTAATGAGGCATAGTGTGGTGATAAACATGTAGGGTTTATGTGATCGGGTCCTATAACCTGGTGATGACTTAGTGTCTATTGTGAGGTGATAGACTCTAGTGATATGATTGTAATATTGATATCCCACAGTGATGTGCCATTGGTGATTGGCCCCGAGATTGGATTTTTTTACAAATATCATGTGGTAATTGTGTGACAAGTTCACACCTTATACATTTTATATCTTCTAGAGTGGTACTATACCCTTATTCTTGTAGAGTTTGTTATGTCTTTATACGTTGTAACTTGATTGATGCTAAAAGTCACCCAATTGGCTAACTAATGAAATGGAACTCTAATCATGTGGGAGCCTTGTGCCATATATCCTTTCTAGTGTCATCTCTAATTGTTGAATTGGTGAAATGAGTATAACTAGGGGCACATATTTTTGAATATGTGGGGGGTGCAAGTTGAGTATTTCCTTGCATCAACAATTACACATTGTGTGAGACAGTCATGTATGAGCCGATCTGCTTGAGTTATGGATGCCCATGCATGAGCCATGCCTTCTTTTAAGAACAATCATGCGTGAGCATGTTCTTCTAGTGTCATTACCTGGACTGAGGTGGGCTAGGTGTTACATATATATGGGCGGCCATGCGTGAGTTGACCCTTCTATTGATTATATGTCGTTGTTACAGTTGACTGGTATGTCTTTGAGGTGTTTTCTCTTATGCTGACCAAGAGGTGTGGAGAGGTCATGGATTCCAGCTCTTTCATGGACCTTGCATGGCACCGATTTCTACTTAGCAGTGGTTGGTTGGATTTGGGTAGTACGATTCAAATCCTCAGGGCAATAACAATAATAAAAGATGTAACATAACCGTGTAATATTTGCATAGGGTCAAATGTGAATAACATTGGTTGATCCCTTTGTCTTATCCTTCTTCTGATTTCCTGAATTATAAGATAGTAAGAGAAGTCAACTGTTATACATGTTCTTCATATTCCTTTTTAGAATTTAAATTGATCTACTGTTTAGGTGTAGCTACATAGTCTTGCTTACTCTACTTTATGTGTTGATTTCATATCGTTTAATTGAATCTGCTCAACCTTCTTAGTATGTTATTTACCTACTTATCTTATTTGTGCTTTTAATAGACATTGGCGGAGAGTTATATCTCTCGTTGGGATGTGTGGCCTCACCCCATGGGTTTCCTCATCTTTTAGGTGGTTCAGAATGAGGGAGTAGAGATTGTATTGTTGGTGCTGAGAAGCAAGAGGACCAATAGTTGTTGAAAGGTTGGACATGTTGCTTGTGTATAGAAGTAGAGTCCTATGTGTCATCCCTGTACACTTAGGTACTTGGGGAGGTTTTGGTTGTACATATTGATACGAGGTTTTGGCTTTATGCTCGTTGTCATATAGAAATGGCATATATGTATATGAACATGTATCATGTGTGACAAGATGTGTCTAGAGAGATAGTGAACAATATCCTATATGATGTTTTAATTGCGCACTTTGGTTTTGAGTAATCTTGTTTGTGGTGTGTCGGGGCCTCACAATTTGGTTGGTATCAGAGACTTAGGTTCATTGACTCTATAAGGGCATAGGATTAGGGTTTTTTCTATTCTAGTGTCCTCCAGTTTATCTTACGGTCACTTCTACTTATGCAGAAGAAGAAGAAGATGTGAAAAGATGGCTGGTGAACATGAAGAACATGTTGTAGAGAGCAGTGTTGTTGCACCCAGAGGTAGTGCAAGGGTTCAGGAAATAGAATATCGGGCACTTGAAGTGCCCCTATTTGACCCGGTCATGATGGAAAATCCAGCGTTCCAGTCCATCTTTGGACAATTTATGGTGATGAAGATGCAAATGGAAGACATGATGTCTATTCCCCAGTCTAGGGCAGCTGTTCCACACGCATAATCCTCAGGTATTGGGAAGACCTTCAAGAGGTTGAGGCATGTTGGAAACATGGAGTATGCTAGTATGATGGATACAACATATGCAGATCTTTGGTTGACGGAGTTGTAGAAGGCCTTCAAGATCCTTAGCATCCCCGAGGGTGATAAGGTGAAACATGATGTGTATCTTATGAAAGGAAGTGTTGGACATTGGTGGGCCATTGAGGAGGAGAAATGCTCAGGTGTTGATATCAATTGGGAGGAGTTCATGTGGGAGATTTACAGTAGTTTCTTCCTGTGTAACTATCATAATGAGAAGATCTCTCAATTTGAGAAGATCAGGCAAGGAGCCATGATGATCAATGAATATGAGGCAATATTGATGTGGTTGCTGAGATTCTGTTCTCACATGGCATCAATAAATGAGGAGAGGATTAGAAGTTTCGAGAAGGGTTTGAATAGTGAGTTGACTACAATTGTGGCACTGCTTGAGAATTTGAGAAGTTTACAACATTCGTGGAATCTATCAGGAGGATTGAACAGTCTGTGTTTGAGAAGAGGCAGAACAATGCCAAGAAGAGGCATGCGTAGTACCAAGGGAAGTTGTCAGGAGTCTTTAAAAAGCCTAGGTTTCCGGCATCTCCAGCTCGGTAGAGGTCCAATGCACAGACCCAATAGTCACCTAGTAAAGGCAGAGGCCAAATCTTTCCACCAACATGATCCCCTAGTGCAGTGTTAGTATTAGTGATGGGGTTTTCGAGGCCATGGTATGAGAGAAGAACATGCTACAAGTGTGACCAAGTCTGGCATACTAAGCAGTTTTGTTCCGTGAAGGATGATGAGGTGACCTAGAAGCCAAGGTAGAGTCAGCAAGGCTCACAGAGACAACAATACAACAGTGGAGGAGGATGAGGACATGGACAAGCATCGTAGGCTGGTTCTTTAGGACATGCCAGTAGAGGATGGGGACATCAGTAGGCTACATCTAGATTCGATGCCATTGGTCTGCCAGAAGGAGTAGTCAACCCGCAAGTAGTGATAGATCATATGGAGTTATTTCATTTTAATTTGTCTTCCTCTTACTTTATATATGTTTTGGTTGATCTGGGTGTGACCCACTCTTTTATCACTCATGAAGTGATTTCTAGTAACTATTTTCCTATTAGACATAGACACAATAGCCTTCACTTAGTAACTCCTTTGTCGATTCTGTAGAGTTGCAGGAGGTGTGTCCTTCTTGTGTCCTTTTTGTTTTAGGGCATAACATTCAAGTAGATCTCCTACCACTTGACATGCATGGATTCTATGTGATCTTTGGAATGGATACCTTAGAGAAGTATCATGTGGTCTTGGACTATAGTGCCAAGGTGATGAAGTTTTAGGATGGCGATGTGGATCTTCCAAGGAGATAGGAAGATTCTTTCAACATATCTGGTGTCAATGATGATGGCAGAGAAGTTGATGAGGCAGGGTTGCAAGGCATTTTTGGCACATGTGATGTATACTAAGGTGAGGAGTGCTAGTATTCAGGATGTGTCAGTTGTATGTGAGTTTGAGGATGTGTTCTCAGGTGTCTCCACCTTGAGAGAATTAGTTTGACATCAATCTAGTTTTGGACACTCAAGCGATAGCTCAGACACCGTATAGAATGTCTTTAGTTGATATGGTAGAGTTAAAGAAATAGTTGCAAGAGCTACTTGAGAAGAGTTTATGTCACCATGGGGTGGTCCAATGCTGTTTGTAAAGAAGAAAGATGGATCTATCAGGTTGTGCATAGACTATAGACAGTTGAACAAAGTGATGATAAAGAAAAAATATCCCTTGTTGAGGATAAATGACTTGTTTGATCAGTTACTAGGTGATTAAACCTTCTGTAAGATAGATCTGAGATTGGGGTACCACCAGTTATGGATCAAAGCGAATGTCATTCCTAAGTCTACATTTAGAACTCGATATGGCCTTTACAAGTTTGTTGTTATGCCATTTGGGCTAACCAATGAACCAGAAACATTTATGAATCTGATGAACATGGTGTTTAGGCATTATCTGGACTAGTTTGTGGTGGTCTTCATATATGATATCTTGTTATACTCCATTGACAGTGAGAAGCATGAACAACATCTTCGTTGGGCATTGACTGTGTTGAGGTAGTATCAGCTATATGCCAAGTTTAGCAAGTGCAAGTTTTGACTGAAGGAGGTGTCCTTCCTAGGACACATGATATCTTCTGAGGGAGTTCGCATGAACCCCAAGAAGCTTGAGTATGTGCTGGAGTGGGAACGCGTGAAGACACTGACAGAAGTTTGCAGTTTTCTGAGTTTCGCAGGATACTATAGGAGAGCTTCATCAAGAACTTTAGTTCAATGGATTTACCCCTAACGAAACTGACGAGGAAGTATTTGCCTTTTATCTGAGATGACAAGTGTCAACATGCCTTTCAACTTCTAAAGGAGAATTTGACATGTGCGCCAGTGTCAGTCCTAACTGAGCAAGGGAAAGGATACATAATTTTTTGTGATGCGTCCAGGAATGATTCAGGTTGCATGCTGATCCAGGACAAGAACATGATTTCTTTTTCTTTGTGATAGCTTAAGGAAAACAAGGATAAATACACTGGATGGAACTAATCAAAGACTATGAATGCACGATTGATTACCATCCAGGAAATAAAAATGTCATGGTAGATGCTTTGAGAAGGAAGTCTTCTTCATTATCATTTATGGATAAGGAATAGTTGAGCTTTTTGGTGTGCCATAAGAGAGACATGTTAGTCTCCTTATGCCAAATCAACGTGAAGCTCAAGGCATCTATGTTAGCAAGGTTTTCAACACAGGTGCACGTAAAGTCGATATTGAGACAACATATCAAATATGCACAATAGGCTGATACTAAGATACATCAGATACGCTCAGAGTTCGGCAGTGAGAAACATGATGGTTTCTACAAGAAAGACGATGAGACAATGTGTTACCACAATAGAGTTTTGGTTCCTAATGCTGAAGATTTGAGGCGGATGGTTCTGGAAGAGGCTCACTCCTCAATGTATGTTATGCACCCATGTAGCACCAAGATGTACCATATTCTTAAAGATCTATATTGGTGGCCTAGTTATAAGAGGGATGTAGCTAAGTTTGTTGCCAAGTGCACTGGGTGTCTGCAAGTAAAAGTAGAGTATCAGAAGCCTGCAGGGACATTGCAGCCATTACCCATACCATAATAGAAGTGGGATCATGTTATGATGTACTTTGTTGTTGGTCTGCTTAGGACAGTCAAAGTACATGATTCCATTTGAGTGATCATTGATAGGTTGACCAAGTGAAAACATTTCCTTCCTATGAAGATAATGTATACATCAGAGAATCTTGCTTAAATATATGTTGATGAGATAGTGCAATTGCATGGTGTTCATCCTACTATTGTGTCAAATTGAGGTCCTTAATTTATGAGTCATTTTTGGAATGCTTGCACGCTGCTTTGGGAACATAGTTGAGGTTCAACATTACTTTCCAGCCACAAATAGATGGTTAGTTTGAGAGGACCATACAAACCTTGGAGGACCTATTGAGGACTTGTGTCTTGTAGTTCTTGGGCAGCTGGGACATCCATATCAGTTTGATAGAGTTCTCTTATAATAATAGTTATCATAGGAGCATTGACATAGCACCCTATGAGGTGTTGTATGGGAGATGTTGTAGGTCAGTGTTGTGTTGGTATGCGACCAGTGAGTATCAACTTCTAGGTCCTGAGCTTGTACAACAGACGACAGAAAAAGATTAGAGTGATTCAATGACAATTGAAAGTAGCTCAGGATAGATAGAAGTCATATTCTGATAACTGGCATAGACCCTTAGAGTTCCAAGTGGGTGATAGGGTGTACCTCAAGGTCTCTCCTTGGAAGGGTGTTTTTAGGTTTGGTAAGAAGGGTAAGCTGGCTCCCAAGTATATGGGACCATACCCTATGGTGGCACGTGTTGGAAAGGTGCCATAGAAGTTGGAGTTGCTACCTGAGTTGCACAGGTTGCACCTAGTGTTCCATGTGTCTATGATGAGGAAGTGCCACCCTGATACCGAGTTAGTTTTGCATCCAGTGGAGGTTGAGCTTGTTTAGGATATGTCCTATGTAGAGGGACATGTGTTGATCTTGGATAGAATGATCAAGAAGTTGAAGAAGTAGGATATAGTGCTTGTGAAGGTTTTGTGGCATCACTGTGGTATATAATAAGCCACATGGGGCTTGAATAAGAGATGCGGAAGAAGTACTTGTTTCTCTTCGCGTAGGATTTTGGGGGTGAAATCCTTATTAGGGGTTTATGACTTGTAAGACCCCTAATCTGTGCTTTGGGTTAACCCTATTTTTTTGGCTTTATTGCATTCTTAGAACCTTGCTCTAATTCTTTGATATATTTTTAGATCATTTGGAAAGCTTATGTTTCCAGTTTGAGCTTGTTTGGATGATGTTTGTGCTTTTGTGCTTGTTATGGGGAAAATTGTAATTTACCCATTTGTGAGAGTTATCTTGCAATTTGCCACCTCTAGATTGTTCTTTCTCTCTCTTGGATTCATGAGAGAGAGAGTTTGGTTCTTTTTGGCACCTTGGTTGAGGCTTGGTTGAGTGTTGACACCCTTAGTGGTGATTAGGGTTTTCTAGGGTTTGGGGTGTCTCGACCTATGTGTACCTTGTGGGTTGTCTTGACCTAGGTCGTGACCTAGGGCAATATTTTTGGGTGTCATGGTCAAGATACCTTCCCTAGGTATGGTGGTCATGACAAATATGGTCTTGGGTCGAGACAAATTGCTTTTGTGTAGAGTGTCTCGACCTAGGGTGTGTGTGTGTGGTGATCCTTTGTCTCGACCAAGTGATGTTTTGGTGTTGTTGTTGTGAACATAGAAGGAGATACTTGGTGGGTCACGACCACAACCATGTTGGGTGACCTAGGTGGTTGAGACCAAACATATAGTGTGTCACCATCTCATGCATGTGTGTGCTAAGTTGTTGCATGTTGGTCTCTTGGGTGGACAAGTGTCCTAGTGAAACCCTATCTTATTAACACCTCATACTTGCTCTTCTCTCTCTTTCCTCATGTATATAAACCCTCTTCTCTCCATGTAAGTGATCTTTTCTGGCCCTCTTCTTTATCCTTAATTTCTTTGTTGTCCTTGGAGCTTGGTGGACGAAGAAGGTGTTGTCCTTGGTTCTTTGGAGGAGGTTCAACCTTGCATGCGGTGCTTGTAGTGATTCTTGCTCATATTCTACCTTGGTGAGTATGTGGCTTTCTTTTGCAATGATTTCATATGTAACCTCCACATTCTTATTCCTCTTTCCTTGGTCATAGACTAGGTTTCTACCCTAGTGGTCACCTTAAGAGAAACTCCTCTTCACAAAGGCCTTAGACTATGGACTATCCATGGTGGCAACTAGTGGGAGGATGTTTTCTTCTCTTTTCCCCCATTCTTCTTTGGTTCATCCTAGGGTTTTCTTTGCCCTTTTTCTTGAGATACCTTAGACCAAGTATTTTTTTCTTGTTGGAGTGATCTTGTGGCCGAAGTAGAGATCCTTGTTGAAGCTTCCTTCTCTCTTTTGGAGCTTGAGCATGGAGTTTGTTTCCTCTTCAAAATAGGCGGGTGATATAACCCTTAGCCATTTCTCTTATTGCACTTTCTTTGCTAGAATTTAGTTGTTCTCTCTCTATAAATGTATCCCTAATGTGCTAGTATATGATACCATGCTTGGTTTTCTTAGAATCCATAACCCTAATTCAATGCACCTGACTTTGGTGATTGTTATGTAATTATAGTTTTCTCCTATATTTTGACCTTGGGTTGGATCACATCTATCACTTATGTGTATCTTTATGTAATGAGGAGCTTTGGTTCTTTTTTGGGATGCCTTAAATGTGATTTCCTCTCTCTTGCATGAGTCATTTTCATGTGATGACATGGCACATGTGTTAGGGTTTTGATACCCAACTTTGGGTGATGTTTTCTCCTTTAAAGATGATGGTTTTCCTTGTTTCTCTCTTCAATTTGGCTGCTATGCTCATATTTTGAATATTCTTGGTTAACCTTGGTTGAATGATGGTTGCTTGCTTTGGATGTAGTTTGACCGTTAATGGTTTCTATACCTTGTTTTGTCTTGGGTCGCAACACTTTGATATGCTGGTTTTGGGTCAAGACAGGTGACCTTGTGGAGGTCGTAACATCCTACTCTTTGATGGTCGTGACACCTAATCCTAGTGGGTTGAGTCACACCCTTAGTTCTGGTCGAGCTGCTCCCTTCCTTCTTGAGATGATGACATTCTAGTCTTGGTGGTCAAAACCCTAGTATCATATGTGGCCGAGACATGCTTGTTCATGGCTAAAACACCTTGCCAAGGGTCGTGGATGCAACCATGTGATGTCGCGATCGAGACATCATGTAGCAGGGTGGTTGCGACGCCAAATATGTTCAATGTTGTGACAGTCCTATATAGTGAATGGTTGTCACATATACATAATCATATGAATGATACATGAACATGAACACTAAGTAATGAACAGTGCATGGTGTTGTTTGGTTGGATGCCTAATGAAGATCTTTAACCCTACAATGTTCCAAGGATAGGGGAGATGTCATACCTATGGTGAAGTGATTGAATATAACTATAAGAACCTACTCGGATAAGTATGGAGCCTTAAACCTAATCTACGGATAATTGATGTGTTTTCTTAGCTCTCTTAGAATGACTATGATGATATGCTGATTGTCTTTTCTATTTATAAACCCCTAACCCTATAGGTGAAATGAATGACATGGCTTGTATATGTTGTGGTGATGATTACATGATACAGGGTGGTGCTTATGCACATTAATGAGGCATAGTGTGGTGATGAACATGCATGGTTTATGTGATTGGGTCCTATAACCTGGTGATGGCTTAATGTCTATTCTGAGGTGCTAGCCTCAAGTGATATGATTGGGGGATTGATAGCCCACAATGATGTGCCATTGATTATTGGCCTCGAGAATGGCTTTGTCACAAGTACCACTTGGTAATTGTGTGACAAATGCACACCTTATATGTTTTAAATCTTCTGGAGTTGTACTATACCCTTATTTTTGTAGAGTTTTTTCTGGCTTTATACATTGTAACTTGATTGATGCTAAAGTCACCCAACTGGATAACTAATCAAGTGGAACCCTAATCATGTAGGTGCCATGTCCCATAGATAATTTCCAATTTCAGGCCTGATTGTTGGGTTGGTGAAACGAGTATAACTCAGAGCGCATATTTTTTAATATGCGGGGGTGCAAGTTGAATATTTCCTTACATCTACAATTATAGGTTGTGTGAGACGACCATGCATGAGCCTCTCTCCTTAAGATATGGATGGCCATGTGTGATCCACTCCTTTTAAGAATGGCCATGCATGAGCCATTTCTTCTAGCACTGTTACATGCACAAAGGCGGGCTAGTTTTTATATATATATGGATGACCATGGATGAGTCGATCCTTCTATTGACTATATGTCACTGTTGCAGCTTATTGATATGTATCTGTAGAGTTTTCTCTTGTAATAACCAAGAGATGTTGAGAGGTCATGGATTCCAACTTTTCCATTGACCTTGTATGGCACTGATTTTGACTTAGAAGTGGTAGGTTGGATTTGGGTGGTGTGACTCAAATCCTCAGGGTGATAACAACAATAAAAGATGCAACATAGTTATGTAGCATATTTGCATAGGGTCAAATGCAAATAAAATTGGTTGAGCCCTTTGCCTTATCCTCTTACTAATTTCTTGAATTATGATATGGTAAGAGAATTCAACTGTTATACATATTCTTCATATGCCTTTTTAGAATATAAATTGATCTATTGTTAAGGTTTAGCTAACTAGTCTTGCTTAATCTACTTTATCTATTTATTTAATATCATTTAGTTGAATCTACTCAACCTGCCCAGTATATTATTATCGGCTTTGCTTATTTGTGGTCTTAATAGACATTAGCGGAGAGTGTTATCTCTTGCTGGGATGTTTGGTCTCACCCTGTGGGTTTCCACATCTTTTAGGTTGTCGAACATGAGGGAGTAGAGATCGTGATGTTGGTGCTGAGCCATAAGAGCACAAGTAGTTGCTGAAAGGTTGGACATGCTTCTTGTGTATAGAAGTAGAGTCCTATGCGTCACCCCTCTACACTCATGTCCTTGGGGATGTTTTTTTTGTATGTATCGATACGCGGTTTTGGATTTATGCATGTTGTTGTATAGAAATGGCATATATGTATATGAACATGTTATCATGTGTGATCGGATGTGGCTAGAGAGCCAATGAACAATATCTTTTATAATGTTTTGGGCAAGTGATATGCAATATAGGTGGCTTCTGTGGACTCATGTGCAAATATGTCGTGACTCCTATGATTTAATGGAATCGGTTTTATTGTCATGTGTTTTATGGTAACATGCATGTTTAGTTTTAGTTTCACAGTTCAGTTTTGAGTAATCTTGTTTGTGGTGCGTCAGGGCGTCACAAAATTAGTGATGATTTACATAAGAGTCATGCCACAAGATATGGTTTTAACATTTATATTGATATATTAAAAAATTTTCTTTCGGGTCACCAAGGGTTATTATTCATCATGTGCCCTAGTCACAAGCAAAGGAAAACTAGGCACATCGGTTACATGAAGTTTCCCAAGTTCCTCCTGATATATATTGGAGATAAACTTAGGGAAATAGATCCACACTCCAACAACTGCATTCTAATTTGGTAGCCATTTAGATAGAGTATATGCACATCCGTTGGCCTCCGTACCCCTATAGAATACTACAATATTTGGCTTCAATTCTCCAAGAGGTTTGGATTTTCTACATACGGCTCCATATTGAATAGGTATGCTATTGCCATCATTGATCAATGACCATTCTACCTTGTATTTGGTCTCGAGTACAACTCAGCTTTAGTTCTAGATTACCTCTTAGATTCTCCACACCATCATGAGAAGCTTGATCTCCAAAAAATCTATACTAGTACATGCTTTGCCACATCCTTCTATTCATCTTCCAAATTGATCCCAGATCATGTAGCTAGTAGTTTCTTTCACTGTTCTCTTGATGTAAACTCCATCAACTTTGAGCTTGATCACCTGTAGGTGGGGATGACCTTGTAATCTATAGTTGTTGATTCTTAGGTTGAGAGCTAGTTTCAAACATGTGCATAGTAAGGTTGACTACACTCTCTATCGAAAGGGCTATGGTAGCTTCAGACCGCAAAGATAAGCTCATTTGTGGACTTCTAAAATTGACTCACTGCATTAGCAAACCAAATTTGATGGTTAGGGATGCCTCTCTTTCATTCTAAATTCCTTGAAACCCATTCCACTAGGTTGCTTCCCTCCATGGCCTTGACTTCATGTACATACTTTAGGATTCTCCAGATACCTATGACTAACCAACAATCTTTCAACACATGTAAGGTTGATTCTCTCCTTTCACTACACCTTGGATGTGACGATCGACTGATGAAAACGAGATCAACGAATGCGGAAACGATTAACTAGCAGCGGAATGATTAAAAATCACTAAAAATTAAAACCTTTTGTAAAGAGATCTTCAAACAATAACACTCTTTCATAAAGAGACATAATAAGTTATTTACAAACTGATCCTTCATTACATCTCTATAACAGACACATCTCGAGGATGATAAACGTCAACTACCTTGTTAACTGTACAAGGCAAGATACAAAAACTCGAGGCATCATGCCAAAATCTCAGATTTACTGACTCCTAGGACATGAGAGTACAGAGACGACACATAGGGCATACTATCTACAAGACTTGGCAGTCAGTGTCTCCACCTGAGGATCACTGCTGTCCCTGATGTTGCTGCTGCTGTTGCTGCTGTTATTGCTCACCCACTGATGGGTTCCTTCGTCCACGCCGTCTACCTAAAAAGTCGAATCCCGCAGGGGTGAGACAATTTGAATAATTGTCCCAGCGAGAGTTATAACTCTCCTCCAGAAGCATTGTTATGGCAATAATGGAATAACATAAAGCAGTAGAATTATAAACATTCAACAGTAGGTTTAACATTGTGTAAACTAAGTGAAACAATATTCTCTTAAACAATCATTTCGATTATAACTTAATTGAATGACAAGACATATAACAATAAGGAATATGAAGAACATGTATACTAGTTATTTAACTTAGAGCATTATAAACAATGTATCATCAATCATTGTTTCTCACCGATCAACCTAAGCAAATATGCTACACGGCTGATTACATTTTACAAACATATTTATGCCCTGAGGAGATGAGTTACACCTCTCATACTCCAACCGACCATTACGAAATCGCAATCGGTACCATACATAGATCATCAGAAGAGCCGGGTTCCTATGACCTCATCTCTCCTCAGTCAGTATGAGGAACATCATGCAGGACATCTTGTGTCTCTGCCATAATAGCTTTCCAGGGTATTCTGGCAACTTCTCTATTAGAGTTATTGTGGCGTCATGTACTCTCTTCGCCATCGAGGGATTTCTTGTTTATCTCACATCGATGCAGCATTAACAACATCATCGGGAGATTAGTGATACATCATCCCAGCATAAACATATAATGAAGGAATGAGAGATTAAAATACATCTCATATTAATCCCCACATTAGGACGTAAGGATATTCACGTCCATAACCCCCACATACTCAAAAGTATGCTCTCCAGGAGTTCCCTTAGGAAAACCTATTTCACCATCATTTAACTTCTGACAATGATGGATCTATGGTCAGGGCTCTACATGATATCATTATACTTGATTATTTAAGTACATTATGGCATTCTTTTAGCATCAGGCATGTTTTCAAACATAAACCAATAAGGCAATTGCTATAAAGAAAAGTACTTATTGTATCAAGTTCATATCACATTTGTTAACATTGGGATGTCAATCCCTAACCATCTCATCATTGTGATTCAGGAATATGGGTGTTCAATCCCTTGAATCATCATAGCACTTGTTACCAAGTAACATCTTATCATCCAGTCATTTTAATAGTATGACCTTAATTATAACAATGCATATATTTCTCATGGCTCATACAACCTTTCATTCTCATATGTTACCACTTATCAGGTAACATAGTATATCATTAATCTTAAAGATTATAAAGTGCTTTCAATGCATATGAAATCTTAACCCTTACCTGGATATGATCACCTCTTTATAAAAACCTGCATGGTTAACATTTACTGATAACATGCACATTGTAACTATATCAGCACAATACAAGTTCTTTCCAAATTAAATATAGAACACCACGGCCGTGCTATCTTGCACGGTCGTGCAAGAATAGGCCACCACAGCCATGCTTCATTACACGGTCATGCCACAGAGGATTCACCACGACCGTGTCATATCACCACGGATGGTTTCTAGGGTTAGGTTCCTTTCTTAATTTAATTAGGTTTATTCAACCCCTTTAACTTATACAGGCATAATGATTACTCATTCCATAATCAAGTATAGAGTGTCATGATTAAAAGCATAACCCAAAATTAGGGTTTACTATTCACATTACAGTGAATTGAGGTCATTCCATCATCATATATGAAGATTACTTTCATTAATTCCCTCAAATTAGGTTAAGTTTCACTAACCATCATAATTAGGGTTTTCATGATCTCACTATGGAGGATCATACCCTAATTAGATACATTCATACATATTGGAAGTATATTACTTGATTCTCATTCATATTAGGAGTCTTCTCTCTCCTCTTTCTATGAATTGATGATTACATCACCCTTGATTAGACTAAGTCAAATCAATCTTGACAACATAAGTTATGTCATCACCATTATGGTCATTAGGGTTTGCTTGATCAAGGGGTATTAGTCATACTATCCCATCAAGGGTACTTTGGTAATGTTCACTATTTGTCATAACATGTATCAATCTATTAATTACTTAACCCTTTAATGACTTTAGGTATCTTTAGGGTTTAGGTTAATCAACCACTAAACCATCTTGACCACTAAGGCATCAAACATTCTTGACTTTAATAGACCCCAATCGGTTTTGCACTTTCAACCTCCAAATGGTTTTGAAACCGCATGGAGTTGTTGACCGTTTGGTCCCTTTGACTTTCAAGACCGCATGGCAAGGTACACCATCAAGACCGCTTGCCCTAGGTGAGGTGAAGACCGTTTGGTCTCGTTGACCGTTTGGGCCAACTTTGACTTTGAAACCGCATGGACAATTTGATCTTGAAACCACATGGTCACCAAACAGTTTGGGATCATTTGGTCCCAAATGGTCTTGAGACCGTTTGGTCCCAAACCACCTCAAAACCGCATGGACCAAAAAGTGTCTCAATCATTCCAATTGAGTTAAGGTTTCCAATGTTGAACCCCTCAATCAACCATGCACTTACTAGCCACTTATCAATTGAGTTAATTAGGTCAACTCTCTACTGATTTGACACTCAATTGACTCTCAATTGATCACCAAATAGGGCTTGGATCAATTGGATTAGGGTTTGGAATCGATCACCCTTCAACATATTTCAACATGAGTCTAATTGATTTGAAACGATTGAACCATCATTCAATTGGGTCATGACCTGACCCCAAACGGTCTTGGGATCATTTGGATGACCCCCAAACGGTCTTGAGACCGTTTGCTCAAGTCAACATCAAAAACCAACTCAACCTATTAAGGTTTGGTTCATAGATTTGATCATTAGGTCACTAATCGATTATACTTCAACTTGTTACCTTTCAATCTTCAACTACTTAACCATGGTCAACCCTAGACCTCAAAACAGTCGTGGGTGACCCCCAAACGGTCTTGGGATCATTTGGACATCCTCCAAACGGTCTTGAGACCATTTGCCCATTATTTTATCAAAAACCAAGTTATTCACTTAAGGGTTGAACCCTAGATTAGGTCACAAAATCAACACTTAATTACTCAACAACTTGATATGATTGGACCCTCAATTGGTCAACCCCACTTAACCCTAGACCTCCAAACGGTCTTGGGTTATCACCAAAAGGTCTTGAGACCGTTTGGGTGATCCCCAAACGGTTTTGAAACCGTTTGGGCCACTCAACCCAAACTTCAACATGATTGCACTATTGAAATCAGCAATAGACCCGATTAGGGTTTAGATGAGTAATGAGCCTTCAATTGGTGATTTACTTGGAATTTGATGATGATTTTTGGTGGGTGATTAGTCCACATTATGTACAACAGTCCTCCAAATGGTCAACGCTTGGTCAACACATACAAACGGTCTTGGGACCGTTTGCTCCCAAACATTCTTGTGAAACCGTTTGTTCTTCAAACGGTTTTGAAACTGTTTGCTTCCAAACGTTTTTGCAAACCGTTTGGGCAAGAAGTGGAGGACCGTTTGCTAAAGAAAGATCAGGATGAACTTTCGAAATAACGACATCTTATTCTACCTCAAGAACATGGACTGTTCTTCACGATTTTACTAGCAAGAACACATAGAAGTGTCTAAAGAAGGAGATTTAAGCAACATTTTCATGAAAGGAAGATGCATAGACAAAACTTAAGGGTTAGAGTTATAAAACCCACCTTAGGATCTTATCTAGAGCTCCAAGATTCGTATCTTTAATGGTGGCTTGAGCTCCATAGGTCGTCCAAGGTCCGTTCTTCAAGATTTGGGTGGAGAAGATGGCTAGAAAGAAGAGTTGTATAAGAAAAACTAACAAACCAACCTTGTAATAGGATTTCCTCCATGAATTCGAGCTAGATGATGGTCAAAGCTTACCTAAACCAGCTTGGTCGTTCTCCTCTACTCCTGATCTTCTCCTTAGTCGGCCAAGGCAAGAGGATAAGTGAAGGAATGAAGGGAAACAATCCCTTTCTTGTGAAAAAGATGTACTTATATATTTTGGGTATATTTTCAAGGCAAGGAGGGTTATTTCTTTTATTTCTCAACTAAATCCACCAAGCCCTTCTCCACTTCTTGGCCACGTTTCTCCCTCCATATCACATGCAAAACCCCTCTCTCAACCAAGGTTAAAGAAAAAGGAACCAAACACCTTACTAAGTTATACATGTATAAAAGGCCATTTTGCATAAAACTTGGTTATTTAATTATAAAGGTTATCTTTCTTATTTGATCATTCAAATGAGGCACCCTCCTCATTATCTTTGCTCTACTTTATGCCAAGATTCATGAGAGATACTCTATATGGTATATTTTACATGTTTCACCCTATGTTTTGGGTAAATTGCACTGTACACCAAAACTAGGTTTTATATCACAAGGATTGCTCTACAAGCTATATCTTGGTGCCCAAGCTTGGAGAATCCATATCACTACATCATATTCATTCTCATGATGTATTAACATCAGAGGAACATCTTAACATGTACAATTTGCAAGTTAACCCCTCTAATTAGGTAATTTGCATATTAGTCCATTTTTAACAAAACAATATTACAACATTGTTCAAAAAGGACAGAAATGGAAATATAAGTTCCTCAGAAGCTTTAATTACATATCAAAAGATAATCACAAGCATCTAATCACATGTCTTAAGCAAAACACCTAGGGTTAGTTCATAACCCAGGTCATGGATGTTACAAATTATCCACCCCTTACAAGGATTTTGTCCCCGAAATCAACAAACATAACAAGACAAAACATATATTAAGAGAAAAGAGCAGGGTATTTCCTTCTCATCTCTTCCTCTAGTTTCCATGTGGCTTCTTCAATACCACGATGATTCCAGAGGACTTTCACAAGATTTATGTCTTTCTTTTTCAGCTTTTTAATTCTTTTATCAAGGATCGATACAGGTCCTTCTTCATAAGAAACATCATCATTCAACTCTACCTCCATAGGTTGCAGAACTGATTCTGTATCAGGGTGACATTTCCTAAGCATGGAAATGTGAAACACATGGTGTAATCTCTGTAACTCTGGTGGTAACTCTAGCTTATAGGCTACTCTTCCGATCCGTTCAATGATTGGATAAGGCCCCATAAACCTAGGAGCTAACTTCCCTTTCCTTCCAAATCTCAGAACTCCCTTCCAAGGTGAGACTTTGAGATATACTCTGTCTCCAACCTGGAATTCTAAAGGTCTACGACGCTTATCAGTGTAATATTTCTATCTATCCTGTGCAGTCTTTATTTGTTGTTGTATTACTTTAATCTTCTTGGTGGTCTGCTGTACAAGATCAGGACCTAAAAGTTGATATTCACCGATTTCATACCAACATAGGGGTGATCTACAACGTATTCCATACAAAGCTTCATAAGGTGCCATGCCAATGCTATGTTGATAGCTATTGTTGTAGGCAAACTCTATCAAGCTTAGGTGCAGATCCCAACTTCCTGTAAACTGAAGAACACATGCTCTAAGCAAGTCTTCTAAGGTGTGTGTAGTCCTTTCTGACTGTCCATCAGTTTGAGGATGAAAGGCTGTACTAAACCTTAACTGTGTGCCTAAAGCTTTATGAAGTCGCTCCCAAAAAGACTCGTAAACTGAGGACCCCTGTCAGAAATGATGGTAACTGGGACTCCATGCAGCCGCACTATCTCATCAACATATAACTGTGCTAACTTCTCTGCAGATGTCATTTTGACAGGCAAGAAATGTGCTGTCTTTGTCAACCTATCCACTATTACCCATATGGAATCATGTCCTTTGGCTGTCCTGGGTAGACCAACCACAAAGTCCATGGTTACATGGTCCCACTTCCACTGTGGTATGGGTAAAGGTTGCATTGTCCCTATAGGTTTCTGGTGTTCATCTTTAACTTGCTGACACACAGGACACCGCATAACAAACTCTGCAACATCCTTCTTCATTCCAGGCCACCAATACATATCTTTCAAGTTTCGATACATCTTGGTGCTTCCTGGATGCATGGCATACATCGAAGAATGAGCTTCTTCCAGGACTAATTTTCTCAAGTTATCCACATCAGGCACTATCATCCTACCATGATAACAGGCTACTTGGTCATCTGAGTCATGGAAACCATCTCGTTTCTCACTTCCATACTCCAATCTGATCAGTTGAACTGCAACATCAACTTTCTGTGCCTCCTTGATCTGTTGTCTCAGAGTAGGTTTTATGTGCATCTCAGCTAACAACCCGTCTAACAATGATACTTTTAACTATACATTGTCTTGCCTTAAGGAGATAAGCATATCTTTTCTTGAGCACACTAATGAATTCAGTTGTTCTCTATTCAAAGCTGGCATTGCTGATTTCCTACTTAAAGCATCAACAACCACATTGGCCTTCCCTAGATGGTAATCAATTGTACAATCATAGTCCTTGATTAACTCCATCCAGCGGCGTTGCCTCATGTTAAGCTCATGCTGAGAAAAGATGTACTTAAGGTTCTTATGATCTGTGAAAATCTGGAATGTCTCTCCATAAAGATAGTATCTCCAGATCTTCAAAGCATGAACCACATCAGCTAGCTCTAGATCATGTGTCGGATAATTCTCCTCATGTTTCTTAAGCTGTCGGGAAGCAAAAGAAATCACTTGTTTATCCTGCATCAACACACAACCAAGTCCATTCTTAGAGGCATCATAGAAAACTATATATCCTTTCCCTTGTTCAGGTAACACAAGCACAGGTGCACTTGTCAACCTCTCCTTCAACAACTGAAAATATTGTTGACACTTATCGCTCCATACAAAAGGAACATCCTTCCTGGTCAACTTAGTCAAGGGTAAAGCTATAGCACTGAAGTTCTTAATGAACATCTGGTAATAGCCTGCCAACCCTAAGAAACTACAGATCTCTGTCGGTGTCTTCGGCTGTTCCCATAGCAGAACAGATTCTACCTTGATAGGGTCAACACGAATACCTGAGGCAGATATTACGTGTCCAAGAAAGGAAACGTCTGGTAACCAGAACTCACACTTGCTAAACTTAGCATATAACTTGTGTTCTCTTAGCAAAGTTAGAGTCTGACGAAGATGCTGCTCATGCTGCTGAGCATCTCTACTATAGATCAGGATGTCATCTATAAAGACAACAACACACTGATCGAGAAAAGGTCGGAAGATTCTATTCATGAGCTCCATGAATGAAGCTGGTGCATTAGTTAGTCCAAACGACATAACCGTGAACTCATAGTGACCATACCTCATCCTAAAGGCGGACTTTGGTATCTCACTATCCTTAATACGGAGTTGATGATATCCTGACCTTATGTCTATCTTTGAGAAGATAGTTGCATCACGCAACTAGTCAAAGAGATCATCAATCCTCAGCAAAGGATACTTGTTCTTTATCATTACTTTATTTAACTGTCTATAATCAATGCACAACCGCATTGACCCATCTTTCTTTTTAACAAAGAGAACCAGAGAACCCCAAGGCAAAGTACTCGGTCGGATGAAACCCTTCTCAAGCAACTCTTGCAACTATTTCTTGAGTTCTGCCATCTCAGCAGGCACCATCCTATACGGTGTTTGTGCTATAGGTTGTGTGTCTGGGATTAAATTGATCTCAAAATCAATCTCTTGAGGCGGCGGTACACCTGGAAGTTCTTCAGGAAATACATCTACAAATTCCCTGACCACTTGAACTTCAGCAGGGTTAGGACTATCCATGGTAGTATCTACCACATGGTCCAAGAATGCATAACATCCTTGCCTCATCAGCTTTTCAGCAACCATAGATGACACAAGACAGGTGGGTAGAATCTTTCTCTCTCCTTGAAAGATCCACGTGCCACTATCATTAGCAAACACAGCTTGCTTGGATTCACAATCCAAAACAACCTTATACCTTTCTAAGGTATCCATACCAAGGATTATATCAAATCCTTGCATCTCAAGTGGTATAAGGTCCACTTGAATGTGATGTTCAGAAAAGAAGACAATGCAAGGAGAACATACCTCCTGCAACACAGCAGATCCCCTCAAGGGAGTTTCTAGTAACAAACTATCTTCTCTATGACTTATAGTCAAGTTGCAGTCAAAAATCACTCTTTGAGTGATAAAGGAGTGTGTAGCACCCAGATCAATTAAAACGGATACAACGCAAGATGTAGACATATCAGAATATAACAATTCCATCTGACCTGCTACAACCCGAGGGTTGATTACTGCATCAGGTGGATTCATTGCGTAGAATCTCGTCGTTGCCTATGGTTGATTCGGTGCTTGATGACTAGATGCCGATGATCTAGCTTGGGACGCTTGTCCACGTCCTCTAGCATTACCTAGAAACTGTCACCTTTGTGATCCTTACTGATTCTGCCTCTGAGGTTGAGTCACACTCACCTCTCTGGCTCTACAGTCCTTCATCAGATGTCCCATCTTTCCACATATATAACAACTTCTGTTCAGTTGTTGTGGTCTGGGTGGTCCTGTAACCGACATAGATGCTGAACTGCGAGCTCCTCCTAATGGTAGGCTTCGTCCTCTACCCCTATTTGACGTCCACTGCGTCTGGGTATTGGATCTAGATGGTGGTGTAGGCGTAGAAAACCTAGGTTTCTTGAAACCTTTAGATGAGGATCCTTGGAACTGGGGATACATCCTCTTGTTCTAGGCCTGTCTCTTCTCTGCTACAGACCTCTCTACCCTCTTGACAGATTCCATGAAGGTAGCAAACCTTTCTCTATTCTCTAGAGCAGACACGGGGGTAGTCAACTCAGTGTTTAACCCTTTCTCAAAATGCCTAATCCTTTCTTCATCGGTGGTCTCCATGTGCAGACAAAATTGCAATAGCTCCATGAACTTAGCCTCATATTCACTAATGTTCATTGGACCTTGTCTTATCCTCTCGAAC
Source organism: Alisma plantago-aquatica (assembly GCA_963693085.1). Taxonomy (NCBI): domain Eukaryota; kingdom Viridiplantae; phylum Streptophyta; class Magnoliopsida; order Alismatales; family Alismataceae; genus Alisma; species Alisma plantago-aquatica. The sequence continues at coordinate 51,375,974 of OY856412.1, forward strand.
TGAGAGATTTTCTTGTCCAGAAACGTCTTAGGGAAATATCTGTTGACAAATTCCCGTCTGAAAACTTCCCATGCAACCTCCACACCATGCCTCTTCTGTTCTTCCATGGTCCACCAATGACCAGCACTCCCTTTGAGAAGATACACAGCATGTCTAACCTTCTCAGATTCTGGGATGTTCAGGATTTTAAAGGCCTTCTCTAGTTCAGTTAACCACAAGTCAGCATCTGTTGGGTCAGCTGTTCCAACATACTATGTAGCTCCAACTCGGCGAAGTCGTTCGAACGTCTTTCCGATTCCTTGTCCTTCAGGATGGGTAGGTGCCCTAGGTGTAGGTATAGGCATCCTATCAGTCATATGTGTCATGGCAGTCATGAACTGCCCAAACATGCTTGAACGGCTGGGTTCCCCATGTCATTTGGATTGAACTGGGGTGGTTCAGGCACATGTTGTTCTATTTCTGGGTCTCTTGCACCTCTTCTAGGTGCAACAACACTACTTTCTGCAACGTGTTCTTTGGGTTCTTCGTGTGGTCCATACATCCTTAATCTTATCTTCTTCTCCTGAGGAGAAGATGTGATAAAATGAGTTTTCTAATTCTTTTATACTTTGTTCCTTTAATCTTCAAAATATTTCAAAACCCTAGTTCTCCTAAAGTTTAATTGGCCACTCAAAGATTGATATTTCGAGCCCACACTTTACCAACATGTGGGGTATGTTATGGTGAAGCTATGGTCCAAATCTCATGTCATATGGACATTCCTATCTCCCTCTACAATTTTTACAAGTTCTATTAATAGTTTGATCAATACATGTCACGATTTCAATCATTTAAGCTATAGTTTTGTTTTATTTCCTTCTTAGTTCGCGGTGCTGACGTCAGCAATCTGTAGCTCTCTCCCCGCGAGCCACCCTGACCACCCGATGGCACATCCACAGATCCAGGACGGATCGGACGGCCATCCGGTCAGCCTCTACCTCCGCTTGACCCGGGAGTACGTGGCTACAACCACCTCGCGCAAAGGCGAGCCACTACCCACCACACCCGCCACCTTGCGAGGAATTGACCGAGGGAATGGACTCCTCTCACCTCCACGAACGCACTGATCTCTCGCACGACCTCTAAAAGCGACCACAACCCCTCGCACGACCTCGCCGGTGAGACCCCTTCTCCAACCACCGCTGAGCCCAATTGGGCGTTCACTCCTCACCCAATCTCGTGCCTACTTAAACCCCCTCATAGCTCGGCCGGCACCCCTTTAGTTCACCCTTGCCTTCAATTTGCCCGAAGCAAGCCCAGATCACTCCATCCTCAAACTCTCCCTCTCAGCCTGTCTGCCGCCGCCGAGCTGCTGGACTAGACTCCTAGCGGCCTGCTTGTCCCCAATTGAACACTCCCTGAGCTCCGAGGGACCTCCACCCACCTCAATGACCCCTCACTCTGAAGCTTCCTCGCCCGCTGCTCCCGCTATCTCCTCCACCTGCCACGAGCTGTGCAGCTCGTCGGTCTTCTAGCCGACCCGGCGTCTCAGGAGGAGCCACGGCCTAGCGACCGGCCGTCCAGCTGCGGAAGGACCCCGCGAAGCTAATCCGATCTCCACCGGCGCACAAGGAAGCCCCAGACTCCAGCGAGAGCTCGCCAGAGATCGACCTGTTTGCCTGCTGTGAAGCTGTGAGTAAGGAGAAGGAGGGACCCGCTCGAGCTTAGCTGGACCAGTAGCAGCCCTCCACGTGTGTCCAAGTGGACAAACCAAAACCCACCAAGTAAGCAGCCCGATATCCACCTCAAACCCTTGCAATTACGCATGCGAGATCTTGGCCGTTGGATCTGATCATCCAACGGTCCACGCTTTTTCTAGTTTCGATTATTAACTCGAAAATTCAGTAAATAACCTAATTTTAGGAAATTCATTAAAAATAGTAGGAGTGTCATAAAAATGCGAATGAATACTCCATTTTGATCAGAAAAATGCAAGGATCATGAATCAGGCATCTTTGGACCCTGAATCGGACCCGAGTAATTACTCATGTTTATTTTTGTCTATATCTTGATTAATTAATTGGAAAAATACTCGAACCTGTTTAAATTACCAAAAACCTGTGATCATCATCTTTTTGCTTCTATATCATCATGGAATGATCAGATCCTTTTATTATGGCTCAATTATCAATAAAACATATTTATCACTCCTTTCCCTATCTTGACCTACCAAAATGTGCATAATTAATTAATATGATCTATAAACCATGATTCTGACCTTATAAACATACTCTGATGCGACATTAATGATCTTGGACTCAAATCCATGCTCTAAGACTCATACTCAACTCTCATGACTCCAAAACTATAAAAGGGCCTTTTTATACACTCTTTAGAATAATGGTGATTTGAACAATATAACTAATAAATACCAAATCTCCAATAATTTCAGGAAATCAAAGGTACCGGTGAGGAGCATCTCAGGACTCCCCACTTCTGAGTAGAAGGTACACCATTACCTCCCACTTGGTCATTATGTTCCTTGTTTGTAATGTATAAATGTAATGAAGTAATCCTATGAGTATATCTAATTGCTAATTTAGAAATATGTGTTGCATGTTTTCCTATAGTTATGAATATGATCACCAAGAACTAAATGTAACTGAACCGACATGTGATGAGCACTAAATCTCTTTGGTAGAATAGTGCCTTGAACAGTAGTACTAAATCTCTTTGGCAGAATAGTACATTGAGCACTAAATCTCTTTGGTAGAATAGTGCACCTCAAAGTAGTACTAGATCTCTTTGGTAGAATAGTGCATGTGATCGAGCAATTACCCACATATTGGTTGAAAATGGTAAAAACATGAGATTCTTGTGTTTATAACATTTTTGTTTTCCTCTTGCAATAAGTGTGTTGTTGATATACTATAAGTTTTTCCTTTCCATTACCAAGTGATTATCATTTTCCCTTGATTTGTTGCCAAGTGTAATTGTGAGGCATAATTAAATGTCGCGGAGGCGTACTCAGTACAATATATCTATATATTGTGCTGACGCATACCCATTTGCATATGTTTTATAGGTACCTTCTGCTTATGATGCTCATGATGAAAGGAAGATGATGTTGCTACTCTATATACTGGCTCACAAAAAATCAGATCTAACATGGGGATGCTAAAGCTAAATGGGACTCTTAGATTATGTTTCTTTTCTTCTGTAATTAGTTTCTCATGTATTAAGTTTCTTCTGTAGAACTCCTATGCCTTCGGGCCCCTATGTAATGAACAACTTGGTTTATGTATGGAAGATTTTTATTCGGTGCATTTATATATTCATGTGTTTGATCCACTCAGGGACGGGCAACTTTAACTCTATCGTACACCTTATGTTGGCGCCTGAGGTGTACAGTGGAGTTAGGTTGTTAACTCGTGACAGCAGAAGACACTATCAGACATACTGGAAGACACCAGAACAAACTCAACATCCTAATGTCCTATGTCTCTGTAGACTCAGCGAACCTAGAGCTTTGATACCACTAAATTGTGATGATCGACTGATGAAAATGAGATCAATGAATGCGGAAACGATTAACTAGCAGCGGAGTTATTAAAAATCACTAAAAATTAAAACCTTTTGTAAAGAGATCTTCAAACGATAACACTCTTTCATAAAGAGACATAATAAGTTATTTACAAACTGATCCTTCATTACATCTCTGTAACAGACACATCTCGAGGATGATAAACGTCAACTACCTTGTTAACTGTACAAGGCAAGATACAAAATCTCGAGGCATCATGCCAAAATCTCAAATTTACTGAATCCTAGGACCTGAGAGTAAAGAGACAACACATAGGACATACTATCTACAAGACTTGGCAGTCAGTGTCTCCACCTGAGGATCACTGCTATCCCTGATGTTGTTGTTGCTGCTGCTGCTGTTGCTCACCCACTAATGGGTTCCTTCGTCCACGACATCTACCTAAAAAGTCGAATCCCACAGGGGTGAGACAATTTGAATAATTGTTCCAGCGAGAGTTATAACTCTCCTCCAGAAGCATTGTTATGGCAATAATGGAATAACATAAAGCAGTAGAATTATAAACATTCAATAGCAGGTTTAACATTGTGTAAACTAAGTGAAACAACATTCTCTTAAACAATCATTTCGATTATAACTTAATTGAATGACAAGACATATAACAATAAGGAATATGAAGAACATGTATACTAGTTATTTAACTTAGAGCATTATAAACAATGTATCATCAATCATTGTTTCTCGTAGATCAACCTAAGCAAATATGCTACACGAATGATTACATTTTACAAACATATTTATGCCCTGAGGAGATGAGTTACACCTCTCATACTCCAACTGACCATTACAAAATTGCAATCGGTACCATACATAGGTCATTAGAAGAGTCAGGTTCTTATGACCTCATCTCTCCTCAGTCAGTATGAGGAACATCATGCAGGACATCTTGTGTCTCTGCCATAATAGCTTTTTAGGGTATTCTGGCAACTTCGCTATTAGAGTTACAGTGGCGTCCTGTAATCTCTTCGCCATCGAGGGATTTCTTGTTTATCTCACATCGATGTGGCATTAACAACATCATCGGGAGATTAGTGATACATCATCCCGACATAAACATATAATGAAGGAATGAGAGATTAAAATACATCTCATATTAATCCCCACATTAGGACGTAAGGATATTCGCGTCCATAACCCCCACATACTCAAAAGTATGCTCTCCAGGAGTTCCCTTAGGAAAACCTATTTCACCATCATTTAACTTCTGACAATGATGGATCTATGGTCAGGGCTCTACATGATATCATTATACTTGATTATTTAAGTACATTATGGCATTCTTTTAGCATCAGACATGTTTTCAAACATAGACCAATAAGGCAATTGCTATAAAGAAAAGTACTTATTGTATCAAGTTCATATCACATTTGTTAGCATTGGGATGTCAATCCCTAACCATCTAATCATTGTGATTCAGGAATATGGGTGTTCAAACCCTTGAATCATCATAGCACTTGTTACCAAGTAACATCTTATCATCCAGTCATTTTAACAGTATGACCTTAATTATAACAATGCATATATTTCTCATGGCTCATACATCCTATCATTCTCATATGTTACCACTTATCAGGTAACATAGTATATCATTACTCTTAAAGCTTATAAAGTGCTTTCAATGCATATGACATCATAACCCTTACCTGGATATGATCACCTCTTTATAAAAACATGAATGGTTAACATTTACTGATAACATGCACATTGTAACTATATCAGCACAATACAAATTCTTTCCAAATTAAATATAGAACACCACGACCGTGCTATCTTGCACGGTCGTGTAAGAGTAGGCCACCACGGCCGTGATTCATTACACGGTCGTGCCACAGAGGATTCACCACGACCGTGTCATATCACCACGGCTGGTTTCTAGGGTTGGTTCCTTTCTTAATTTAATTAGGGTTATTCAACCCCTTTAACTTATAAAGGCATAATGATTACTCATTCCATAATCAAGTATAGAGTGTCATGCTTAAAAGCATAACCAAAAATTAGGGTTTACTATTCACATTACAGAGAATTGAGGTCATTCCATCATCATATATGAAGATTACTTTCATTAATTCCCTCAAATTAGGTTAAGTTTCACTAACCATCATAATTAGGGTTTTCATGATCTCGCTATGGAGGATCATACCCTAATTAGATACATTCATACATATTGGAAGTATATTACTTGATTCTCATTCATATTAGGAGTCTTCTCTCTCCTCTTTCTATGAATTGATGATTACATCACCCTTGATTAGACTAAGTCAAATCAATCTTGACAACATAAGTTATGTCATCACCATTATGGTCATTAGGGTTTGCTTGATCAAGGGGTATTAGTCATACTATCCCATCAAGGGTACTTTGGTAATGTTCGCTATTTGTCATAACATGTATCAATCTATTAATTACTTAACCCTTTAATGACTTTAGGTATCTTTAGGGTTTAGGTTAATCAACCACTAAACCATCTTGTCCACTAAGGCATCAAACGTTCTTGACTTTAATAGACTCCAAATGGTTTTGCACTTTCAACCTCCAAACGGTTTTGAAACTGCATGGAGTTGTTGACCGTTTGGTCCCTTTGACTTTCAAGACCGCATGGCAAGGTACACCATCAAGACCATTTGCCCTAGGTGAGGTGAAGACCGTTTGGTCTCGTTGACCGTTTGGGCCAACTTTGACTTTGAAACCGCATGGACAATTTGATCTTGAAACCGCATGGTCACCAAACGGTTTGGGATCATTTGGTCCCAAACGGTCTTGAGACCGTTTGGTCCCAAACCACCTCAAAACCGCATGGACCAAAAAGTGTCTCAATCATTCCAATTGAGTTAAGGTTTCCAATGTTGAACCCCTCAATCAACCATGCACTTACTAGCCACTTATCAATTGAGTTAATTAGGTCAACCCTGTACTGATTTGACACTCAATTGACTCTCAATTGATCACCAATTAGGGCTTGGATCAATTGGATTAGGGTTTGGAATCGATCACCCTTCAACATGTTTCAACATGAGTCTAATTGATTTGAAACAATTGAACCATCATTCAATTGGGTCATGACCTGACCCCAAACGGTCTTGGGATCGTTTGGATGACCCCCAAATGGTCTTGAGACCGTTTGCTCAAGTCAACATCAAAAACTAACTCAACCTATTAAGGTTTGGTTCATAGATTTGATCATTAGGTCACTAATCGTTTATACTTCAACTTGTTACCTTTCAATCTTCAACTACTTAACCATGGTCAACCCTAGACCTCCAAATGGTCTTGGGTGACCCCCAAACGGTCTTGGGATCATTTGGACATCCTCCAAACGGTCTTGAAACTGTTTGCCCATTATTTTATCAAAAACCAAGTTATTCACTTAAGGGTTGAACCCTAGATTAGGTCACAAAATCAACACTTAATTACTCAACAACTTGATATGATTGGACCCTCAATTGGTCAACCCCACTTAACCCTAGACCTCCAAACGGTCTTGGGTTATCACAAAACGGTCTTGAGACCGTTTGGGTGATCCCAAAATGGTTTTGAAACTGTTTGGGCCTCTCAACCCAAACTTCAACATGATTGCACTATTGAAATCAGCAATAGACTCGATTAGGGTTTAGATGAGTAATGAGCCTTCAATTGGTGATTTACTTGGAATTAGATGATGATTTTTGGTGGGTGATTAGTCTAATCGACGCCAGCGATCGTAGAAACAACAATGGCGGTGATGGCGGGGGACCAAGAACTAGCAACGCAATAGTGATGGCAGACGGAGCACCACCACCAGTAGCAACAATGATAGAAACAATGGCAACAACAATAGCAATAGTAGGAATGATGGAGGAGCAATGGCAAAAATTACTAGAGTGGGGGGGAAATCACATGGTAAAACATATAATGGGGGATAATCTATATCATAGGTGTTGTTAAGTAGAACTTAGGCGGTAAATGTTGAAAAAAACTAATGACTAAGACTTTAGGCATCGGTTTCCATGAATAAATGATGTCATAGGCCAATATATATCGTCAGTTTTACACCAAATAACTGACACCACATGCACTGATCCCTAGTGAAAAAACACCAACCTCGGTAAGATTTTAATCTTTAGTTGTATACATAAACCGATGCCATTTAGTAACATATATCATCAATTACCTGGCCCAAAATTGATGTCACATGTACTGATCCTTAATAAAAAATGCCAACCCGATAAGACTTTAGTCGTCGATTGTATACAAAAATTGAAACAATTTAGTAACCTATATCATCAATTACTCTACTGAAAAATGACACCACATATACCGATCCATTATAAAATATGCCAACCATTCCAAGACTTTAGTCATCGGTTGCTATCTTAAAAGATGATGTCATAAAATAACTTAGGAGGAAATATTTTTTGTGGGGCACCCTTTATCTTCATTTGCATATCAGTAACCCATACCACATGTACTGATCCCTAATAAAAATTTCTAGTCTCATTAAGACTTTAGTCATGAGTTTCTAGCTTAGTAACTAACGTAATAAGACAATTAGGGGGGAAGTATTAAGTATTTTTTGCAGAGCATGTGGTAGGAATCCTCTATCATACATTGTATTATAACAAATCGATGAAACAAGGCTTTTGGAGGTAAAACTTTTCACGGTGTACTTGACCTATAATGTCAATTTCTATGGTGGAAACTGACTACAGAGTCTTTTTCGAGGAAAAGTTAAATTCTCATGAAGGGATTTTTCATTGTTTTTTTTACAACTGTCGCAAAAGTCCTATATCAATATGTTAGACTACAAATTGAATTTCACGAGCTATCTTAAATGTCATTTATCAACAAAGAAACCAATGTTATAGTAAAATTGATACCTCTGCTTTTTTCTTAATCGGTAAGACTTGACCAGTAGTGGCATTTTTGTTATACCAATTGACAGTATAGGTCTGTCGTATCATTTTTTTTATATAAACTAAAGTTAAGAAAAGTGACGAAACAGGTTAAAATTATACTAGTGATTCCTTATAGATCACACATCCCACTCCCCTTCAAGGTCGACATGGCCTTCACCTTAAGGTCTAGTAACTCAGAGGATATTACTTTACCCTCCTTCAGGTTAGATTTTTCAGCATAGTTAACCCACTTGTATTTCCAAAAGGAAGTCTAGGATCCACTTAGGATGACCCTACATGCATTATCCTAGAACATTGACCTCTTTTTTCTAGTGAACTTCCAATGTTTTGATCCTATATCATTGACCTCATCCTTTATATGATTGTACTTTGCTGTCATAGCCTCCCTGCATGGGATTCTTTTTCCTGATTCAAACTCCTAGACGACTCTAGATAAAAGAGCTTTTTTTATCTGAGCTAGATTTGTATTTAAACCTCCTTTCCTCTTGAAAGTGAGCTTCTTCCATGATATCATATACATTTTCTTCTTTTTATTAATGCTTCCCAAAAAAAAGTTTTTGGTAATCTGATCTATATGATCATACATCACTACAGGATGGTGTGTGGTTTGCATCAGATAAGAGGGACCAATTTGAGGACTGATCATGCGAGTGTGACTCACCCTTCTAGTGAGAGAGTTTTATTTCCCACACATCAATCTTGAATTCCATCAGATTTTGGGTGTTTACATATAAACTTTTGTTTCCCTTGCATGAAGAATTGGAACTCCTAAATCCCCTAGATTGTTTGTGACCACGATGCCTAATCTCCTGCTCACTCCCCTCCTTGTCACTATATTTGTGTTCTCTTAGAGAAAAAGACCACTGATTTGTCCTTCACAAGGACCTCTCTCAAAACACTGTTAAACCTACAAACACATTCATTGATGGTGTGGACTTGCACAATGGATGCCTCATAGAAGATGATTATATTATCGACAAAGCAACATGTAAATTTTTTGGCCCCCCTACAAGTGATATTCAGTAATTCTCAATTCCCTTTTTGTGCCCCCTACAATTGATTGACTGAATTTGTCCAGGCACAACACAAATAAGTAGGGAGACAGAGGTTCCCTTAACAAATTCCCCTTTTGGGTTTGAATGGTGGAAGTAACTCACCATTCCAAGAAATAGATATTTATCCAGATTTGATAATGTTCATAATAACACATATAAGTGATATACAGATAGTTTTCTTATATGGAATAGGATGAACATCCCAGTTCATTTTGTTATACTTTTTTGAGAGATTGAGTTTAAGTGCACACTGCATTCTGACGTGTCATCCTCATCCTCATAGTGTTCAAAGATTCTAGCATCATTATAATGTTATCAACAATCTTCCTCCCAAGGACAAAGCTACTCTACGTCAGTGATATCCAATCTAGAAGAAACATGTTGATCTTTTCCACCACCAATTTGGATAGCAGTTTGATGCTCATGTTATTTAGAGAAATTGACCTTAGTTACGAGCATGAATCTGAGATACTAGTCTTAGGAATTAGGACCAGAGTGGATTTGGCCATCTTAGATGAGAGGAATTTCTTCTAAAACATTCGTATATTGTTAGACATAAAGCTCATTTGATCTTCTACTAGTCATGTTGAATGAATCCCACGTCCACTTCTTCTGGGTGTGGGGCCTATACAACCTTGACCTTCAGAACAACCTCATAAATATCTTCTCTGAAGGCGTAGTAGCATAGTGTGATAGTTGTTCCTTAAATAGATTAACAAATAGAATGTCTAGTATTAGAAAATGATTTGTGCATTATTAGATTCCAATAATCAAAATGCGAATGTAGATCATATTAGGTGTCAAATGTATGTCACATGTTGTCATAAAGAGCATATGAGTCTTTTACATGAAATTTTGTGTAAGAAGTCATCATAAGGACTGATTTGAAGGTTATCATAAAGGTTTTTAAATTACGGAATAACTTTCCATAAGGATAAAGTTCCAACCATATAAGTACTTAAACATCACATTATAGGGCATATTTCATATCATGAAGGAATTAATATGACACAAAGTTAGCAAGTTCGAGTTCATGGCTATAAAAGTAGCCAAGCCTACTAATATAGTGTGATAATAAACTTTTTGGGGTCATTAGATCATATTGGTTTATAAAGTTCCTGACTCTAACATAAAAGCCCATGAAGGTCACATTTAAGGTATATTCAGTGTTATGAATCCATAAATGGTGCAATGCTTGAATGTTTGATCACTATGTATCATAAATATTGATGTTATGCCTACATAAAGGTTTGAACCATTATCGTTCAACCTTGAGCATTAAAATATATTATCAAATAAAAAGATCCTAAGGACAAACATTTGGGATACTAGAAGAACTATAGGTGGGATTGGATCCTAACACTAGTTCTAATTGATAGATCTCGTTATCAAGACCAAAATCATATAATATATGTCCAATTTGTCCAAAGATTAGATTTTAATGATTTTTCTAAGATTCAATGTTAGACTTAGGAAAGAGAGAGAGATGGGTGGCATAATATGTAACCTAGACATGTAAGCTTTGATCCCTTAGTCTGGCCCATGGTGTGGGAGGGTGTAAGGGAGGTTGAGGAAGTGTAGCAGACTGTGATCGTGGATGATCCTTGGTTTCTCGAACTAAGCCCAATGTACTCCACTTCCATAGTATAACTTATCCCATCATCTTTCCTATCCAACATAGTCTTAGGACAAGCTAAGAAGTTACAGTGGTGCCCCCGCTATTGATATGCGGGTCAGGGAGGAAGGGGTTGTGAGGAATCTCTTCAAGATGGCATCCTAGCATGCCTCAACCCACCAAAGAAACTAGTGGACTTAGTTTGAGGTGAGGGGGTGCTGGGGCCATATGCCCAAAAGGATTGTGGTAGTGACACTGGAGGTTGCTGAAGGAGGAAGATGAAGTGGAAGAGTGGGAAAAAGAGCACAAAGTTGTGGGGAAAAAATAGAAGAAATAAAGAAGAAGAAGAAGAAAAATAAAGAAAATGGGTCTACAAATTTGGGAAAAGGGGATACTAGAAGGGTATTGATTCTTTAACCAACAACGTTGTACCATGGTACTATACATAGGTCAGGAAAAAAGAAAAGACTTCTTGGTAGTTATGTCTGGGTCCATCGGGATAGGGCATGATATGAGAATATGAGAAGTGGGATGATCCTCTCCTTTCTAATTGGGCCCCCTCACTAGTCGAGAGGCACGATCATGGATCGTTGATGTGAAACATCTACAATATTTTTTTTAATTATCTTGCAAAATTCATATCATTTAAAGTGTAGCTCTGCTTTAGGTGAAATGTATAGCTTTGGTCTACAAATTTTGTCTAATAATTTTGTAGAAAGTTTGGATCGAATATGACAATGTTGATGGAATTAAAATTTTTTTTACTTTGAAACTCTAATTTTGCACTTAAATACAGTCAATTAACAAAAATGTGACATTTGTTCACATCTAATTCTATATTTAAGCATAAAGTAATTTGAAGTCATCCAATTGAGGGTGAGACAGGATGTGTAATACAATTAAGTATGATATAAGTCATGTATACATGAGTAGAGGAGAGAGAAAGATCCAAGTTGTTCATCTTTTCCACCTTAAAATAAAGTTTGTTTCCAAAATTAAACCAATTACTCACAAGAGATTGGTAATTCTTTCCATATCCTACCATCAAAATATTCTACAAAAGGTATCCATAAGGACCCATTCCTAAATAAAAATAAAATCATTGTTGAATCTTCATAAGAGTCATCACATATTGAATTAGTTTTCTATTAATTAGGTTGATTAGTAATTGAAATCATATACTTTATTTGTTAATTTATTTCTTTAGATTTTAAAGTTTGTAAAGTTATTGAATGAAAACCCTAGTCTCATGAAATCATTAGTAGAAAATAAGATAAAAATTCAGTTTTAAGTATATTAGTATAGTAAATTTGTTATACTACTTTTTATATCGCTCATATTATCCTGAGGACAAATACTATAGAACTCAAGTAGGAGTAGTGAAAATCTTAAGAATTTTTGGAGTTGTCCAAACCTGTTGGTCAGCGGAGTTTTTTTCCAAGACAAACTCAAGTGGCTATGCTTTACGGGATGAAGTATAGCAATGTAGTAATTTATTGACTTATACAATTGGGTTGAAACTTGAACTATATCTATTATACTCGATTTAAGATGATTTATTAAGTTTTCAAAAAAATATTATTTTTTATCACACATGAACCCTTCATCAGTCGAGTTCCTTACTAGGAACAACTCGACCGACCAATGATTTTGAATTTGAAATCTTGGATTCTAGGGCTTTATCTTTCCAAGGTTAGTGGACTCTATATAAATCATAAATATTTGCTTGGTTTTATTTTCTCTCACTATCTCCTATGTACAAGACTTGTCACTCCACTTATTGGATCAAAAGATCCCAAACCAATTTCATCTTTCATTCATTTTCTTCCTTTCTTCTTCTTCAAAGCTCGTAAACAAATAGGAGCAAGAAAGGATTACTTTGAAGCTTGAATTTGATTCAAGATTATCAGTAGTTGAGCTAAGAATTTCATGTTCTTCCCACCTTATATGATTTGTGTAGATTCATTTGAAAACTCTCATTGAACTACAACTTAAGTTCCACTCATTTAAACCTAATCAGTGGAAATTGAGCAGTCTAATAATTTATAGTATTGTTTTGATTAGTTAATCTAGAATATTATTGTTTCCCTAAATTTAAGAAAATTTATCAAATACATGCTATATTTTACTTATTATGAACAACATGGATGCCTTGAATTCAGTTTATCCATTATTTCTATCGATATATTGCAAATGTTGTAGATTGATCTATCATGGAGTATAATGTATAGTTCTTATGAATTCTTGAGATGTTATTGGGTCACTTGCATTTATGTTACAAAATGGGATATGTAGGGTGATTGTAAGTTGAATTAGCCCTTATTGAATACAAGAGATAGTAATCCACATATTCTAGGGGTAGTATGTGAACTCATATATATGTCATATACATGCCTTTTATTTTCCTTGAAGTGAGTAAGTACACTTAATACACACTATAACATTAAATCATCAAGATAGGAGCCCTGACCACTATGATTTTCCCCGATGTTTGTATTGGGGAAATGAAATCGAGGTTCTTCTAATAGTTCTTGTATTATGAAAAGGAATACCTGAGTGTGATTCTAGACCTTGAAGGATAGATCACCATAATTTAGGATAGTTTTCAAGATGAGATGCTAACCCAAATTCTCTATTTTTGAGTAAATGAAATGGATTGTATGTGAAAAATTATTATGAGAATTGTGATTTTGATGTGAAAGGAATCAACATGGATATCTCACAGATCATGGCCTAGATTTGACATTTGTGTCATTAATTCTATGTCATGTACCTTAGCTTAGATCTGTAAAGTCGAGAGGCTTTATGCTTTTACCTTTCTAGTGTTTGGCAACTCTGAGGTTGAATAAAGTTTGTTTATTATCTTAGGGTTTCCAATGAATCTGAAGATGTGGACAGTGATTCTTTGACATGAGAACTAGATGTGTCAGGGAAAACCTAATAATTAATCTTGACAAGCAGAGATATAAGACTATTATCTTTCTCCAATTACATGTTAGTTTTTGTTTCATGTTCATTCTATGTAGTTTATATTTGTCATTACCTCTATGATAATTTTATTAGTCTAATTTAATCTGAAAAGCATTTATTTTTAACAGTTTAAAAATGATTAATTCAATGTTATTTTTTAAATGATTAATTCAATGTTAGTTTTTTATTGAACCTGTTCCAGTCCCTCAATGTTGTTGATAAGTGGTGGTCTAAAATTTTTATTGGCATTAATTTAGCTTCAATCCACCCAGGTGTTACTTATCCACAATGATCCTGTATTGACCTTCAAAGGTGGAGAATTCTCTTCTTGTTGTAGGATATATGTATAGGTTGTCCATGTACTAGATAGTTCTTGGAGCGTGTGTGTACATGTAGTAACATACTTTATCTTGATCTTGGTCATTAATGTGAATGTAATAGTATAATTTTCTATTTCATGTTTTACTAGAGTTTTATCTTAAACAATTCTTATTATATATGATCGGACAAAAATGATTACCACTTTAATTGCTTGTTCCAAATATGAAAACCAAGAGGAAAAGGTTATATGTCATTTTTGTATAATAGAACGTTGTGGTTTAAGATAAATTACTAATGTGTAAGTTCGTGTGGGTAGTTTGGATAGCCCAATGGCATCATAGACATGGGTTCCTACAATATCATCATCATGACAATATTCCAAAATCAGATAATTGATCATCAAAGTCAAAGCGCAGTCACATTGATTATCAAACTGGGAAGATCATCACATAGATCAAAAAACTTGGAGATATCACCATTTTTGAAAAAATGGGGAACTTTGATTCAAGAGGAAGGAATGACTTTCAATCCCCATGTTTAGGGTTCTAACTTCTACATTGGCTTAAGTTGTCTTTATGCATCCATTATTAAGATTGTGCATTTCACCTATTTGTGACTAGCTTCATATTTTGACATCATGATTTCATAACAAAATCAATGAAAGGTCCAACCCTATCCCACATGATAGCTTATCCCCAATTTATAAATCAAGAGGTCAACATAAATCACATTTCAAATACTGGAGTTATGGAAGTCATTAATCGTGTATCAAGACTGGTCTCGAAGTATCATTAGAGTGATTATAGAAGTCAAAATTGAGACTCGCAATCATGAGTACATAGTTTGGAAACCATTATCGAGAATCAAGGTCTAGACATCAAGTGTCATATGTCCAATAATTTACAAGCCGGGTTATATATTCCCATCCAAACCATAGTTGTGACCATTTCTCCTTACGTAACATTTCGTGATGCCAGTATCAATTTAATATCATGGTATTTTATATTATTTAATGTTATAGACCTAGGTTCTTGTAGAAACACTAAGTAAAATACAAAATTATCATGGTCAAGTTTATTATCAAAATGAGATTCAAGATCTAGTTTCAATAAAGTCTAACCTATTAGAGACTTTAGTCAAAGAGAATAATATTGTAGGAAAGGGTTACATTTTAAATCCCTAATAGTTTTGAGGTAAAGATTTAAAAACAATCATATTAAGGATGTGAATAAGGTAATGGGAGTTCATAAATCAAATACCACCCTAACTAAGCACAATTGGGAAAGCAAAAATTATAGATTTGTGTTCCATCATAGAAGTAAGTATCAATTATCTATGTTGAAAGATTGTTAGCATATTTAGTTGTAATAATGTTGTTCCCTTCCTTTCATAGATCAAGCAAAGGGGTATATCTAGAAATAGAGTAGGCAAAATACGAACCCAAAGAGTTAGGCATCATAGGACATGGTTAAGACTTCATATGATTCATTTTATCAAAATAAAGCCTTACAAAGGGGCATAATAATAATTGGAAATTTTCCATTAGTAACAAGTCTTCCCATAATGATCTAGGGGCCCAGAAACATAATCATATTTAAGTATGTCGAATGATACATACCAATAGGGAGAGATTTTCTTAGTAATGTTTGAGGTTTGATAAAAAAAAAAGGGACAACATAGGTTTAATCATATAGGTACCTCATCAACCATGATGTATAGTGAATGAGTTCCACCTTATTTTATCACATGAAGATCATTGTGAATTAACTCAAATGTAGGGCACATATGCCATGTTTAATAAAATAGTTTGCATGATATGAGGTTTTTCACATGAGTACATCACATTAAGAATACTTTCACTAATCATTATAAGGTTTTAGAATTGAGATTAGATCATGGAATTATTGTCATCTAATCAATTTTATGAATTCAAATGAACTTTATATTTCCCATGTGTAACATATCCATGATCAAGAAATCATGTGATTAGTTGTCGTGAGGGAAGAACCACATAAGGAAATGAGAAAAATAATTAATCACATCTAATTTGGTGGCATAGGATAGTCCTTAAATAAGAGGAAAGATGCTAAAAGACTCTCTAAACTTTAAGGGGAGAAACCTATCTAGTTTTGGGTCACCTTTGGCTAGGTATATGTGCAAAGGAGCATAGAACTTTATGAATCATGGTGGCGATCGTTTTTGTCGAAGAGAACAAAGACGGAGACCTCCATTGATTCGGTAAAGATCAAATCTATTTATCAAAGTGCTTCTCCAATTGCTCAAGACAACTTCAACCATTGCATCTAGGCAGATAGGGGGTGATTACTAGCCAGTACCTCCATGTTTATCCTAGCTTCACCAATATGTAATTCAGTTCTCCCTAGGTTCAAATGACGTATTATGCCTTAAATGTACGTAGAGTCTTATGTGTATGGATCTAATATCATTTATCATGGATTTGTTTATCACCCATTTTTACCTCCCCTGACTAAAGAGTAAATGGAAATAGAACTTGAGCATCTGTCTATAGAGTGGCTCACAAATCATACGATGCAATATATATGTAAAGGGAAACAACATTCTATTTATCATAATGAATGAAAAGGTTTAATTATGTGAAGCCTGTTGGAAATAGAAATAAAAGACATGTCCAATGGAGATATACAAATTACACCATTGACACATGAGTCATATATCCATTACTATTACAAAAATATTCCTCATTGGTGCTTCTTTTCATAGAACAATCATCCTGAAGATGTAGGCAGTGGGTCATCAGTTGGCAACATCTAAAAATTTAATAAACAAAATATATCAATATATGTACATTAAGTATACTATGAAAAGATATGTAAACACAATGTAAGAGTATATACTATTCTTGGATAGAAAATGTATCATAAGACAGATGTAAAATGAGGAAATTTAAATGACTTTTTTTAGGAAAACCATATATTAGAATGCATTTCTCATTATGTCATCATCATCAATATTTTGTCTTTGACCAACTTCCAAATGAAGGGTATGTGAGGCTAAAGGGATAAATATCACATTGTTTCTATGTGAGGAGCGTCAAGACCAACTTCGATGAGCTAATTTGATTTCAACATGCCTTGTGCCCTTAATCTGAGAATTCAGACATGTGCATATGGATTACATAATAATTTCCATATTATGTTCAAGGTTTGTCAACATAGCATGATCAATCATGAAAGTGGTATTCACAGGATTAATAGCAATTAAATAGCCATGCTTTCATAAGTCCATACATACAAACAATAATCTAATATCATAGTAGGGTCAAGAGAATATGCATACGTTGTGAGTATTGAGTAGGTTATTATCATTGGGAAAGATCCCCAGAGAAGGCCAAATCCAAGGGTTCCTAAGATGTAATAAGATATAATATCAATTCTTAGATCAATAATATTTTGATAAACATATTTCATGTCATGTGGATGTTTCCCTAGACCTAAGTTTTAAGTAGTTCAATCATGCTTCCAACATTTTAAACATCAATGCATTCATTCGACATAGTTTAAGTATCACAAGTATACCCTTGGTCCAGGTGAAACATCTATATTCTGAGTGTCATGAGAGTAACACATTCTCTGATTTTGAGTGTAGAGATCATGAAATTTGTATTATTATCAAGCTTTAATAATGCAAGATCATAACTAGTCATATTTGATCACTTTCATGCAATATTGTCACAGTCCCAAGTCATAAAATTATAATAGAGCATTAGGTAGATCAATCAGGGATATAGTGCTACAAATATGATAAATTCATTGAATAGAAGTCTTAAAATACCATGTATAAAATTAGAGCATGATTCTTGAAAGATTAGATTCCAATAATTAAAATGTGTATTTAGATCATATTAATATGTCACATGTAGTCTGGTCTGCAAAGTGGATGCATGGCCTCTCCATGCGTGACTTGGAACCTAATTTATCACCGCCACAAGGACTTGAAGACCTATATGTTGCTTCTATGGCACTGGACGATAGAAACTGGGACTGGGCCTTCATTCACGAGTACCTCCCTGAGAGCTCTTGGCAACACATCCACCACATCAAACCACCGGTCATGGAAGCAGGTGAGGATGAGTGGTATTGGCCGCTCACAGCATCAGGGATGCTCATGGCTAAATCAACATACCAATGGCTTCGCAATAGCTCACAAACTGGCAGTGACGGGAACTGGAGTTCCATTAGAAGCTTCCCCTCCCTACCCGCCTCAAGACCTTCCTCTGGCTTCTTCAACATAAGGCTTTGCTCACAAATATGGAGGAGGCACAATGACATATCCCTACTGAAGTCACCTGCCCCGTGTGCAATAATGCCATGGACATGCTTTTGCATTGCCTCCAGGACTGCCCGCCGAGTAAAGGTGTCTGGTTCGCCTTGAACACCCCATCACATTTCTTCTTGATCGCGGAAGACCCTTGGCTTCTTGAGATCCTCTCTTCTCAATGCATCAATGAAGAGTCCGTACTCCATGTGGTAGCCACTTGGGCCATCTAGCTTCACCGCAACACCTTTGTCCATAGCCAACAGTCTCTCACGACGGCTCAATGCATTGCTTTCATCAAGAACAAATCAGGTGCTATCTTGAACATCCCGACCATTGCTAACTACATCCCTGCCGCGCCTATGGCAGTGAACCAACCACCTACTACTCATAGCATCCTGATCTTCATGGATGCCTCTTTCACTTAACTGACTGCTTCTGCCGGACTGGGTATCCATGTTGTGGATAGGAACGATAGACATATCATGGGCTATGGCTTGCCCAACTGTGTTGGATCGGCTTTGGAAGCGGAAGTCCAAAGCATCCTATGTGCCTTGGAGCTCTACAAAACCACATGGTGATACTCCTACCATCCTGTCGGATGCTCTCACCGTGGTTCACACTACTGCTGAGATCGATCCTACAACAACCATGCTTCATCCCCACATGAGGCGTCTTCATATGCTATGTGAAGATGTTGGGAAACCATACATCTCACACGTACCTAGAAAGCATAATAGTGTTGTCGATGGCATAGCTCAGTTTTCCAAAAACTCCCCTAGTCCTCTTTCCTATTCTTCATATAAGCCACCTTGGGTTAATATAGATCTGAATGTATGTGTTTCCGAAATTTGGCCTGCAATAGAGAGCGGGATGAATGAAAATTAGTCTCTATGGTTCCCAAAAAAAATGTCACATGTAGTCAAAAAAGCATATGAATGTGTTACATAGCCTTTCATATCACAAGTCATCATAAAGACTATTTTGTATGTCATTATTAAAATTTGAACATCATGGATCAACTTTTGCATAAGGATTAAAGATCTAAACATATAAGTACTTAACATCACATCTTAAGGCATATTTTATATCATGAAGGCACTAATATAACATAAAGTGATCAAGTTGGAGCTCACATCTCAAACACTAGCTGAACCTACTGATCTAGAGTGATCTTGATGTTTTGGGAGTCATTATATCATATTGGTGAATAATTTTCATGAAACAAACATTTTAATTTCACATTTAAGGTACATTTAGCATCATGACTCCATATATGGAGAAAATCTCGAATCTTGGATCATTTTGCATCAAGGTTGGGCATTAAAAGATATTATTAAATAAAAAAGATCATATGAACATGCATTATTGGGATATAAGAAGAACTACAATTGTAAATGGGTCCTAAAACTAGTTCTAATGTATGGAACTCATTTCTTAGATCTAAAATCATGTATTATATGCCCCATTTTTGCCAAAGAATGGATTTTTATTATTTTTTGAAGATTCAACATTAGGCATAGGAAGAAGAGAGAGAGATGGGCGGATTTACATCAAACTAGGATGTGTGAGCTTCAGGCCCATGGTCCGTCCCATGGAACGAGAGGGCATGAGGGAGATTCAGGGAGAGTAGCGTGCCATAATCAAGGATGATCCCTATCCACTCCATCTTCCCACCGTACTCCACTTCTATTGTGCGACTTAGCCAATCTTTTCTCCCACACAATACAGACTCAGGACAAGCTAGGCAGACACGACGATGCCCTCATACATGACATGTTGTATAGCGAGGAAGGGGTGTGAGGAATCTATCTGAGATGCCACACTAGCCTGCCTTGGCCCACCAAAGCAGCCAATTGCCTCAGTTTACGACGAGTGGCTGCAAGGGCCATATGCCTAGATATAGTGGTGATGGCGTTGGTGATTTCACAAGGAAGAAGATGCAGTAGAAGAGGTAAAAGGGCGTGAAATGGCATGAAAACAAAGGTGATACAAAGAAGAAGAAATCATGCAAAATGTGATTTTTTAAACCATGCTATTTGTACCAATATGTAATTTATTTTCCTATCAATGTCTTATCCCAATTTGAAAAATAATTTCTTTTGATCAAGTAATTGTAAATCTATTGACTACATATTTTCTCACCAGAAACACATACATTATAGGGAATCATTCATAAATCCATTAACAAAAAGTTTTAGCTTATTCTCTCAGGATTTCCCTCAAAAACATTTCTTAGACAAATATTTCTTGCAAATTTCATGAAGATGATCTTTCACTAAATATGATCTTGGGGAGTTTATTGATGTTTCATATGGAGTCAACTTCTACCAATTGTTTAGTATGTACTTCTGATGAGGTCAAGTCAAATAATCATGTTGTAGTGTATTTGTTCTCTCCAAGCTATTGTTTAGAGGCATTGAGACTAGATGGGACCAAAACACCCATAAATTTTAGAAAATATATAAGATCAATAAATTTATTAATAATGTTGTTCTCTACTTCCATCCATTAAAAACTTCTATTACTCTAAAAAAACCTCATTTATATTTCATAAGAAACAATTTAGATAATCTAATCTCCAACAAGTGATGGCCATCCCTTACCCTTTATATTAGGATAAAAGCATGACATCGGAATGGAAACCTTTATGTCTTTTGGATTTCACTAGATGAAATTTGGTGTTTGGTTGATTTGTTTCAAAATACACCTACATGCATAATATATTTATCCAAAATATATTGAAAGAATCTATCCTCAAAAGAAACTTATTTTTAAATTTAAATTGAAGCAAAAATTAGAAATTTGATATTGGTTTTTATCCACTACAAAACATTTATATGAACCTCTACAGTAATTCTTTAGTCATTTTTAAGGAATATTATAATCATTTTGCACAACATAATACCATTTTATGTATCTTTCTTCTTACAAAACCTATTGAATATTGATCTGCTAATGACATCATATCCAGAGAGTTGTAACTGTAACACCCCAAATTTTAATATCATATAAATGGAAGAATTTTTTTTTCTTAGGAGTGTCACAAACATAATACATCACAATAATAATATAAAGAAACCAATGCATCTTAATGTACACATTCTCATAAATTCTTAGAATACAAATATGATTACATAAACCATTGTAGAAAAAACTACCTACATGGTGCAAAAGTGCACTCTATCTATCATCTTGGATCGTCTAGATGGCGCCCCAAGCAAACCTCCTAAAGTTGTAGCTGCATCCTCTTGTCATGACTATCTTATGAAGTCATGTGCCTACATACATCACATCCCCAACCATGCACAAAGGGAACCTAGGTTAGAGTAAGTAGCATTGAATTTCTAATAAGATAAACATGAACATACAATAATTGAAAGTTGAACTAAAATCTAAAAGATGTATACGAAATCAATGTGTCTATTATTTATGTCTCTTATCTTATTTGTAGCCACCATTATATGATAAGTCCTCCTGAGTTGGCATACCAATGCCCTAAATTAGTACCAAAGTACCTCTAAATTGGCACTACATGCCTCTAAATGACATTGAAGTGTCTCTAAATTGGCATGACTACAGTCTGAATTGGTACTCAAGTACCTATGAATTGGAGTAAACACTCCTCTAAATTGGTAACAAATGTTTATGAATCGTCCCAAGACTAATTGAATGAGGACTTATCATATATGTCTTCTGTGAAAGTTTTGACTTAATTATCTTAAATCTGAAATTACTGATTTCTGAATCTCAACTTATCTTATATTGAAACTGAATACTGATATCTGAATTGAATTCTGATTTAGAATTTGTATTCTTAAATTCTAAATTAAATATAAATCTAAATCATAAGATTTGACACACTTATAAACTGAATTGATCTTGTTTAAAAGTTATTATTACACTAAAATCTTAAAATGTGACTTAATATGATCTTTCATTCAAATATAGGATATTTAAAATCCAAGTCTAAAGACTTGAGAAAAATGAACTGAATTGAATATAAATACTAAATATATGAAAATAGCTGAAGTACCAAAAATATGTAATATGATATCCTTGCAACATAACTTCATATGAACAAAGTTTTATTACTAAAAGAAATAACGGATATGTGCTAAACATTAATAACTGAATGTCTTAATGGTAATTAATCTCTAAGTCACTTTGTGCAAAGGTGTAGGATGGATCATAATAATAACGGAATTCAGTGGATATGCCCACTTACCTTTTATGCTGAAGATGCCCTCAAGGTAGTACTCATTCCTTGTTCCATAGCTTAATCACATGGACATCATTAAAGTTATATAAGTCCGTGTGTATTTTGTTTCTTCATTTCTAATTCTCAAACCCCATCATCCTAACCTCATATACCAACTTAGGATCCATATTTAACTGAATCTAGCTCTGACTTAAAGCACATTTAATGTATAAAAATTAAATTAAACTCAATTTACATATTATATAGCATACATATATTGACATATTTATATAAACTAAAAAGCATCGTATGCTCTAATATATGAGTATATATTTCATATACTAAGAATAAACTGCAAACATACTCATAACTTCTCTTACTGACTTACTTATAAAATTAGATGAAAATATAATTAGAATAATTTCCCATACTAAATAGGCAAGTAAAATACATGACATCTCATAAATAATCTAAAATCATCTTACATAATGGACACTTAGGCCCAAAAACTACATACTTATACAATTATATATGAAACTCTAGAAAACCTTATAAATACTAATCATACAATGCACTAGAGTCAATATAAAAATATCATGCCGTTTTATAGTCAACTGATGGGTACAATATCCAAAATACCCTTATTAAGATTTACATCAAATAATAGGTAAAGAATCATATCAAAAACATCAGGTCTTAGAATTATGTTGAACAAATCAAAATAGATATATTATAAATTATTCATGAATTTCTAAGGTCGCTTTCTATTTATAATCTTCAAAACATTAAAATCATATAGTTCTTACATAGAATATATGTGCACTTAAACATCAAAATCGTCTATTGAAGATAATTTTTATGACAATGAGAATTCAAAATCCTTTCCATAGACAACTTGTTTACTCTGTTTGACTCCTAAATCAAAAGATATAAATTTTATAAGATTACATTCTTTTTGCTAATATGAGTCATCCATTTCTAATCCAATGGCCATGATGGAGCCACACGGCTTGCCCTTCCGAGATGCCCATAGACCCTCACCTGGATCTGCCTCATTTAGCAACCCATGACCCAACTACCCCTTTCACCCTTCATGCGGTGCCTCTATTTCCTTTGTGAAATAGAGTCCTGCATCCATGGTCACGGCGGCCTCCAGCTCACGGTCTGTGGTGCTGGGTTCACGTTGCCACTCCCCAGAAGACCCCCTTGAAAGGTGTGTCATCCTATGATCCCAAACATCTAGACTCAGGTAACACCTCCTCACGTATGACTACCTTTGATCACTCCTCGGATGGGCAGATGTCATTGCAACACAACAATTGTGTCTTCCCCCAATTGTGTGTGAATGATCGGTCGTCTTGGTTCCTTGCTCAAGGGCTTCCACTACAGTGTACACCATGACACTAGGATTATGATGCATCCATATATCTTGGTGATGCTCCAAAAATGAGCATGCATCTTCCTATCTAAGCAACACTCTCGTCCTCCCTGAATGTTGTGCCGCTGAGGTTCATACTAACAGATCATCCTTGATAATGTCAGGCGATCCTCTATTTTGTGTGACTAGGTTATGCATATCGTTGTATTTTTCTTCTACTCAAAAGTCATTGTGTATATATTGGTTGTGAGGGATTCCTAACTACAATATCTAACTCTTTGTGCAATTGGTAGTCCTTCCGAAATGTTAAGTTCCCAACACAGTTGGGACTTTGTTCCTTGCTTTTGTTATGAGAGGGAAGTCCAAGGTTCTATTGATTTTCCCAAAAGAAGATAATCATATTATCATGCTTCTATTGTTATCTAATAATCAAATTGTCCTTGCAACCAAAATAGTTACACAATTAAATCATAATCAAACTTCCATCCTAAGTTGATCATTGTTTAAATTAGTCGTCTAATTAGGGTTTACTTGGATGATTGTATGCTTCACTAAGTTGATCATTGTTTAAATCTTTATTAATGATGGTAGTTAAGTTTTGATATTTTAAATATAATCAAAAGGTTTAATCATACTTTGATCCACATAATTAGGGTTAACATTTGGAAACCCTAATCGGCCCAAATTAGGGTTTTGATGACATATGAAAACAAAATTTGATAAATATAGTGTCTCACTAAATGATTTTTAGTATTTTATGTGTAACTATGATTTAAATGAAATTTTTATAGGATTTGTATATATAAATTTTAACACTCTTGCAAAATATCAGAATTTTTGAATAATGTTCTTACCTATTTATTGGTTGAGTTTCAAACTCAAACGACCATATTTTCATATTGATATAGCAATGTGCTAGTTGAATTTTATCTTTTTATTGGTATATTAAATTGAAATCAAATTTTAACTGTAGCTGAAAAAATCTACTATAGACATGATATTAAATTTGAGTAATTTTTGGATGATTTTTTGTCTCTATAGAGAGGGTGTAGGTTGAGTTTTGTGAAGGACAAACTCGACCGACCATGCTGTAGACAACAATATAGTAGTGTAGTATTTGATTTTTATTTATTTATTGGTAATTCCAAATGGTCTAAATTTTTTAATGTTGCTTAAAAATGTAATAAAAGACATTAGGTTACAGTTTCATAGTTTTTGGACGAGGTTTGAGTTTTGAAACTGTGGTGTCGGTCGAGTTTATAACTCAGCCGACCAACCAGTCTGAGCAAAATAGTAATACATTGAAGGGCTTGTTTGCAATTGTACTAAGCACCTCAAACCTAACACACAAGGATCTCTCATAACTCATCATTCCTATAAAAGAAAAGAAATTTTAGAGAGAGAGGAGAGCTAGGGTTTTGAGAAGAGAAAGTGGTGGAGATGTTGACCTAGGGTTTCTCTATCCAAGATATGATGAAATCAAGTAAGTTTAGCTTCTTTGCATAGCATTTCATGGTGAATATTCTATCACATGTCAAGATTCCATCCCTCCTCTAAACTGATTTGAAATCACATCAAGTCTCCCCCTTTTCTCACTCCTTCTCTTCTAATCCCCATTTTAGGGTTTTTGAGTTGAGAGGAGAAAGAATTGGATTTATTTGCTACAATTTGATTGGGTTTCTAAAAAATTCAGAGTTTGACCTACTAATTTAAGGTGCTTGCATCTGAGGTGAGTATTTTTCTCCGTCCTAAGCTTTGTATTCATGTTGAAAGCCTAGTTGTATTTGTCTAAAATAATCAAAAACCTTGCTTGTATATGTATATGATTGGATTTGATTTGGGAAAGATATTAGGGGATCAACTTTTACTGATTTTGATTATTTCTCATTTATTAGAACTTGATTAGTTCCTGATATATTGATTGAGTATCCATGTAGAATCCTAAGGATAGATGAAAATTCAATTTTATGTAAATTTTGCCTAAATCAGCCTAATTGATGATATGCTTCAAATTGAATTCACATGTATAGATTCATATTTGAATTGTACTAGATTGTAATATACAAATGTATTGTTGAATGTTAATGGAATTGAATATAATATACATATAACGATTAGTATGAGGTGACCACATATCATGATTAGGATTTGTGTTTAGGAAGTGAATCAAATGAGTCAATTAATCAATGTATACTTATGATTGATGAATGGAATATGTGAAAATGGAAACTAGGGTTTCTACGCGTGTGAATAGCCCTAATGAACCTCTATGCATCATTATGAAATTACTTAGTGATATGGATATTATGATGTGCTGAATAAGGATGACTTCTTGAAAACCCTAGATTTTAGTATAAAGACGATTATGAGTGATGAAGCTAGAACTTATATATGACGTGAATGTTGAATGTAACTATTAATACTTCAATTAAAGATGATGAGTCTTACTAATACGATCTAACCCTAATGCATCTATTTTAGTATAATAAAGAATGATAATTGTTGATTATGAGAATGACATTAGTAGTCAATGACATGGTACACTTTTCTAAATATAAGAGACAACATTTGCAAGATGTACTTAATGGTGATTGCAAGATAAAGATGAAACTAATGAAGATAGTATGATGAAGTATTTTATCTTTTATTTTAATTACATGTGGCTTAACCCAAGTGAAATGAAATATACTAAGAATTGTACTTTTATCAATGTTAAGTAGAAGAGAAGCATTGTATGTAAATCGAATCAAGAAAGATTGGTCCAGATAATGTAATGAACATGAAATGAAACAAGTTGAGACTACTAAATATAAAATGATGGAAAAAGATAGGAATTAGTAGATGATTCTAAGAATGTAACTCTTACCCTAAAATGATGATTTGATGATGTTAGTGAACAACAATCTTAAATGAGGGATTAAGGGATTCAAATAATTGTAGTTGAATTCAATTAAAGATGAAATTCAAGTATTTGAATTGATTTGAAAGAATGTGTTCTTGAATTGTGACTTGTACTCTGAGAGTGGACTAATCGTACAGACTTCAAATGATAGTCAACATGTGTTGATTAATAACCCCATCTGAAGAATCTGAAATAATAGAAGAAGAGAACTAAGTCTGTTATGCATATATATGCATGAAATTTATTTGCATCTATTGAGATTGGATGGAACCAACATATGTTGTATGATAAATCTATTCTGAGTATGATGAATGACACATGTTGTATATATGCTTTTATTGTTGATAGTTCTAATGCCTCTGCTAATATTTGTTAAGACTGGTGATATACAATGAACTGATAAGGAATATGTTGAAATAGAATTTAATATGCACTCCTTACATTTGAGAAACCCCGATAAGGGTAAATGTTACATAATGAGATTATGTCTAAGGCTGAAAGCCCACTAATGATGATAAAACCCTGATGGGGTAAATGCTAGACAATAAGATAATGTCTCGGGCTGAAAGGCCACTATTAATGATTTCTATGAGATGATGTAGAAGATAGAAATAATCATATGTGTTGCAACATACAGATTTATTGTGCTTCTTTCTTTGATCATTGTCCTTATTGATAAATTTAATATGTTTCATGTTATTCTAGTTACGCGAGAATACACATATATGATATATGATGTTTTGAATTCTTTTAAGATGAGTAAAAGAGATTAATAAAAAGTGAAATGATGGAACATCTAGTTAGGTGTCTTGAACACCATGAGCTTCTCGTGAGGACCACACTGGGGAAACAAAATGAATCTCCTTATAGTAATCTATGAATTATGAGAAGGATTTCTAGAGTATGGATCAATACCTTAAAGGTTAGACTACCAGGATTTAGGAGTGAGTCATCTAGAGTGGCTCCGACCCTAAATCCTTATTGTGAAAGTCTATGTCCAGATGGAATAGAATCTGATGAAATGAAATATGTGAAATGAGAAATGAAAAATATGTAAAATACTATGATATGTGATATACTGTTTTGCTGGTTCCTATTTCATGTACTCGAGATGAGGATGTGAGCCTCTTTAGGCAACCCTGAGGTGGTCAAGGTCTGTTGTTGATATCTTAGGATGGCCAACTAAATCCTAAGATAGTGATGGTGAGTCATTGACATGAGAATCAGGAGTGGCGATTTCTACTTAGTGAGGTACAAGCAAAGTAGTTTTAGGACAAATGAATAAAAGATGATAAGCCGTGTAGAACATGATAAGTCCTTGTACTGCTACTTGATGATTTGTCACTGTTGATTATGCTTATTATTGTGGAAACTAATTATGCTGCTATGGACATTTTCTATTTCATATTATCATATGTCATGTCGACAAGATATAAATGATGGGATTTATACCCATTCTGAATACGAGTTGGATTTCTTACTATTTGATAGTATTGTTTGGTAGATATGTATTACATGTACTTCGGCTTCAGGACTGTAGGATGTGTTCCTGGTCCGCTGGTGGAGTGTCACAAATATAATGTTATTGTTATGTATTGATTCAAAATGTTTAGAACTTGACTTATTACTCACGCAGTAGGATTCTTAATCTGAACTAAGCAGTATCTGCTGATTTGTTCATAGACATGCTTTAAAGGATGTTTCAAAGTTATAATTGGTTTAAGTGATTACATTATATGTTGGATTAGATTACCACGGTAAGATATATTTGACTTATGATAGAACTATCTGCTAGACTTTTTAATGTCTACATGTTTTTGTTAAGTTTATTACACTTAATTTGATGCTTATGCATGTACCTAGCTTGAGCGGGAGGTATCCACTCACTGGGTCTCTATGTGAGTCTCATGCGGTTGTTTCAAATTTTTTTTAGGTATAATGCTATCTAGAGGATAGGTCGTGACGAAGAAGATATAAATAGTATAATCTAGATAGAAGAGAATGTCCTTGTACTCTCTCTTTCTTGGGATGGGTTGTAGACTAAGTTTGTTCATTAATGTACATGTATCTGATCTAAACTGAACCCCATATGAGAACAAGATTTGATTCTGGTTTAAATGAAGTTGAATAGGATTTGTGATGGCTAAATGTGATGTCCTTGATGTGACATTGATTATGAATTTGTGAAGAAAGAAAAAGGAAAATTTTATCTATGTTTTCCATATATTGTTTAATCGCCTTTATTGAGAATTCATTGTTTTATTTCATAATATGGGTTTAGGTTTTGGGATTATCTCTAATGGTTGGTATTTATGCTAATCAAAAGAGTGGTTCCCTGCAACATGGTATCAGAGCCTAGGTTAGATGAGTGTGCAGGGACAATAGGATCTAGGACTATATGAAAATGTTGATGTTGAATATAACCTGAATGATGTGCATACTAACTGAACTCAGTATCTAGATACTCTGGTCAAGTATTTGGGTATGGAGCTAAGTTGGTATGGAAGTACTGACTGTACTTCTTTTGGATGCCCTGGCCAAGTATGCAGATGAACATAGTTTGGTAGTATAATAAGATGCATGATGAGAAAGAGAAAAATGGTGATAAAATGTTGAAAAAGAAAAGGATTTTAGAATTCAATATGGAACCTATGGCAAGCAGGAAATTTCATATAATAAAGATAAAAGCCTAATGGATTATGAAGGTAATCTTTAATGAGTTTGAATTTGAGTATGGAATTAGAAATTTTAAGAAAAGCTAAGAACTAAGATGATGCACACTAAATAGTCTCCTTTATGAATGATATTGATGAATGCGGATGATAATATGTGAATGAGTCATAATCCTAATCCATGAGATACACAATCAAATTTTTAAAAGGATGTGAAAGGTGATGTGAATCACATATTAATAAATGATGTATTACTAAAATTTGTGAAGTAAGTGTTTGTAATACTCAAGGAGAGATATGATGATGATGAGGGATGAAATATCCATTTAATGCAATTAAAATGTCATATGAAAGAAAGATAAAATGACAGACTTTATAATTTGATGCATAGAGAGGTGAAAGATTTGATGATATGATATTCTTCCATATCTTTTCTTGGATTTTGGGAAAAAATCCTAAAAGGAGGGGAGAATTTGCAATGACCCATTTTCAAATTAGTCATCTAATTAGGGTTTACTTGGATGATTGTATGCTTAACGAAGTTGATCATTGTTTACAGCTTTATTAATGATAGTAGTTAAGTTTTGATGTTTTAAATATAATGAGAAGGTCGAATCGTACTTTGATTCAATAATTAGGGTTAACATTTGGAAACGCTAATTGGTCCAAATTAGGGTTTTGATGATGTATGAAAATAGAATGTGATAAGCATAGTGTCACACTAAATGATTTTTTGTATTTTATGTGTAACTCTAATTTAATTGAAAATTGAATATGATTTGGATACATAAATTTTAGCACTCTTGAAAAATATCATAATTTTTGAAGAATGCTCTAACCTGTATATCAGTCGAGTTTCAAACTCGACTGACCATATTTCTAGATTGATATAGAAGTGTGTTAATTGAATTTTATATTTTTATTGGTATATTCCATTGTTCTAAAATTTTAACTATAGTTGGGTAACTCCATTATAGACATGATATTAAATTGGAGTAATTTTTGGATGATTTTTATCTCTACAGAGAGCGGTGTCGGTCAAATTCTGTGAAGCACAAACTCGACCGCCAAGCACAAACTCGACTGACCATGCTACAAACTGCAATATAGTAGTGTAGTATTTGATTTTTAGTTATTTATTGGTAATGTAAAATGGTGTTATTTTTTTACCATTTCTTATCAACTTAATTTTAGACATTTTTTTAAAGTTTCATAATATTTGGATGAGTTTTGAGTTCTGAAAAGTGTGGTGTCGGTCGAGTTTATAACTCAGTCGACCAACCAGTCTGAGCAAGATAAAAATACATTGAAGGGCTTGTTTGCAATTGTACTTAGCACCTCAAACCTAACACACAAGGATCTCTCTTAACTCGTCATTCCTATCAAAGAAAAGAAATTCTAGAGAGAGAGGAGAGCTAGGGTTTTGAGAAGAGAAAGTGGTGGAGATGTTGACCTAGGGTTTCTCTATCCAAGATATGATGAAATCAAGTAAGTTTAGCTTCTTTGCATAGCATTTCATGGTGAATCTTCTATCACATGTCAAGATTCTATCCCTCCTCTAAACTGATTTGAAATCACATCAAGTCTCCCCCTTTTCTCACTCCTTCTCTTCTAATCCCCATTTTAGGGTTTTTGAGTTGAGAGGAGAAAGAATTGGATTTATTTGCTACAATTTGATTGGGTTTCTAAAAAATTCAGAGTTTGACCTACTAATTTAAGGTGCTTGCATCTGAGGTGAGTATTTTTCTCCGTCCTAAGCTTTGTATTCATGTTGAAAGCCTAGTTGTATTTGTCTAAAATAATCAAAAACCTTGCTTGTATATGTATATGATTGGATTTGATTTGGGAAAGATATTAGGGGATCAACTTCTACTGATTTTGATTATTTCTCATTGATTAGAACTTGATTAGTTCCTGATATATTGATTGAGTATCCATGTAGAATTCTACAGATAGATGAAAATTGTATTTCATGTGAATTTTTCCTAAATGTCAGCCTAATGGTTGATATGCCTGGAATTGAATTAACATGTATAGATTCATATTTGAATTGTACTAGATTGTATTATACAAGTGTATTGTTGAATGTTAATAGAATTGAATATAATATACATATAAGGATAAGTATGAGGTGACACATATCCTGATTAGGATTTGTATTGATCAAGTGAATCAAATGAGTCAATAAATCAATGTATACTTATGATTGATGAATGGAATATGTGAAAATGGAAACTAGGGTTTTCATGTGTGTGAATAGCCCTAATGAACCTCTATGCATCATTATGAAAGTACTTAGTATTATGGATCTTATGATGTGTTGAACTAAGGATGACTTCTTGAAAACCCTAAATGTTTAGCATAACGACGATTACGAGTGATGAAGCTAGAACTTATATATGATGTGAATGTTGAATGTAAGTACTAATTCTTCAATTAAAGATGATGAGTCTTACTAATATGATCTAAGCCTAATGATTCTGTTTTAGTATAATAAAGAATGATCATTGTTGATTATGGGAATGACATTAGTAGTCAATGACATGGTACCCTTATCTAAATATAAGAGACAATATGAGCAAGATGTACTTAATGGTGATTGCAAGATAAAGCTGAAACTAGTAAAGATAGTATGATGAAGTATTTTATTTTTTATTTTAATTACATGTGGCTTAACCCAAGTTAAATGAAATATACTAAGAAATGTACTTTGATCAATGTTAAGTAGAAGATAAGAATTGTATGTAAAGTGAATCAAGAAAGATTGGTCCAGATAATGTAATGAACACAAAATGAAAGAAGTTGAGACTTTTGAATATAAAATGATGGAAAAAGATAGGAATTGGTAGATGATTAAAAGAATGTAACTCTTACCCTAAAATGATGAGTTTGATGGTTCTAGTGAACGACTATCTTAAATGAGGGATTAAGGGATTCATATAACTATAGTTGAATTCAACTAAAAGTTGAACTTCAAGTATTTGAATTGATTTACAAGAATGTGTTCTTGAATTATGACATATACTCTGAGAATGGACTAATAGTACAAATTTCAAATGATAGTCAACATGTGTTTATTAGTAACCCCATCTGAAGAATGTAAAATAAAAGAAGAAGAGAACTACATTTGTTATGTATGTATATGAATGAAATTTATTTGCATCTATTGAGATTGGATGGAACAAGCATATGTTGTATGATAAATCTATTCTGAGTATGATGAATGATACATGATGTCTATATGCTTTTACTGTTGCTAGTTCTAATGGCTATGTTAATATTTGTTAAGAACGGTGATATACAACAAAATGATAAGGAATATGTTGAAATGGAGTTTAATATGCACTCCTTACATTTGAGGAATCCTGATAAGGGTAAATGTTGCATAATTATATTATGTCTAGGGATGAATGCCCACTGATGTTGACAAAACCCTGATGGGGTAAATGCTAGACAATAAGATTATGTCTCAGGTTGAAAGGCCATTGTTGATGATTGCGATAAGATGATGTAGAAGATAGAAATAATCATATGTGTTGCAATATACAGATTTATTTTGCTTCTTGCTTTGATCATTGTACTTATTGATAAATTTAATCTGTTTCATGTTATTCTAGTTATGTGAGAATACACAGATATGATATATGATGTTTTGAATTCTTTTAAGATGAGTAAAAGAGATTAATAAAAAGTGAAATGATGAAACGTCTAGTTAGGTGCCCTGAACACCGTGAGTTTCCCCTGAGGACCACATTGGGGAAACAAAATGGATCTCCTTGTAGTAATCGATGAATTATGAGAAGGATTTCCGAAGTGTGGATTGAGACCTTAAAGGTTAAACCACTAGGATTTAGAATTGAGTCGTCTGGAGTGGATCTGGCCCTAAATCCTTTTTGTAAAAGTCTATGTCTAGATGGAATAGACTCTGATGAAATGAAATATGTGAAATGTGAAATGAAAAATATGTGAAATATTGTGAAATGTGATATATTGTTTTGTTGGTTACTATCTCGTGTACCTGAGATGAGGACGTGAGCCTCTTTAGACAACCCTGAGGTGGCCAGGGTCTATTGTTGATATCTTAGGGTGGCCGGCTAAACCCTAATATAGTGACGGTGAGTCATTGACATGAGAATCAAGCATGGCAACGTCTACTTAGTGAGGTACAAGCCAAGTAGTTTCAGGGAAAATGAATAAAAGATGATAAGTCGTGTAGAACATGATTTGAATGGTTGTTACATTCCTTGTATTGATACTTGATGATTTGTCATTGTTGAATATGATTGTTGTTGTGGAAAGTATTTCTTCTGCTATGGATATTTTCTATTTCATATTATGATATGTCACGTTGACAAGCTGTAAATGATGGGACTTATACCCATTCTGAATATGAGTTGGATTGCTTGCTATTTGATAGTATTGTTTGGTAGATATGTATTATGAGTACTTCAGCTTCAGGACTGTAGGATGTGTTCTTGGTCCGGCTGGTGGAGTGTCACAAATATAATGTTATTGTTATGTATTGATTCAAAATGCTTAATACTTGACTTATTACTCATGCAGTAGGATTCTTAATCTGAACTAAGAAGTATCTTTTTATTTGTTCATAGACATACTTTAAAAGATGTTTTAAAGTTATAATTGGTTTAACTGATTACATTATATGTTGGATTAGATTTCCATTGTAAGATAGATTTGACTTATGATAGAACTATCTGCTAGACTTTTTAATATCTGCATGTTTCTATTAAGTTTATTATACTTAATCTGATGCTAACGCTGATGCATGTACCTAGCTTGAGTGGGAGGTATTCACTCATTGGGGCTCTATATGAGTCTCATGAGGTTGTTTCAAATGTTTTTAGGTATAATGTTATCTAGCGGAGAGGTTGTGACAAAGAAGATATAAATAGTATAATCTAGATAGAATAGAATGTCCCTATACTCTCTCTTTCTCGGGATGGGTTCTAGACTAAGTTTGTTCATCAATGTACATGTATCTCATGCAAACTAAACCGCATATGAGAATAAGATTTGATTCTGGTTTTAATGGAGTTGAATAAGATTTGCGATGTCTAAATGTGATGTCCTTGATGTGTCATTGATTATGAATTTTTGAAGAAAGAAAAAGGAAAAAATTATATGTGTTTTTCGTATATTGTTTAATCGCCTTTGTCGAAGATTCATTTTTTATTTCATAATATGGGTTTAGATTTTGGGATTATTTCTAATGGTTGGTATTTAATATGATTAAAAGAGTGGGTCCCAGTAACGTGGCATTAGAGCCTAGGTTGGATGAGTCTGCAGGGACAATAGGATCTACGACTATATGATAATGTGGATGTTGAATATAACTAGAATGAGGTGCATACTGACTGAACTCAGTATCCAGATACTCTAGTCAAGTATTGGGGTATTGAGCTAAGTTAGTATGGAACTGCCGACTGTACTTCTTCTGGATGCCTTGACCAAGTATTTGGATGAATATAGTTTGGTAGTATAATAAGATGCATGATGAAAAAGAGAAGAATGGCGATAAATTGGTGAAAAAGAAAAGGATTTTATAATTCAATATGGAACCTATGGCAAGCGGGAAATTTCATATAATAAAGATAAAAGCCTAATGGATTATGAAGATAATCTTTAATGAGTTTGAATCTGAGTATGTAATCGGAAATTTTAAGAAAATCTAAGAACTAAGATGATGCGTACTAAATAATCTCCTTTATGAATGATATTGATGAATGCAGATGATAATATGTGAATGAGTCATAATCTTAATCCAGGAGATACACAATCAAATTTTTAAAAGGTTGTGAAAGGTGATGTGAATCAGATATTAATAAATGATGTATTACTAAAATTTGTGAAGTAAGTGTTTGTAATACTCAAGGAGAGATATGGTGATGACAAGGGATGAAATATCCATTTAATGCAAACAAATGTCATATGAAAGAAAGATCAAATGAAAGTCTTTATAATTTGATGCCCAGAGAGGTGAAACATTAGATGACATGATATTATTCCATATCTTTTCTTGGATTTCGGGATGAATCCTAAAAGGAGGGGAGAATTTGTAATGACCCATTTTCAAATTAGTCGTCTAATTAGGGCTTACTTGGATGATTGTATGCTTAACTAAGTTGATCATTGTTTAAAGCTTTAATAATGATGGTAGTTAAGTTTTGATGTTTTACATATAATGAGAAGTTTTAATCATACCTTGATCCACATAATTAGGGTTAACATTTGGAAACCCTAATCGGCCCAAATTAGGCTTTTGATGGCATATGAAAACAAAATGTGATAAGTATAGTGTCTCACTAAATGATTTTTAGTATTTTATGTGTAACACTGATTTAATTAAAGGATATGATTTGTATATACAAAATTTGAGCACTCTTGAAAACTATCAAAAAAATTTAAGAATGTTCTGATCTATTAATTGGTCAAGTTTCAATCTCGACCGACCATATTTTTAGATTGATATAGCATTTTGGTAATTGGATTTTATCTTTTTATTGTTATATTCAATTGATCTCAAATTTTAACTGTAGTTGGGAAACTCCATTATAGACATTATATTAAATTGGAGTATTTTTGGATGATTTTTTATCTTTACAGATAGAGGTGTCGGTCGCATTTTGTGAAGGACAAACTCGACGACCATGCTTCAGACTGCAATATAGTAGTGTAGTATTTGATTTTTATTTATTTATTGGTAATGCTAAATGATCCAAAATTTTTATTATTCCTTAAAAAAAAATTTATACATTGGGTTATATTTTCATAATTTTTAGATGAGTTTTGAGTTCTGAAAAATGTGGTGTCGGTCGAGTTTATAACTCAGTCGACCAACAAGTCTGAGAAAAATAAAAATACATTGAAGGGCTTGTTTGCAATTGTTCTAAGCACCTCAAACCTAACACACAAGGAGCTTCCATAACTCATCATTCCTGTCAAAGAAAAGAAATTCTAGAGAGAGAAGAGATCTAGGGTTTTGAGAAGAGAAAGTGGTGGAGATGTTGACTTAGGGTTTCTCTATCTAGGATATGATGAAATCAAGTAAGTTTAGCTTCTTTGCATAACATTTCATGGAGAATATTCTCTCACATGTTAAGATTATATCCTCCTCTGATTTAATTTGAAATAACATAAAATCACCCCCTTTTCTCACTATTTCTCTTCTAATCCCAATTTCTAGGGTTTCCTAGTTGAGAGGAGAAAGAATTGGATTCATTTGCTAGAGTTTGATTGGGTTTTCACAAAATTCAGAGATTGACCTACAAATTTAAGGTGCTTGGAATATATATATATATATATACTACTACAGAAATGGCTTATAAAGTCACTTTTCAAGGTGTCGGTTGTATACAAAAACCGACACCTAAACTCTACAGTGTCGGTTGATAACATAAACCGACATCCAATCTATGAAGGTCGACCAGACACGGGTACCGCTTTTATTAAGTGTCGGTTAACTAATAAACAACCGACACCTAAACTCAACTGCCAAAACCAAAATTCCAGCGAAAAAATTGGCTCCAATATTTTACATATGGCGTCGGTTCGTAACTAAATAACCGACGACTAAAGTGTATTCACGAGAGAGGAATAGTTGTCAGTTGTCTTTTACTCAAAAACCGACGACTATAATGTAGTATAGGTGTCGGTTTTTGGAAAAGAACCGACACTGTTGGTTTAGTTGTCAGTTTTTTAAATAACCGACACTTATTGTCAACTTAATAGCTCACCAGCGCGACCGATTCTTCCCCTTTCCCTGTTTCATTCCCGATTTCCCTTGGAGGTCCGGCGATTTCTTGCTCCCTGCCGCCGCCGCTCCCTACTGCCGTTTGTGCTCCGCCGCCGTGCTCCGTCGCCGCCGCTCCTTCCACGCCACATCCTCCACGCCGCCGCCGCCGTGCTCACCGGCCCTCTGTGCTCTGTGCTCATCGACGCTCCTCTTCTCATCGCCGTCGCCGCCCGCCCGCCGATAGCAGCTAGCTCTCCTAGCCTCGCCGCCCTCTCCGCCGCTCCTCTCCTCGCCGCTGGCAGCTGCTAGGTCTTGCTCCGGCCGCTGCTCCTCTTCCCTCAAGGTGCCCGCCCTGCCTTCTTCCTTCTTCCTCTGCTCCGGCGGCTGCTTGGGCGGTGCCAAGGCACACCTAGGCTGCTGCTGGGCATTTTTTTTTTAATTTATTTACTTCCTATGAGAATTAGTTTTAATTAGGGCTCATACACATATTGATGTACATAAACCTGTTAGAATAAATGCTAAAAAGGTGTGATTTTAGGGTATAGGTACTGATTTTGTGCTTCTACTGAGCTGAATCCTCTATTGTCTATACAATACATGTTCTATGATAAGCCTTACTTAATTTAATATGCATACTTTGTATGTAAGACATAGTAATCGGGTACTGTTGTATATCCAAGTAAATTACATGTAACTAATCATGACATAGATTTTAGAATGCATACTTTGGTTAAATGTACTGCTGTAATTTTTGATCAAGTGATGATATGTAAATGTAGCAATAAGTTAGTAAGGTATCAATGATAAGTCTATTGTAATGTGATGCAAAATAGTTATTGTATCATGCATATATACTTAATACTTTTTTGTTTTATAGTTGTATAGGGTGTTTTATGTGTGGCAAGTCTATTGTTTAATAGTTTAGTTAGAATCATTGTTTAATAGTTTAGCTATATTCTTGGTGAGAATCCTAATCACCTTCTTGCTTAATGATGAAGTGTAATGCACACATGTGACATGCTTGGAATGTAAATGATGAACTTTTCCCTAAATTGCCAATCATGCTTTTAAAGACATCAATAATCACCCTAACTTGAAGAACTAGGATTTTAGGTATAAGAATGACAACACATTATTTGTTGGCCTAGAAACCCATCCAAGATTTACTCATTAGGAGTAAATCTTGGATATCCCCCAGTTTGGGACTGTTCTTGAACACCTAATCTCGCTTAGGATGTAAGTGTATATAATGTGTATTGGGTTTTCAAGAAAATTTCGGCAGCATTTCCCATTTGTTCT
Source organism: Alisma plantago-aquatica (assembly GCA_963693085.1). Classification (NCBI taxonomy): domain Eukaryota; kingdom Viridiplantae; phylum Streptophyta; class Magnoliopsida; order Alismatales; family Alismataceae; genus Alisma; species Alisma plantago-aquatica. The sequence continues at coordinate 51,414,911 of OY856412.1, forward strand.
CTAAGTACATATATATTTGGAGAACAGCGGGGAATTGCTTCCGAAATTTTATTGAAAACCCAATACACATTATACACTTACTAGTGAGATTAGGTATTCAAGAATGGGATAGGTGGTACACATTTATTATATATAAGAATGACATCACATGTATTTGTTAACCCTAGACCCTAATCTTGTCCTAATATATACTTGTTTTGTCTTTGATCATAGAATGGATAGATCATGGATGTCCATTCGCAATCGCTGCACCCCAGAGTTTATTTCTGATCTTGACCAGTTTATTAGATTTTCCGAGGAACATAGGAAACAACCTGGAGATAGGTTCTACCCATGTAGGCATTGCGGTAACAACTTGAAAGTCAACACTGGTGACGAAATCAAAACTCATGTCATGTGCAACGGGATTATACAAGGCTATACAGAATGGCACTGGCATGGAGAGATTTCAAACCCGAAACCAGTGGATGTCGATAGTTGTGCTTGTGTGGAAGAAGAAATTGCCTACGATGACGTAGATGTGAATGAACCAGTTCCAGTAGACATCGTTGATGCAATGCTGGATAGTTGTGGGGTAGAGCACACCGATCCACCTCCCATTTTTAGAAACATTGTGCATGATGCTGAGATGCCGTTATACACAGGTTGTACTAAGTTTACGAAGCTTAGCGCTGTGCTGAGATTGTATAAGTTGAAAGCTAACAATAGATGGAGCGACAAAAGCTTCACGTCATTGCTGTCTTTGTTGAAAGAAATGCTTCCTGAAGGAAACGAGCTGCCAATCTCAACATACCAGGTAAAGAAATTGTTGTGCCCAATGGGAATGGATGCCAAGAAGATACACGCATGCCCGAATGATTGTGTATTATTTCAAAAGGACTGTGCGGATTTGAAAGATTGTCCAAAATGTGGTGCGTCACGGTATAAATTGACGACTTCGGGGGAGTCCAAAACTGGTTCTCCTGCCAAGGTGATGTGGTATCTACCTATAATATCACGGTTTCAACGCTTGTTTGCCAATCCGATAGATGTGAAGAATTTGATGTGGCATGCAAATGTTAAGAAAAATAATGATGGGATCCTACGACATGCGTCTGATTCCCCACAGTGGAAGAAGATTGATCTATTGTACCCTGAATTTGGTGAAGAAGTCAGGAATCTAAGACTTGGGCTTTGTACAGACGGGATGAATCCGTACGGTACATTGAGCAGCCAACATAGCACTTGGCCAATCATGCTTGTTATATACAATCTTCCTCCCTGGCTGTGTATGAAAAATAAGTATGTAATGTTGTCGTTGTTGATTTCGGGCCCTAAACAACCTGGAAATGACATTGATGTTTATCTTGAACCTCTGATTGATGACTTAAAGAAATTCTGGGGTGAAGGTGTGATGACCTATGATGCTTCACGAAGAGAGACATTTCGTTTGCATGCTATGTTGTTTTGCACTATTAATCACTTTCCAGCATATGGGAATTTGTCTGGATATAGTGTCAAAGGAGCTAAAGCGTGTCCTATATGTGAAGAGAACACTGATTCAACAAGACTAAAACATGGCGGTAAGAATGTATATCTCAGTCATCGAAGGTTTCTTCCAAAATTCCATCTGTATTGTAGGAAGCACAAAGCATTCAATGGATTGAATGAGGAACGGAGTGCACCTAAACCTATACCAGGGGAGGTTGTTTATGAAAGAGTAAAAGACATTGTCAATGAATTTGGTAAGAGATCACAATGTACTACACGGAGTGACAATTCTTCATTCAAGAAGAAGTCAATATTTTGGGATCTTCCTTATTGGAGTTCTTTGAAGCTAAAATGTCATATTACGGTGTCATTGAAGACATATGGGAATTTGACTACATAGATTTCAGAATTCCGCTCTTCAAATGTAATTGGGTTGATAACACCAAAGGAGTTATAGTGGATGAATTGGGTTTCACTTTAGTGAACTTTGAAAAGATTGGCGAGAAGGCTGAACCATTCATATTGGCATCACAGGCGAAACAAGTATTTTATATCGATGATCCTACAAATGATAAATGGTCAGTTGTTCTTCATCATAAAAGAAAGTTCATTGAAGATCCTATAGATGAAGAACAGTACTATGATAAGTATGATGACTCCAGTCCATTCTCAGTTGGGTTGCCAACACCAACAAATATTGAAGCTAATGATGACTTGTATGTGCGCGGAGATCACAATGAAGGATTGTTAATTGATAAAAAATCGCAATATTAGAGGTATATATGTTTTGTTTTATACTTTTTTATTTTTCTGAATATGTGAACTTTACAATGTGAGCTTAATTTATAATGTGAATTACTTTACAATGTGAATGTGAACTTTACAATGTGAGCTTAATTTATAATGTGAATTACTTTACAATGTGAATGTGAACTTTACAATGTGAGCTTTACAATTTGAATTACTTTACAATGTGAACTTTACAATTTGAATGTGAATTTGCAGATGGATGACCATTCTCCTGATGACCGTGCTGATGATTACCGTGAGGGTGAGGACATCAATGCGCCGCCTCACAATGTAAGTTTTAATAATATATCATATATTTATATCTATATGTCCATTTATAGTTATATCTTGTAAATGTGATTATTTTGTCAAATTTTAGGTTGATGATGCACAGGTACCATCTGAAGCACTTGAGGCACTTGATCAACAGCACCAAAAAGTTGACAAGAGAAGGGGCATCACTATGATGAAGAAGTTAATTGCGCAAAAGGGCAATGGACCCAAACTTGTTGTGGATTTTGATAATGTAGGAAATGCATGTGGTGTGAATCACAATTCATTTGTTTCATATCTTGGGTTTGTTACTCGTAGCCATTGCGGTTGTCGCTTAGATTCTTGGCATAACATTTCTAAGGAGAAGAAAGACTTAATATGGAGGGATTTATGCGTGAGTTATTATTAATTTGAAATTCTATTTTGTAGATTACTAAATTTTTGGATACTAGTTAATAGCAATTCTATTTTGCAGAGTATATTTGAATTGGATGAAAAGTTGCATCGTAAATGCGTGATGTAACACTGTGGGAGAGTCCTAAGGAACTATAGGACAAATCTCACCCGAGAATACATAAAAGAAGCTGACAAGAGGAAGAAGACAACCACTGAACAGTGGAACTTCCTGGACAAAGAAGAATGGGACGCGTTTGTCGCTTCAAGACAAACTGATGAATTCAAGGTATTAGGCGCCAGTCTCAATCTCATTAATTAATATATGTTGTATTCACCTATTCAAGATTAACATTTAGTGTTACTAACCAAATCATTAATGTGCATACTAACTAGGCCCTCAGTGAGGCACAAAGATCAAGGCGTGCACTGAATGTGCATGACCACACAATGGGTCCAAAGGGGTATGCAGGCATTCGCCAAAGACTACAGTATGAGGCTACTACTCAGTCTGCTGCTACTCAGGAGTCCTCTACCATAGGTAGCACACCTCTGCCTCGCCATGATGTCTGGATAGCTGGGAGGCAAAATAAGAAGGGAGAAATAACGAAGGCCGCAACTGCTGAGACGGCTGCAAAAATGGTAAAATACAACTCTTACAACAATCATTCGAATGTTGATTATTTGTGTTGTTTACTTAATTACAAATTTTTGTTTTGGCGATTAGCGGGAGCTGCACGAGCTGAGGAAACAAGGCAAGTTCATCCCTGAGGGAACAAAGGATGAATTGACAGTTGCTCTGGGTAACCCAGAGCATCCTGGACGTGTTAGGGCTGCAGGCACTGGTGTGGGCATCAAATCTTTTTTTGGGCCATCCCAACGCAAACATGTCCCAAAAGTGGGACTTTCACATGAAGAGGTAACATATTCTTTCTTTATAATGTTACTGTAAAAGAGAATTCAATAATTATAATTTGACGTTTCTTTTATCCATGTATAGGTAGATAAGCTATTTGATAGGAAACTCGAAGAAAAACTCGAAGAAGCAATGAAAAAGTAGCAGGCATCTCAGACTGCCACTTACCAGCTGACAATACCTATTGCAGGCTCTACTCCTACTCCTACTGCAGAGGTTGGGAGTAATCATATGGAACCACCACCTAGCACATCCGCTGTAACTATTTTTATGACATAGTAACTAGTTTTTTAATTCAAGATGATATGTATATATGAAATTGTAGTCGTTTCAAAAAAAGATGATATGTATATATGTATATAACATTCTTTACACAAAAATTTGTAGGGGTTGAAGCCATGCCGTCTAAAAAGTAAAGAATTTGTCGTTGCAGAGGCGTCGGCTTACCCATCCCTACCAGGGGAAATGTGTCACGGGTCTCCAGTACCAGCTGGTTGGATTCGTGTGAGCCCGATACATATATTCTCCCAGTGGATGGATCTTCCATTGCCATATGCCCACCCAGATTGTGAAACGCTTGGTGAGGTAGTAGGCGGAGTGATATTGTGGCTAAAAGCGGATGTCCTCTTTACTGAAAAGGTATGGTAAATTTACATTATGTTCAATTGTTAGTGTATGTATATGATGGCAGTTGATCTGAAATTATATATATATACAGGTTAAAAAGAAGACACCCACAACATCTAGGCCTCCACTTCCACCTCCTACATTACCTAGTTGGGTTCCACAGGACCTACCTGTCCCGTTAGGTCCTAACTGTAGGGGTATGGCAATATGGTTAGGCGAACATGATATAAACTCCCCTATAACTGTTTCTTCCGATTCAGATTCTACAGGTCAGTCATACGAAACAAAACTATTTATACAAGATATTTTGGAGTTGTTTCGATATGATTGGCTAAATACATCTATGATAGATCTATGGATAAGGTGAGATATTCTTTATATATCCATATACCTTGTGTATGATCTGGTGATCTGGTTTCTTATTTATTAATGCATGCGTAATTAATACATATTTTACAGCTACTCAGACAACATATGTGCAGATTTTGGATTCGAACATGTAGGGTTTTTTATTCCATCTTTGATTAGTCTAGTAGCTAAAGACCCTACGTCAGTTCAACAATACTGCTGTGCGGCTTTTTAAAATTTTGCTGTAAATAAGAAGACGGTGATAATGGCTCCATTCAATGTAGAGTAAGTTTACTTTGCTTATTATAATTTGGAATTAAGAAAATTACATTTTTATTGTGGATTTTGAGTTATTAATTTGTAACTTTTTTACCTCTAGGGGTAGGCATTGGGAGTTACTGGTTATTGCCCCCGAGACGTTCACTGTGTATTATCTAGATCCTAAGGGGAGTAAATTGAATACAAGATTTGGACACATAATGAAAATGGCATTATTCCGGTGAGAAATATTTCATTTTCATATCCGTTAACATATGTTATTACATTACTATTTAATTGCAATGTTCTGTGTTACATTAACATGTAGGGGTTTTGAGGAGTTCAAAAAGGCTGGAGGAAAGGTCCCCACGAAAAAGAACCAGCCAATAATTTAGAAGAACGTGAAAGTAAGTTCCCGACTGCAATATATGTATATATTATTTATGTGAACAATTCTTAATTAGTTGTATTTTTTAATATTTTGTATGTTTGAATTTATAGTGTGCTACACAAGACAACGGATGGGCATGTGGATACTATGTCATGCGATATATGCACATGATTATCAAACATGCCGCACTAGATATCGAGTGTATTGCTCAGGTATTATATAGTCTCATTAGATAATATGATCGAAATATATCAATCTTATTTATAGCTCATTAATTATATATATACATCATTCTCTTTACAGGTGTTTAAAGCTGACCCCATTACAGGAGAGGCCTTACCAGATGTAAATGCTCCCTATACGATGGGAGAATTAAATGAAGTAAGATAAGAATGGGCAACAACCATACAAATAGTAGGGGCTTTAAAATATAATTGGGATCCTGATAGCGAATAATGACTAAACAATGATATTTTGTAAATGAATTTCTGAATTATAATATATGTGTGAATGTTTCTACATGTCTGGATGTTTTTACATGTGTCTGAGTGAAAATGAATGAAAGTGTTGGTTGCTATATGAATGTTTCTACATGTGTGAATGTGAATGAATGGAACTACAGATTGCTAGCTACATGAATGTTTCTAAATGTGTGAAAATAAAATGGAACTGCAGGTTGCATTGCTAAATGCATGTGTGAATATTTTTGTTGTTAATTTTGCAGGTTTGTGGCCTGTTGTCGGCTGATATCAATGGATGTCGTAAAACCTGCAGTTCATAACTGAACTGAACAAGTTTCTCATCCTGCGACCAGCCACAGCAGGTCTGCAGACTGACAGAAGAAAAAAAACAATAGGCGTCGGTTATTTATAAAAAACCGACACACAATGTTATAGTGTCGGTTTTATATAAATAACCAGCGTCTATTTCCTGTGGCACAAAGATATATGGCGTCGGTTATTTGTAAAAAACCGACACTGATAGTGCCCAAAATGGCGCCCTTTCTGTGGCGCGAAGGGTTTGGGCGTCGGTTTCTTACCTAATAACCGACGCGTATAGTCCCATGATGGCGCGTTTTCGGTGGCGCGCGAAGAGTTTGGGCGTCGGTTTTGGAACCGACGCCTAATGGGTGAGCTTTTAGTGTCGCCCACATAGGTGTCGCTTAGTAACCGACACTAAAGGCTTTAAATAACCGACACTAAAGGTAGGTTCTGTAGTAGTGATATATATATATATATATCTGTGTGTGTGTGTGTGTTTTTTTTCTCCCTCCTAAGCTTTGTATTCATGTTGAAAGCCTAATTCTATCTGGATAAAACAATTAGAAACCTTGCTTGTATATGTATGTGATTGGATTGGATTTAGGAAAGAAATTAGGGGATCAACTTCTACTGATTTGATAATTTCTCATTGATTAGAACTTGATTAGTTCCTGATATATTGATTGAGTATCCATGTAGAATCCTATGGATAGATGATAATTCTATTTCATGCGATTTTTTCCTAAATGTCATCCTAATGGTTGATATGCTTCGAATTGAATTCACATGTATAGATTCATATTTGAATTGTACTAGATTGTATTATACAAGTGTAATGTTGAATGTTAATGGAATAGAATGTAATATACATATAAGGATCAGTATGAGGTGACCACATATCCTGACTAGGATTTGTGTTGAGAAAGTGAATCAACTAAGTCAATTAATCAACATATACTTATGATTGATGAATGGAATATGTGAAAATGGAAATAGGGTTTGCATGTGTGTGAATAGCCCTAATGAACCTCTATTCATCATTATGAAGTTACTTAGTGATATGGATCTTATGATGTGTTGAACTAAGGATGACTTCTTGAAAACCCTAGATGTTTAGTATAAAGATTATTATGAGTTATGAAGCTAGAACTTATATATGTTGTGAATATTGAATGTAAGTATTAATACTTCAATTAAAGATGATGAGTCTTGCTAATATGATCTAAGCCTAATGCATCTGTTTTAGTATAATAAAGAATGATCATTGTTTATTATGATAATGACATTAGTAGTCAATGATATGGTGCACTTATCTAAATATAAGAGACAATATGAGCAAGATGTACTTAATGGCGATTGCAAGATAAAGATGAAACTAATGAAGATAGTATGATAAATTATTTTATCTTTTATTTTAATTACATGTGGCTTAACCCAAGTTAAATGAAATATACTAAGAACTGTACTTTGATCAATGTTAAGTAGAAGAGAAGCATTGTATGTAAAGTGAATCAAGAAAGATTGGTCCAGATAATGTAATGAACATGAATGAAAGAAGTTGAGACTACTGAATATAAAATGATGGAAAAAGATAGGCAATAGTAGATGATTCTAAGAATGTAACTCTTACCCTAAAATGATGAGTTTGATGATGCTAGTAAATGACAATCTTAAATGAGGGATTAACGGATTCATATAACTATATTTGAATTCAACTAAAAGATGAAATTCAAGTATTTGAATTGATTTACAAGAATGTGTTCTTGAGTTGTGACTTGTACTCTGAGAATGGACTAATAATAGTACAAACTTCAAATGATAGTCAACATTTGTTGATTAGTAACCCCATCTGAAGAATGTGAAATAAAATAAGAAGAGAACTAAGTCTGTTATGCATATATATGCATGAAACTTATTTGCATCTATTGATATTGGATGGAACAAGCATATGTTGTATGATAAATCTATTCTGAGTTTGTTGAATGATACATGATGTCTATATGCTTTTACAGTTGCTAGTTCTAATGCCTCCACTAATATTTGTTAAGAATGGTGCTATACAATGAATTAATAAGGAATATGTTGAAATGAAATTTTATATGCACTCCTTACATTTGAGAAACCCTGATAAGGGTAAATGTTGCATAATGAGATTATGTCTAGGGTTGAAAGCCCACTGATGATGATATAACACTGATGGGGTAAATGCTAGACAATAAGATTATGTCTCGAGCTGAAAGGCCACTATTGATGATTTCTATGAGATGATGCAGAAGATAGAGATAATCATATGTGTTGCAATTTATAGATTTATTGTTCTTCTTGCTTTGATCATTCTCCTTATTGATGAATTATCTGTTTTATGTTATTCTAGTTACGTGAGAATACACATATATGATATATGATGTTTTAAATTCTTTTAAGATGAGTAAAAGATATTAATAAAAAGTGAAATGATGGAACATCTAGTTAGGTGCCCTGAACACCGTGAGTTTCCCCCATGGACCACATTGGGGAAACAAAATGGATCTCTTTTAGTAATCAATGAATTATGAGAAGGATTTCCAGAGTGCGGATTGAGACCTTAAAGGTTAGACCACCAGGATTTAGGAGTGAGTCATCTGGGGTGGCTCTGGCCCTAAATCCTTACTGTGAAAGTCTGTGTCCATATGGAATAGACTCTGATGAAATGAAATATGTGAAATGTGAAATGAAAAATATGTGAAATACTGTGATATGTGATATATTGTTTTTTTGGTTCCTATCTCGTGTACTCAAGATGAGGACGCGAGCCTCTTTAGGTGACCCTGAGGTGGCCTGGGTCTTTTGTTGATATCTTAGGGTGGCTGGCTAAACCTAAGATAGTGATGGTGAGTCATTGACATGAGAATCAGGCATGACGACTTCTACTTAGTGAGGCACAAGACAAATAGTTTTAGAGAAAATGAATAAAAGATGATAAGTTGTGTAGAACATGATTTGAATGGTCGTTACATTCCTTATACTGCTACTTGATGATTTGTAATTGTTGATTATACTTATTGTTGTGGAAAGTAATTATGCTGCTATGGACATTTTGTATTTCATATTATGCTATGTCTTGTTGACAAGCTATAAATGATGAGATTTATACGCATTTTAAATATGTGTTGGATTGCTTGCTATTTGATAGTGTTGTTTGGTAGATATGTATTATCTGTACTTCAGTTTCAGGACTGTAGGATGTGTTCCTGGTCTGACTGGTGGAGTGTTACAAATATACTATTATTGTTATGTATTTATTCAAAATGCATAGAACTTGACTTATTACTCATGCAGTAGGATTCTTAATCTGAACTAAGAAGTATCTACTGATTTGTTCATAAACATTCTTTACAAGATATTTCAAACTTATAATTGGTTTAAGTGATTACCTTATATGTTGGATTAGATTACCATTCTAAGATAGATTTGACTTATGATAGAACTATCTACAAGACTTTTTAATATCTGCATGTTTATGTTAAGTTTATTATACTTAATCTGATGCTGATGCATGTACCTAGCTTGAGTGGGAGGTATCCACTCACTGGGGCTCTATATGAGTCTCATGAGGTTGTTTCAAATATTTTTAGGTATAATACTATCTAGCGGAGAGGTCATGACAAAGAAGATATAAATAGTATAATCTAGATAGAATAGAATGTCACTGTACTCTCTCTTTCCCAGGATGGGTTGTAGACTAAGTTTGTTCATCAATGTACATGTATCTGATGTAAACTGAACCGCATATTAGAACAATATTTGATTCTAGTTTTAATTGAGTTGAATAAGATTTGTGATGTCTAATGTGATGTCCTTGATGTGACATTGATTATGAATTTGTAAAGAAAGAAAAAGGAAAAAATTATCTGTGTTTTTTGTATATTGTTTAATTGCCTTTTTCGAGAATTCATTATTTTATTTCATAATACTAGTATAGGTTTTGGGATTATCTCTAATGGTTGGTATTTATACTGATCAAAAGAGTGGGTCCCGACAATATACGTGTCGAGCTCAAGCCATTCATTCGTAGCTTATGGCTCATTGTCTGAATATAGAAAAAATGTGCTGATTTCACACCATACTCGGTCATCACCATCTACTTCATCTCTGAGTGTGTTATCCATTCTATCGAACAACTTGACATATCTAAGCCCCTCGTGAACTGCCTCGATGAATAAAAGGAGCATGGGCCATTCGACATACGAGCAAAATCCCACCGCAATACATACAAGTGTTACGATGGGCAACGTCCAACTACGAATTTTGCCTTGGAATGAAAATATGTTGACTCAATATTGTCCTTTATAAATTCCAAGATTGTGCTGAACCCCGACAAGGATTCAGAGTGTTTATCCATGATCAATACAATCAACTTTGATGGCTTCATTTTCCTCCCTTTCTCAATCCAAGTCTCAACGTGCTGGTGAGTGTCGTTCATGCTCACAACGTCTGTCAGGTCATTGACCATCATGAGATAACTACTCACATCAACTCTTGATCTGAAGTCTATGGTACTGGGTACATCCTCAATGATCGGTCGTCTTGGTTCCTTTCTCAAGGGATTCCACTACAGTGTACCATGACACAAGGACTGTGATGCATCCATGAATCTTGGTGATGTTCTAAGAACGAGCATGCTTCATCCTATCTAAGAAATGGTCTTGTCCTCCCCAGACGTTGTGCCACTGAGGTACAATACTAACAGCTCGGGCATGATAATGTCAGGTGCATGATAATGTGAGGAGATCCTCTATTTTATGTGACTAGGTTATGTAGATCGTTGTATTTTTCTTCTAATATGAAGTCATTGTGTATATATAGGTTGTGAGGGATTCTTAACTTCAATATCTAACTCTTAGTGCAATTGGTAGTCCTTATGAAATTTATGTTCCCAACACAGTTGGGACTCGTTCCTCATTTCTGTTATGAGAGGGAAGTGTAAGGTTCTATTGATTTTTCCAAAAGAAGACAATCATATTATCATTCTTCTATTATTATCTAATAATCAAACTGACCTCGCAACCAAAATAGTTACACAGTTAAATCATAATCAAACTTCCATCCTAATACTACTAGAAATTCAAACATAAAATTCTCTATTAATAACATTATCTCCTCAATTGAACATTGGGCAACACCAACTAAGATTCAGAAAAGTGAATCGATCTCACCCGTATTATAATGAATATAGCATGATTTATAATTTCATCACTTTATGCATTAAGCATCCAAAATAACTAAATGACCTTGGATAATATAACTCTTTCAATTTCACAAATTGTCTTTGATTCTAAAAGGACTATAGTCTCTTCAAACTAATCAACACTAAATTTTATTGCAACCGTATAAGGTGATAACATTACATATATGCCCCCACAACTCAAAAAAAACTTATATATGCTCAAATTTGACTAAATGATAAAATAGTTAGCCCATATGTCTGATAGTCAACCTTTAAAGTTTTTCATCTATGCATTTATCATCATTGATTTAGCAAGGTTTCAAAAGTTAGGGTGTGACAGTAACAAATTCATCAATTGATATTATTGAAACTGAAATTATAATGACCTCAAAATCACGTGAGAAATTGATCAATCATTTTGATTGTATTTAACTGTTTCATTATGCTAAAAAGATATACAAGTGGAATCACAAACTTCAACAATAGTTTGGTACATTTGCATACAAACCAAGGAGTTTCCATAGTTACTTTTAAAAGACAATATATCAAGTTTTTGAGAGTGTGGAAAATTGTTTCGTTTCTTTGCCCTCTCCCTCTATTATCAAGGTCTGCCACTTTAAACATGCATCTTGCCATGGAAATAAAATGTCAGACAACATGAAAGCTCTAAGCAGATGTATTCACTATCCAAAATGAAATGTTGTTCATAACATAATAGATTAACCCAATAAGCCATACTTTAGCCTAAGTAATACATCCTCTAGCACCTCAAAATTACCAACTCAAAGTTGCATTTTCTTGATATCAAGTCAGAAACTGCAACATGATTTGGCAGTTTTGTCCAAAAACTTACTAAAAATATATCTTCCTTTTAGATTGAGTAGGCAATACATAACATGAATTCAAAAATAAAAAACATCCACTTCAAGTGGCGTTTCAAACCATAGGTAAAGTGATAAAACTGCCACTTAATTACGTGAGTGGATTCATTTTCAGTTAATTATCTTCTATCCATTAAATGAAGCAGCCCAATCATGTGGTGGTTTCTAAATGGGAATCTGTTGGCATAACAAAAGCCATTTTGAGTTGCAGTTTTAGCGCAAAGTGTAGTATATTGAAAATTATCTAATTTTCTTCCCCTCAAGTATTCATTCGTAGTGCAATAAATGTAAAAAGGAACAACACAGGGATACCTCATGTGGTGGCGCCATGCGTCTATAGATTCTCTCCTCGCAGGGTGTACAAAAGATGCATTGATTTGGTTGTGCAATGGGCTCATGATGTGGTCTCCTGCTTGCCCCCAGAGGAATGCAGCGATTTTGACATTGTCTTCCATCTTTTCAATAGAGCAACGGAGGCAAGACCTGCGAATCGCAGCTGGGAGATTGGAGAGGCATGCCCGCAGGATGTCGGACGTAGTCGTTTCTATCCATTGGAAAGTGTTCTCATTTGTTCTTGGCAAGAAAGGATATACCTCTGGGTTTTGTGATCCTCTGTTTTGGTCATACCATATGGTGGACATGATTTTGCCAATGCAAATGTGAGCAAGCCATTTCTCCTGCAGCCCACCGATGCGGCTAAAAATATATCGCAAATGATCAACTATTGCTTTCCTAGTCATTTCACCAGTCGAGAGAATATACTCGTCGAGCACGACCCATTCTTTCATATCATTCGGCTCATTATTTGAATATAGAAAAAATGTATTGATTTCACACCATACTCGGTCCGCAACATCTACTTCGTCTTTGAGCGTGTCGTCCATGCTATCGACCAACTTGACGTATCTGAGCCCCTCACGAACCGCCTCGATGAATAAAAGGAGCGTGGACCGTTCGACATATGAGCGAAATGCTACCGCAATACGTACAAGTGTTACGATGGGCAACGCCCAGCTACGACTACGAGTTTCGCCTTGGAATGGAAAATCTTGACTCAAATCTGTTATGTAAACGATTCAAGACCCCGCCGAACCCCAAGGATTCGGAGTGCTTATTCATGACCAATACAATCAACTTTGATGGCTTCGTTTTCTTCCCTTCCTCGATCCAAGCCTCAGCGTGCTGCTGAGCGTCGTTCATGCTGACAACGTCCGTCGCGTCATCGATCATCATGAGATAACTCGTCAAATCAACTCCCAATCCGAAGTCTATGGTACTGGGTACATCCTCGATGTGGTGCAGCTTGGAGCAGAATAAGGAAACGGCCCCTGGGATCGACGATTGAAGCCATGAGCTCAATATTGTGATCCCTTTTTGAATGGAGATAAGCAGGTTGAGCATGAATGTTTTGATGCGGAAGACACTCTTACTTCTCATCCACCACCTACTAATGTTCATATTGGAATATTTAACAGGCGGCTCCTTGAATTGGATAGTCATATTCCAGTACCATTCCTCCTCGTCACCAAACAGCCTCGAAAGTCCAAACCTGGGGGTCGTGCTCATGCATCTATAGCCCAGTGCTCCGGTCCCCAAAAAGATGGTTGCGGCTTGTATTATCAAAACCCATAAGGTAGACCATCGGTAGTCAGAGGTTCCTTTGCAGAACCCGCCTTTAGGCAATCTCAGGAGGGCCTGGATGAAGATCCCCAATTCGGCTATGCACAAGATGGTCGAACAGGTGAATCGATCGCAACGACTCAAGATATACTGCATGCTACCCGTACGCGCACCTACCCAATAACTCTTAATGAACTCCTCTAACCCAGAGGGGGAGTGCATAGTTTCCGGATCTTCTGATTCTTCCAGACGTGTGATCAGATAGGGTGCCCAAATTCTACGCCATAACTTCACATCTTCCCTCTTTGTGAGAGTCATGGCAGCAGCGGAAACTATCAAAGCTAGGACAAAGAACGTGATTGTCACCAAAATGATGTGCTCTGGGACGAACGTATAAATCACCCCGGTTTTCAATTGGATGCAGATGTTGACGATCACGGTACCGACAAGGATGACCAAGGCGCCAACGTTGGAAGCCATACTGGCATTAGACATGGAACCCAAGGAGGGAAGGAAATGATTCATGGCGACACTGAGGAGCACGATAGCGCTGAGCTTAGAGAGCTGGTCGGACCGCCCAGGCATGGGGTTGTTGATGTCAACGGCAAACTTGGTGGCAACGGAAAGAACAGTAAGGGTTGCGGCGTTAAGAGGGAAGTACCTGGTTTTGAACCTGAAGACACCATTGGCGAGGCAGCGGCTCACATCAGCGATTATACAGATGCAGCACACCAGAGAGCCTACCCCAATGTACACCCCCACTAATAGTAGCGGCCCAGCAAACTTGGCGGTGTCCAACTGGCCGTCGGCCCTGCAGCCTCCCATGGCACCAATGAAACACAGACGGCTTTTGCTGCTAAAAAGTATATTAGAGATGGGGACAACAAAACACAAGTGACAGTTCTAGGCAATTAGGCTTTCGCCTGGTCGATATAAGGAAAACATCAGTAGGTGGGAGTGCCAGATAAATAATCATGCACTGCTAGCCACGAACTTGCACTGAGCAACGTGCGCACACGCCGCGCTGCAACTAGCCACGACGTCCAGGAGCACCAGTAGTAGGTGCTGTATATCAGAAATAAAAATGGCACCCTTTTACTAAAATACTGAACTATACTTACCTGACGTGCTGGAGTCATACGCATACCATCATCATCATCATTTGGACATTCCTACCACTGTCTACGAATTATTGAAGTTTATGTGTAGAAAATCTCTTTATTTCCATTTTATTTGTCCTTTTATTAGCTATGTCACGTCGCCGATCCGCTTGGAAAGGGAGGGCACGAACCCCAGCCCTTGGATCAGCCTTGGGGCAGATCAGGGCCTAATCCAGCAGTCACAAGACCATCTTCAACCTCCAGCTGATTGCGAGGAGGTGTTTATGCAACCGAAACAAGCAATCAATCAATCTTGACCACGATTCTATTTTCTAATCGAGCTAAAATGACCCCTCACAAATTCAAACAGAATGAACCCTACTTTGACCACCATTACTGCTCTCTTCAGCCGCCAAAACGAGTTCCTCGCCTCGCCTTCTCAGCCCGGCGGCCATGGCCCTCGACCCAAGTTCTATCTAGTCCTAACCCTAGCATAGTGCTATAAAAGCACCCCCATAGACCACCTAAAACATTCCATAGCGAGAAACTCTCGTATTTGTACCCTTAGTTGATCTCGAGAAGCCCCAATCTCTCTCCGATCACCTACTCCTCCAAGCAGCACCGCCGACCAGCCCAAATTGGGCGTCCTCCCTCCTCGACCACTCACCCTAAATCACCACCCCCTGCTGCTTCACGAGGGAGAAACAAGCACGGGAGGCACCTTTCCTTCCCGTGCGGAAGCCTTCTGCCCCAGGCACCCACACGCCAGCGAGCCTCCCTCCGTTTGGTTCCCAAGATCGTGAGGAAGTGCTGAGTAAGGGAGAGATAGAGTCTCGGACCGCCCGGTCCACGAGACATTGGACCAAATGAACTATTCAATCAAGTAGTTGAATCGTGAATCATTACGAAATCAGTCCTTGGATAAGTGAGCCGTGCGCCTATGTGGTGCAATCCCGACCATCTAATCAAGTGCATCCAACGGTCCCCCTTTTTCCAGATTAAAGGTATTTTGCTCGCTCTCTGACAAATAATCAATTAAATAGTCAGATCTTGGTTAAATCATAGAAATTGCATCCTAGCTCTAAAAATTATGAATAAATAGTCGATCTTGATCACAAAAATCTAATGAATCATTTAAACATGGTTGGGAAGCCTAATTCCAAATGATTTTCACTGATATCCCTATATTTGATCTCTTACTTATTTAGTTTATGAAATGGCTCAATAATGGTGCTTAATCCTTGAAAACCCTAATATCTTACTCTAATTATCATCTTAAAATACAAATCTAGATCAAATATAGTTGACTCATCTACTCTTGAAAATGAATCATGTATCTTAAAGTGATAAGCTTGATGATGGGTCCCAACCCTAGAATTATGACTTGTCAATTATGTTTATGCTAATCTTGTAAATTCCTAATCTAGACCCTTGAACTTCTTCCACGATGATGATCTACAAATTGATGATGACTTGGATAATGATCATAAATTTAGGGTTAACACATATGATCCTAGAAAACCTAAGTAGGTCATCCACACTTGAAATATTCTTGACGGTTGATAATGTTGGACATATAAAAATATTATGGATAATAAGTGGATGACCTAACCCTAATGTTGACATAGGAAAAGTGTAACCCTAATATCAAATATTGAAACATGATCTTCAAATATCATGATCTTGATCCTTGATCCAAACATTGTGATTTAGGATCTGATTCAATGGGTTGACCTAATCTATACTCTAAGTCTTCGGTGAATGGTACACTATTATACCTCCTCCTTGGTTGTATTGAAGATACCTTTTATGTATCTCTTGTTTATACACTTGTATATATACTTGGTTGAGCTACTGTTCTCTATTGATTAGTCTTCCATTTTTCCTATATTATATTTGAGAAAAAATGAGAACATAAATGATATTTCCCATTATGATTGTTCGTATATTGATGATGATGATAATGATGATAATGTTGATATTGATTGCAAGTGACCTCCTCATTCGGAGGTGGAACTTGTATGTTGGCCTTCTACCTCATATGGAGAGAAGGAGCCCGGTGACCTCCCCCATCGCGTTGGGGTGACAGAGTCACACAAAATATATAAGCATGCTTCTCGATTATAACATAATGAAAACTCGCAATAAAAATTGAATTGTTTGAAATAAACATCTTGTCGAATAAATATTAGATTTGAATGAATCGCTTGTTATACTTTTGAAAATAAGTCATGTCAAGTATACTCTTATGCTATAAACTGTTTTACTTATTTTTTATAGCGTACCGTGCAACTGCATGATTGTGTCTTAATTTTCTTGATTTTAAACAAAAACAAATAAAAAATTGACTAGATCGCTTCCGCATTCGATATACTCTGATGACAAAGATAACCCTGTAATATCTCCAATTTTGGATTAGTTTGTTCTTTAAACCTCCTATTTTGAGTTATTATTTCTTATTGTATATGTCAGTGTGTGAGATCCTATCGGGCCACTCAGGGACGGGCACTGCAATTCTTTTACCACTATCTAGACAGTGAGATTGGGATTAGGATAAGAATGATTTTGTGACAACATCACATCCATAAGTTTGGATTGCTTTTTATACTTTTGTAATCATCATTAATGAAGATAGGTATATGTAAACTACATGTACTCATTCAAAAGTACAATCAGTCTATCACACCCACTAGCATCATTTTGGTTACTTAATTAGAAATTTTCTAACACTTGTTTCTGATCTGTATGTGCGACTCCCTCTTTTTATAATGTTCTCTCTCATTAGCTATTGCCATGTAATCATTTATTTAATTAATAAAATGAAACTCCTAAACTTCATCCTCGTTCTTTATGTTGTTGTCACATTTCTTTATTTACGGTGTTTCTCTTCTTGTCCTTTTGCCTCCCCTTCTGGTTGTCGCAAGAAGCTAGTCAGGCCACCGGGCCATGAGCTATAGAATCCACACTTGAAGCCATTAATCGTAATTCTCTGAGTTTTTTTATACTTGGCACAACACACATGTATAATGGAGCAACTCTATTGGTCCTTTTCTTTAATTGGTATGCATCAACTACCAGAGAAAATTTATTTGACATGTAACATAGCAATAAAAGCTGTCTGCAATATTTAAACATTGTCTACACCCGGTCCCTCTTCATTTTCATTTATCTACGTACTACTTTGGGAATTTGCTCCCAAAATTTTCCATTTTGAGCGGCATACATCAAACTGACGGTGTTTCCTCAAAAGTCGCCAGTTTCTTTTGACCCAACAATAAATGTTCTTCTGGAAACATACCAAACGTTAATGTCGGTAGGAGCAACACATTTTATCTAGTTTGATAGTCTAGCACATAGTTATAGGTAATATTTTATCTAGTTTGATGGTCTATTCGTGATACACGTAACACCTCTTAAACCCCGAACCACACCCACAACGGCCAACTTCCAACAGTAGTGGCCCAGTTAGGAACGGCTACGTAACGGCCTTTTCTCGCATAAAGCAGTCCAATGACTTTAATATGACGACATTCAACGGCTTAAATCGAACCTGCGTTGGACACCGTAGTGGTAGACGCCGAGGCCGAACCGGTAGGCATAGTCGTTGACAGGCGTAAGGTAAGGTTGTAGATGTTGAAGTATAACGGGGAACGCATGAACATCTTCTCCATGGTTATGACGGTGGTAGGAGGTGATGCATACTGTCGACGGAAAGCAGGCGTTGACGAACTCTCCCTTCCGCCTAATCTAATCTGCCCCACGCCGTCCTGGCAAGAAACAGAGGCTCCAGATTTTGACAGGACAACGCTTTACAAAAGCTACAAGCCTACATACAACTCATTCCTTTGCAAATCCATGTTGTACGAATATATATATATATATATTCTTGTGTACTGTTGCCGTACATTGATGTTGTACTATTTTGCATGTCTATGTAGATCGTAGTGTAATCCTTGTGTACTGTAGTGCGATGTTGTGTTTATCTATTTTATCATTGTATAATTTATGTGTACTATTGTGTTTTGTAAATCAATGTGTACTGTTGTGTATACCTATATGTATTATTGTGTATAATGTCGTGCATATCAACGAGTACAGTGCGTACTCTTGCGCTCACCTATGTATATTGTTTTGTGCTTCTATGTGTACTGTTCAGTACAACTATGTGTATTGTTGTGTGCAGTCATGTGTACTATCCTGTGCACCTATGTATATTGTTATGTACTACTATGTGTATTGTTATGTTCTCTAACGTGTATTGTTATGTACATGTATGTGTATTGTTGTGTGCACCAATGTGTATTGTTGTGCATATCTATGTGTATTTTTGTATATATCGACGTATACTATTGTTTACACCTATGTGTACTCTTGAGCACACCTATACATACTGTTGTGTGCATCTATGTGTATTGTTCAGTACGTTTATGCGTGTTGTTGTGTGCAGCTATGTGTATTGTTCTGTGCACCTGTGTGTATAATTCTGTACATCTATGTATACTATTGTGTACACCTATGCATATTGTCCAGTACATCTATGCATGCTATTGTGTGCATCTGTGTGTATTTGTTGTGCATATCTACGTGTACTGTAGTGCATATCTATGTGTACTGTTGTGTACACCTATACGTACTCTTGAGCACGTCTATACATACTGTCGTGTGCACTTATGCCAACTGTTCAATAGGTATGTGTACTGTTCTATGCATCTATGTGAACTGTTTTGTGCACCTATGTGTACTATTATGTACATCTATGTGTACAGTTGCGTGGCATGGTTTATATCCTAGTTGTACGAGTCCATTTTAAAAGTAAAAGGTGAAAGAATTCCAACAATTCATGGGCTGCTAATTAAACACAATCGGCTGATCAATTTTGCAGTCGGATTGTTCGCGTGCCTCCGAGTAGAGCTTGGTGACTTCGTGGCCTTCATAGCAGCAGGCTAATACGTCGAGCGGCACAACAGTAGCCCGATCATGGTCATCCTATCTCACCACACTCTGCGCGAAATCCTCAAGGTCGCGAGTCTCGCCGCAGCATACAGCAACCTGGACCCAATGGCGGTAATGATCGTCGTATCGCAACCGTATTTTCCACCAAAAACTCATCACGGTTCAACTACTTCACGACACGACAATCATGCACGTGATCATCATCAGGTTCATCATCCTAGCGGGACTCCTCCGTGCCGACAAGGCCAACTACACGCCATTCATGCCGTACGGCCCCGGCGGGTGTTCAAGGCCGCGGCGGTGCTGTTCTTCGCGTACGTCGGGTTCGACGCCGTGTCGACCATGGCCGAGGAGATGAAGAACCCTACACGTGATATACCGATTGGACTAGTGGGTTCATGGTGTTTACGACCATAGTTTACTGCTCGCCAGCCGTCACGCTATGCCTCATGCAGCCGTATGGGAAGATTGACCCCGACGCGCCGTTTAGTATCGCGTTTGAGGCTGCTGGGATGAAGTCGGCCAAGTACGTCGTGGCAGTCGGTGCGTTGAAAGGGATGACGACAGTGCTTTTGGTCTCGGCTGTTGGACAGGCGAGGTACCTTACTCACATTGCAAGGACGCACATGATCACGCCCTGGTTCCCCGAGGTGAACTCCTAGCTGGGCACTCCCATCACAGCAACCATAGCCATTGCTACGGTTCATGGCCAAAAAACCGAAATGGCACATTTGCCATATTTAATTTCCTAAATGGCACGGTCTTGAACTTATTGCCCAAAATGACACAATTCCAGAGCAATGTGTCCCCTGTTGGGACGCATTGCCCTCCCAGGAGGCAATGCATCCCGACATCGGACGCATTGGTCTCACAGGAGGGCAATGCGTCCTGCACTGGGACACATTGTCCTCTTGTGGGGCCAATACGTCTGCTTGTGGGACACATTGCACCATTGATTCTCCGCCGGGGACGCATTGCTCCAATACGTCCCCATACAGGACGCATTGCAACATTGTGTCCTCATGCATGACACATTGTAGTAATGCGTCCCCATGCAGGACGCATTGTGTTTTTTAAAAGTATTTTTACAGTCACTGATATTGTTTCATGGTTATTGATATGTATATTAACAATATTGATTATATTAGTACATTTACAATTCGTTCACTTGTATTTGGATGTCTATAATATACCCAATTATTATTAGCTCGTAACATGCATATAAAATATATAAGTGGTATTGCAACCAACATCAGTTGGTTCCTAATTGATTATATAACAAGAACTTAATCTAAAAAAAAGAGATAACAATTAAAAACAAGGTTAAAACATGAACCAAGATGACGAGAAAATAATACACAACACACAACAAAACAATATGATAGATCCAAAATGAACCAATATGATATCATAATATGATAGTTCCACATACAATAGATGTCTTCACAAAGGCATACATACAACACAATACAATATATAAAAAATTAAGCACGTCCTCCTCGCCGACGACGTCCTTGCCCACCTCCCTCTACATTTGGCTCCTCTGTACCGATGTCATATGGTGATGCCTGAACTGGGGACAATTGCGTAGGAGGATGCTGGCGAGCATCACGGTAGAAATGAAAAGGTGGAGGTGGGGTGAGGGGTCTCTGAAAACCAGGATAGGATGCATCAGGTGGGGTGCATCCTGAGAAATGAAACGGAGTAGGTGAATATGTGACATAAGGTGGTGGTCGGCTCTCAGGAATAACTGGTGGTGGGAATGGAGTGTATGGAACAGAAGAAGAACCTGCTCCATAGTAGGATGTTGGTTGAGGTGGGGTGATGAATGAAGAATAAGAACCAGCTCCTCCAAAGTATGGGCTTGTATGTCCCCATCCCATGAACTG
Organism: Alisma plantago-aquatica; assembly: GCA_963693085.1. Taxonomy (NCBI): domain Eukaryota; kingdom Viridiplantae; phylum Streptophyta; class Magnoliopsida; order Alismatales; family Alismataceae; genus Alisma; species Alisma plantago-aquatica. The sequence goes on from OY856412.1 coordinate 51,436,786, forward strand.
AGAAGTGGGAGTGAGCTCGGGAGTAGTAAGTACAGGAGTAGGAGTAGGAGTAGGAGTAGGAGTATGAGTATGAGTAGGAGTAGGAGTGGGCTCAGGGGTTGTGGTATGAGTGGGTATGGAATCCCTCAGCCGAGCATAGTCAGGAAGACTGTCAAAGTAACTCCCCTGAATGCTATAGATGTCGTCTCTGATCTGTGCAGGGGCGTGCTCTAAAGCCACTCGGATCACCACTTGTGTTTGCACCTGTAAAACAAAGTATGTACACATAATAAAGATCAATTACATATATTACAAATAATAAAGATAAATAATAACAATTTGTAAAAGAAATAATAATGATACTCACAAATTCTTGTTGGCGATAACTTTGCGGGTAGTATGTGCTCGGAGGCATAGCTGGAGGGGGCACGATGTACTGGGAATGATACCATGCATAGTGAACCTGAGGACTGAAGACTGTATCAGCTGGTGGAGCGGGAACTAAGCTCTCACGTCTGTTGTTCCACAGTTGCACCTCCCGCCTATAATGAAGCAGCCAATCCTCAGCCGCATGACCCCTCCCATCTATCCGGCTAAGCCGCGGAAGCTCAAGAGTAGGTTGTACTTGAACAAAGCCGAACTGTCCAAGTACTCTGTCGGAGAAGTGCCACTCCACTATTGTGTAGCACAACAAAGACACTCGTGCCAACCAAACATCACTACCCTCTCCACAAATGGCAGGCAATCTCTCGAGAACATCAGCAGTGTAAGGAGTCAAATTTATCTGTTATTCATATAGACAACATGTATCATATAAAACGGAGTAAATTACAAATAAATAAAACATATACCATACAACATATTAGTAGAGGTAAGTAAGTTATACCTACGAGAGTAAAATCTGGTCAAATGATGAATCATAAAACTGGATTGTTCCCCTGATAGTGTCACTCCTTTGGACAAAGGTAGACAACCTATTAAATTGACAAACTAAATTTAGATAAACACTACATAACGTTTGGACAAATATAAAGATTAATTGTGTAGATCTTTACCTGTAACCCAAGGGAACATTTTCTGGCCAGTCCCCCCAGTGCATAGCAATTGTACCCGGGCGTCCAATTCCCAACCTCTCCCAACACCACAACTGCAATAGACAGACACAACCCGACAGATGGGCAGTTCTCCTGGACCAGGTGGTAGCCTTATACAACTCCCTATATAAGTAAGCTAGAGTTGGAGCACCCAAAGATAGAGTGCCACAAAGTGCAAAATCAGATACAAGTGGGAGGTACCTAACATGCACTCTATCCCCGGTACTATCTGGGATAAGGTAACTACCTAAGAAGTATAGGAGATATGCCCTGGTGTACCTTGTCCTCAGTTCTAGTTGTTGCTCTTCATCACCCACGGTCAGATCCATATCCTTGAAGTTCTCACGCAGCCAAATCAAGGAGATATGCCCCTTAGACATCCCATTTGGTGCATCTCCTAAGAAATTCTCACAAAGGTGAGACCAAGAAGAAAACTTCCCCTCATTTATACCTATACGATAAGAAGCTATAACAGGTGGGCCATCAATCCTAAGACCTAGAAGCACTGCAACATCCTGAAGGGTTACAGTCATCTCAAACGGGGGAAATCTAAAAGTATTGCTAGTATTGTCCCACCAGTTAACTAATGCATTGATTAAAGTGGGGTCAAGGTGGATAGAGGGTAGCCTATGAACAAGCCCAAAACCAGCCATGGAAATATTTTCTAAAACATTCAGGTCAGTAATAGGCCATTGTGCCAACATGATGTGGTACTGGGAGAGTCGGAAGGTTTCTTGTCTAGGAGCCATATCTATGAAAAGTGCAAATATTACATTAAATGAAAAGTGCAAATATTGTACAACATATAAGTTTGTCAAGATTACTCATTAGATAATATGAAATTGATTCAAATACATGAACTACCAAACAATATTAAAATACAACATGAACTACTAAAACAGAAATATTACAATAATTAGTTACTGCATTTGATTCAATATCTCATCTAGAGGTTCATAAAATGGCCACATTTGATGTACAACTCGATGTATCTCTGGATGTGATACAGCTAACTAGTTTTTAACTTGTTCATTGATTGGCATTGCTTTCTGTTTTGTGTGATCCCAATACCAACCAGGTAGCTCAAGAAGTTCTTCATACATGTGAAACATTTACTTTAAAAATTGCCAATGAAATTTAGCTTGTTCTTTTGTCACTATAAATCCTAACTTGTTATACAACAAATATGGTATGTCATTCCAGTCATCATCCAATAGAGTTTGATGAGCCATTTTTCCCTGTAGGTACTTTGTAGCTATTATTTGGATTAACTCTACAGACATGTGAAATGTCCATGTCCTTCGATGAGCCATCCATAAAAAACCCATTATAAATTCATTGTTTTAGTAAAATTGCAAACATTACATGACTTGAGTAAATTGAAATTGCAAACATTACATGACTTGATTAAATTGAAATTGCAAACATTACATGACTTGAACAAACTAAAATTGCAAACATTACATGCCTTGAGTAAATTGAAATAGCAAACATTACATGACCAGACATCATACTACATTAGAACAAGTGCGTCTATTACGACCCCTTCTGCCACACTTATGATAGTGATATGTATACTGATTTGGATCAACATCCATAGTTGAAGGCCTTCTCTTTTTCTTTGGTCTTCCAACTTGCCTTCATTTCCTAGGGGGTAATAAGGGATAAATACCTCTACTTTCATCAAATGGAGGCCAATACCTCTTGTCGGGAATACCACAAAATTTAGTTCTGTATGCATTTAGATAAGCCTCATTTGTATAATATGCACTCACAAGTGCATCAAGATCCCAATTGACAGAGTCTGCAGCTACCCAAACATGAGAACATGGATAATGCCATTGTTGTGGAAAACTACAACTGCATTGACTGCCACCATTTGGACGCACTATTACTTGAAATCTATGTCCATCCATGTCACCAACAAGCCATTCATCATTGTTCACATGGATGTGTATTTTCAGTTTTTTTGCATCCTCTCGAACATTATAAAGCTTATCATGAGCCCTGAAGGGCCATTTCATTCCATCTTGTGCATGTTTACTTGCGAGATTACGCCTCTCCAACCACATTGTCACGGAGAAATAGTATGTGGCAACAATTAACGCCTGTATTGGCAAACCTCTAACACCTTTTAAGACTCTGTTACACCCTTCAACATGATTGCTAGTCAATGACCCATACCTGCAACCTCTGTCATATGCGAGAGACCAAAATACTGTATTTTGGAATAATAAATACGCCTTCACTTCTGGTTCTATGGTTTCTATAATAGCCATATGACGATCAAATTCATGTGTATCAGTTGTGGATCCCACCTTCCACAAAAGCTCCCTCAACTCCTGGGACTTGAACTGCTTATGGAAGTTCTCCCGAAGATGTCGAAGACAATAATGATGATGAGCCCAATCAAATTTTGATTCAAGTGCTGGAAAAATCCCACTCATTTGATCAGAAATAATACACAAGTTTGTACGTCGTGGAATGATTGGAATACAAGTTTGTAGAGAAGCAAAGAACCACTCCCAGGAGTCCTTATTTTCTTTCTCGACAACAGCAAAAGCAAGTGGAAATAGACCATTATCAACATCTATGCCACATGCAATGAGAAGTGTGCCAATATATTTTCCTGTTAGGAATGTGCCATCAACCAATAAGAACAGGCCTGCAATAGGCCCAACCCCTCACAGTTGGACCAAATGCCCAAAACACCTGCTTGAATCTATGAGTGCCTTCAGTTTGAAGGGTATAATCATCAATAAGGTGGGCATATATAGTTCTTGGAATATATTGTGTTAGAGAAATTAGTAACGACAACAAACTATGATATGATGATTCCCAGTCACAAAATATTTTACAGACAACCTTCCTCCTCGCTAGATATGCTTTCTTGTAAGATATATGGAGCCTTAGTTCAGCATTCACCTTGTCACAAATTTCTTGTGTCGAAATATCCAATCATGATACTAGGATTGGCATTATCATTCGAGAAATATAAGATGTTGTGACTTGGTGATGATCATGATTCATAACAGTTAATTCACAATTGTGGCCTGCTTTACAACATTTTATCTTCCACATGCCACCTGCTCTTTTGGACTGACAAGCGGTCAATCTCCAAGGACATCCTTCATCATGGATACAAACAAGTTTAAGATGACGATTATTTGAGTGTAATGTACGGTAATGGACATTCTTTTGTACTGACCATTTTTGGAGCATCTCAACCAGTATAGCTTTGGATGCAAATAAAGCACCCTCATATATAACAGTGTTGGAAGGATTGTAATTGAGACAGAATTCATGACGAAAATCTTCCACCCAGTCATCATCTTGAAAAGATTCATAGTTGGAATCAATGTGTCCATGTTAGGGCCATTGGTTGTCAAATATGGATGGAATAGAACTCAATGCTGCAATAGAGTCAGGGAATGAATGTGTGTGCTCATCATCAGTTTCAGTCAATGACTCTTCCTCAAGTGGTTCAATATTATTATCACCTTCCTAATCATTATCATTATCACCTTCGGAATCGCTATCATTAAAACCTTCATGATCACTATCATTATCTCCCTCCTCAACCTCAACACCAATATTCTCAATAGTAGGATTTTGAGAGAATTCAGGTGGTTGACTCCATTCACTAGTTAAATGACTTTGAGAGAATTGAGGTGGTTGACTCCATAAATGATTGTGAGGGAATTGAGTTTGAAATTGATTCAATAGACTCATGAAACAAGGCTGTTGGTGGATAGATGTTTTTTCAAGAAACACATCAATATAGGCATCAGCTGAAAGTGATAACATGGTTCTGTATGCATCATCATCATCAACTTGTATGAGCATATGATTTTCTCCATGGAAAAGATAGGATATTTTGATAGAGAAGTGGTTGGGATTGATGTCAAGTGTTGTATGGATATATGATTTTAGTTCAGATAGGGTATTGATAAGTGAAATGTTTATGGGTCTAATAGATCGACTAGAATAAGACCCATCAGAGAGAAATTGACCATCATATCGCAGCTTGACAATTTGTGAATTTGAACTAGATGCCATGTTCCTATCATTGTAAAACAATAATTCATATTTTAGAACAATATATTAACATGAATTAATATTTTAGAACAGTGACATCATTTTTAAAAGAGTAGTTAAGATTTTAGAACAATAATTTTGAATTCGGAATTAAATTTATTTTACTAGTTTTTCTATAACATTAACATTTTAGAACAAAAATTTTACTATTTTTTTAGTAACATTAACATTTCAGAACAATAGTTTTGCTATTTTTTCAGTAACATTAACATTTCAGAACAACAATTTTGCTATTTTTTCAGTAACATTAACATTTCAGAACAACAATTTTACAATTCTGAACAATAATTTTTCAGGTATTAATTCAAATTAAATAGTCATTTTCTATATCATTATTTCAGTAATGTGGAATTAAGGAGTAGCAACACAATTATTTCAGTTGTAATATTGCATACTAATGTTAAGTTCAAATTTTGGAAATTAAAATTTTGGTAGAAAAAATACCTCAAATGGAGAGTTATCCCTTGTCAATCAAAGAATACGAGAAGAGAAAGAAGAGCAGCAGTAGAATCGCCTTCAAGCAGTAGAAGAAGCGAAGAAGATAGTAGCTCCAAGATCGCCCGAAATAAGCTAGAAATCGCCTCCAAGCAATAGAAATCCGAGCAGGAACTCTAGAGCAATGGGAGTAGAGAGCAAGAGCAAGGAAATGAAGAATGGTGTGAGTTTGGGGGGCTGATTTCGGCCAACATTTATAGGAGAGCAATGCGTCCCTGTTGGAAACGCATTGCTCCCACGTGGCACCCGGTCCTGGCCCAACTGTAAAATAGTCGTTGGGTTATGCCGGTTCGGGTACCGCGTGGAAGCAATACGTCCCCGTAGGGGACACATTGCCCCCGTGCCCAAATATAGCCATTGAGGCATCTCCGCGCGCGATGCATTGTGCCCACAAGAGGGCAATGAGTCTGCTTCCGAGACACATTGCCCTCCTGTGGGACCAATGCGTCTGCTTCCGGGACACATTGCCTCCCGGGAGAGCAATGCGTCCTAGCAGGGGACACATTGCTATGAAAATGTGCCATTTTGGGTAATAAGTTCAAGAACGTGCCATTTAGTGAATTAAATATGGCAAATGTGCCATTTCAATTTTTTAGCCACGATTCATCGGGCTGGAGACCAGGACGACGCTGGTGGTGAGGCTTCTTGGATTTGGTTCTCCGCCAAGATCGCAGCCTACAAGGCATGCTGGTCATCAGGCTGCATGAGATCCGACATCCTCACGACATTCGACCGTGCCGTATTTGTATCTGTCGGTGTCGACATTTTGTCTCTCTATCTCTCTCAGGGGCATCTCTCGGCCATACTACTCTGACCCACTCGCCATGTCCACATTCTCACGGTGTCTTCGTCGGGTTCCCTGTGGGAAACTCTGGGCCTGATGGGTACACCATACAATAGCTTGTTGGCCCTGGGAGGCCAACGTCAAAAGGTGTGTCCATCAGGGGTGTGGGTGGTGTTACGATCGGGGTTTGGGGTGTGTGTTGTCAATAATTTTTCTTTTATGGCTTGAAGCTTTAACGCCTGCCAATTTTCTGTGGGATCATTTTTATATTACAGAAGATACTTATTTAAAAGTATTTCATTTCTACCAGGGGTGGAGCCAGCACTTCGTGATTGGGGAGGCCAAAATAAAGTAGATGGATTTTGAAGCCAGGCAACCATCCAGGACGGACACAATGCTACAACTGCTAACCATTAGGCTACAAAATGATTTTTGTTGAAATATTGTGCAACTTGTATATATTCCGGACGCCGCACAGATGAGATCTGAAGTGAGTTATAAAAAATAAAGTAGATGGGTTGCGAACCCAGGAAACCATCCAAGACTAACACAATGCTACAACTGCTAACCATTAGACTACATAATATTTTTGTTGAAATATCGTGCAAGTTGAATATATTTCGGACGCCGCACACATGGGATCCGAAGTGAGTTATAAAAAATGGAATAGCTGGGATTTGAACCCAAAAATCTTGGAGGAAGGGACATAAGCTGAGCGTGCTATCCACTAAGCTAGTAGAGCCACATTGATCAAATCAAAACATATATATATATATATATATATATATATATATATATATATATATATATATATATATATATATTCACACATTTACATATATACACATCTATATGCATAAATACCTAATTTTTTTTTGGGGGGGGGGCACCGCCCCCTCTTGCCCCTGGATCTGCCACTGGTATGTTAACATTAAGTAGGTAGGTGGATACCAAATTACCTATTTTTTTGCCTTCCTTTAATCTTATCATACCTTCAAGGATTGAGACAAATATTGTTTGAAAATTGAAAGTCCAGTACTAATTTGGTAGTAAAAAGTGTAAAAATGAATAGGTAATTTTATTTTGTTTATTAGTGAAATTTTGTATTAATTTGGTAGTGAAAAGTGTCAAAACGAATGGGATAAAAAGAGTCCATTTGACTGATTACTATATTAGATATGTTGTTACGTTTTACCAATTGAATATATTTGATGTTGATTTTTCTAATTAAGTTGTATTTTCATCTACTAGTATGGCAGGTATGGACTTAAATATCCTACTTTAACCGAGTGTGATACAATTGACTACTAGTCAACAATATTGAAGAAGAGATCAATAACAATGATGATGTACCTACCTGTATGGAAGAGGAAAGGCATGGAGGAGTCCTGATAATGTCATAAATATTAATCTGATTTCAAGTTTTATTGCATAGAAATTTAAGTAATAAAAATAATTATATGATAATGTTATATGTGCATGTTTCATTTTATGTATCTGAAAGTGATCCAGACATAAAGCCTATATTAGGTATGAACTTTGACACATTACCTAAAGGAGAGCTATTCTACAAAGACTATGCACATGCTTCTGGCTTTAGTGTTCATAAATCTTCCCAAACAAAAGATAAAATTTTTTTTGAAGTAATATGGAAATATTGTGTTCGTTCTAAGCAAGGATTTAGGCTTGAAAAATCAATTGTTACACCATTTGGTGTAAAATTGAATGAACTATGTGTTCACCCAAAGAAAAAGAGAAATGTGAGTAGAGAAGGATGTCAAACCATGATAGCTTTATAAAAATAAGTAAGAAAAGTGGGAGATTGCTAAATTTATTGAAGGTCACACACATGTTTGCATCACCTAGGAAGAAACAATTTCTTCGATCAGTTAAAAATGTAAACCCCCCCCCCCCCCCGCTCTCGAATCTTTAAATCATGCATTTTCTTAAGAAAATGTAGGGACTTCTAAAATGATGCAAGTGCTTAAAGCTCAAGTTGGGGGATATGAAAATATTGGTTTCCAAGTGAGAGATCTCAGGAACTATGAAAAATACTTAAGAGCATCCATTAAATATTCTGACGCATAATTTTTTTATTGAAAATCTTACAAGGACAAAAGAAACACATCCATCCTTTTATTATGCTTATGAATTGTACGATAATAAGAAATGAAAACACATCTTTGGGATTTGCAGAGAAAACTACTCACTTTTTCGTGATAATACAGTTTTTGACACAACATATGAGACCAACAAATATTGCATGATATTTTGCTCCTTTCTCGGGTGTCAATTGTCATCATCAATCGATTACTTTTGGTGTAGGGCTGCTACAACATGAGAAAGTTGAGTCATTTGTTCGTTTATTGACCAAGTTCTTAGAGTGTATGGGTGGAAATAAAATGAATGTGATCATCACTGATCAAGATTACTTAATGATAATTTCTATTCTTGTTGTCATAAAAGGGATCCGACATAGATTTTGCAAGTGGCACATCTTGAAAAAATTGTCTGAAAAGATTAGAGCTCATTTGAACTACAACAAAGCATTTATGTGGAAGTTTACACTTTGTGTCTGGGGTTCTGAAACACCAACATAGTTTGACACAAGATGGAATGATTTAATTATTGAGCATGAGATAGCAATTAATTCTTGGTTACGTGAGATGTATAAATTATGTGATACATGAATTCCATCATACTTGAAAGATATTTTTTAGCTGGATTGAGAACAACATAACACTCAGAAAGTATGAATGCATTTTTTAGTAACTTCGTAAGCGAAAGGTTGAGATTTGTAGAGATTTTAATATGATATGAGAGTGAAATAGATCAACAAAGACAAAATGAATTAGAGATGGGTTACCAAATTCTTCATTCAAGTCCAGAAATGAAATTTCATCACAAGTTTGAAAAACAAAAGGGTGATATATATACTCATGAAAATTTCTATATATTTCAAGATGTGTTGTTCCATTCATGTTTACATTGTATTATATATGAAACAAAAAATGAAGATCTAATGTCTATTTTTATGTTGAGGGACTCAAGTTCTAGAACAGAAAACTCACTTAAGACAACAGTCATTCTTGATGCCTCCACTAATATAGCAAGTTATTTTTGTAAAATGTTTTAGTCTAAAGGTATATGACATGATTTTACCGTGTGTATAGCGTAAGTTCACACGTCAACGTAATATAGGCCTTTGTGAGGCCCGAGTCAAACACAGGGAAATGTAATTATCAGTAGACAACTACTAACTGCTCACAATCAGCTAGACCGATTATAAATGTTTGAAAAAGTAAATAAAAATAAAAGAAAACAAAGCAATCAATTAAATGGTTGGTTTAATCAATTCAAATGGAATCTCTAGGATTGCGGTTTCACCATGGGTTCTCGTTGTACTAATTCCTACACAATTATCACAACTCATCTCCCATTCTGGATAGTGGCCTGTAGTCAGAATTGCTCGCTTCCGCGATACAATTCACTACCTTAATCTAGGTCGGTTCCAAGCCAGTAGTAACCTATACCCTAGACTAGGTGCATGAAAAATAGATCTCTGGGTTTCCACCATTAACCGTACATCCCCTTTTCCAAAGGATTTATTAGTTAATGTGATTATCATATCTTTGCAACCGTTAATTCTTCATCAAAAGCAATTAAAGGTATTAAATTACCATTATGGTGATCAAGCACAATGATAGAAATTGAGACAACGACATCATACCACGGATTTGAGTGACAAATTATGATGAATTATGTAAAAAGAGTCATACAATGATTGCCCGGGCTACTTCCGGTCCTAGAGACAAAGGGGATTAGCCCCGCATGTTCATCTCAATGAAAAACACAATGAAGGAAGAAGAAAACATAGGGAGAACGTGGATGGTGATGGTGTAACCCCTGAACGGAGAAGAATCGGGTGATCCTCGGCGCGGGATGAGCGTTTTGTAGCCTTCCGGTGATGGAAAACTCCGTCTGTGGCTCTGGGCTCCGTTCTTCGCTTTCCTCTTCTCTAGTACTCGTGCAATGGAATAGAATGTGAACGATAGCTTTAGGCCGTCTTTTCTTAGGTATATGTACCATTTACAGCCGCCAAAAGATCACATCCATATGATTGGAGTCGTGCTGAACATTTCTCTAATCTGATGGTGTCGATACCATCGACGGGGTGTCGATGGTATCGACACCTTAGGGTACCGGCGCTTGCTTCAATTTCTAGAGTTCTTCTGAGGGCATCTCGATACCATCGACCATTCCCTTCGATGGTATCAACAAGGTGATTTCTGGTACGCTGAAGCACTTTCGAGACCATCGACAATGATTCGATGGTATCGACCTATCTGCTTTCTCTCTGGCTTTGTTGTTGTTGCTCTGTCGATGCTATCGATGGATGTCGATGGTATCGACGCTCCTAGGACTGTTTGGTACATGAAAATGCGAGAAAATCCCAAGTCAGTAATGGGATTTTGTGAATAATACAAAAATATAATAAAATATGCTCAATTTGATGCAGGCATGGATAATAGGCTAAAGGAATTGAATCATGCGATATTAACCACAAATATGACCAATAAGTGCATAAAATGAGTGTAAAACTAGCCTATAAAAGCGAATCAAAACCCCTACATCAAACTCCCCTAAGCTTGAACTTTGCTCGTCCTCGAGCAACAAAACTATAGAATAACAGTTTGATTCCCACCTGCAAGGCACATACCGGCCCTCACTAACCACAGAACGATAACTACCCTAAAGGTGACAATGATCGTCCATGAGAGATGTCCAACCCGTAATCAATGAAAACAATCAAATAAAAAAAATAATATAATAAATTCCTCCAGTTCAGGCATGGCGCATCTTGTGATTTCCTATCTACGTTGCTCATGTCCCAACTACCATCTATATGGAAGCAGATCTCCTGATATACAAGAATGAGGAGATAATCATGGGTGGCCTACCGTTTTGAGCAACGAGTGGATGGAATGGGTGACTGTGGAAGAAAAGAAAGCACAATACAATTTAACATGCAAAAACAACAAAAATGACACCTAAATGATGCATATGCATATGAAAATGACCTAATGCCTATATTTTAGGTGGAATGATGCATGCTCTACTATTTCATATCAATGTGAGATGGAATATCTACAAAACTACATCATGTGCTTATTCTTCCTATTATGCAGGTGAAACAAGTTCCTTTCCCCCTCTGATTTCTACTTATTTCTCAAATTTTTTTTTCAATTCTCTTTTTTTTTCAAGCCCCATTTTTCTCAATTGACTAAGGATACATAAATTTTTTTCTCGGGCTTATTTTCACATAACTACTACAATTGATGCATTATAATCTACGTTTCAAAGAGTATAGAACAAGTTCCCCGCTTTTCTTATTTTTCAGAAGAGATAAGGCACATAATGTCCTAAATGCTCAAAAGTATGCAAAATGCAATTATATGAAAGTAATTATGCAACTACAATGACATGCACTCTAGAATGTGTGCATGCATGACTAATCTAATTTTTTTTCATTTTTAATGCAAAATCTAGCTATAATGCAATCCTATCTAAATGACATGCAATCAAGAGATGAAAAACTATAAGGTGCTCCCAATTCTTATGGTGGAGTGTGAAAGAAGTAAGGTGGATCGATCACAAGACTAAATGACAGAACCATTGGAAAAGATTATATGTCCCTCCTTACTGACATGTGCATAGGGTAACTAAGAGGTTTCTCTCTCTCACTTCAAATTAAAGTCATGTTACCATTTGGTCAGTTTAAGCTCATAATCCATATCCATCCTCATTTCTTGAACCATAAGGATGTACAGTTATGATCATATGTTTTAAAGTTGACCTACCCAATTACTTTCCTAAGTTATGTGCTCAATTTCAAACAAGTCAAACTTACAATTTCTTGATTTTTTTTAATTAATGCTCAAATTTCACTCAATTTCACACATTAGCCCCATATGAATAACATTGAGATGACAGACTTACATTAGACACCCACAAATTACACTAGATAGAAAGTGGGTCCTAGAAAGCCGTAAATAAACCAAATTACGCAACTAGAAAAAATTGCAAAAAGCTAAGAAAAAGGATAAAATAAAAGAAAATGAAATAAGACTAAGATAGAAATTGTTCCATCTCCCCCCCAAGCTTGAATTCGACTATGGCCTCATAGTCAATAACAAACTCAGAAGGTGGAACAGTGATACCCTTCTACTGCTGTGGCGGTGGTGGGTACTGGTGGGTATGGGGGTTCCACTCTGGATAATGCCCCTGAAAGTTGGGATCGTAGGGAGGCATGGGCGGTGGTTGTGGATATCCCCCAAAGTAATCTCTACTCCAATAGTGATCATAGAACAGTTGCTGCTACTGCTCTATCCTCACCAACCTGTCGTAGATATGGTGCTGGTTGGCGAAGAGCTGGCGCTCGTTCTCAAAGATCGCCTGGTGATTTTTGTATAGCCTGTTCTATGTGTCCTGGATCCCTACAAAAGATGTCTGATGCAACTGTTGCATCATTTGTTGGGACTCCTGGATCGTCTGGAGCATGGTGTACATCCCCTGCATAGAGTAGGGGTCATCTCCATCATGGGAGGGCTGTGGTGGTGGTGGCTGGGAAGAAGAGGAGGCTCCATAGTGTCGTTGACGCTTTCGCGGAGCAACTCGTCATTGAAAAGGAATGGTGGCTTCCTCCTCCTCTTCTTCATCGTCATCGTCCTCCTGCTAGGCATCATCGTTGTCTCCCGCTTCATCTTCTTCCTCTGAATCATCAATGGCAATGACAGGCCACCAGAAGTGTTGGCCTGCCTGGAAGTTGAAGACGGGGTCTGGAAGTGCTCGCTCCTGGTACACCTTGTTGACGTGGCATGTAGCATAGACCACGCCGTTGAGGACTGTAAGAAGGTTGGAGCGAGTGAAGTGGAGCAGATTGATAGGCTTCTTGGTGACCAGTGGAGGGAACGCGGAGAGGTCTAGCCCAAGGTAGAGGGCTAGTGGCATGATAAGTCCCCCAAAGTGAATAGGGGCTTGTCTGGTGCTCCTCTTCACGGACACCACACACGTCAAGAAAAATGTGCCCCAATTGAGCTTCTCCCTCATCAAAAACTTGTGGAGGAAGAAAAGGTACGTCTCCTGGATTTTTGCTCATCGCTAGTTCACCGCGAGCAAAGATGGTGTCACGCAACATGCGGCGGACAATCCGCATGAATGGGTGATCGAAGTCGGCAACAATGTCATTGTGGTAGCTAAGCGTCGTGCCTGGCGGAGCGGTCACCAACTGTGCAAACATCGCATCATAGTCATCCCGATTGTCCAGTCGTCTGTACTGGTCAGGAGCATGCCACCAATTGTAGGTGGAGTTGAATTGGTCGAGCGTGAGGTTGTAGTTGTGGTTGAATAGCCGAAAGGAGACTCGGCCCTTGATCCACTCACGGTCACTGGGGTTGACGTCGTTGGGCACGATACAGATATCTAGGGATGCCATGCACTCCACTACGAGTTCCTTGTAAGTCAGCCACTCGCTGAAGAAAGGGTGGCCCTCCGCATAGTAGGGTACTTGGTGTTCTGCCTGTACTGTCCTCCCAACTTTCCCACGGAGGATATAGTTGAGGTTGTCCTCGAATCCCAAGTCTCGGATCATGGCCCGGTCACCATACCGAGTGGGCTCTATCGTCTGCTTCATCAGCTCGTTGTAGGTTTTCTTCACTTCCGCCGACGGTTGCACCAACCTCGGACAAGGAACGGAGCCGGGCGGTGGTGGGACAAAGGTCCCAAGTTCCATTGGGGGAGCCTGCGAGGATGACGATGCTGCGTTCCTCACCATGATGAACGTGAAAGAGAGGTAGAAAGGGAGCTCGGTGAAGGTCATAGAAGACGTTCTCTACAGTCGGTGAAGAGCTCGGTGAAGCTTTCTCGCTCGGGGAAGACAAGTGTATGCTCCAAAAAGGCTGGTGATGAAGGTTCCTTGCGCCGCTGGATGCTCGGGGATGCTCAAGCTCGAAGGTAAGGGAGGAGGATATGAAGGTGTGAGGATGAATGAATAACATCCCCTCCTTTTATAAGTGAACTTGGCGCTCCGGTTGCCCTGTCGATACTATCGATAGGGTGTCGATGGTATCAACACCTGCAGCACAATCCGTGGCTTCGAGGTCATCGATGGCTGGATGTGCGGGCCCAGATCGGTGTCTTGTCAATACCATTGACAAGGGTGTCGATGGTATCGACCCATTCCACAGATCAACTCTTTCGATTTGGCACGCTTCGTCGATGGCGTCTCGCGGATCGCTGATGTGTCCCGTCGATACCATCGACGGGGTGTCGATGGCATCGACATCTGTATGCATCATTTTTCCCTCGTGAGGCCTTGGTGCTGAATTTCCCTGTTGCTGGGTCGATACCATCGAAATGAGGGTCGATGGCATCGACATCTCTGGCAAGATATCATCTAAACTTTTCCAAAGATCTCGCGAGCATCGACCATGGGGTCGATGCCATCGACTTCCTCCAGAAATTTCTTCGATTCTCTTGTTGGGTGGTCGATACTATCGACGAGGCCGTCGATAGTACTGACGGAGCAAGATTTTTCTAGCTGCTGCTCGTCACCCTCATCGCTACCATCGACACAAGGGTCGATGGTATCAACATCCACACAGACCTGCACACTTAGCAAACTGATCAAGGCATCTTCTTTATACTAAAAACAAAATTAGCTAAAACTAACTAAAAAAATGAAGAACAAAGAACAAAATTACTATCTACGTTGGGTTGCCTCCCAACAAGTGCCCTTCTTTAACGTCTTAGGCTAGAAGATATGGATGCCTTAACCTGGGATATCAAAGGATGTCTCTAATGATTCATTTGGCAATTTAAATTCAACTCTATCATTACCAATCCCCAGCGTCAAGTAGCCTTGCCCAATGGCAGTGATTACATCAGTCGTAGCTTGGAACGACCTTCCCAATAACATCTCACATCCTTCCAGCTCATGCATGTCCATTACTACAAAGTCCACAGGGAAGATGAATTTGTCACCTTTGACTAGCACATCCTCGCATATACCTTGTGGCTTCATAATGGATCCATTCGTCAACTCGATTGTCATGGAAGTTTGTGTTGGCTTCTTCAATCCCAGCTTTTGAAAAGTGGCAAGTGGCATAAGATTAATGCCTGCTCCTGAGTCACACTGTGCCTTTGGAAACTATTGACTACCTATGGAACATGAAATGTAGAAACATCCTGGATCTTTCCTCTTCTTTGGCAGACTTCATTGAATTATAGAACTCACTAATTCATCAACACATATGACATATGTATCCTTGATCCACCATTTCTTATTGATGACTTCTTTCATAAACCATATGAAGGAATTTGCTCGATAGTGTCTACCAACAAAATGTTGATGTGGAGCTTCCAGAAGATCTCAAGAAATTTCTTGAAGTTCCTTTGCTCTTTCCTCAGCTTCAGACTATCCGGGAATGGCACACTTGGCTCCTTAATGCACTTGTGCGGTGGAATATATGTAACTTTAGGGGTCTCCTCCCCTAAGCTTGCTTCAACATGACCATCCAAGATTGGATTTGCTACATCATCTATGGATGTCATGACTTGTGGCTGCTTGTCTGTATTTCTAGTGGCTGCTCCACTCTGAAGTAAAGCTTTCACCTGCTCTTCCAGACTAGGAATCTCTTCAGAACTCAGAGACGTGGCCACGACCTTGGTAGAATCCTGGAGTGAGCTGAATGGCATCCCACAACCCCCTGGCAATCCATACAAACTGTGAGGGTATGGAATTTTAGGTTTGTCCTCCCAGTCTATGCGCATGGTACTCTGCTCATGTATCTCCTCATCAGGACACTCTGTTCCTTTGTTGACTGAAATATATTTAACATGTTGATGTGGCTGAGTGGGCTCTACATTCCCAGCTAGTTTTTGTTGAATGATTTTCTTCATCGCAGCTACCTCAGTCGCAATTTGGGTCATGGTTGTCTCTAGAGTCCTCAGTTGTGCACCATGGCTCTGTAGAGTCTGACCAAATTGGTTTAGAACCCCCCTTGTGACTAAATTTGCTTGCCGAATGTATTCATTAGTTCTTGGTTTTGCTTTATGACTTGATTGAGCAGCTCATTGCTCTTGTCCTCTACACTCGGCTATGATTTTTGATTCGGATCCTACAGATCCTTCCATGAAAATTTCTTGTCCTTTCTCCAAGAGTAGTCATTGTTCCTATGGCTATGTTGATGCATAAATTTGACCTGTGCCTCATCATCAGAATCCTCCTCTTGTGCTAGTCATTTTGCAATCAAATCCATCTTATCATTCAGTTCTTTGATGGCTTTGGCGTCCCCTGCAACTCTGACTTGTTCTGGTGCATCTCTATCACCCCACGACTGCTTTCTGGCCATGTTCTTCAAGATCTCCCAACACCTTGTGCCTGTGTTGTTCAAGAAGAAGCCCGAGCCCACTGAATCCAAGTTGCTTCTATCATTCTCATTGAGAGCAAAGTAGAAAATTTTGACTTGCTTTGTAAGGACCCTGACCCAAGTTTTGGTCTAACCCTCTTTGCTTTGCTTATGAAGGTTCTTAAAACCTTAATATAATCTCTTAAGATGTTTTGATATCATGTTGCAAGCTCATGTTTCTAGTTTGGTCCCGTTTGGATGTTGTTTGAGAAATGTTTGCTTGTTTTGGACCAAAGTGCAATTTACCAAAAGAAAGGGGTTATATTGCAATATGTCACATGTAGAGCATGCTTTTAGTTCTATAGCATCATTAGAAAGAGAATGATGTTGTGGGGCGCCTTGTGGGGGACCTATGTTCCAAGTTTGAGCTTGGTTGGTTGATGCTTGTGCTTTGTGTGCTAGTTTTTGTGTAAATTGCAAATAACCTAAAGTGGAGGGGGCCAATATGCAATATATCAGCTCTAGAGTCTTCTTGCTTCTGTTTGGCATCACCTAGAATGAGGATGGAGGTTGGGCCGCATTGTTTGGATGATAGTTGAGGAGTAACATCTCTATATGACCTTTATAACATATATGTGTCACATATGCTACCTTGTCCTTTAGTGTATCAGCTAGGGCTTGAAGGTGTGTCACCCAAAAGGGTGTATCGGCCATGGGAGCTTCCCAGATGCACGATACACATTCTAGAGTGTATCACCAGGCCGTGCATGAGCTGATAGGGTGCCAACAAGTGTCGTTAAGTGCAAGAGAAAGTGGCACCTTGGTTTATGTGGTTCTGACACCTCTCCCTTGCTACCTCTCTCTTCCTTGGTGTATATAATTCCCTTCCTCCTTGAACAAGTGATCCTTTTCATTCACCTTCCTTCCCCATCCTGTTGGGATGAGAATGGGAGATTGGGAGCTTAAGGAAGACTCCCATGGAGCTTAGGAGGGCGAGCTCCTTGGCCATAGAGACTCCTTGCTCAAGACCCGACCTTGGTGAGTCATGCTTCTTGGCTAGCTTTTCCTTGTGCTTTATTCTTCATCTTCTTCTTCTCCTCTCGTCCATGGATGGGCCCTTGATGAGAGTAGGCAAGGCCGAGGTTATCTCCCCCTCTTTTCTTCTTCTTGAGCTATACATAACCATGGTATCTTCTTCTTCTTCTCTTGTTCCTTGAGGTGATCATGATGGAGACGAAGACAAGCTTAGAGATTCGGATGGATGGTTTCCATGGAGAGGAATCTAGGTTTGTTGCTTGGATCAGGAAGCTTTATGCCTTCATGGATATCCTCTTAAGGTGGGTTACATAACTCTTAACCATCTCTATTATGTTCACTCTTCATATGTGCACATATTTGTTATTGTACTTAAATCGATACCTTTCTCCATGATAGTTATATGTTGAACTTGGAATCTGATCTAATGGGAATGCTATGTTTTATTAATGCCTTATTCTTGTTTATCTTGTGCATAATGGTATTGGGTGATTTGAGTTTGAAGATGAACCACCCGATAGGGTTCTTTCCCGATATAGTGGTTGCACGATATAGTGCTTTGCCCGTTAGGTCTTACTTTGGCCAATGGCACATGAGTAATATCCCTTGGACTTGAGAGGTGAGCCATGCTCTAGCAGCTTGGGAAAAACTCCTCTCTCTCCTTGGATAATGAAAAGTGAACCTATGGTCTAGGTGTTTGGACGTTAGGTTGAGTTGGTTGGCCGATAGGGTGTTTCTCTACCCTTGTTGCCCGATATGCTAAAGGCTGTGCAAGACCCCTCTCACTTGGTTGTTGAGAGGTGAGCCAACTTTTGGTATTGTTGGACGATATGGTGTGGTTACCGATATCCTTTCCTACCCTAGGGTTTAGGGTTTGGACGATATGGGTGGTTTATACTTATTTGGACCTTTAGCTGATATGAAGTACTGATCTTTAGTGGTGAGTTGATGGTCTACCCTTGTTGTACGACATGTTCTTGGGGTTGTGTCCTTGGTTGATATTTTGGGCGATGTAGTGGTGATGTCTTTGGTAGTATATGAAACTAATGAGCTAACCTTGGGTGTGGGCGTTAGCCCTAAAAGTGGTGCCTTGGGTGATACAAATTCCTAACCCTAGTTTGGGGCGATATGCTTGCCTGGCCGATTGAGTGATCCTAACTCTAGTTGCCCGACATGGAGCCTTGAATGATAAGGTTGCCCTAACCCTAGATGACCGATAGGGGGTGTTCTTGGGCGATATGGTTGGACAGAACCTTGTAGACCCCTCGCCCGATATGGTGCTTGATAGTTGAGTTAGTTGAGTGTTGCCCAATACGAGGTGTTACACGTTATGATGAGTTAGGTGGTATGGCCTTGTTGTGCTTTGCACGATACTTTAGATTAGAGCCCCACTCCTGGTTAAGCTTTTGAGTGGTACTAGCATCCCCGCACGATATGCCTTAGTGAAGGACATAACATGACACCCTTGCTACCCGGCACACACCTATAGAGATCTTGGCCTATATCAGTAGCCCTAATCTGATAAGAGTATATTGTGCACATGGTAAGGTATGGGCGATGCAATGGGTCAAGTGCTTGGCCGATACCCTATATAGGGATGTGATGTCTTGACCGATATCCTTTGCCCGACACATGCTTCCCTTTTTGGGTGGCTACCCGGTAAGAGTATGAGTCGATAACTTGGATGGTTATAGAGTGGAAGGCTTGGCCAATACGTGTGTTGGATGATATGACACCTTGACCGTTATAGTGTCCCTAACCCTAATGGGCGATAGGGTTTTGGGCGATATGTGACGCCCATGTGTTGCACGACACACACCCTTGTACCTGGTTGCCCGATACCACCATGCACATGGATGCATGATACAACTTATAGCCCTAGTTGCACGATACCCTTCCTTTGTGCATGGATTTCTTGACATGCTTGTAGCTAGAAATCTTGGGTGAGGGTTGGTACCCTACCCGATACCCCTTTAGTGAGGGTTTGTGGTCCCTGCCTAGCATTGGTGAGGATAGGCGACACTTCTAGTGAGGGTTTTGCCTAACCCGATAACCCTATACAAGTTATCTTTAGACGCATAACATCAATGTAATACCTTGTTACCTTGAGCCAGTATCTTTGATCATGATGATAAGATATGACGAATAGGTTGTGGATGTTAGTATGGTGGTTACATATGGTTGATGATAGGTGAATCATTAATAATGTTTGATAGTAGATCATGGTTGTATGATCCCTAAAGATGAATCCTGAGGCATGGCGTGAATGATGATACAAGACATAGGGTATGGTGGACACCCATGGTATGGTAACAGTAATGTGTATTTCTTAATACACCATCTATGACTTATGCTTCATGTGTTCATAATAATAGATGATTGTTCCAATCCTATAAACCTTAATCTTAACGATATGATAATCATGATATGTTTGATGCCTAAAGTTGGTTCTATGTGAGATGATTAGATACATTATTATGTTCATGAGATATAGGGCATAGAGAATGCTCATGGTTTGATTATAATAATGTAATTTGTTTATAAGATACAACTTTGTGCGTCATGTAGTTATAATCATGGATGTTGATCCAATCATGTACCTTCAATCCTAATAGCATGATAAACATGAAGATCTATGTTTGGTGATTCAGTTATCTCTCTCCATATGTATACTAACCATGCAGGTGTATCAAATGAATTCATAGCCAGGTAAGAGATATGAGAAATATGAGTTTTGTATAACACTCAATGATGATAATCCTTGTTGATGGGATAACATGTATCACCAGTATGATGTGGAAGGTATGTGGACCTAATAAAGGCTGAGTGCCAAGTTGAGATGTTATCCTCTGATGTTGAGAGAAGGGATTTCTATCCCATGGTGATGATGTAAGCCTTGAGAGCCAGTGGCATTCTGTGATGATGGGATTGAGTCCCAGTGATGTTGATCCTTGAGATAGATCTTGATGATCGACAAGAGGCCAAGTGGTAACAAATAATGTTGGCTTTGAAAATAAGAGTGACAATGTAACACCTGATAATGAGATCTATGTTGTTTACTTGTTTTTTAGTTTACATGTTACATAACTTGGTTGAATCTTGCAATCCTCTTAAAATGTATTAATTAATGACAAGTGGAACCTTACATGTAGTTTGACCTAGCCATAGATCCATCATCATTAGTAATTAGGTGATGGTGAAATGGGTTCTCCTGCGGGTTAACTCAGAGCGCATATTTTTGAATATGTGGGGTTTCTCCTAGCTGAAAATAGGAGGATTAGAGTGCAACTGCGGTTGTGGACCCAAGATGTGTATAAGAGCATGGTGATCAGGCCCATGGATCAGTGTGAAGGAGCATGAATGCATTCATGGCTCAGGAGCACGGTGAATAGGCCCGTGGCTCATGATAAAAAGGGCAGCCTGCGGGACTGACCCTGTGGCTGAGGCCACTTAAGAAAGAGACTACAGTCCTGCTTGTTGATTGTTGTGCACTGACCACGAAGAGGTGAGGTCATGGAGTCCGACTCTTCCAATGACCTTGTATGGCACCGGTTTTGGGCTTCGCAGCCGAAGGTTGGATTTGAGTGGGATGGCTCACTTCCTCAGGGCATAATAAATCGTAATCCAGCCATATAGAATATATTGCTCAATGCAAAACACAGAACATTGGTTGAGGCCTTACTTGTATAGTTGCTCTAGTTATATCTTTCAAGTTATTTGTGATGAGTTCTTATAAAGCTTGTCTTGTCAATCATGTTCCATAAAGAATGCCTGTTATATGCCTCCTGGACAGTTTGGTAAGATTGTTAATAAAGTTAGCTTTGCTCAGTATGTTGCTCCTAGACTCTGCTTATACCAGTTATCTGGGATCTTAATAATGTTGGTAGAGGGTTATGTTTCTCATTGGGACTGTGTGTCTCACCCCGCTAGTTAATAACCCTTTTTAGGTGGACGTGCCTGACAAGATAAAGATCATGTGGCTGAGATGATATGTAGAGGTATCGTACCTGGTGGAATAGATAGTGTCTAGTAGTAGAGTCCTATGTGTCGTCCCTGTACACTCAGGTCTTGGTGAAGCTTTTCGATGTTTCTTGTATTACGACTGATGTATGGTTTTCAGTTTATGTTTCTTGATGTAAATCAACATGTGGAACAATTATTTCATGTAATGAGATGATGGGAAATTATGTTGTAGCGCCTTAGAAATATGTTATGAAAGAAAAGTGTTGGCTCAAATATCACATGTCTCATCTTATGGTGCTTGTTGTAAGTTGGTTTTAATTTCTCGTGATTTTCGGTAACCTGCTAGTTAGCATGTAACTGTGTTTTGTTGTGGATGGGGTGTTAAAAGTGTTTGTTGTCATAGCCCTAGGTTCGCCGAGTCTACAGAGACACTAGGACTAGGATTAGGATGGTGTCTAAGGTTGGACCGTGACATAAAATATGATGCATACTACCTAATCTCAGTAATTGGATGCCCTGGCCAAGTATTCAAATATTGAAGACATAGGTAAGTGTGGAGCCTTAGATTGTTTCCTCCTTGATTACTCTGATCAAGTAGTCATTCTGGAGCAATCTAAAGAGCATAGCAAATCAGGAATATGATGCTAATACCTTCATCTTGTTATAAAGGGAGTAAATGAATGCACCATAACCTCTTAATACATGGATGCTTGATAATCAAAAGAGGAAGTAATGGTTCTATGAAACCTAAATCTGTATAAGAATATGATGAGATAAGTTCTTGAAACCGTAATCTCAAGAGATATACGTGATAAAAGGTAGATTAACCTGTGATCATAAGGTAAGTAAAAGCGTAAAACTCACACAAGATGAAGAACATACCTGAAAGCAAAGATAAAGTTAGAGGAAAGAGAAGAACAAGTGATGAGTAAATAAGATGGAACCTGAGATAATCTCAGACCAACCAATAAACATAAATAGAAATGAGAAAGTATAAAGTGCAAATTCGTGATAAGAAAAAGAGAACAAGGGAGATGATCCCCGTTGAATAAAGAATATGTGAAGAGTAACGATATTTTTCACAAAAAGAAAACAAAAATATGATATAATCAACGATTATGATGAAACGATGACAAAAGAAAAAGAATAATAGCATGTAATGGTCTTGATGCTTCCTGTGCTGAGTGCAAGGAGACTAAGAATAAACGGGATAAAACTAGAGGGAACAAGGTTTAATGATGCATAAAAGGTTGAAAACTCATGTAAGGATCAAAGAAAGTGATAGTATCCTCCCTTTTGATATGAAACCCAGGTGTTGATGAGGTGATGGGAGGAGTTTGTTCCTTTGTGTTCCTTCCTTCTGAGGGAATGGATGTCAAGTGGACCTTGTGTCACTTGATATGTATGCTTTTGGAGTGATCTCCGATTGGATACTTCAAAAAGTATCAGTTAATCTTAGATTTTAGTTTCCAAGATAGAGATCTGTGATAGATGATGATGGTAGGATCCTCTTGACATGTTTTGAACCAGTGGCAATGGTAGACTATGAAGGCGATACTGGAAGTGATGAGTTTTGACTCAAGAAATAGATACCAAGGTAAGAAAAACTAGTATATGAGAAATGCCAAGCGTATGGGAACATGAGAACATGCCTTTTGGTAAAGGGTTGAGAATCAAGATGCCTAGACCGTGGAGGTATGGTGGTGAACCGACCTGATATATCATCCTTGACCTTGAACCCACAAGATGGAAGCTTGTTTTAGAGTTTGGATCTATGTGGTGACCCTCGAGGCAGCATATCAGCATCACAGAGGAATGTTGATAAGGATAAGTAAGTGAGGACTGGATGGTTTGACCAGGCAGCAGATGGCAACAGGCAACAGTTAGATCTTGAGGCATGAGCTGACCAGAAACGGTGAGACGACCAGGGTGTGCTGGCAGGTCGGATGGAGTTGATCCCTTCTTCTTTGTCTTCTTCTTTCCTCTTATCTATTTTTGATGACCCATTTTAGGATGTACCCTCCTATGAACGCTTATAGCGTGTTTGGCAGATGCTTCCTTTTGTTAATCAGGAGAGAGATAACATGTTGTCGAGCACCTTTTTGGATGACCTAGTTGTGTAGGATGAAGTATACTCTTATCATATCCTTTCTTTTCCTGGATGTGAGAGTCGGGTGAATCCCTTTCCATGAGGGTGAGCTCCCTTGCCATAGAGACTCCTTGCTCAAGACCCGGCCTTGGTGAGTCATGCTTCTTTGCTAGCTCTTCCTTGTGCTTTATTCTTCATCTTCTTCTTTTCCTCTCAGCCATGGATGGGACCTTGATGAGAGTAGGAAAGGATGTGGTTATCTCCCCCTCTTTTCTTCTTCTTGAGCTATACATAACCATGGTATCTTCTTCTTCTTCTTCTCTTGTTCCTTGAGGTGATGATGATGGAGCCGAAGACAAGCTTAGAGTTTCAGATGTATGGTTTCCATGGAGAGGAATGTGGGTTTCCTGCTTGGATCAGGAAGCTTTATGGCTTCATGGAGATCCTCTTAATGTGGGTTACATAACTCTTAACCATCTCTATTATGTTCACTCTTCATATGTGCACATATTGGTTCTTGTACTTAAATCGATACATTTCTCCATGATAATTATATGTGGAACTTGGAATCTGATCTAATGGGAATGCTACGTTTTATTACTGATTTATTCTTGTTTATCTTGTGCATAATGGTATTGGGTGATTTGAGGTTGAAGATGAACCACCCGATAGGGTGCTGGCCCGATATAGTGGTTGCACGATATAGTGCTTTGCCCGTTAGGTCTTGCTTTGGCTGATGGCACATGAGTAATATCCCTTGGACTTGAGAGGTGATCCATGCTCTAGCATCTTGGGAAAAAATCCTCTCTCTCCTTGGATAATGAAAAGTGAACCTATGGTCTAGGTGTTTGGACATTAGGTTGAGTTGGTTGGCCGATAGGGTGTTGCTCTACCCTTGTTGCCCGATATGCTAAAGGTTGTGCAAGACCCCTCTCACTTGGTTGTTGAGAGGTGAGCCAACTTTTGGTATTGTTGGATGATATGGTGTGGTGACCGATATCCTTTCCTACCCTAGGGTTTAGGATTTGGACGATATGGGTGGTTTATACTTAGTTGGACCTTTGGCTGATATGAAGTACTGATCTTTAGTGGTGAGTTGATGGTCTACCCTTATTGTACGACATGTTCTTGGGGTTGTGTCCTTGGTTGATATCTTGGGTGATATAGTGGTTATGTCTTTGGTAGTATATGAAACCAATGAGCTAACCTTGGGTGTGGGCGTTATCCCTAAAAGTGGTGCCTTGGGTGATACAGATGCCTAACCCTAATTTGGGGCGATATGTTTGCTTGGTCGATAGAATGATCCTAACTCTAGTTGCCCGACATGGAGCCTTGAATGATAAGGTTTCCCTAACCCTAGATGACCGATAGGGGGTGTTCGAGGGTGATATGGTTGGATGGCACCTTGTAGACCCCTCGCCCGATATGGTGCTTGATAGTTGAGTTAGTTGAGTGTTTCCCAATATGAGGTGTTACCCGTTATGATGAGTTAGGCGGTATGGCCTTGTTGTGCTTTGCACGATACTTTAGATGAGAGCCCCACTCCTGGTTAAGCTTTTGAGTGGTACTAGCATCCCTGCCCGATATGCCTTAGTGAAAGACATAACCCGACACCCTTTCTACCCGACACACACCTATAGAGATCTTGGCCTATATCAGTAGCCCTAATCTGATAAGAGTATATCGTGCACATGGTAAGGTATGGGCGATGCAATGGGTCAAGTGCTTGGTCGATACCCTATATAGGGATGTGATGTCTTGACCGATATCCTCTGCCCGACACATGCTTCCCTTTTTGGGTGGCTACCCGGTAAGAGTATGAGCCGATAACTTGGATGGTTATAGAGTGGAAGGCTTGGCCATTACGTGTGTTGGATGATATGACACCTTGACCGTTATAGTGTCCCTAACCCTAATGGGGAATAGGGTTTTGGGCGATATGTGACGCCCATGTGTTGCATGACACACACCCTTGTACCTGGTTGCCCGATACCACCATGCACATGGATGCACGATACAACTTATAGCCCTAGTTTCACGATACCCTTCCTTTGTGCATGGATTGCTTGTCATGCTTGTAGCTGGGAATCTTGGGTGAGGGTTGGTACCCTACCCGATACCCCTTTAGTGAGGGTTTGTAGGTCACTACCTAGCATTGGTGAGGATAGGCGACACTTCTAGTGAGGGTTGTGCCTAACCCGATAACCCTATACAAGTTATCTTGAGACGCATAACGTCAATGTAATACCTTATTACCTTGAGCCCGTATCTTTGATCATGATGATAAGATATGATGAATAGGTTGTGGACGTTAGTATGGTGGTTACCTATGGTTGATGATAGGTGAACCTTCGATAATGTTTGATAGTAGATCATGGTTGTATGATCCCTAAAGATGAATCTTGAGGGATGGCGTGCATGATGATACAAGACATAGGGTATGGTGGATTCCCATGGTATGGTAACAGTAATGTGTATTTGTTAATACACCATCTATGACTTATGCTTCATGTGTTCATAATAATAGATGATTGTTCCAATCCTATAAACCTTAATCTTAACGATATGATAATCATGATATGTTTGATGCCTAAAGTTGGTGCCAAGTGAGATGATTAGATACATGATTAATGTCATGAGATATAGGGCATAGAGAATGCTCGTGGTTTGATTACAACAATGTAATTTGTTGACAAGATACAACTTTGTGCTTCATGTATTTATAATCATGGATGTTGATCCAATCATGTACCTTCAATCCTAATAGCATGATAAACATAAAGATCTATGTTTAGTGATTCAGTTATCTCTCTCCATATGTATACTAACCATGCAGGTGTATCAAATTAATTCATAGCGCCAGGTAAGAGCTATGAGGAATATGAGTTTTGTATAACACTCAATGATGATAATCCTTGTTGATGGGATAACACGTATCACTAGTATGATGCGGAAGGTCTGTGGACCTGATAAAGGCTGAGTGCCAAGTTGAGATGTTATCCTCTGATGTTGATAGAAGGGATTGCTATCCCATGGTGATGATGTAAGCCTTGAGAGGCAGTGGCATTCTGTGATGATGGGATTGAGTCCCAGTGATGTTGATCCTTGAGATGGATCTTGATGATTGGCAAGAGGCCAAGTGGTAACATGTAATGTTGGCTTTGAAAATAAGAGCGACAATGTAACACCTGATAATGAGATCTATGTTGTTTACTTGTGTTTTAGTTTACATGTTACATAACTTGGTTTAATCTTGCAATCCTCTTAAAATGTATTAATTAATGACAAGTGGAACCTTACATGTAGTTTTCCCTGGCCATAGATCCATCATCATCAGTAATTAGGTGATGGTGAAACGGGTTCTCCTGCGGGTTAACTCGGAGCGCATATTGTTGAATATGTGGGGTTTCTCCTAGCCGAAAATAGGAGGATCAGAGTGCAACTGCGGTTGTGGACCCAAGATGTGTATAAGAGCATGGTGATCAGGCCCATGGCTCAGTGTGAAGGAGCATGAATTAGTTCATGGCTCAGGAGCACGATGAATAGGCCTGTGGCTCATGATAAAAAGGGCAGCCTGTGGGACTGACCCTGTGGCTGAGGCGACTTAAGCAAGAGACTGCGGTCCTTCTTGTTGATTGTTGTGCACTGACCACGAAGAGGTGAGGTCATGGAGTCCGTCTCTTCCAATGACCTTGTATTGCACCGATTTTGGGCTTCACAGCCTAAGGTTGGATTTGAGTGGGACGACTCACTTCCTTAGGGCATAATAAATCATAATCCAGCCGTATAGAATATATTGCTTAAGGCAAAACACGGAACATTGGTTGAGGCCTTGCTTGTATAGTTGCTCTAGTTATATCTTACAAGTTATTTGTGATGAGTTCTTATAAAGCTTATCTTGTCAATCATGTTCCATAAAGAATGCCTGTTATATGCCTCCTGGACAGTTTGGTAAGATTGTTAATAAAGTTAGCTTTGCTCAGTATGTTGCTCCTATACTCTGCTTATACTAGTTATCCGGGATCTTAATAAAGTTAATAGAGGGTTATGTTTCTCACTGGGACTGTGTGTCTCACCCCGCTGGTTAATAACCCTTTTTAGGTGGACGTGTCTGGAGAGATAAAGATCATGTGGCTGAGATGATATGCAGAGGTATCGTACCTGGTGGAATAGATAGTGTATAGTAGTAGAGTCCTATGTGTCGTCCTTGTACACTCAGGTCTTGGGGAAGCTTTTCGATGTTTCTTGTATTACGACCGATGTACGGTTTTCGGTTTATGTATCTTGATGTAAATCAGCATGTGGAACAGTTATTTCATGTAATGAGATGATGGGAAATTATGTTGTAGCACCTTGGAAATATGTTATGAAAGAAAAATGTTGGCTCAAATATCACATGTCTCATCTTATGGTGCTTGTTGTAAGTTGGTTTTAATTTGCCGTGATTTCGGTAACCTGTTGGTTAGCATATAACCATGTTTTGTTGTGGATGAGGTGTTACATGCGTTTCCTTATCCAGCCCATGATGAGGGCACTTCCTCAACATGATCTGGAAGTGCTCCCATGTCTCTGAATAAGTCTCTCCAGCCTTTTGATTGAATTTATGGATCTTTCTTATGAGGTCATTCATCTTCTCAGGCGGGAAGAATCTATTGAAAAAGACCTCTATCATTTGGTCCCAGGACTCGACGTACTCGTCATCGAGGTTGTGCAGCCATTCTCATGCATTCCCTACTAGAGAACTGGGAAAAAGCTTCAAGTAGAGTGTCTCTTGTGGAAACCTATCAATCTTTATCATATCAAAGTTTTCCACAAATGTGCTGATGTGGGCCACTGGATCTTCATTCTTCAGCCCATGAAATGCATTTGACTTGACCAGATTTATCAGTGCCGGATCAATCTTGTATGTAGGAATGTTGATCGCCTGCCTTTTGATCGGCCCCTTAGACGCAGATGAGGAAGAAGCCTTGATCTTCTCCCATATTGTCTATTCCTCGGCCTTGTGAAAACCTCTAGTTCTTCTTCAAAGTGTTCTGGTGGTGTACGTCTTCAGATCCCGAAGACGGAACCTCAGGTGTCGACTATGCGTAGTTCGTACTTCGTGTCCTCACCATGCAGTAGTACCTAAAATGTGGAAAATCGAGTAAGTACAGTGCTAGACGAATAAATAATCTGAAAGATAGACAATTAATTTGAATAATTAAAATTGCAATATAAAAAAGAAAAAATGGCCTAGAGTGGCCGCTTGCAGCACTCGTAGTGCTAAAATTCACCGTTTCCCCGACAACGACTCCAAAAACTTGACACGATTTTACTGTACGTATAATGCAAGTGCACATGTCAATGTAATATATGCCTTTGTGAGGCCCGAGTCGAACACAGGGAAACGTAATTATCGGTAGACTACTACTAACTGCTCGCAATCAACTAGACTAATTATAAATGTTTGAAAGTTGTTTTAAAAAAGTAAATAAAAACAAAAGAAAACAAAGCAATCAATTAAATGGTTGGTTTAATCAATTCAAATGGAATCTCTAGGATTGCGGTTTCACCACGAGTTCTCATTGTACTAATTCCTACACAATTATCACAACTCGTCTCCCATTCCGAATAGTGGCCTGTAGTCAAAATTACTCGCTTCTGCGATACACTTCACTACCTTAATCTAGGTCGGTTCCATGCCAGTAGTAACCTATACCCTAGACTAGGTGCATGAAAAATAGATCTTTGGGTTTCCACCATTAACCATACATCGCCTTTTCCAAAGGATTTAGTAGTTAATGCCATTATCACATCTTTTCAACCGTTAATTCTTCGTCAAAAGCAATTAAAGGTATTAAATTACCATTATGGTGATCAAGCACAATGATAGAAATTGAGACAACGACATCATACCATGGATTTGAGAGACAAATTATGATGAATTATGTAAAAAGAGTCATACAACGATTGCCCGGGCTACTTCCGGTCCTAGAGACAAAGGGGATTAGCCCCGCATGTCCATCTCAATGAAAAACATAATGAAGGAAGAAGAAAACATAGGGAGAACGTGGATGGAGATGGTGTAACCCCTGAACGGAGAAGAACCGGGTGATCCTCGGTGCAGGATGAGCGTTCTGCAACCTTCCGGTGGTGGAAAACTCCGTCTGCGGCTCTGGAATCTTCCGAGGCGTAGCTCTGGGCTCCGTTCTTTGCTTTCCTCTTCTTCGGGAATCGTGCAATGGAATAGAACGTGAATGATGGCTTTGGGCCGTCTTTTCTTAGGTATAGGTACCACTTACGGCCATCAAAAGATCACAACCGTCTGATTGGAGTCATGCTAAACATTTCTCTGATCCGACGGCGCCAATCAAGTTCCCGCCATAACATCAAATCAAAGGAATTTGTTTCATCCTATCCATTTTGATTAGAACTTCTTCCTATGTACATTCTTTTCCCCCATTTCACATTCTCTCTCAAAAGCAAGATTTGACTTCTTCGCTATCTAATATCGTTCTGGCGCACAGAAAGATGAAGGTATGTGTCTCTAGGCACCAGAGCAAGAAGCTTGATGCAATTTTCGTTGAGGAGGATGATTGATCTGCTGGCAGATCACGTCCTAGATGTCTTGAGGAAGCGTGTCCAAGATGATGAGTTGCGGTGACCAAGACCTTATTCGACAACGCAGAAATCCACACCCGTGTTCCTGGGGGGTTGTGTGCTTCCATTTGCTAGGACTGTCACATACGTCATCACTAGTGGATGGGTGGGTGTGTGGTGCTGTCTTCACTGTCCCTATTTCAATGCGAAAAGGATTGTCTGATTTGATGCTTTCAAAGACTCGATCTTAGTTGATAACAGCCCGTTCATACTATATTGCCATGTAATAGAATCATCTCCTCTCAGCTGAGATGGGGGGGGGGCGTAGCAGCAATTTTCAAAATCATATCGTTATTTGTCTTTGAACCCATTTCCATCCCTCCTCATTCCCCACACCAGATATGGTCCAACTTTGTTGTTCTTCATGGAGAAATCTCCGTATTGCACACCTAAGCAAGATTTGGGACCCCCTTGATCCAACAGTCTTCCCAAAATAGGACTCTTTTTACATTCATCTCTTCCAAAAGATGTTCTTATGGACATCTTCGATGAGAAGTCGAAAGCGCTAAGATCGGAAGTTGAAAGATGAATCCTCCTCGTGTGCGTGGCTAGCTGAACGCTTCACACCTTCCTCTAGAGTAGAAGATTCTCTAAGACATTTGGCATGAGACAGATGCTTCTAAGGATGAATGTCCGCAATGAAAAGAAGAAGGAAAGTAGAGAAAGAAGGGAATAGGAAAGTAGAGTCAAGACCAGGCTCCCTAATGGAATGTTTAACCAATCCATTCCGGATCAATTGAATTGGTATGGAAGTTGTAACATGGGAAAACCACAGAAAACATGACTTATTTGAATAACCCAGTGACCCACCAATTGTAGAAGTAGGATCTTTGGCAAGCAATAAGCACTTAAATAATACAATTTGAGTGTACCATCTTCTTTTTCATTTCAAAAACCTTGTAATCTGAATGTCCGATTGACTACCACTAATTTGTGTTAGGATCAGAAGGTATCTGCCCTTATTCATTCCTTAATTGTCAAACTGAAAAGTAGTCTTGTTTAACCTTGAATGCAATTTATAGATTCTACAACAATAGTCCCTCGGACTCAGAAAGTAATAACGAAAATGGCTGACCCGATAGAAGATTCCGCAGCTGCCACTGTTGGAACTAATGAAGTAAATGATTGACCCATCATATCATCCAAAGAAACGGAAAATACCAAAAAGTTCGAATTCACTGCTCGTCGATTCCATCTCTCCGAAATGACCAAATGATACGCTAAAGGCAACGAACGTGAAAGCTTCAACAAGCAAGTAGAAGTTCCATCTAGCCATTTTTTTGACTATTTCTTGAATCCCAAAAATCTCATCATAGAGAATCCCTGCCCAACTCGATCGAGCACCAGTTCTTTCGGTGGAATCTTCGACGGGGTGTCGATGGTATCAACACATTAGGGTACCGGTGCTTGCTTCAATTTCTGGAGTTCTTCTGAGGGCATCTCGATACCATCGACTGTTCCCGTCGATGGTATCGACGGGGTGATTTCTGGCATGCTGGTGCACTTTCGAGACCATCAACAATGAGTCGATGGTATCGACCTATCTGCTTCCTCTCCGACTTTATTGTTGTTGCTCTGTCAATGCTATCGATAGATGTCGATGATATCGACGCTCCTAGGACTGTTTGGTGCCTGAAAATGCGAGAAAAACCCAAGTCAGCAATGGGATTTCATGAATAATACAAAAATATAATAAAATATGCTCAATTTGATGCAGTCAAGGATAATAGGCTAAAGGAATTGAATCATGCAATATTAACAACAAATATGACCAATAAGCGCATAAAATGAGTGTAAAACTATCCTATAAAAGCGACTCAAAACCCCTGCATCAGTATACCAGACACATTCTTATTGTGTTATGATGGTCTTTTACAAGTGAACTAACTACACACTACATAAAGAATAGATGGATTAAAGGAGAAACATGCACATCAAACTTTGATACAAATGGTAATGAACTAAATGGTTCCTCTACTGCAGTTAGTGGAATTGATGTGATATCCTTGTAGAATGCATTTTCTCATAGTTTGCATTTGGTTGGACAATCTATTGATGACTTTCTACTTGCAAAGAGAATGACTACCACACTTGAGTCTAAGCTAGAAGATCTTAAAATTATGCACGAGTTACCAATCAGGAGAGATAAAAAAGATTCTACTACTCCCATTCAAATAGAAATTCATCCTCCTAAGTTATCCAAAACTAATTGAAGTTTAAAAAGGATAAAGGGAGGAAAGGAAGTGGCAATGGAACAACATTAAAAAGGTCAAGTATTTGTAAATCATGTATAGAAATATCATTCTATGACATCCGAAATTGTCCCAAAAAATCTACCACATGATTAGTAAATTGTTTATGTAGGTAACTATTTCTTATTCAAATTATATATTTTAATCCATAAACTAACATATTACCTATTCTTTTTTCTTATGGCAGGAAGCATGTCATTACAAATTGCCAATTTTTTGAGAAAGGTGAATGTGATCATGAAAGAGGAATTATCCATATTTTTTGATCCTTTTGAAAAACTATTACTCCTGAATAGTGAGGAACTTCCGAATTTGTGTAATAACCTATAAATTAATATCTTCATTTAATTTCCTTTTTTGATAAATATTACCACATACAAGTTCAAACTTTTATTATTGTTCATCAAATGATGTGGATTATAAAATGCAAACTGACATGTATGCCCATTATATTTGTATATGACAGGTTTCTAGTAGCTTTTTGTTGAATAAAATGCTTTAGTAAAAAAATTGAATATATGTGTATGCCTATGCAAGTGTAAGTGTATCAAGTGTACATACATACTCTAGTGAATTTTCCTGAAGTGCATACATGATTTATTTTTCATAAACTTTTTACATAGGGATATACAAATGTATATATCTAAAATATATCATACTTGATGTTCTATTTGATCTACAAACATGGAAAAATTGAATATGTAAAGTGCTTAGACATTTAAAGCTGCAACATAGCTGATTTAGATCCAAGCTTTGGATGGTTAGTTTTTCTTCTCCCTCTTATACTTGCCCCATTAATGCTCATTTGAATTATAGAATTTCCTTAAATTTCTAATATGACAATAACTTAATAAAGGATAATTACAATGAAATAGAAGGCAAACGGACAACAAGCTGTGCTGCCAACTCCTTTTAAATAGAAAAATCAATATTTTTAAATCCAAACAACTTGTATTGGAATTTACTATTGGTTCTTTATTTTCTTTTACTTTAGTACTCTTTTGGATTTCCAACTTTCCTAACATAGAAGGATTTCACATACTTTGGATTCCAGTCACTTAGATACATTATGTGGTTGACTTGTTTTCAAATTTTGGTGGCATTTTTCTCTTATGTCAGAATTGATATGTTTCCTAAAATGTATGTTACTGTTTACTTCAGGTCAAGAAACTCAATAGTGTTATTTATTGGTTTTTGTTTAGAAAGCAAAACTACAGCTGTGCTTTTGCAAACTTGTTACATTTGTAAGTAATTGTACAAGAGTTTTTTAGAAGACACTTTCTGAATGATGGATGAGATTAGAAATTGTAATATGACATGTTTGTTTGGTATTTCAAATGTTATACCATGGCATTTACACTAAGATTCTTTATTTCTTGCATCTTACCATTATAAGATAAATATAAAAATAGTAAACAAATCTGTGTACCTTACTAATCATTTTCTATTGAATTCTGTTTCAAATAAAAAAAAATTAACTATTAAACAATTCCTTACAAGAATACAAACTACAATCTCCGATACATCTTTAGTAACTGTCTCTATTTTGTAGAATTTCCAATAAAGCATTCATCTCTTTTTCTGCTGATCCACTTTTGTGGTTAGTGCCATATAATTAAATGGCATTTGAAATTGTTGGTTACAAGGCTTCCAACGTTGCTAGCTGCAAACTACATGCCCAAATAACTAAAATGGTAAATATAAACGATACTACAACATTAATGGTTGACTCTTGGGGTGACTAACAACAACATCGATCCAAACTAATGAGGCACATGCATGGTTGTCAGGACCAGCTAGCAGAGTTTGAGGATGACATCAGACAACTACTAGATTCTATGTCATGAGTCAGCCGGAAGGAGTGGTTAATCCACAAATCATGATGAGTCAGATGAAACTTTTTTATTTTGACTTATCTACTTCTTCTTTTGTATATGTTTAGTTAACCTAGGAACAACACACTCATTTATAAATAGAGAGGTGATAAGTAGTTATAATCTACCTATTTGTAGTGGATACAACCTCTTGCTACAAACCCCTTTGGTTGATTCCGTTGTGTTGTGGGAAGTGTGTCCATCTTTTATTCTATTTTTCTCGGGAAGAAACATTGAAATGGATGTCATGCCACTTGATATGGATGGATTCAATGTGATCTTAGGGATGGATACCTTGGAGAAATACAAGGTTGACTTGGACTGTAGTTCCTAAGTTGTGACATTTAGTGATGGCAATGTCTTCTGGACTTCCTAAGGAGACATGAAGATTCTTCCTACCTTTTTGCTGTCAGTCATGATAGCATATAGAAGTTGATGAGACTGGGGTGTGAGGCTTTCTTAGCACATGTTGTGGATACCAAGGTGAGAAGTTCTAGTATCCAGGAGGTACCAGTGGTGTGTGAGTTTGGGGACGTCTTGCCTGATAAGTTTCCTGATGTATCACCTCCCAGAGAGATTGATTTTAAGAACAATCTAGTTCTTGGAACACAACCCATAGCTCAGGCACCTTATAGGATGGCACTAGTTCAGATGAAAGATGGTTCTATTAGGATTTTCATAGATTACCAACTATTAAACAAGGTCACGATGAAGAACAAGTACCCATTTCTTAGGATTGACAATTTGTTTGATTAGTTGAGAGGCGCTACATTATTCTCTAAGATAGACTTGAGGTCAGGATACCACCAGTTGAGGATCAAGGTAGGTCACATATGTAAGACTGCTTTTAGGACTAGGTATGGTCATTATGAGTTCGTGTTTATGCCATTTGGGCTAACCAATGCACCGACAACATTTACTGACCTGATGAACAAAGTGTTCAAGCCGTATCTTGATTAGTTTGTGGTAGTGTTCATGGATGACATCTTGATATAGTCTAGAGAATTCAGCAGCATGAGAAGCATCTTCGCCAAGCGTTATAGTTGTTGAGGCAACACTGAATGTATGCCATGTTTAGCAAGTGTGAGTTTTGGCTGACTAAAGTCTCTTTTCTTGGTTATGTCATATTTTCAAGGGGTGTTTGTGTAGGCCCAAAGATGGAAGAGTTGGTACTGGAGTGGGAGCATCCCAAGACTCTGGCTTAGGTTAAAACTTTCTAGGTCTAGTTGGTTACTAGAGGAGGTTCATTAAGAATTTTAGTGTTCCAGCATTACCTTTGACCAATTTGACTAGGAAAGGTGTTCCTTTTGTCTGGGATGACAAGTGTCAGCATTCTTTTCGGTTGTAGAAGGAGAAGTTAATGAGTGCTCCAGTGTTAGTGCTGACAGAGCAAGGGAAAGGCTATATCATTTTCTGTGAAGCTTCAAAGAATGACTTGGGATGTGTGCTAATGCATGATAGGAGTTTTATTTCTTTTTCTTCGCAAAAGCTTAAGAAATACAAGGAGAACTATCCTAGTCATGACCTAGAGTTAGCCTATGTATTTCTTTCCCTCAAGATCTAGAGGCACTATCTATATGGGGAGAAGTGTCAGATTTTCACTGATCACAAGAATCTTCAGTATGTCTTCTCAAAGCAGGAGCTGAACATGAGGCAAAGAAGATGGATGGAGCTGATCAAAGACTATGACTACACAATAGATTTTCATTCAAGAAAGGTGAATTTGGTGGTTGTTGCACTGAGTAAGAACTCATCTTCGTTATCATCTATAGATAAAGCATAGTTACACTCCTTGGCATGCCACAAGCGGGATATGCTACTGTTGCTTCTATAGATGAACATACAGTTGGAAGTTTCCTTAATGCACGATTGTTGGCATAGCTTTAGGTCAAGCCAACATTGATACAATAGACTAGAGATGCAAAGAAAAATAAAAATGTGATACAAAACATCAGATCATAGTTTTGCAGTGAGATGCATGATGGCTTTCATGAGTTGGATGATGGGATAGTGTGCTTTCATAACAGAACAACATTTCTAGACGTCAATGATCTGAGGGAGATGGTTCCTTAGGAAGTTCATTCCGCAATGTATGCAATTCATCCCGATAGTACAAGCATGTATAATAATATGAAGTATTTGTACTACGGCCAGGTCTGAAATGTGATGCGGTAGAGTTTGTTGCCAAGTGTCCAATCTATTAGGAAGTCAAGGGATGCAGGGAAATTGCAACCTTTGCCAATAATAAAGTGGAAATGGGTTCATATAACCATGGAATTTGTGGTCCGTCTTCCAAGAACAGCCAAGGGTCATGATTCTATTTGGGTGATAGTTGATTGTTTGACTATGTCAGCTCACTTCCTTCCAGTCAAGATGACTTATACAATAGAGAAGTTGGAATAGATATACGATGATGAGATAGTTTGTCTACATGGTATATGAGTTACCATAATATATACCAGAAGTCCTCAGTTTACGAGAAGGTTTTAGGAACGCCTGCGTACAACTTTGGGGACACAACTGAGGGTTAGCACAAATGTTCACCCGTAGACAGATGGTCAATTAGAAAAGACTATTCATACATTAGAATCTCTTTTGAGAGAATGTGTTCTTTAGTTCCTTGGCCATTGGGATATCCATGTGAGTCTAATTGAGTTTTCCTACAAAAATAGCTATCAGAGAAGCATAGGCATGGCACTGCATGAATCTTTGCACGAACGACATTGTTGATCACCTCTTTGTTGTTATGAGATAGGTGAGCACAAAATTTTGGGTCCTGATCTAGTTCAATAGATGATAGAGAGATCAAAGTGATCTAGCAATTGTTGAAGGCAACTCAAGACAAAAAAAATCATATGCTGATAACCATCATAGGTCTCATAATTCCAATTTGGAGACCATGTATACCTCAAGGTTTCCCCTTGGAAATGTGTAATGAGATTTGGTAAGAAGGGTAAGTTGAATCCTAGGTTTATGGGACCTTACCCTATCTTGGCATGAGTTTGAAAGGTGGCATACAAGCTAGAGTTACTGCCAGAGTTGCACAGGTTGCACAATGTCTTCCATGTTTCCATGCTAAGGAAGTGTCATCCTAATACAAAATACACAATACATCCTGTAGAGGTTGAGTTGGAGGAGGATGTCTCTTATATTGAGGGTCTCATTTTGATACTAGATAACCATGTAAATAAGTTAAGGAAAAATGATATAGCCTTAGTGAAGGTGTTGTGGCATCATCTTGGTGTGGAGGAAGACACATGGGAGTTATAGGATGAGATGTGTAGGAAGCATCAGTCTTTGTTTTCTTAGGATTAAGTCACTATTAGGGGTTATGGTTGTAAGACCCTTGACCTCACTTTATGGTTAAACATGATTGTTTTATTTAATTGGGTGTTTAAGATCTTAATCAGACCCTAATCTATGATTTGCTATCATGTACTAAGCTAAGAATCAAGTTTGGTTTAGTTTGGACAATGTTTAATTGAGTTTTTTCAATTTATGTGCAAATATGGACTTTTATGCAATTTTCCCATATCTAGGGTTCTTATCTATAATTTTCACATGCAAGACGTGCCTAATAAATACTCTTAACATGATTAATATAGTCACATCTTTGAAATGCCTAGATACACCACCGGATGTGGTATTTTCTAACTTAGGGTTGAGGACCTAGGGTTTCCTCACCTAAGTACCTCACTCGATGGTTTTCTATATATGTTAGGGATCTGATGGTTTCACTATGAGAGTGAAGGATCTGATGGTTTCCCTGGTACCATGGGATTTAATGGTCTTGTATATAAGAACAACAAATGATGCTTTTTCATGTAGTGTTCAGTAGCCGATGGTGGATCAGAGTTTACATATGGCATGATCTGATGGTTCATCTGATGACACTACTCGATGGTCCACCTAGGTTTCCAGTACTTAATTACCTTTCAGAACAAATTCTAGAGGTGGTTACCAATACTTCATTACCTTTGTTGGTGACTTCAGTAGGTATGTCTATGAATACTTGATGAAACATAAGTCATAAACCCTTAAAAAGTCAAGGATTTCATGAATGAAGTACACAACCAACTTGGAAAAGTATTAAAGTAATTTATTTTTATCAAGGTGGAGAATACTTAACCCAAGATTTGAGAAAATTCTATGAGATCGGGGTATCATATACAATGGAATCCATCTGGAACACCACAATATGATGGTGTATCAGAAAGAAAGAACCACATATTACTAGATATGTGCAGTCAATCATGAGTTTTTCTAGTCTTTTGAATTCCTTCTGGGCATATACCTTAGAAACTATAGCATTTATACACTTGACCGTGTACCCTTTAAATTGGTTCAAAAGTCACCATATGAGATATGAAATGGGAAGCATCCCAAATTTTCTTTTGTGTAGATTTGGGGATGTGAACTTATGCAAGGAAAATGTTTCCTGAAAATCTTGTCCCTAGATAATATAAATTTAATTTTGTTGGTTATCTCATGGAAACCAAGGGATACTACTTGTATAACCCATACAACAAAAATTGTTTATTCCTAAGGATGTTGTATTCCAAGAAAAGGGATTTATTTTTACAAAGGAATTAGTGGGAGGAAAGTATAACTCGAAGATGTTTGAGACAAACCAAAAAATATTAAACCTGTGGAGGTACCAAAAGTACAAGGAGAGTCACAAATCGAGATGTGGAATCTTAAGTTATTCATGTAGCATAAGAACCTAATATATCTAGTAGGACAAGCCCCGAGCGTGAAAACTTTTGGTTATATTGTTACTCAAGAATGTCATGAGTTGGACATAGATGATGAGCCAACATATCACCTAGAAGCTGTTGAGGAACCAGATTTTGAGAAATGGCTTGAGGCCATGAGATCTGATATGGAATCCATGTACACCACCAAGGTATGGACCTTGGTGGATCCACCTGAAGGGGTGAAACCCATAGGGTGCAAGTTGGCCTTCAAGAAGAACACTAAAATGGATGGTAATGTACAAACCTATAAGGGGTGATTGCTTGTAAAGGGTTTTAAACAAGTTCAAGATGTTAACTATGACAAAACCTTTTCACTTGTTGCCATGGTTAAATCCATCAAGATCGTGTTTGCCATTGTAAGACCCCTAACATGGCTTTCTAGTTAAACATGGTTGCTTAATATAATTAATTTTTTAAGCTCTTAATCAAACCCTAATATGTGATTTGATATCATTTGACTAAGCTAAGTTTCAAGTTTGGTCCAGTTTGGACATTGTTTAATTGAGTTTTTGCAATTTATGTGCTTATATGGACTTTTATGCAATTTTCCCATAACTAGAGTTTTATATGTAATTTTCAAATGTAATATGTTTCCTCATATATGTTCTTAACATGATTAATATAGTTTCATCTTTGAAACACCTAGGTACAACATCGAATGTGTGGTGTTTTCTAACTTAGGGTTGAGGACCTAGGGTTTCTTCACCTAAGTATCTCACTCGATGCTTTTCTATATAAGTTAAGGATCTGATGGTTTCACTATGAGATTTAAGGACACCATGGTTTCCCTGGTAGCATGGTATTTTATGGTCTTCTCTAGAGGAACAACAAATGATGGTTTTCCATGCAGTGTTCACCAACTGATGGTGGATCAGGGTTTGCATAAGGCATGATTTGATGGATCATCTAATGACACAACTCAATGGTCCACCTAGGTTTCCAACCAATGGCTCTCCTAGGTTGATAATCGATGGTCCTCCTAGCATCACAAACTGATGGAAGTTTTTCTTTGCTTTGACCTCTTAGCACATATCATGCATGCTTTCAATCTACAACCCACCTTCGTCTCTCATCCTAGCCTTATATACTCCTCCTCTCTTCTCTCCCATACAAAATATTTGTACTTCTTCATCTCCTTCTTGTTTCTTGATAGGTCTTAGCCTCTTGCTGGGTGGAAGAGGAAGAGATCTTGAGGATGATGCTTGGTCAACCTTGGTTTCTTATTTCTCTAAGGTTTGGATCTTCCTTCTCTTGGATCATTTGGGGCTTTCTAACCTAATTTCTTACTCTAAACAGGTAATATCATCTTTCTTATCATCATTTTTCTTGCTTTCGTCCTTCTTATCTCTTATTCTTTCGATAAATCCATGGTGTTCTTGGTGGAAGTTTGAACATGTGGTTGAATAACCTCTTCTTTCTTCTCTTTGTCCTAGATCTCCCTTTCTTGCAGAAAGGAGCTACCTTGAAATGCTTAGAGTGATGGAGATAGGGTTTCTCTTCTCTCTTTCAAGCTATGTTGTTGTTTGTACGTTCATCCTCCACCTTGAGGCGAGTTGTATAACTTTCATCCCATTTCTTGCTTACTTTTAACTTGTTACATGTAGATCTTTCCCTAAAAATGTAGTAACATGTCTAAAGATGATCCTTTGAGTAGGGTTTAAGCATATGTAATATTATATGTGTAGGTAAAAGTACCATGTACCTTGTGCACATTCTTAATTTGAAGTATGCTACCCAAACCTTGCAAGTTTATGAACAGATGGTATCCTTGAGTTTGAAACATTGGTTTCTCCTTAAGCATGATGAACAAATTTCTCACTTGAGCACATCAAAAGATGGACTACCTAGTATAACAAACGATGTTTATCCTCATGAAAAATGACGGTTTTGTTCCTCATGACAAACAATGGTTTTTTTCCTCATGACAAATGATGGTTTTGTTCCTTATGACAAATGATGGTTTATACGTAGTAGTTTTACTTATGCATGAAAATCGATGGTTTCACTAGTAAGTGAAATAATGGTTTTTCATAAGCTTGAGAAATGATTCTTACACTCCATTTAGGTTCTGGTGGTTTACCCTATACTCTCAACTAATGGTTTACACTATGCCCTTAACTGATGGTTTACCCTCTACTCTGAATGATGGTTTACCGTATGCCCTCAACTCATGGTTTACCCAAGGCTCTGAACCGATGGTCTACCTACTGATTACAATTGATGGCTCTACTAGCCCCTGAAATGATTAACCAACTAAGCTCAATAAATGATGGCTTCACTAGGTACATGATTTGATGCTTTTCCTAGTGTACAAAAGGAACCAATGGTTATTTTTAATATGGAAGTCAATGGTTGTGCTAAGTATGTGATCCGATGGTCTTACTAGTGACCTGATCTGATGGTTTTATTGTTGACTAAGTGCATCCATGATCTGATAGGGATGCTAGGTATAGGATTTTATGTTTTCACCTAAATGTGTGTATGAACCAATGGAATACTTATGTGTGTTGATTGGTTACATCAATCCAATCCACCTTGTTGAACCTTAGTTAAAATGATTAAGTGGTGATGGTTTAATGTATATATCTTTCTCTAATGTTGTAATGATGAAGGGATACTCTCATAATGATAACGGTAACCCTACTATGTTACTCTTAAAAATGTCATAGCTCTTATGATTGATGCAATTTTATGCTAAATCTGTATGCAATAAGTGTGTTAACGATTTGTGGAACCCTCCACAAAGGTAATTGAAAGATAATGATATTCTTGCAGGAGACAATATGATTGGTCTAAATGGCCTTTGGGCATGATTTTGAGCCCTAGTGGAGGTGATATCCACTTTATAATGGACAAAGGACTAATTCCCTATTATGTTGTGATCAATAATATGTCTCATACATTTTATATCTTCTGGAGTTGTTATAGAGCAATCATTTTATAGAAACCTTTTAGGGTTTGTATGTAACGTGATTGATGCAATCTAAAATATCCAAATTGGATTAACTAATCAAGTGAAACACTAATCATGTAGTGCCCTATGTCGTAAATCTAT
Organism: Alisma plantago-aquatica; assembly: GCA_963693085.1. Lineage (NCBI taxonomy): Eukaryota > Viridiplantae > Streptophyta > Magnoliopsida > Alismatales > Alismataceae > Alisma > Alisma plantago-aquatica. The sequence continues at coordinate 51,479,309 of OY856412.1, forward strand.
TCTAGTGTCAGGACTTACTAGATTGTAAAATGAGTATTCCAAAAGGGAAACTCGAAGTCGTATATTATTGAGTATACGTGGGTGTAGGGAGGGTATATCTTTGTCGTCCTATAATGGAGAACAGTCGAGATTCTATATCATATGAATGAATATGTATATGTGATATGATTGAGGGAAGATGCGGTTGTACTTCAGATGATAGGGTTGAATACCCTAGATTCTAGTGTTGTGGTCCGTGTACCAATGGTGGACTAGGCTATTCACAGCTCGACTGATATGTACCAAGAGGAAGAGATCTTAGGTTTCTAGGTCTCCTAGATCTTGTATAGAACTTATTTTGACTTTGCGGTGGTCAGTCAAAAGTTTGAGTGGTATGCCTCAAATTCCCCAGGGCTTAATAAAAGATGTAATTTAGTTGTGTAGTATATCTTTTAAGGTTTTTTTAGCAATTCACATTAGACGATAACCTTTGGTTTTCTTCTTTTAATATTTAGTTGATGTATATTGTGGTAAGAGAAATAAACTATTTAAATGATGTAAACTTTACCTATACCTCTGAGTATTATGTTAATCATTGAATCCTGTAATATTATTTACCTTATCTGCTATAGCAATAATGTTGTTGAGAGTTATATATCTAGCTGGGACATGGGTCTCACTTGATGGGTCAGCGCATCTTTTTAGGTGATCGTATGCAGTGTCATTAGACCCATGGTAGCCAGGAGGACCAGCTTGGATATCGGTAGAAGCAGAAGGTTGGCTAGTCGTTAGTGTGTCCTAGATTGTCCTGGTACTCAGGTCCGAGAATGGAAGTTTTGTAGACAATGTATATCGAATCGAGGTCATGGAAATGTGTTGATGTTTGTATATGATATATATATGTGGACAATACTTTTGTATATAGGTTGTGGTTGAGGCCACTGAATAGTTGTATAGGTACCTGGTATGGTATGTGCTTTTTTGCAGGATGTTGGACCTATATGTAAATCTTCTTGGACATGTTTGTGAAGTTTTATTTTGTTTGAATTATGCCCCTTTTTACTAAAGTAATTAATTAGTGATTGATTGTTTTTTGTATTTGAGTAATCTCATTTAGCGTGTGAGGTTTCCACAACCATTGCATCTTATTAGGACTACAAAATTTGGAAGATGGATGTTAAAACTACTTTCCTTAATGTAAATCATCTAGAGACTGTGTGCATGACGACACAACATGGAGGTTTTATAAATACAAAGGATGGAAATAAAATCTATAAGTTATAAAGGTCAACCTATGGATTGAAGCAAGCATCGTAGAGCTCAAACGTTCACTTTGATGAGGCCGTTAAAGATTTTGTCTTTATTCAAAATGAATATGAACCTTTTGTATACAAGAAAGTTTTTGGGAGCATAGTTTTATTCCTCATTTGTATGTAGATGACATATTATTGATGGGGAGAGAAATCCCTTCCCTAGAAATGGTAATGAGTTGGCTAGAAAGTTCCTTCTCTATGAAGGATTTAGATGAAGCATCCTATATCTTAGAAATCAAGATCTATAGAGATAGATCTAGAAGTCTTCTTGGCCTAAACCAGAGTACATACATTGACAAAGTGTTGAAGAGGTTCAGCATGTAGGGCTCAAAGAGAGTGATTTTTCCCATGTCCCATGAATTAGCCTCTCTAAATCTCGATGTCCTAGTTCATGCGAAGCACGTTAAAGCATGTTTAAGATGCCATATGCATCCACAATTGCATCTATCATGTATGCAATTTTATGCACTCGTCCTGATGTGTCATATGCCTTGATCATGACAAGCAAATATCAGTCAGAACTTGGTGAAAGTCACTAAATTTTCGCAAAGAACATCCTTAAGTACTTGAGAAATAACTAAGGATCAATTCCTTATTTATGGAGATGAGGAAGAGTTGGGTGTAAAGGTTACACCGATGCAAGCTTCCAAACAGACAAAGATGACTAGTGATCACAATCCACATTTGTGTTTCACCTTAACAATGGAGTTGTGAGTTGGAAAAGTTCAAAGTGAGAAACAATTGTTTCTTCTACAATAGAAGATGAGTGCATAGCTGCCTCGAGTGCAACAACGGAAGTTGTTTGGACCAAGAAGTTCCTTAGTGAACTTGGAGTGGTTCCAAGCATTAGTGATGCAATAGAGTTGTACTATGACAACAATTGAGATATTGCACAAGCTAAGGACCCTAGATCCATCAGCGTTCCAAGAATATACTTTGACTCTTCCATCTAATATGAGAGATCATACAACATGGTGATGTGAAGATTTGTAGAGTGCTGACTGAAAGCAATATTGTTGACCCACTGACAAAAGCACTTTTACAACAGAAGTGTGATGGACATGTTAGATCACTCGGAATAAGATTCATGGGTGATTGTCTCTAAGTGCAAGTGGGAGTATGTTGCTATGTATGCCAAGATAGCCAGTCATGTGATGATTGTTATGAGGCATAATGCAATTTATTTGATACATGATAAAGGCAATTCCATTTATTATATTTTGTAAAGTTTTGAGATAATGATATAAAATAATATATGTCTTCTCAATGATATATGTCTTCAAGTTGAGGACATGAACAATGAGATCATATGTATGATAAGCTTACATGCATTCTTGTTGTGTCCCTAGTTAGATATAATTGTGGAAGCAAAATAAATAACAATAATACATAACACTAGAATGTGTGTTTTCTGATGATAAAATCTCATTAGTCATCATATATGCTATCAAGCTAAACACATAGGTACTTGTTAGAGAACAATGTACCAGACAAAACCACATCAAGTGTGATACATGGAACCATTTGAATGATAGTCAGAATTAGCTCTCAAAGTGATAATGGTGATTACGATTCTTGACCTGAACTCTCTACACTCATCACATGTCATTTGACATACTTTGACACCATCCAACGTGACCTTGAATAAGGGTTTCCATAAAGGTGGTTCTCAGGTATGTTGTGACACATGGAGATTGACTATGGGTGATGTAGATGAGATTTGTCCCTCCTACTAGAGATGATATTCTTGACAATTGGTAAGTGAGATTGAGAAACACATGGACATGCTCATGTGAGTCAACATGTGACTATTGAGCTCACGTGTATCTCAACAATCTGCTTTGGTTTAAAAAACATGAATAATAGTATGAAGAGGATGATGATTCCATGCCCCACATTCAATTTGGATACCAATAATAAAGGAACCTTAAGATCACTACAACATTGATCACATATTGTAGCTTGAAATTGTTCTCCAACTACTAATTACTTGGGTCAGAATGATGTCTTTCTAGATATTGCTCATTGTTTGTGAAATCATAGTCTAGTTGTGCACCTTCACTGCCAATGTAATTTGGGACCTATAAGGTCACACACATAGGATGCACCTTTAGGAGTTTACTCATGAATAAGGTTCGACTTGATTGCTAAAGTGTTTACGTGATCAACTTAAACAACATTGGCTGACAGTTGATAGATTGGAGTGTCCATTTGACCGACAAGGAATGTGAGTCATCTAACTTGAGTGTCCAGTCAACCGACTGAGAAGTCATGTCGATCGACTAGATGATCACTAAGACTAGATCAAGGATTGATGTTGGAATCATGTGTGCATTGATTGTCGCATTGAAATCCAATATGTTTATAAAAAGGAAAACATTTCAATTGACTGATTGGATGTTCCATTTGACCGACTAGGATACCAATCGACTGGCTCATGAATAGCAGTCTAAAATTCATGAAATTTGTCTCCTCATGTCCTTGAGTTTGTGGAAATTGTGACCCATCCACTCCTATATAAAGGGGGGTGGACAAGTCTCTCAGGAAAAGTCTCCTAATCTAAACGTTGAGTTAATGTGAGAGTCAGAGGCATCTTACCATTAAAAGGGAGAGATAGTGAAAGGGAAGAAAAGTTGACACTAGCACATAGAAAACTTGAGGGACCACTCCTTAGTAGTTATAGTAGAATGAAATGTGTTCTTAGTGGTCTGTGTGGGCTATGTAGATGCATGGAGGATGTTTCCATAATGACAGAAGAACACCATCAACCATTTTTTGTGGTGCTACACGAGGAGGCCACTGTCGACGACTGTTTGTGTGTTGCTTGAAGATGAAGAACGACTCTCTGAGGATTGTCGATGGAATTTCTCCAGGACCAAGTATATACATGGTAACCTACTTTTCTAGATACATCATTGTTGATTCGATTAGCTAGTTATGAATAAGAAAAATTATTATTTTTCCACTGCCTTATCTGCCATCCTTATTTTCCTACACTATTATTTATGTAACCTTTCATATTTAATCGGGTTAGGAACCAAATGGAATGTCATACTATCTGTATTCAACATACATGCCCATGAAGCCATCAAGACCCAAAATTTCATTGATCAACTTGTGTAAATCCCCAAAGATTCTCTAATAGACGAATACCATGTGGCGGGGCTCTAAACATCACACCAATAAAAACCCTTCGGGAATAACCCTCAGATTTAACCAAAATGTGTGCACTAATTCCCCACTCCACACAAATGGAAGCATTATTGCAGTATACTTAACGATCGAACCAAAAGGACAACCTTTTTTAGTATATATATATATATATATATATATATATATTCAGAAATATTAGGAGTATATTTGTCACCGAGAAAGTTGGTTGATTGATTAAACTATATTGTTGTCGATAAGAAAAACGGATTAAGGAAGTAATTAAAGGATAATAGATGGACCAGGGTATGGGGTTTCACTCACTAAAGGCTACATAATTATTCTAGCAGGATAGACTCTAAATAACAATTTACTAAGCAAAGGGTTAGCTACTGCACCCGCATGGGATACAAATCATAGTATGGATCAAACTCCCTTAAAACTGACCAGACTCGATACACAAGTTCCTAATTTGTCTGATCGGATTCCCTAACTACGGTCAATCAGTCTTGGCACGTAGTAGACCATAACCCAGTCAACTCAGTATCCCTTGCTGACATTTCAGGGGGATAAAAAAACTGTTTTGAATTTCTAATCCTGATACAACAACCAACACATCCACTATTATAGAATACATTTAAAGAAAGTGATCAACTCACAAGGCAAGCAAATAAGCAAAATGATACTTTATTTAGCAATAACAGTGGTGTGTTTAGATATAGGCTAGAATGAAATGTGGGTTGTTGGGGCTAGTGTCCTTACCCCAACACAAATGTCTACTCACTCATGGTGAGAGACAATAGTGGAAAATTAGAAAGAACAATGGAGGGGGCCATGACACTTGGTGCAGGAAGACCACTCTCTCAAATGTGACTGCTACCTCTTTACTCATCACTGCAATTTTTGCTGCACAGATGTGGCTTCAAATAATTGATTAGAGGCCCCTAGAATGGGCGACAAGGGTTCCCTTTTATATATGCATTCTTTACTGCCAAAACCCTAATGTTGAGGCAATAGAGTAGCACATGCCTTGGCTTCTTTAGCCTGTCATTTTGTTAACCCTCACTGTGTTAAGGAGGAATTCGAGGATGAGATCCTTGTACTGGTTGCAAACGATTTGATTACTTAATAAAATGGTGGGCACCCTTTATCAAAAAAATATACTTGTAGTCGAAGTCAGCTAATTGCATGGCATGTACTCAGTCCACCAGGTGACTCACAATGTTCACTCAATTTGGACCTCGCATCAGGTTCTCTAGCAGACTAGTGTGGTTTGAACCGGATTAGGCTGGAGGCAGCGAGCGTGCATTAGAACCAAAGAATCTAGGAGAGTTCATATAGAGAGCGGCTCTAGTGAGGCGAATGGTGGTGCCTGTCACCTGAGTGGGTGATTGGAAGGTAGACACTGGACAACTTCTGGGTCCTTCCTTCCCTTGAGGTATGGAATCTTGAGGGATTCATCATCCTTCTAGGAAATGAAGTGTATATTTGATTGTTTATGCATAAGAAGTATATAAATACGTTAAAGTCTAGAAAAGGGAAGATAATTGCATTTATGTAAATCTAAGGCTAACATTAAGGAATAAAAACACGATAGCCCCTAAAAAGTGAATAAAATTACATGCAAAGTTGGGTACAAATATACTCATCAAAATACCCTCAACTTGAACCTTTGCTTGTCCTGAGTAAAGAAAAATAAAAGGGGAACAAGTAGTTGATACTAAGATCCAGGCTTCCTATCCCAACTGAGCATACTTTGTCTCCCCTTCCACCAAACACGATCAAGTGAACCAGTCCTTTGAGGTCACATAGTTACACTTAGATATCCAATGATTGGTGCTTGTTTCTCCATTCTCTAGACTTCAAAATCTATAAGGAACTAATTTTATCTCAATAATACTCTTGATATGTCCACACAAGGTAAAAAAAAAGCACAAGCCAAGGCTGATTGGATATTTTTAGGGAGAGTATTGGTAGGTCCCCTGGGTATAAAAGTTGGAAGAAGCGGGAGGGGAATAAGATATGGCATAAACATGTTTCCCTAGTATTTCCTCTATTCGATTCGAGATGTTATTGGGATACAACTATTTTATTTGTCTCTCATCTAAGCCACTCGAGACTATTTGTTGCAGTTACATTGACCACATGTTTTCTTTGCACTCATTGATCTCTTTTATATATGCCATGCCTATAGAAGAAAAATGAAGAGGAAATATTTTTTTTCTTTTCTGAGAGGGGGATTCCATCTCAAACTTAGGGTTTGGAATACATGGATATATATTTTTTCTTTGCGGAAGACCAAGAAATATGAAATGGGGGAAGAGAAGATGAAACAAAAGGCTGACTTGTGCTTATTCATTTTATTGTTGCATTGGAATCAGATCATCATATTCTATCAGTTTTTCAATTAATGCAAGGCAGAGAAGTATTTACAAATTTTGTTGCAAATCATATTTGGGACGCATGCGGCTTGGCCTATCTGACTCTTTTTGCTTATCATCATTTTAAGGGGGGAATAATGCTCAATTGATGTCTTTGGGGTTCAGATCCATTCAAGACATGTGATCCTGAAACTTTTCTATTTGAATTGGTTAGCTCAAGGAAAATGGGGATATTTCCACTTATATATGTCTCATTTTACATACATCTAAGTAGCCAACTAGATATAGGCCACAACTCCAACAAAATAGAACAATTGTAACGATTAAAGTAAATAGATGAAGTAGGGAAATAAGATAGATGTAAATAAAAGAGGGAAAAGAGGTGGTTGGGGAGGAGAAGGGGAAATCTTAGAGTTGGGAGTGGTGGAGACAACATACCACCCACCCTCCACCCTAATTTCAAAAATTTTCCCATCCCCGAGAAGAACTGAGTTAGAGATGGAGGAGATTTGATATGGAGGACATTGGGAATAGAGGAGGAGGTTACCATTTGTCCAAGAATCATGAGAGAAACTCTACGAATGCTTCCTGCTCCCATTGTCTAGGCCACCAATTACCATGATCCTCATTTGGTGGTGGTGAGGGTGCATGGGTGCGCACTCCATTCTTCCCACCCTGCCTTCTGCCAGTGACTTGTCTCGAGGGAGACATCATGCTGATAAAATAAAAGGTTCACAATTGGATCCTGATCGGGTAGTGGGAGGCCATGTCAGCAAACCAGGTGCGTGAAGCGGGCAACATAGTTGTCTTAGGAGTAGTAGAGTTGGATTTCCCAGGCGGATGACCATGTGAATGTTGTGGTGCCGATTTGGTGGGCTGTGAATGTCGCAATTCACCGCTGTGATTTTTGGATGAGGATGTCATTGGTGTGTGGTGGCGAGGGAACAAGCGGAAATTCTGGGGCCTTGATATCACCGTTGTGAAAATATTTGTAATTTCTAGTTCATGTGCCTCGTTTCCTTTATTGCTACACAAGATAGGCTTTAGGGAAACTCAAAAGGTTGGCGGTCACAATCCATGTGAGTGTTAGAGTTGTTGCCTAGGTTATAAAAATCACACATCGAGTCTTGAAAATTCCCAATCACATCAAGAGAGAGTGGGTGTAGATATTAATGATAAGAATTGGACTAATAGAGGTTGCAATTCCTTAGTTACAAAGGTTCTCATGAAGGATAAAGATGGATATATCATAAAGAAAATGTTATTGAAATATCAACCGGCCAGGATACCACATCCACATTGGCCCTCATTGCCTGCTCTCAATATGCTCATATATCCATTAGATTGTGAGATCGTTATGCTGCCAATCGACCGAATGGGTGGACGATTAGATTGCCATATGACAAATTGTAGCATAACTTGCTATACTGCATCAAGTATCAATCAATCCAAATGTATCAAGCTGTCAGGAATATATCCCTTACTTAAAAGAATTTGGAAAAAGAAAATAAAGAATATTTTGAAAGATAAAAGAAATAAATTAACAGAATTGGGTTGCCTCCTAGCAAGCATCACGATTTACATTGTAGACCCGATCGATGATATTACAGTGCTAATGTGGACTGCATGAGTAGGGTTTGCAAACCCTTGGACCCTTAGGTTCTGGGTCATAGTTTTATAGGTTACTTACCTGGTATTGAGGATCATCCTAGTTACCGTTATGGATTTTTTTGGTAATCTATTTATTTGGGTTATGGTTTACCTTTCTCCTTGCAGACTACAATTGAGTTATGCACCTTCTTTACATCTTTGAGAACTCTATACTCGGTAGTCTTCTTTCCTAGTTGAAGGATGACCTTGGTGACTTCGACATCCACTAAATCTCTCGTTGTGGCCAAGAATGGCCTCCCTAAAATTAACGGTAAGGAGATATCGTCTTTGATATGTTTTAACAAAAAATCACATGGGACATAAGTGTCTTGTCCAAGCTTTATTGGAATGTATTTGATTATCTTAAGGGATTTCTTACATAGGAATTTTCTAGTTGAAATATCATAGACATGGGAAAGAGACCAGTGAATCATAGATGTTGGCACAAAGTGTATGGCATAGTTGATATGCTTGTACCTAGATCAACAAGTCCCTTGCGGCAGGTGTCATCTCTGAGGAAACAATCTATCCCAAATGAGCTGGGATCTTTTTGTTTTTGTGGCTTTTGGTTCTGGACTATATCAGAGGTTGTCTTTGCTAGATTGATAGTCTCGCATTTCTCAATCATGTACTTTTGAAATAGAAGTCTCTTAAGATGTTCGCACCAGGTTGGCATTTTAGCTAATGCACTGAGGAATGGGATGTCAACATGGAGCTTCTTCATAGTGTCCTTGAATTTCATGAATTTTTCATCCAACTTAGTCTTCTTGAGATGAACTAGATATGGTACACGAGGATTATACGTGGCTACGTCTAGTGCTGTGGATGGTCCTTTAGATAGCTTGGCTGTTGGTTTCATGATGGTTGAGTTCTCACTAGTATTCGGCTAAGCTGTTTTCATAGGGGGGCCAAGTGTCTGATATTCTACTGGAACGACCGCTAGGTGGTCATTTGGATGACTCGGGGCCCCAACTGGGGTGATTTCTTCTTGAAAAGGAGGTGTTGGTGCATCCTTAGGTGTTGGGGGTGTAGAGTACACATTTCTAGACCTCGTCATTGTTGCATTCAACTATTCTGGATGTTTAGGAGAAACTTTTTCAAGTTGTCATGCGATTGTTCCCACTGGTGGCTGTTGACTAGCTACCAGTTGAGTGATCTTTGACTCCAATGCTATTTTTATTGGTCATGGCATTGGGTAGTTGAGTCTGGTGTGTCACCTTCATCTGATGGAGCATATTTACTGGATCTTGTGTTGAGATTGGTTCTATCTCCACGGGCGGGGCTTGATTTAATTTTTGATATTATTGTCATTTGTGGTAATTTCGACTTGGGAAATTAAATCTATAATTTCCTTGATTGCACGAGCCAATGTAGTTTTTTTGGTTCTCTGGCTTGGGTAGCTTGAGGCGAGATATACTGAGTGGTATTCTCAGCTCCATTTGGATTTGAATACTAGAAACCCAGGTGGTTACGAACCTGATTCAAATTGTAGTACTCTTGCTCTGGAATAGTAAGGATAGAATTAACATCTTTGGCATGGGTGACTATATACTATTGCTCAACCTCGTGTTCTTGGAATGCAATGCACAAATATTGGAAGTGAATTGTTTTGTCATCTACTGCATGGAAGAACTCGCAAGATGGTGCAATTGTTTGCACTTGGGGTGTATTGATTGTTCCTCTAGTATGTGTTGCAGGATTTTTCAAGATTGTCCTTCTTAAGAGAGAGATTCTTTAGTGATTCAAATCTGGACTTGAGTTCTAAACGGTCATCCACCATAGCTACTTTTATAATGCCTTTACCCAAGGGCCTTCCCCAATGAGCATGGTTTTCAGTAGCATGGTTGATGATATTCAGTGCACTATCAAAACTGTACCATATAAAATTCCCACTAGAGGAAGAGTCAAGGAACTTCTTAGTCTCGTCATCAACATCCCCATAGAAAAAATCAATGTTTGTTTTTGGTGTATGTTGTGATGTGGGCATTTGTGTAAGAGTTTGTTGAATCATTCTTACGCTTCATATAGGGATTCTTCTAGCACCTGATTGAATCTTGTAATTTACCCTCTGATTGAATATGTCATCCAGGGAGGACAACATTTCTCCAGAAAATGGCTTTCCAAAGATTCCCCTGTTGTGATCGGATCTCCTCGAAGGGTGATGTACCATGCTCTAGCTTTATCAGTCAAGGAATATTTTAAGAAATGCAATGGCATGGAATCATCAGTGGTGCCAGATAGCTTCATCATCTAGCAAAGATCGATGAATTTGAGGAGGTGTTCACAACAGTCATCTCCGATCCTTCCTGTGAATGCGGAGTTTTGCAAAAGACTGACCCACTGGACCTTGACCCCAATTAGATCGCCTAGGGGTTGGACTGGATGAGTCAAGTCGGCACATTTAGGGATAAAAAAATACCTCATGCTTTGGCACGTTGTGTGGCTTGGGCAACTTCTAAGCTTGTCTTTAATTCAACTTCCACATGTGTCCTGGCCTCTACACCGAGTAGTTCTCATTGATCTCTAATAGCCGATTCAATTTGTTCTTGAATAGTTGCCTCCAGAACTATTGTGTCTGCCATGGCTTTCTCCTTACAAAGTCTTTTGAGAGTTCTCTAAATTTTAGGATCGTATAACAATCCAGAGTCAAGGCTTTCAGATCTTCACATGTACGAGGAGTACATGAAAGAAAGTAGATTGTTTGTAAGTCGATGAGTTGAGTTCTAGAGGAAATTCAGTAATATCAAGGAAAAAAGAAAACCCCTAATTACACCTAAACTTCTAAATATATATAGCTACCATTGTCCCCAGCAACAATGCCAACTTTTGATGGGGCTCCAAGCATGGAACCAATAATAACCTTGAGGGACTAACCCTTAGATTTAACTGAATTTTGTGCACTAATTCCCCACTCTGCACAAATGGAAGATTTATTGTAGTATACTTAAGGATTGGACCTGAAGGACAACCTTTTTAATTAGTTATATATATTCAGAAGTATTAGGAGTAATATCTATCACCGATAAAGTTGGTTGATTGATTAAACTAAATTTTTGCCTATAAGAAACAAGGATTAAGGAAGTAACTAAAGGATAATAAAAGGACCAGGGAATGGGATTTAACTCGCCAAAGCCTACATAAATATTCTAGCAAGATCAACTCTAAATAACAGTTTACTAAATAGAGGCGTGTCTACTGCACCCTCACAGGATACAGATTATTGCATGGATCAATCTCCCTCGGAACTGACCAGACTCGGTACCCAAGTTCCTAATTCATCCGATCAGACTCCCTAACTACAGTAGACTAGTCTTGTCTATTAGGAAATCATAATCCAATCACCTCATTATCCCTTGATGACACTTCAAGGGGATAACAAGATTGTTCCAAAATTGTAATCACGATTACATCAACCTACACATCCATGATTATGACATACATGCAAAGCAAGTGATCAATTTTCAAGGCAAGGAGATAAGAAGAGCGATACTTTATTTAGAAATAGCATTGTTGAGCTTAGATATAGGCTAGAATAAAATCTGGGCTATTGGGGCTAGTCCCCATGCCCCAACACAAACATCTACTCACTCGGGAGGGAGAAAACAAAAAAAAGATAGAAAGAATAATGGAGGGGGGCATGACGCTTGGTGTAGGAAGATCAATCTCTCCATTGCGGTTGCCACCTCCTTGCTCCTTGCTAGGTTTTTCACTGTGTAAATGTGGTTTCTAATAGCTGATTATAGATCCATATAATGGACACAAGGGCCCCCTTTTATAGGTGCATTCCTCACTTTCAAAACCTTAATGATAAATACTTGTGGTCAAAGGAAGCTGATTGCATGGCCCATACTTGGTCCACTAGGTGACTCGTTTGGGCTACTGAATTTGGACCTCACATCTGGTTCTCTGGAGGACTAGTGTGGTTTGAACCGAATTAGCTGGATGCAAATAGTTTGTGTCAGAACTAAAGAATCTAGGAGACTTTGGGTAGAGAGCGGATCAAGTTGGGTGACTAGCGGTGCCTATCGCCTGACTGGGTAATTGGAAGGTGGAAACTAGATATCTTTTGGGGCCTTCCTTCCCTTGAGGTATGGAACCTTGAGGGCTTGATCATCCTTCTTGGTGAAGTGCATATTTGGTTGTTTTTTCATAAAAATATATAAAATGTATTAAAGTCTAGAAATGGGAAGATAATTGCATTTAAGTAAATCCAAGGCTAAAATTAAGTAATAAAAACACAACAACCCCAAAAAAGATAATAAAACTACATGCAAATATGGGTATAAATATACTCATCACCATGCCTTCGTGACATCAACATGATCAATGCCCCGAATGCATACCACATCTAACAACCCTAACACTTGGATAATATTCTTCAATGGTCTCTCAAACTAGCATGGCAATGATGTCAGTGTAGTTCTTGTCAACCTATCCTGAATATACATCCCTATATTTTGAGCAAAAGTGTTTGACGTCACTAACAACATTGTTGAGTACGAATCCTTGTACCTAGGCCTATAAGTCGCCAATATATTTGGCATTTGAAAGATATATATCATCAATGACTCCCTTCTCATTATGTCATATATAATGAGATAGTGGAATATAGAGCAAGAGTACATTATCCCATATCAGGAGTTTCTTTCCAATCTATTTTAGGAGTTTGAAAAAATAAATTTCATACACTATAAGAGAGATGGGAATGCCTATGTCAAAACACTAGAAACTGTAGCTTCTTGGGTTGGAATTCAAGATACTTAATTGTTCATAGTCTAAGTGAAAACACTATCCAAACTAGTCTAGTACATGAATATTAAATCAACCTACTCAACCAGTAATATCAACCTACTGTTTATGGTTCTATGACATCAAATGATTCCTCAAAGTTCTTTCTTTCCATGAAGGTACCTCCTAAGGGGACCAATACATATGGACACCAGTTATGCACTGGGTGCAGACACAATCTATCAAAGGTTAACTTACCAAACACTACTATGTTGCCTTGATATTATAAATCCAAAGATGTTATCTAGTGAGGTCCATGAAGGAATCTATCAAATTTACTTTGAAAAACAAATTCAACTCCTCATCTACTACTTCACCATAATCGAAGCATATTGTGCATAATAGGTTTGCAAGTATAATATTTTCAAACTACATGTCAACTAATTCCATTAGCCTACAACTCATCTACACTAATTTTAGAGATACGTTGTTTGTAGTTTGGGGTGTTAACATAATTTTCAAGATCCACACAAAGTCTTCTAACTATCATAACATTGACCACATCACCAAGTGGGTGCAAGAGGTCTCAATATCCATCGCTTAACTCTACCATGTCATCAAGTGTGGATGCAACAATATCATCTCTATATATTGTATTCCAAGCAAGATCATCTCTAAAAGCCACACCATTTTCACGGTGATATTGGTATAAGAGATATTGATTTGTTTGGCATCAACAATCACAGAACATTTTTGCATCAATCTCAAATGAATTAGGTAGTCAATGCATCCAACAAGGACCTCATCAACATACTCAAGAAGACTACTAAGTCTTCTAAAGACTGATGCAAACAACTACCATGGCCTTATGGGCGTGCATAATTTGAATATAGACATCAATAGGTGTGGCTCATTACTCCCTTATCTATAAAAATAAAGATGTGCTACCAATGGAGATTGAGAGCAATACCTAAAGATTATTAGATTCTAGATTGCACTAAACACTCAATGAAATGTGAGGAAAAAGACCAATATATCCAATACAAGAAGTGTTACTAATCTTGGATGGCTACATCATTAACCTAGAAGGTGAATCCTTGACATTTATAGACAAGAAACATCATGTAATGCATTACCTCAACCTGGAACACAATGTAAATCCAATTCAAAATTAGGAAGGTCTAAACATTGTCCATAAGGTTTATAGTGATGACACCATGTGACTACAATATATGGATTAAGACATCCACCTAATACTGATCAATGCCAGTCATATCCAAAGGTTCTACTTATAATGATAACACATATGGATAGAATTGTGTTTGAAACCAACATTGTAAACAATTCTTGGCTAAGATGGTGACAATCATGTATCAAATGAAGACAAGGGTTAGTCAACTAGAACTTAGATATTAAGATAGATCAACTTATGATTCTCATTCTTAGCTTCAAAGTTTTGCAAATTAAAATTAATTAATAATCACCAACTTAAGTAATGTGATCATAACCCATTAGCTTATCAGGAAGAAACTACTATACTTGCTTCCAAATGTGATCTCAAATATAAATGATTGACGCAAACAAAAAGATTCCATTTGCTAATTTCAATTTGGGCAACAAAGATTATGCTTCCCTTGCAAGACTTCTACAAAAAAATTCTCCATTTCTATATGTCACCTTCATCTGAGCAAGGTCAACCTACCACATCAATTAACATCAAATGTTTCTAGAGGAATGATGGGGTCTGATAAAGAAAAGCTACACACTCATATTTCCTATTTCTAGGATTTATAGTCCTTATCTATGAAAATCCAACTAAAGGATGTTCAAATGTGGGAAACCCAATGTGTTATGCATGTCCACAACTTTTTCTAAAGAGTTGAGAACCACTAAGTAAGAGTAGTACCATCAGCATTAGGCATGTACTCCTGACATGATACCCTGACAACTATTAATCATCAAAAACATATTTCGTTCAACACATTATCAACAACCAACTGGGACCCAACCTCCAAGCTAAGGTTGTAAGTATCAATGTCAAGTTTCTAGTCCTACTAACGTAACACTAAATCATGTACTTGTGAAAAAAATGTTACTTCTAAAAATATATCATCACATGGTCAAAACCTACAAGGAAATCATTTTCTAGAGCCAGTGAGGTGACAAGTCTAACTCTCTTTCTCAAAAATGAAATAGATCACGTGGGATATGTCATGTTGGGATGGATACACATGTGTTTCCTCCATAAATACCATGTATACAAAACTTTGATTATAATATTTGTGAAGGAAAGTAGGCGTAACTCATCCACTCATACAAAACGTTGAACACAACATAGCCATACCCATCCCCATACCAGGTTCTTTTCTTAGAAAAAATCTATTAATACTTAATTTAGAATTTTCAACCCTTTGTAATAGATAATACTTATTTATCACAAGTCATCATGTTGCAATAATGGAACACATAGGTGCAAGAAAATATCTCTTTATTTCATTAATCGTCATGGATATCAAAAAGATAGTAACAAAATCGAAACTCTCTTAATATGTGAAAAATTTAACGATCTTTTACCACCTACATCTTGACATCACTACTACCAAACATGGCCACATTACATGACAACTTGTACTTATAAGTGGCATCATAGACCTATAGGTATTCCTTCACAATCAACATCATATGATGAATCCACCAATGTTGCAAAACATGTAGCACGCTAGCATTATAGCAAGGCTTCCCCTTCCACCATGGAGTCGGTACCTCTTGAGACATGTCATAGTCAACCTAATGATGTTCGAACTATCAAACAAAAACAACCAAGTAATAGGCCACACAACACCTTAATCTTGGTATTACTACAAGATAATGACCCCTTTGTCATTTATGACCAAATGGGGATAGTAGTACCAACAGTCTCTAATATTAGGAAATGGAAAACAAATTTTTATTTGTAAATAAGAACATACAATACGAGATAATATGGTTGTCACAAATGCCACCATTAAATTACAACACAAACAACATACATCCTATCTACTTGAAGAAAAATTAATTCAAGTAGGAGGAGGCCTTGCTTACAAAATCATTATAATTCTTGCCTCAAGAAGAAAAACTCAATTTGTAGTTGTCTAGTACACAAGACCCGACTTGACCTCTATGATGCCTATAGAAGGTGCATCTTTATCAGCATCACCATCATCTCATGAAGACTCTATGTCAGGGACATATGTGAAGGATTAACATCATGTGAACTACTAAATTACACAAAGTTGCTATGTGTGAAGGACTCTCTGGAAAATGTTGATCAACATATCATATGACCCTTTACATCAGGATGGATGTAAAAGACTCACTAGGTACTCCAAAATGAGTAGTATAAGACTTTTGGTGTAATTCAACTATAACTTCTACCATGCTGACCAAAATAATACAAAGAAAAACGTTTTTTTTCCTACTGATATACCACCACGTGCTATCTCGATGACTAACTCCATTTGGCATTAGGTGGATAGTTCTAGTTGTAGGATGATACTCCTTATTTTCCTTTATATGATGAACCCTTGTAATCCTCTTGATATGAATACATGCTACCTTGATCATTCTATGAAGCTTCTTTGTGTGATTGTACAAGTACATTTTTATAAGTCTCTAGTTTGGGTTGGTCAATAACCTCTCATCCTCCTCGGACTATTCTGGGACACTCTAAAACAAAGAAGTCAAAATATATATCTTGTTCAAACAATATGTGTCAAGGTAGGCTTACTGTTTCAAGCACACAAAATAATGCCAACATTGCATCCAATGATAGATGTTTCTTCCCAATGGTAGAATACCATTGCGAATAAGAGATGAGTTGTTGGAACAACTCAATGGCATATTTGTTTACAATCTGTGTGATTACAAGTTTGTAGGAGAAATTCCCATAACTCACTACTTACCAAGATACTATCATGACATTCTCTCCCCTTGTCCTTCCACTACCAACAACCATGGTAGATAAAGGTATATTAACATTGGTCGAGGGTACTCGCGTACAATACCTACTCATCTAGTTGTCATCTACCTCAAGAATTCCTCAAAAGGGATAGTACAACACCTGTCTAAAATGAAGTTACATATTTCTTTTACATACACGTAAATAGCATTTGTTTAAAATCAAACAACTATTACTAATCAATAGTTGTACTTATTGAAGAAACACCATAACACATCATAGTCATGATAATAATTCCCCAAATGGCTAACCTACAACCACAACTAACATTCTTGTAGTGGATGCTTAAAAAATTCGATGCCAACTACCATTTTTGGATGACCATAATGGAACACCTAATACTACAATAAAACATGAGGAATAATGTCATATATCAGTATGTACAATCTGTCATTGATAACAAATTCTTACACGGGCAACATAGAGGAAACCCATTCCATGGTTGAATGGTAACAACATGATCCTTCATATCTCTCACAACATAGTGTCCAAATTTATGCATCAAGAAACCATACCTCACACCTACCCAATCATAAATTGAAACCAAATCTGGGTTCAATACATAATGTAGCCAAATAATTCATCAAAATAACATACAATACTAGAATGAATAGAAGAGAAATGACTCATCATTTTGGAAATGGATGATCCATAGACCCTCTTGAGAGATCAAAATCCACATGGAAGAAGAGCCTCCTCAACCAGGTGATCTTTAGATTGCTTCCCTGACTTCCAAGTGCATCTGGAGGTGGCACCTCTATGAAAATTAGATAGACCTCACATGTAGTCCCTCACCCTAGAGACTTGTAGGTGGTACCATCAAAATGAATTCTAGTAAGGCATTGAATCACTAGACATTCACATCACGTCATCGAACCTAAAATGAAAATTATCCACATAAAGATAAAACCACTCCACCATTGCAATAATAAAATATCTAGTCATCTGACTATAGCAGACAATCAATCAACACATACTCCATACACTTTTTATAGTTAAATCTCAACATTGGTTATAAGGTTAAAACAATAATACACTTTTACCACTTCTTACTGATACAATAGTTTGAGTGATACCCTATAAACACACTAACCTTAATCATCTATGATGCGATGCAAGATAATCATGAGTTGAAGTATAAGAATTACACCATCTCTAAGCCATTATCCTTGTGATGTCTATTCAATTAGAAAATTCCCCAGAATGGACTAAGATATATGTCCAAGCCTATTTTTTTTCTATGTCATCTATACACAATAGGTGCAACTAGAATGTAAGACCCATTTTACACAAACAACTAACTTTATATACAATCACTTGCCATTGAGCCTCATCCTATCTACTATTGGATGCACCTCTAGCCCAAATTCCCTTTGTTACATCGGGTGACAAATGTCCACCCTCTTCAATTGCAAACAAGAATGAGAAACTCACTCCATATGAAAAATTATGATGGTTAATCAAGTTAATTTGATGGAAGGCCATTTTAATATGGTGACACTATAAATGGGAACACATTTCACATATCAACATGATAAACCAAAGTAGTATGGTCATGCAATACCAAAATCATGAGCCAATAGACACTCCACAATAGCTATAATTGTTTAGATAGTTCAACATGAATAAGAACATATAGAAATTCCACAAATTCCAAATGTCAAAGATCAACATTACTAAAGAGTGCATAGAACATGCTAAAAAATCTAGATACACCAGAAACTGAAGGTGTTATTCATATATTTGAGCATACAAACATGCCAATGTCGACATGAGTAGAGAAACAGTCTATCACTACACCTATGATGGTTGGGAAAACATTTGATTCTAGAATTTGAACATGCCAAGCACATAAGAGCACTCACATGTTAAATAATGCAAATAAGATGGGACGACATTCGATCCACACATAAAAAATGCAAACATATAAAGTAGATAGATGTTTTATAGATAAACTACAACAGAAAAGAAAATAGGAATGACCCGAAATTCTTTAGGATGCCTGCAAATTCAAAACAAGATCGAGCGCACATCCATTCTATGCACATCAAGCATACTACAAATCCAATTTTAAAAGAACAAATAAAAGTTTTGCATTACTACTGTCATCCATAAATGCCAAACTCTGACAAACATGGTAGAACCTAATACAATGCGTGGGAAAATAATTGTAGATAAGAATGGATAAGATATTATACCTTTGTTAGTTGGACAAAAAAAGATCATATAACTTATGTTGAGAAATTTATTATACCTGAAATAAAGCCAAAATTGATTTGTAAAAGCATTGTTGTTAAGATCCAAAACACAATGGAAACTCCCAAACAACTCATAGGAGTCTACTGGACTTCTCCTAGTTTACACAATCCCTTGAACTCAATCAAATAATAACTTGTTGTATCATAATTTCTTTGGATGGGTGGGGGCTTTTATAGGCACTCCCCATAGTGGGGTGCCCAATATATGCATGCCTCATTTTAGTATTTCTAGTGGTAGTGGCTCACCCCAGTCCAAACCTAACACTTTTGAGCATGGTTGTGGACCGAGTACATGCCCTTACCAAATCTACAAATTCATTTGGGTTGAAGTTTGAGTATGTTTCTAGCCCGTACCTCCAATGGTTGGGATGATTTCTAAGGTTAAAAAGTTTTTTTCATCATTTTAGCCCTTTTCAAAGGCATTTCATATCTGCTTGGCCTCAAGAAACTCTAATATTAGCCAAAATTCTTGATTTGACCACATTGGTCATAATATACCCTTCTTAAGACTCATTGAGATGAAAACTTCCATTTATAGCCTTATTTTATAAGCAATCTTCTTCAATCCTTGTTAAGGCAAGAAACAACATCAATTAACTTATGTCGTGTTGAATACAATAAACGTCCATTAAGTCATATTACTCTGGTTTGAAATATATATCTCTGTAGATGAGTTATAATCACTCAATCCGTACAACTATACACAATCACTCAAAAGTATTAATGCTCATTCAATTGACATATTTGTAATCAACTTCACCCCTTGTCTTGGATGGATTCCTCAACGTTGCTTCCATCCTCATCTTGAGAATGGAAAATTATTGACACTCTATTTTGGTTCACTCAAATTAGTTGCCAAATAAAATGAGAATTATGACAAATATCATTGATGTGATAATGAATAAATAAATATATGCAAACATATTTGATATAGAATAGATTTAGGAAAAAAACTATGGGTGTAGACATAGTTAATATAATCTAGTTGTAAGACGGTCAAATTTTCAATGGAGTAAGAGAAAGTAATATGAATATATCAAGTCTATGAGTTACACACCAAGGGATGTTAGGACATGACAAGATGATTATGTACAATACTTAATAAAATTTACATACGTCAAGGCTCATGATTAGATACATGTTACCAGATAACATTCAACCATCATGATGGTTGATAGTATCAAAATCATGTAATTAAAGAACAATTCTAATCTATCTCATGATTAGAGGACATAATCACACAATTTAGAAAACTAATCTCCCAATTGGAAGGCTTTCAATGGGAATGTACATCAATTGATGTTCCATCATGGGGTATTATGTTTGGATGTCAACATTAGGACCTTAAACTAAGGGCATTCAATGTTCCACCACTAGCTACTATGCTTGCATTTCATCACTAGGACCTAAAAGTAAGTTCTACATGACATATCCATAAACCAATCCCAATCACCCAAACGAACTACCCGACTCATAGTACTACATTACAACCACACATGTATACCCAGACATGCACCCATTCTAAGCTCCTTGTCACACGTATGTATTCTTTTTACACCTTAGTTTGATTTATAATTCACAAAATCTAAGGTTAGGTAGGGACATACAATAAGTGTGTGCCCCACTTTGGAGTGTCGCATTTCATTGCAAATTGCCCAACGCCACACATTCTCCTGACCTTTTCCAAGACAAGAAAAATAAAGTGTCCCCTAAGTGAACATGCCACATTCCCTATCCCACAATGAAAGTTATGCAAGGTCTAAACATAGTGTTTATGGAAGTCTACAGAGAATGAAACTCCTTGAGGTGTGTGTCCTTCCCATTTAGTGAGTTGTTTTGCTAATTGTTAGGGATGTAGGGTTTAATACAACCTTAAAACTAAGATTAGTCTTCAACCTCTATAAAAATGACCCCCAACCGTCACTTGTAGAGGTTATAACCTACCACCTCAGGAGATAGATATCTTCCAGTTCAGAGAACCCAAAATTTCATCTTCAACATTTGAAATCATATAAAATCCCTTAAGGTTAGGGATTTGTAGGGATTAAGAAGGTAAGTAAAATAAGTGGTGATCCTAGATCATCTCCTTTGGTAAAGAAGGAAGGATAAAGATCCTCCTTACTTCTGATGACTCCTAAGTGTACATGCCACATTGCATAATGAAAGTGGTATGAGGTTTGTAACATGATTCTTATGGTAGTCTACAGAGAACAAAACTCCTTGAGTTGTGTGTCCTTCCCATTTCCTTAGTTGTTTATCTAAGTGTGAGGGATGTAGGTTTTATACAGCCTTAAACCTAATAATAGTCCTCAACCTTTATAAAAATGACCCCTAACTGTCATTTGTAGAGGTTATGACCTACCACCTTAGGAGATAAATATTTTCTAGCTTAGAGAACCCAAAACTTCATATTCAACCTTTAAAATCCTAGAAAATCCACTACGGTTAGGGAGCTATAGGGATTAAGAAGGTCAGTGAAATCGATGGTGATCCAAGCTCATCTCCTTCGCTGAAGAATGAAGGATAAAGATTCTCTTTATTACCAATGTAAACCCCACCTTTTGAACATTAGCGGAAGCATCTATCTTGGAGGGGGATGTCACATTAAGACTATCATAGCAAATAAATACATAATTCACCATTGAGATTCATACATTGTTCTTTTGAAGGAAAACTATAACTAACATTTGAATCATTTCTTAACTTGGAAAACTAATCATGTTTAAGTAATTTGGATTGCCTAGTATGGATGACACCCCACCATTTAGCTCTGAAAGTCTTCTAATCCTTGTGTACTCCTCTTGAGTCCTTACTTGCTCCAACTCCTGGGGACATCACATTCGCAACCATGCAAAGGGGAAAACAACACATCAGTAAACAGTACTGGCACTTTATAATATGAGAAAAACAAATATACTTGACATGTAAAAAAAATTGACATAAATTAACTATAAGCATTCTTGAATCATTATTAACATGAGGAATTGAATAGTAAATGTATGCGATCCTCTATAATGCCCCCTTAGAAGCACATGATTTCTAGGAAATCCCTTAATGCTAGGAAAGATCTTAATGACCCCTTGAGGTCCATGATTAAGGAGCATATACAACTAGTTCAATTCCAGTTAACTTGATCATTAGCATGACATTAACATTGTAATAATGATTTTTGAACTTAACATGATGGGATTTCCCCCTCTTGAACACGATCTCTTAACATGATGGGATTTCTCCCTCTTGAATATTAACATGAATTCCATGAGTCATTAATCATATACCTTAATCATAATGAAATTATAGACATAGGACATATGATAATGTATACTTTGTACTTAACATGATTAAAACATTAAACTTGCAATGATAATGTCTACTTTGTACTTAACATGCAAACAATCAAAATTACTTATCTAAGCAGCATGGCCCGATTACCTTGGAGAAAAGTTGATCCTAAGATGGTCTCTCTAATCTTTGAGGCAGCGCCTGGATGTGATTTGCAAGAACATAGGCTAGTGTTCTTGGAGAAAAGTTGATCCTAAGATGGTCTCTCTAATCTTTGAGGCAGTGCCTGGATGTGATTTGCAAGAACACAAGCTAGTGAGCTTTTCCTTGGTCTACTAGGATCATGGGGGTCCCTTTTATAGGTGTTAGGGGTCTAGAACTTTCTAGTCCAAGTGGATTCATTTTTTTTTAATATAACATAGGCTAGTGTGCTTTTCCTTAGTCTTCTAGGATCATGGGGGTCCCTTTTATAGGTGTTAGGGGTCTAGAACTTTCTAGTCCAACTGTATTCCCATTGATGTATGGAAGAGTATGGGGGATGAAGGAGTTATGTGGTTAGCTAATTTATTTAACAAGATCATGAAGATAAAGAAGATGTCGAATGAGTGGAGAAATAATACTATAGTGCCCATCTACAAGAACAAAGGTGACATCCACAACTGCACAAACTACAGAGGTATCAAGTTGGTGAGTCACACAATAAAGCTTTGGGAGAGGATTATTGAGCAGAGGCTAAGATGTATAACACAGATATCAAACAACCAATTTGGTTTCATGCCTGGTAGATCAACAACAGATGCTATTTTTATGATAAGGAGGCTTATGGAGAAGTATAGGGAAAAGAAAAAGAGATCTTCTCATGGTTTTTATCAATTTGGAAAAGGCTTATGATCGAGCACCAAGAGAAGTGTTGTGGATGGTTTTGAGGAAAAAGAGTGTTCCAATCCAATACATTGACTTGATTAAAGACATGTATGGTTTCTCTACTACAAGTGTGAAGACTCCTAGAGGAGAGATGCCAAAATTTCCCATCACAATTTGGGGGTACAACAAGGATCCACACTCAGCCCATATCTGTTCGTTCTTGTTATGGATGAGTTGACAAAGAATGTTCAGGATGATGTTCCTTGGTGTATGTAATTTGTTGATGATATTGTATTGATTAATGAAACTAAAGATGTTTTGAATGATAAAGTTGAACTTTGAAGAAAGGCACTGGAATCAAATGGATTGATGATTAGTAGGAGCAAAATTGAGTATATGCATTGTAATTTCAGCCAATCTCACAGTGTGAATGGTGGAGACAAGTTGGACGGAGTAGATATATCAAAATGTGATAAATTTCATTACTTGGGCTCTATCATTCAAACAGATGGCAATGTCCAAAATGACGTTTGTCATATCATCATTGCAGGATGGCTGAAATGGAGGAGTGCAACTGGAGTTTTATGTGATCGGAAGATCCCTCACAAACAAAAAAACAAGTTTTTTAAAACTTCTATACGGCCAACCATGCTCTATGGGACTGAATGATGGGTGGTGAAAAAAAAGGACTCAACAAGATGAACGTGGCTGAAATGTGTATGTTGAGATGGATGTGTGAGAAGATAAGAAAAGATAGCTTGAGAAATGACTATATCAGGAATAAAGTGGGGGTGGCGAGCATTGGGGACAAGTTGCACGAGGGTCGACTCTGATGGTATGGACATGTGCAATGTAGACCGACTAATACACCTATACGTAGCAATACTATTGATTCAAGTACAATTAATAAAAGAAGAGGAAGGCCTAAATTAACATGGGAAGAGCTTATAAAGAGAGATTTTGAATCTCTACATATCAACCAGAATGTGACCAATGATAGAGTTGAATGGAAAAGAAGGGTCCATGTAGCCGACCCCAACACAGTTGGGATTGAGGCTTAGTTCATGATGATGATGATTCTCTTTTTTCCTTTAATCAAACATTGGCCATTATCTCAGCTCCAATGTATTTGAAGGTAAGAATAGGTGAAAATGTCTTTCTCCTTATCAATTATTAAAGTCCAACTTTGTAGTCAAACTAATTATCACTTTTTGTGAATTTCTTTTATTATCTTTCAATATCTTTGTATGATATATTTAATAGAGAATGTATTACCGTTTACTTTTATTTGTTTATCAAAAGTATGCCATTAACTAAATTATCATTACATTTAATTTGTAATCACAAAGAAAGAGAGAAAAAGTGAGAGAGCGGTAACATTCCTTACATAATCACCATAATGTCTTATTTCCATGTAACTAAGACCGAGACACGTTATTTCATTTTAAAAAACACAAAAATGGAGGAAAGAGAAAAAAGAAATTTATTTTACATTTACATGTACTAGTTGTATAGAAAGAACATAGAACGTGATTTCAATGTGTTATTTAAAAATTGTTGGCTGCAATTACTGATTCCCATATAATTCATAGTTGTTTAAAATAATTTTATAACTCTTTAATAGTAAACCATTTTTAATTGTCCATATCAATTTCATAAATTTTATAACATCTTCTCGTCCATAATGACATTTTTGTTTTCATATCACGCTTCCTAGTTGTGTTGGAAAGGTTATGGGTCAAAACCCACATTTTTGTAGTCTCAAATGAATATATCTATCACATTGTATTCAATTATTCAAACTTTGGAATTTCAAAAAGAGAATAATCAAATTCTCCTTCCAGCTTCCCTTCTACTACTTTAAAATATGGTCTAATGTGACTAATTTTGACCAACAATTAATTAATGTTTACATTGCATGTATTAGATGGAATGACATTGTGTTTTTATTTATTTGAGAGGTCAAACGAAATTGAAATAAAACCAAATTTGGACCACACATTAATTACATACTCTAGATCCTTCATAGCCAATAAAATTTGAGTTTTTAATATCTTTTATTCACAATTTCTATATTTTTATTTATTTTATTTTCATGCATTAAATGATGAGATAATATGAAAAGATTCTCCTTAATTATTTCTTTGACTCTAAAAATGAGATGATCAATACTTATCCACATTTAAGTCAATTATGCCTTTATGGATTTTTTTTTTTTGAAAGAGACTTGAGATAAGATAATGTTACATGTATTCCATAGGGGAACGAAAGTAATATCCACACCACGTGATTGATGGATATTCTTTTTCATGCATCCAAAATTAAGCCACTGATTGCATTGCTTTTTATTTATGTTTTGAGTATTATAAAGAGGAGAGAAAAATAGTGAATTATGTTGTCTCCCTTTTATGTTAAATGCTACCAAAGAAAGAAGACTTCTTGTTCAAGCTATATGTTCTATCATTTCGAATTCTACTCCTTTTATTTTATAATTTTATTTCTTTTGAATATTTCAAGGATGAATGAGAGAAAAAGAGAAGGGATATCATTCATTCAAAATTTTAAGTTAATTGCAATACATGATGGCACATCTATAAGAGAAAGTATATTATTAATTTTATTTTTTCTTATTTGTCTTTTGTTTTTTTCTATAAGGAATATCATTCCATGACCTTTTTACATTAATCCTTCAACTATTGTTGTTTAATAAAACTATTTTATAATTTTTAAATTGTGAAAATTGGGTTGTTACAGCCGACGGCTCCTAACAAGGTATATATAGTCTAGACACAATGTAGACCATTTCCCAACTTCCTTTTTTGATCTGTGTGCAACTGAGATTGATGATCTCTTAAATATTCTTATTATACTTACTAGTTTCTTGGGCAACTAACATGCATGCTTATTTTTATTATGTTTTTTCATTTACTCTATATGTTTACAAGGAAAAAGATCTCACTTTGACCTCGCTTGGATTGGCAATATTGAGTGTGAGGGCGCATGGTTTCCTAACACCTGCTCATGTGACACCATGTGCCTTACCTAGATTTTTGATGATAGGTTTATGCTTTATCCGCTTAGTTTCTGATGCTCTCGTTGGTTTCTCTTATTAACGTAGTGGCGACTCCGTTTTCAACCATGTTCTCATAACTTTGTGCATGAGTCGGCATGACCATCCTTTTTTATTTTTAAAATAAACCGAAAACACAACATGCATGAAACACACAAACCAAATTACATATCTATATACAAATATTATATTTCCCACTTCAACAGATGTTATAACATACTTGTTGGGTTTGAATATGAGAATTTCCTATTGTCGCCTTTGTTACTAGAATATAGCATCGTCTTTGTACTGCATACAATGTTGAAATTGCAGAAAGTACTAGAAATCCAACAAGAGGAAAAAACACATTCTGTTATACTATTTTGGATAGAGGGTTCTAGCTTATCTGCTTACTTCTTCCTTATACCTACGGTCCATTCGGCTCTGAGCACAAACTCAAATTGGTTTCTACCAGCAGCTTACACGATGAGAGCAAGTTTTAGGGTTTAAAGGTGAACAAGACACATGTGCTGTCTATGGGAAGAACGGTCTAAAATACTGTTCCAGAAGGTCATTAAAATGCATTCTGTCACTAGGGTTTCTGCAGTCTGTTGATACAATAGTATGGGACCCTCAATAAGCTCAACATGTTCAAAGAGAATCTGGGGAAGGGAAAGCGTGTGGGTTATTAGATAGAAAGTGTGCGCTTTTGGAATGTGCATTGCTTGTCATTGCAAATGGATTCCTAGCTCGACGCCCCGTCCGAGGTGTTGTTAGAAAGTAATCGGGTAGCGGTACGTGTTTGTGGTTGTCGCATCACGTTTGTTTTGCCGAGTTGAACTGTATTGGATTGTATCCGACGATCCAATAAGCGAAACATTACATTTGGTTTAAGGGAGTGGAGAAATGAGAGTAATCCTGTATTTCGGGGACAATCAATAGGTACTAGATGGAGATATACATTTCAAAACTGTTGGGCGCCGAACTCCACCACGCCGTCCATATTTTCTCTCTGTTAGCGTAGTACAAAAGGGCCCCTAATTGCGTCAGCGTCCCTCACGGAAATACTGATAGACAAAACTTAAAATCTTGCGTTACAAAAACTTCTAAAACCAGAAAGTCATTGTACCATGACTAGTTAAATGCTATATTCCTAGAAATCTAACACAGATACAGCTAATCAAACGTAGCTAAGAGCAGTAAATCGTGTCACATGGCAAATGCATGACGTTAACAAAGTGGGCTTGGGCTTCTTCATGGGGTGACAGCTCTGATTCATTGATATACGTTGGGCATAAAGAAGTGTAATGCACGGTTACCTTACCAAAATAATGAAAGATCAATATTTTTCGCGATATGCCGTTTTGTAGGGGCCCATGTCCTTTTAAACTCTACTTCCACAGTGCAGGGCCATTATTGGTTTCTAATGTTTTTCTGTTGTTATTTCAGTTGTGCAACGAGCCCGCAACACGGCGGTTGATAAACTGACAAGACATAATAGTTGAACATACTGACAAGTTCAAAACGGATGATTAAAATATTAAGAATAAAGACAAAATTGTATCTAACTTCCATCAGACCTTCTCATATATAGTCTATTTTTAGACATAAAGTTAAACTTATAATTGAATAATAAAGGGAAATATGTCATCCAACTCCCTCTTCGCCCTTATAATTTTCATCCATCTTTTCTCGTATCATTTCATTTAGAGACGAGCCTTGGTCTATATAACATGTATATGTAACATTATGTGACATGTATCTTTGTAGGATACATTTTTTCCACAAATTTTCAAAATTCATATTTATGTTATACATATTTACTAGTCATATGAATAAGACAATAAAGAGAATAAATAAAGTAGACGTGCTATATAGACTCATTTGATATTATACATATACCGTGCAACATAATCAAATCACATATGTCAGATGTATACTACATACATTAGGTGTATTTCATAAATCATCTTAATCCGATTGGAGACCATTTGTTATAATTAGTTATGTATTTTCTAATCAACATTGAGTTAAAAAAAAATCAAAAAGTGTATGGATGGTTATTTTGTCATATCTTTTAAACAATTAGGATATGACCATGATTTTCAAATATATTTATCTAGATAGTGTCATTTTCATCTATATACCTGGGTTTAGTTAGATGTGGTAGTTTTACAAATAGAACACATAGCTATCTATTATTGACTCTGTGCACTTTTCTAATCACTTTTCTAAAATATTTATCCACATTAATGTTTGAAAATATTTATTTTAGTATGTTATTTGAGTGGCTTAAATGCTCCCCAAAATTTATATCTATTACCCCTACTAAGTATTTGATAAGATTTTTAAACATTATCTAGACCTAATCCCTGCTCGTAATTCATTTAATAATATATAAATATAGACACTAGTTTATTTGAAGTCAGTATAGACATCCCCTACTTTCGTGTGTGTGTGTGTGTGTGTGTGTGTGTGTGTGTGTGTGTGTGTATATATATATCTGAAAATAAATAAGGATCAGTGATTATTTTAAAAAAGGCATATATTTTTTCCAACTTCTTCTAAACACTCCACTAAAAATCCATGTATAACACAACTATCTTATTAGAATACAAAGATGAATTTATAGTTTGATAAAATAAAAGAAAATATTATATACGCGTAGATGTGGGGGTGAAATCTCGCTTTTACCATATTTATATTTTGAAATTTTTTTTTTTTCAATTTGATTATCACATGCCATTTAGATTTTCCTCATCCAGCCACCATTTCTTGAAAGATCTATATGTTTTCCTTTCTTCTTTCATTTGATTGGAAACAAGTACATAAGCTGGCTTCAAATTATCTTTTCAAATAATTATTAATGATTATGCATTTATTAATGTTACATACCATTTTTACATTTCTCTTAGTTCTCATTATTTCTCATGGGTATGGTTTTATATATGTATCCTTTTGATTTTTGTACTAGTTTACTAAAAATGAAGTTTATTTGCTACTCAAATAAATCATTTTCCTTTAATTTATTTTTTGTATTTTTCTTGAACGTAATATGTTTAGAACAAACAAGGATATTGTGGTACTCGACTCGAGGATCAATGCACAACAAATCTGAAGATCAAAAGCCCACATGTGAAACCAAAATCTAACTAGTACTAGCAATCACCATCCACAAGGCAAACATGTTATTTTCTATTAGTTAGGGTTAAAAATGAGTGATGTCATCGTGGTCTGATCAATCTGGTAATATTAAAATAGTAACACTAAATACTTTGCAATAAAATATGGAAATTTCATAAATTTAAGTATTCAGATATATACAAGTTTAATAACCAGTAACAATAAGGGTAACATCAAAGGCCTAATAAAACCTAATATACTTGTAACGACTGAATCGTGAAAACAGGATTAACTAATGCGGAAGC
Source organism: Alisma plantago-aquatica (assembly GCA_963693085.1). Taxonomy (NCBI): domain Eukaryota; kingdom Viridiplantae; phylum Streptophyta; class Magnoliopsida; order Alismatales; family Alismataceae; genus Alisma; species Alisma plantago-aquatica. The sequence goes on from OY856412.1 coordinate 51,509,388, forward strand.
GATTAACCATCAGCGGAATTATTGAAAATCACTAAAAATTAAAACTTTTTGTAAAGAGATCTATACACGGTAAAACTCTTTCATAAAGAAACATGATAAGTTATTTACAAACTGATCCATCATTACATCTCTGTAAAATCACATCTTCGAGAGTCACAAGCATCAACTTGCCCTGTTAAACTGTACATGAGCAGTGTACAAAATTCTCGAGGCATTAAGCCAAAAATCTCAGATCTACTTTAAACATATACTGACTCCTAGGACCTGAGAGTATAGAGACGACACATAGGACATTCTATCTACAAGACTTGACAAACAGTGTCTCCACTTGAAGATCACTAATGTCCCTGATGTTGCTGCTGCTGTTGTTGTTGCTCACCTACTGATGGGTTCCTTCGTCCTCGGCGTCTACCTAAAAAGTCGAATCCCACGGGGGTGAGACAATTGAATAATTGTCCCAGTGAGAGTTATAACTCTCCGCCAGAAAAATTGTTATTGCAATAATGGAATAACATTGAGCTGTAGAACTATAAATATACAACAGCAGGCAAAACATTAATTAAGTTAAGTAGAACAGTATTTCATAAGCAATCATTTCAATTATAACTTGATTGGATGACAAGACATATATCAATAAGGAATATGAAGAACATGTATACTAGTTACTCAACTAGTGCACTATAAACAATGTAACATCAATCATTGTTTCTCGTGGTTTAACCTAAGCAATTATGCTATATGGCTGATTACATCTTTCAAACATATTTATGCCCTGAGGAGATGAGTTAGACCTCTCATACTCCAACCGACCATTATGAAATCACAATCGGTACCATACATAGGTCATTAGAAGAGCCGGATTCCTATGACCTCATCCTCCTCAGTCAGTATGAGGAACAACATGCAGGACATCTTGTGTCTCTGCCATAATAGCTTTCCAGGGTATTCTGGCAACTTCGCTATTAGAGTCACAGTGGCATGCTGTACTCTCTTCGCCATCGAGGGATTTCTTGTTTATCTCACATCGATGCAGCATTATCAACATCATCGGGAGATTAGTGATACATCATCCCGGCATAAACATATAATGAAGGAATGAGAGATTAAAAGTCATCTCACATCAATTCTCACATTAGGACGTAAGGATATTCACGTCCATAACCCCCACATACTCAAAAGTATGCTCTCTAGGAGTTCCCTTAGGAAAACCTATTTCACCATCATTAAACTTCTGACAATGATGGATCTATGGTCAGGGCTCTACATGATATCATTATACTTGGTTATTTAAGTACATTATGGCATTCTTTTAGCATCAGGCATGTTTTCAAACATAAACCAATAAAACAATTTCTATAAAGAAAGAGTACTATTTGTATCAAGTTCATTTCACATCTAGTTATCATTGGGATATCAATCCCTAACCATCTCATCATTATAATTCAGGAACATGGTTGTTCAAACCCTTAGATCATCAAAACACTTGTTACCAAGTAACATATTGATGACTTGATGGCAATGCAGATATTTCTCATGGCTTATACAGCCTATCATTCTCATATGTTACCTCTTACTAGGCAACATAGCATATTATTACTTTCAAAACTTATAAAGTGCTTTCAATGAATATGACATCATAACCCTTACATGGCTATGATCACTTCTTGATAAAGACCTGCATGACTAGAACAATTGATAACATGCACATTATATCTATATCAACACAATACAATTTATTTCCAAGTCAAAAAAGAACACCACGGCCGTGCTATCTTGCACGGTCGTGCTATAGAAGGATTACCACGACCGTGTTACATCACCACGGCTGGTTTCTAGGGTTAGGGTTTTCCCTATTCAATTCAATTAGGTTATTTAACCCCTTCAGCTTAAAAAGGAATAATGATTCCTTATTTCATATTTCAAGTATAAAGTTTCATGCTTAAAAGCATAACCCAAAATTAGGGTTTACTGTTCATATCATCCCATTCCTTTAGATTAGGGTTTACTATTCACATTACATCACATTACCCTAGATTAGGGTTTACTATTCACCTTACATCACATTACCCTAGATTATGGTTTACTATTCACATTCATTAGGATTACTTCCATTAATGTCCTCAAATTAGGTTAAGACTCATTAACCATCATAATTAGGGTTGCCATGATCTCACTATGAAGGATCATACCCTAATTAGACACAATTAAACATATTGGAGATTTATTACTTGATTCTCATTCATATAGGGAGTCTTCTCTCTCCTCTTTCTATCAGATGATGTTTACATCACCTATGATTAGGCTGAGTCAAATCAACCTTGACATCATGGGTTATGTCATTACTATTGTGATCATTAGAATTCACTTGATCAAAGGGTATTGGTTACTCTATCCCATCAAGGGTACTTTTGTAATGTTCACCATTGATCATAACATGCATTAATCCACTAATTACTTGGTCCCTTAATCACTTTAGGTATCTCTAAGGTTTAGGTTAATCAACTACTAAACCATCTTGACCACTAAGGCATCAAACATTATTGACCTTTTTAGACCTCAAACGGTCTTGCACACCAAACCCCCAAACGGTCTTGGATGGACCTTGAAACTGTTTGGTGTCATTTACCATTTGGTCTAGTTTGACTTTTGAAACCGTTTGGTAAAGTGCACACTCAAGACCGTTTGGTCAAGTTTGACTTTGAAACCGCATGGGCATAACCGATCTTGAAACCGCATGAGATCAAACAGTTTGGGATCGTTTGGTCCCAAACGGTCTTGAGACCGTTTGGTCCCAAACGGTCTTGAGACGGAGACCGTTTGGGTCCAAACCACCTCAAAACCGCATGGACCAAAAAGTGCCTCAACCACTTCAATTGAGTTAGGGTTTCCAATGTTGAACCCCTCAATCAACCATGCACTTGTTAGCCACTTATCAATTGAGTCAATTAGGTCAACCCTTTACTGATTTGACACTCAATTGACCCTCAATTGATCATCAATTACGGCTTGGATCAATTGGATTAGGGTTTGGAATCGATCACCCTTTAACATGTTTCATCATGAGTTTAATTGATTTGAAACCATTTAACCATCATTCAATTTGGTCATGACCTGACCCCAAACGGTCTTAGGATCATTTGGATGACCTCCAAATGGTCTTGAGACCATTTGCTCAAGTCACCATAAAAAACTAACTCAATCATTTAGCATTTGGCTCATTAGATTGATCACTAGGTCAACAAATAATTGTACTTCAACTTATTGCCTTTGAATCTTTAACCACTTAACCATAGTCAACCCTAGACCTCCAAACGGTCTTGGGTGACCCCCAAACGGTCTTGGGATCGTTTGGACATTCTCCAAACGGTATTGATACCGTTTTCCCATTATGTCATCAAAAAACCAAGTCATTCACTTAAGGTTTGAACCCTAGGTTTGGTCACCAAATCAGCACTTAATTGCTCAACAACTTGATATCATTGGACCCTCAATTGGTCAACCCCACTTAACCCTAGACCTCCAAATGGTCTTTGTGATCACCAAACGGTCTTGATATTGTTTGGGTGATCCCCAAATGGTTTTGAAACCGTTTGGGCCACTCAACCCAAACTTCAACTTGATTCAATTATTGAAATCAGCAAATAACCCGATTAGGGTTTAGGTGATTGATGTGCCTTCAAGTGGTGATTTACTTGGAATTAGATGAAGATTTTTGGTAGGTTATTAGTCCACATTATTAACAACAGACCTCCAAACAGTCAATGCCTGGTCAACGCATCCAAACGATCTTAAACCGTTTGCTTCTATGCGGTTTGTGAAACTGTTTGCTCCCAAACAGTTTGGGAAACCGTTTGCAAAAGTTGGGAGACCGTTTGCTAAAGTGGATGTTGGATAAACATTGGAAATAACATCATCATCTTCTACCTCAAGAACAGGGGCTGTTCTTCACGGAAATACTAGCAAGAACACTTAAAAGTGTCTAAAGAAGAAGAATAAGCATATATACTAGGAGAAGAGAATGCATTAACAAAGCTTAAGGGTTAGAACTATAAAACCCGCCTTAAGATCTGATCTAGAGCTCCAAACTTAGTAGTTTTAATGGTGGATGAATCTACAAAGGTTTTCCACGGTCCGTTCTTCAAGATTTGGATGGAGAAGATGGCTAGAAAGAAGAGTTGTGTAAGGAAAACTACTAAACCAACCTTGTATTAGAGTTTTCACCATGAATTCGGGATAGGTGGTGGTCTAAACTTACCAAACCAACTTGGTCGTCCTTCCTCTGCTCCTGAGATTCTCCTTCGTCGGCCAAAGCAAGAAGATGAGAAAAGAAACTAAGGGAAACGTTCCCTTGCTTTGTTGTTAAAGTTGCTATATATATTTTTGGATATTTTCAAGGAAAAGAAGTTTATCTCTTTTATTTCTCAAACATATCCCCCAAGTCCTTCTCCACTTCTTGGCCACGTTTCCTCCTTCTTTCCTTATACAAATCTCCTCCTTTTCTCAAGGTTAAAAGGTAAAGAAACCAAACACCTTACTAAGTTGCAAATATAAAAGGGTCATTTTGCTTAAAACTTGGTTATTTAAATATCAAGATTATCTTTCCTTTTTGATCATTCAAATGAGGAGCCCCTCTCATTTTCTTTACTCTACTTGATGCCAAGAAACATGAGATATACTCTACAGGGTATATTTTACATGTTGCACCCTAAGTTTTGGGTAAATTGCACTTTACACCAAAACTAGGTTTTAAAGCACAAGGATTGCTCTACAAGCTATATTTTGGTGCTCAAGCTTGTGGAAACCATACCACTACATCATATTCATTCTTATGATGTCTCATAATCAGAGGAACATCTTAACATGTGCAATTTGCAAGTTAACCCCTCTACTTGGGTAATTTGCATTTTAGTCCATTATTAACAAAACAATGTTGTAACATTATTCAAAAAGGACAGAAATAGAAATATAGGTTCCTCAAGAGCCTTAATTACATTTCAAAGGATAAACACAAGCATCTAATCACTTAGTTAAGCAAAACACCTAGGGTTAGTACATAACCTAGGTCAGGGATGTTACAAATTATCCACCCCTTACAAGGATTTCATCCCCGAAATCAACAGAAACATATTAAGAGAAAATAGTGGGGTATTTCGTTCTCATCTCTTCCTCTAGTTCCCACATGGCTTCTTCAACACCACGGTGATTCCAGAGGACTTTCATAAGAATTATGTCTTTCTTTTTCATCTTTTTAATTCTTTTATCAAGGATTGACATAGGTCCTTCCTCATAAGATACATCATCATTCAATTCTACTTCCATAGGTTGCAAAACTGATTCTATATCAGGATGACACTTCCTAAGCATGGTGGAACACAGGGTGTAACCTTTGTAACTCTGGTGGTAACTCTAGCTTATAAGCTACCTTCCCAATCCGTTCAATGATTGGATAAGGCCCCATAAACCTAGGAGCTAACTTTCCTTTCCTTCCAAATCTCAGAACTCCTTTCCAAGGTGAGACTTTGAGGTACACTCTGTCTCCAACCTAGAATTCTAAAGGTCTACGACGCTTATCAGCGTAAGATTTTTGCCTATCCTGTGCAGTCTTTAACTGTTGTTGTATTATTTTAATCTTCTCGGTGGTCTGCTGCACAAGATCAGGACCCAAAAGTTGATATTCACCAGTTTCATACCAACATATGGGTGATCTACAACGTCTACCATACAAAGCTTCATAAGGTGCCATGTCAATACTGTATTGATAGCTATTGTTGTAGGCAAACTCTATCAAGCTTATATGTAGATCCCAACTTCCTGTAAACTGAAGAACACATGCCCTAAGCATGTCTTCCAAGGTTCGTATAGTCCTTTCTGATTGTCCATCTGTCTGAGGATGAAAGGATGTACTAAACCTTAACTATGTGCCTAAGGCTTTATGAAGTCGCTCCCAAAAATGACTCGTAAACTGGGGACCTCTATCAGAAACAATGGTAATTGGGACTCCATGCAGCCGCACTATCTCATCGACATATAACTGTGCCAACTTCTCAGCAGAATAGGTTGTTCTGACAGGCAAGAAATGTGTTGTCTTTGTCAACCTATCAACTATTACCCAGATGGAATCATGTCCTTTGGCTGTCCTGGGTAGACCAACCACAAAGTCCATGGTTACATGATCCCACTTCCACTGTGGTATGGGCAAAGGTTGCATTCTCCCTATAGGCTTCTGGTGTTCAGCTTTAACTTGCTGACACACATGACACCACATAACAAACTCAGCAACTTCTTTCTTCAAACTAGGCCACCAATACATATCTTTCAAGTTTCGATACATCTAGGTGCTTCCTGGATGCATAGCATACATTGAAGAATGAGCTTCTTCCAGGACTAACTTTCTCAAGTTATCCACATCAGGCACTATCATCCTACCATGATAACAAGCTACATGATCATCTGAGTCATGGAAACCATCTCGTTTCTCACTACCATACTCCGATTTAATCAGTTGAACTGCATCATCAACTTGCTGTGCCTCCTTGATCTGCTGTCTCAAAGTAGGTTTTATGTACATCTCAGCTAACAACCCGGCTAACAATGATACTTTCAACTGTACATTGTTTTGCCTTAAGGAGATAAGCATGTCTCTCCTTGAGCACACTAAAGAATTCAGTTGTGCTCTATCCAAAGCTGGTGTTGCTGACTTCCTACTCAAATCATCTGCAACTACATTGGCCTTCCCTGGATGGTAATCAATTGTATAGTCGTAATCCTTGATTAATTCCATCCAGCGGCGTTGCCTCATGTTAAGCTCATGCTGAGAAAAGATATACTTATTCTTATGATCAGTGAAAATCTGGAATGTCTCTCCATAAAGATAATGTCTCCAGTTCTTCAAAGCATGAAACACAGTAGCTAGTTCTAGATCGTGTGTCAGATAATTCTCCTCATGTTTCTTAACCTGTCGGGAAGCAAAAGAAATCACTTGTTTATCCAACATCAACACACATCCAAGTCCATTCTTAGAAGCATCACAGAAAACTATATATCCTTTCCCTTGTTTAGGTAACACAAGCACATGTGCACTTGTCAACCTTTCCTTCAACAACTGAAACGATTGTTGACACTTATCACTCCAAACAAAAGGAACATCCTTCCTGGTCAACTTAGTCAAAGGTAAAGCTATAGAACTGAAGTTCTTAATGAACCTCCGGTAATAACCTGCCAACCCTAAGAAACTACGGATCTCTGTCGGTGTTTTCAGCTTCTTCCATAGCAGAACAGATTCTACCTTTCTAGGGTCAACACGAATACCTGAGGCAGATATTACGTGTCCAAGAAAGGATACTTCTGGTAACCAGAACTCACACTTGCTAAACTTAGCATATAACTTGTGTTCTCTTAACAAAGTTAGAGTCTGACGAAGATGCTGCTCATGCTGCTGAGCATCTCTACTGTAGATCAAAATGTCATCTATGAAGACAACAACACACTGATCGAGAAAAGGTCGGAAGATTCTATTCATGAGTTCCATAAATGCAGCTGGTGCATTAGTTAGTCCAAACGATATAACTGTGAACTCGTAGTGACCATACCTTGTCCTAAAGGCAGACTTGGGTATGTCACTATCCTTAATACGCAGTTGGTGATATCCTGACCTCAAATCTATCTTTGAGAAGACGGTTGCACCACACAACTGGTCAAAGAGATCATCAATCCTCGGCAAAGGATACTTATTCTTTATTGTTACTTTATTTAACTATCTATAATCAATGCACAACCGCATTGACCCATCTTTCTTCTTAACAAAGAGGAACGGAGCACCCCAACGCGAAGTACTCGGTCGGATGAAACCCTTCTCAAGCAACTCTTGCAGTTGTTTCTTGAGTTATGCCATCTCAGCAGGCGCTATCCTATATGGTGTTTGTGCTATAGGTTGTGTGTTTGGGATTAGATTGATCTCAAAATCAATTTCCCGAGGCGGTGGCACACTGGAAGTTCTTCAGGAAATACATCTACAAATTCCCTGACTACAGGAACTTCGGCAGGGTTAGGACTATCCATGGTAGTATCTACCACATGGGCCAAGAATGCATAACATCCTTGTCTCATCAGCTTCTCAGCAACCATAGCTGACACAAGACAGGTAGGTAGAACCTTTCTTTCTCCTTGAAAGATCCATGTGTCACTATCATCAGCAAACACAGCTTGCTTGGACTCACAATCCAAGACAACCTTATATCTTTCTAAGGTATCCATCCCAAGGATTACATCAAATCCATGCATCTCAAGTGGTATAAGATCCACTTGAATGCGATGTTCAGAAAAGAAGAGGATGCAGGGAGAACATACCTCCTGCAACACAACAGATCCCCTCAACGGAGTTTCTAGAAACAAACTATCTGCTCTATGACTTATAGTCAGATTACAGTCAAGAATCACTCTTCGAGTGATAAAGGAGTGCGTAGCACCTGGATCAATTAAAACAGATACAATGCAAGATGTAGACATATCATAATATAACAATTCCATCTGACCTGCCACAACCCGAGGGTTGATCACTGCATCAGGTGGATTCATCGCATAGAATCTTGCCATCGCCTGTGGTTGATTCAGTGCTTGATGACTAGGTGTCGATGATCCAGCTTGGGACGCTTGTCCACATCCTCTAGCATTACCTGGAAACTGTCGCCTTTGAGATCCTTGCTGACTTTGCCTTTGAGGTTGAGTTACACTCACTTCTCTGGCTCTGCAATCCTTCATCAAATGTCCCATCTTTCCACATATATAACAACTTCTATTCAGTTGTTGTGGTCTGGGTGGTCCTGTAACCGACATAGATGCTGAGCTACGAGCTCCTTCTAGCGGTAAACTTTGTCCTCTACCCCTATTTGACGTCCACTGCGTCTGGGTACTGAATCTAGATGGTGGTGTAGGTACAGAAAATCTAGGTTTCTTGAAACCTTTAGATGAAGATCCTTGGAACTGGGGATACATGTTCTTGTTCTTGGTCTATCTCTTTTCTGCCACAGACCTCTCTACCCTTCTGACAGATTCTACAAAGGTAGAAAACCTTTCCCTGTTCTCCAGAGCAGACATAGGAGTAGTCAACTCAGCATTTAATCCTTTCTCAAAATGCCTAATCCTTTCTTCATCTGTGGTCACCATGTGCGGACAGAACCGCAAAAGCTCCATGAACTTAGCCTCGTACTCGCTAATGTTCATTAGTCCTTGTCTTAACCTCTCAAACTGAGAGATTTTCTTGTCTAGAAACATCTTAGGGAAGTATTTGTTGATAAATTCCCGTCGGAAAACTTCCCATTCAACCTCCACACCTGACCTTTTCTGTTCTTCCATGGTCCACCAATGACCAGCACTCCCCTTGAGAAGGTATACAACATGTCTAACCTTCTCAGCTTCTGGGATGTTTAGGATTCTAAAGGCCTTCTCTAGTTCAGTTAACCACAAGTCAGCATCTGCTGGGTCAGCTGTTCCAGCATACTCTGTGGCTCCAACTCAGCAAAGTCGTTCAAACGTCTTGCCGGATCCTTGTCCTTCAGGATGGGTAGGTGCCCCAGGTGCAGGTATAGGCATCCTATCAGTCATATGTGTCATGGTAGTCATAAACTGCCCAAACATGGCTTGGACGGCTGGGTTCCCCATGTCAGTTGGATTGAACTGGGGTGGTTCAGGCACATGTTCTTCTCTATCTGGGTCTCTTGCACCTCTTCTGGGTGTAGCAGCACTACTCTCTACAACATGTTCTTCGTGTGGTCCAGACATCCTTAGTTTTATCTTCTCCTCCTAAATGTGCAGAAGACACTATCAGATATACTGGAAGACACTAGAACAGACTCAACAACCTAAGTCCTATGTCTCTGTAGACTCAGCAAACCTAGAGCACTGATACCACTAATTGTAACGATCGAATCGTGAAAACAGGATTAACTAATGCGGAAGCGATTAACAAGTAGCAGAATTATTGAAAATAACTAAAAATTAAAACTTTTTGTAAAGAGATCTATACACGGTAAAACTCTTTCATAAAGAAACATGATACGTTATTTACAAACTGATCCATCATTACATCTCTGTAAAATCACATCTCGAGAGTCACAAGCATCAACTTGCCCTGTTAAACTGTACATGAGCAGTGTACAAAATTCTCAAGGCATTAAGCCAAAAATCTCAGATCTACTTTAAACATATACTAACTCCTAGGACCTGAGAGTACAGAGATGACACATAGGACATTCTATCTACAAGACTTGACAGACAGTGTCTCCACTTGAAGATCACTGCTGTCCCTGATGTTGCTGCTGTTGCTGTTGTTGCTCACCCACTGATGGGTTCCTTCGTCCTCGGTGTCTACCTAAAAAGTCAAATCCCACGGGGGTGAGACAATTGAATAATTGTCCCAGAGAGAGTTATAACTCTCTGCCAGAAACATTGTTATTGCATTAATGGAATAACATTGAGCAGTAGAACTATAAATATACAACAACAGGCAAAACATTAATTAAGTTAAGTAGAACAATATTTCATAAGCAATCATTTCAATTATAACTTGATTGGATGACAAGACATATATCAATAAGGAATATGAAGAACATGTATACTAGTTACTCAACTAGTGCACTATAAACAATGTAACATCAATCATTGTTTCTCGTGGTTTAACCTAAGTAGTTATGCAATATGCTTGATTACATCTTTCAAACATATTTATGCCCTGAGGAGATGAGTTACACCTCTCATACTTCAACCGACCATTACGAAATCGCAATCGGTACCATACATAGGTCATTAGAAGAGCCAGATTCCTATGACCTCATCCTCCTCAGTCAGTATGAGGAACAACATGCAGGACATCTTGTGTCTCTTCCATAATAGCTTTCCAGGGTATTCTGGCAACTTCACTATTAGAGTCACAATGGCATGCTGTACTCTCTTCGCCATCGAGGGATTTCTTGTTTATCTCACATCGATGCGGCATTATCAACATCATTGGGAGATTAGTGATACATCATCCCGACATAAACATATAATGAAGGAATGAGAGATTAAAAGTACATCTCACATCAATTCCCACATTAGGACGTAAGGATATTCGCGTCCATAACCCCCACATACTCAAAAGTATGCTCTCCAGGAGTTCCCTTAGGAAAACATGTTTCACCATCATTAAACTTCTGACAATGATGGATCTATGGTCAGGGCTCTACATGATATCATTATACTTGATTATTTAAGTACATTATGGCATTCTTTTAGCATCATGCATGTTTTCAAACATAAACCAATACAACAATTGCTATAAAGAAAGAGTACTATTTGTATCAAGTTCATTTCACATCTAGTTATCATTGGGATATCAATCCCTAACCATCTCATCATTATAATTTAATAAAATGGTTGTTCAAACCCTTAGATCATCAAAACACTTGTTACCAAGTAACATATTGATGACTTGATGGCAATGCAGATCTTTCTCATGGCTTATACAGCCTATCATTCTCATATGTTACCTCTTACTAGGCAACATAGCATATTATTACTTTCAAAACTTATAAAGTGCTTTCAATGAATATGACATCATAACCCTTACCTGGTTATGATCAATTCTTGATAAAGACCGGCATGACTAACACAATTGATAACATGCACATTATATCTATATCAGCACAATACAATTTATTTCCAAGTCAAAAATAGAACACCATGGCGGTGCTATCTTGCACGGTCGTGCTACAGAAGGATTACCACGCCCATGTTACATCACCACGGCTGGTTTCTAGGGTTAGGGTTTTCCCTATTCAATTCAATTAGGTTATTTTACCCCTTCAGCTTAAAAAGGAATAATGATTCCTTATTTCATATTTCAAGTATAAAGTTTCATGCTTAAAAGCATAACCCAGAATTAGGGTTTACTGTTCATATCATCCCATTCCTTTAGATTAGGGTTTACTATTCACATTACATCACATTACCCTAGATTAGGGTTTACTATTCACCTTACATCACATTACCCTAGATTAGGGTTTACTATTCACATTCATTAGGATTACTTCCATTAATGTCCTCAAATTAGGTTAAGACTCATTAACCATCATAATTAGGGTTGCCATGATCTCACTATGAAGGATCATACCCTAATTAGACACATTCAAACATATTGGAGATTTATTACTTGATTCTCATTCATATAGGGAGTCTTCTCTCTTGTCTTTTATCAGATGATGTTTACATCACCTTTGATTAGGCTGAGTCAAATCAACCTTGACATCATGGTTATGTCATTACTATTGTGATCATTAGAATTCACTTGATCAAAGGGTATTGGTTACTCTATCCCATCAAGGGTACTTTTGTAATGTTCACCATTGATCATAACATGCATTAATCCACTAATTACTTGGTCCCTTAATCACTTTAGGTATCTCTAAGGTTTATGTTAATCAACCACTAAACCATCTTGACCAGTAAGGCATCAAACGTTCTTGACCTTTTTAGACCTCAAACGGTCTTGCACACCAAACCCCCAAACGGTCTTGGATGGAACTTGAAACCGTTTGGTGTCGTTGACCGTTTGGTCTAGTTTGACTTTTGAAACTATTTGGTAAAGTTCACACTCAAGACCATTTGCCCAAGGTGAGGTGAAGACCGTTTGGTCAAGTTTGACTTTGAAACCAAATGGGCATAACCGATCTTGAAACCGCATGAGATCAAACGGTTTGAGACCGTTTGGTCCCAAACTGTCTTGAGACCGTTTGGACCCAAACGGTCTTGAGACCGTTTGGTCCAAACCACCTCAAAACCGCATGGACCAAAAAGTGTCTCAATCACTTCAATTGAGTTAGGGTTTCCAATGTTGAACCCCTCAATCAACCATGCACTTGTTAGACACTTATCAATTGAGTCAATTAGGTCAACCCTCTACTGATTTGAAACTCAATTGACCCTCAATTGATCATCAATTAGGGCTTGGATCAATTGGATTAGGGTTTGGAATCGATCACCCTTCAACATGTTTCATCATGAGTTTAATTGATTTGAAACCATTGAACAATCATTCAATTTGGTCATGACCTGACCCCAAACGGTCTTGGGATCGTTTGGATGACCTACAAATGGTCTTGAGACCGTTTTCTCAAATAACCATCAAAAAATAACTCAATCATTTAGGGTTTGGCTCATTAGATTGATCACTAGGTCAACAATTAATTGTACTTCAACTTATTGCCTTTGAATCTTTAACCACTTAACCATAGTCAACCCTAGACCTCCAAACGGTCTTGGGTGACCCCCAAACAGTCTTGGGATCATTTGGACATTCTCCAAACGGTCTTGAGACCGTTTGCCCATTATGTCATCAAAAAACCAAGTCATTCACTTAAGGTTTGAACCCTAGGTTTGGTCACCAAATCAACACTTAATTGCTCAACAACTTGATATCATTGGACCCTCAATTGGTCAACCCCACTTAACCCTAGACCTCCAAACGGTCTTGGGTGATCACAAAACGGTCTTGAGATCGTTTGGGTGATCCCCAAATGGTTTTGAAACCGTTTGGGCCACTCAACCCAAACTTCAACTTGATTCAATTATTGAAATCAGCAAATAACCCGATTAGGGTTTAGGTGATTGATGTGCCTTCAATTGGTGATTTACTTGGAATTAGATGATGATTTTTGGTAGGTGATTAGTCCACATTATTAAAAACAGACCTCCAAATGGTCAACACCTGGTCAACGCATCCAAATGGTCTTAAGCCATTTTCTTCTATTCAGTTTGTGAAATCGTTTGCATTCAAACGGTTTGAAACTGTTTGCTCCCAAACGGTTTGGGAAACCATTTGCAAAAGTTGGGAGACCATTTGCTAAAGTGGATTTTGGATAAAAATTGGAAATAACGTCATCATCTTCTACCTCAAGAACAGGGGCTGTTCTTCACGGAAATACTAGCAAGAACACTTAAAAGTGTCTAAAGAAGAAGAATAAGCATATATACTAGGAGAAGAGAATGCATTAACAAAGCTTAAGGGTTAGAATTATAAAACACGCCTTAAGATCTGATCTAGAGATCCAATCTTCGTAGATTTAATGGTGGATGAAGCTCCAAAGGTTGTCCAAGGTCTGGTCTTCAAGATTTGGATGGAGAAGATGGCTTGAAAGAAGAGTTGTGTAAGGAAAACTACTAAACCAACCTTGTATTAGAGTTTTCACCATGAATTCGGGATAGGTGGTGGTCCAAACTTACCAAACCAACTTGGTCGTCCTTCCTCTGCTCCTGAGCTTATCCTTAGTCGGCCAAAGCAAGAAGATGAGAAAAGAAACTAAGGGAAACGTTCCCTTGCTTTGTTGTTAAAGTTGTTATATATATTTTTGGATATTTACAAGGAAAAGAAGTTTATCTCTTTTATTTCTCAAACATATCCCCCAAGTCCTTCTCCACTTCTTGGCCACATTTCCGCCTTCTTTCCTTATACAAATCTCCTTCTTTTACCAAGGTTAAAAGGTAAAGAAACCAAACACCTTACTAAGTTGCATATATAAAAGGGTCATTTTGCTTAAAACTTGGTTATTTAAATATCAAGATTATCTTTCCTTCTTGATCATTCAAATGAGGCGCCCCTCTCATTTTCGTTGATCTACTTGATGCCACGAAACATGAGAGATACTCTAGAGGGTATATTTTACATGTTGCACCCTACGTTTTGGGTAAATTGCACTTTACACCAAAACTAGGTTTTAAAGCACAAGGATTGCTCTACAAGCTATATTTTGGTGCTCAAGCTTGTGGAAACCATACCACTACATCATATTCATTCTTATGATGTCTAATCATCAGAGGAACATCTTAACATGTGCAATTTGCAAGTTAACCTCTCTACTTGGGTAATTTTCATTTTAGTCCATTATTAACAAAACAATGTTGTAACATTATTCAAAAAGGACAAAAATAGAAATATAGGTTCCTTAAGAGCCTTAATTACATTTCAAAGGATAAATACAAGCATCTAATCACTTAGTTAAGAAAAACACCTAGGGTTAGTACATAACCCAGGTCAGGGATGTTACAATACTTATCAAAATAATAAAATAGAGAAGTATTAATGAAACAAAGTAGTGATGTAAGTGAAACTCTAATGGGAAGAAGGGTATGGAACTAACATATTACTTCCAATTTCATGATGTTGATAAGAGTTTTCAAGGAGAGTTATGTAGAGGAAATTAATTCAAGTGAATGTACCTAGAAATATAATTATGTATGTTGTCAAGATGATATGATACTTTTTTAAGAATCATGGCATAGATAAAATTACAAGTTTCATATACATTATGTGATTTATTTATGTTTCTGCATATTGTAGTATTTGAATCGTTATAAATAATTTATATGACTTTTATGATAAATGATAATTAAAGTAATAAAAATATGATGATATAGGAGACATTCCTAATATCATGATATGTAATAAAATGTGCTAAATAATCAATTAGTGATGCTTTCAATAAGAGTCATGTCACAAGATATGGTTTTAATATTCTTATGGATATATGATTTTGTACATGTAATGACAAGTGAAAAGTATTTAATTAGTAATAATATACATGTCAAATGATGGTATGAAACAAGAGCATCATAATATATACATGATGACAAAATGAACTTCAAGTGGGGCCTATCAAATAATTAATTATTTACATGCTTGCGTACACAACAAGCTTCAAATGATACAATACAAAAATACATTAGATACTCTTATGAGGAGTATCCAATGTGTGTGAGATGATCTCTAGGTGGTTCTTCTAGATCAATTTTCACATATAAGATGTTAATTAACATGGTGATCTTTATTAAGTGTCTTGACAATTAAAAATACTAGAAATAATGATCACATCATGAAAAATATCTACATTCTAAGAGAAAACTTGGTTGGGAAAAATTGGAAATCATAGAAGCAATTGTAATACTTTTTTTTTGTTTAATAGGATGTTCTAGGAAGAGAATGTGTGATAAAGTGATTTTTCTATACTCTTTTATACTTGTTATTTTATAATATTTTAACTCTAAAATGCTAATTTCATAAAGTGATACATTGACCAATCAAGTTGTGATTTTTGAGCTCAAACGTTCCCAACATCTAAGGATCACTAATGTGGACCTACATCACTCAGATACTCCTAGCTCTCCCTATAATTTTTCAATGTTTTTCCAAAGATTTTCCTTTAGTTAAATTGCATCCATATGTAACCCTATAGTTTTTTTATAAATGCAAGGGTATTTAACCCTATCACACAGAGGGTGACTCACCCATCCGTGGGACACCCTTAAGACTCCATCTCAGCCGTCTGTGCACAACCCCATGGATTCAGGGAGGATCAGATGATGGGGAAGTTGTCCCCAACCTCTGATCGACCCAGGAGAATGTGGCTACAACCATGAGTTCAAACCCACGACCACTACTCCTCACTCTGACCCGCCTCATGAGAAACTGACAGAGGCAATGCCTCCCCCTCTCCACCACAAATGTGACGAGCCCTCACACATCCCTCCTTGACAACTGAACCACCTTCACAACCACCACTAGCGAGCACCCTTCCCAAGCTCACCCAACTCGAATTAGGCATCTACAAACCACTCTCCCTTGCACCTGTATAACACCTCTAAAAGAATCATTGAGGCTCCTTTGCTTCACCCGATCCTCAAATTGGTCCGAACAGAGCCTCGATAGGTCCACCCTCTAGCCAAAACCTCCGATCAACTCTGTCATGGAGTAAGTGATGAACGATCTCCCTCTTCCCCTCCTCACTAGGAATTGATCCTTCCTCTAGCTTTGTGGTGCCTCAAGCCAACCCCATGGCACCTCAAGAGACCTCAACGCCACTTGTAGCTCACCCGTTCCATCTCCTCCATCGCGAGCAGCTAACTCCTTGCTTTCCCTCAGCGGCGCGCTGCTCCAAGGGGAGCCATGACCCAGAACCTTGCCACCCTAACCTAGAACACCATCACAAAGCTAAATCCAACCCCAATCACACACGAGGAGCCCCCTATTTCTATCTCAAGATCTTCGGAGTTGCGACAGATAAAGAAAACTCGAAGAAGAGAAGAAGAGAGTGGCCCCTACCTTCGGCGTGGACCAGTAAGGATTTTCCACATTAGATCATGACTATTTGTTTATGTTTAATTGAGAGGCTATTGGATCTGAGCATCCACAGTCCACAATAATTATTGATTCCTTTTATTATCTTCAAAATCGAGTAATTGCCAACAAATATCTTGATCTTGGAAAATTCACTATAAATAGTAGGAGTGTCAGAACAATATGAACTAGTACTCCTTTTTTATCAAAAAAATCTGAGGATCGTGATTATGATATCAGTCAACCCTAAGTCGGAATCGTATAAATACTCATACTCAAATGTGATTCTATCTTGTTTATTTATTTAGAAAATACTCAAGCTTGACTAAATCACTAAATTCATGTGTTTACCTTCTTTTTGTGCCTAGATAATTATGGGATGTTCATTTCCAATTTATGTGACCCAATTATTAGCAAAGTTGAATTATTACTCTTTTCCCTATTTGGCATACCAAAAATGATTATAATTATCCATCATGATCTAAAGACTGCCAAACTGATCTAGAAGTCCTACTCTGACATGACACTATCAATTATGGACTCAAAATCCATACTCCATGACTCGTGCTTTACTCTCATGACTCTAACTAAGAAAAGGGCCTTTTTATACTCTTTTAGAACTATATGGTGATTTTGTCAATATAGCTAATTAGTACCAAATCTCTTATAATTTTAGGAATGCAAAGGTACCAATGAGGAGCATCTCTAGAGTCCCCACTTTTGAGCAGAAGGTATGCCCATACCTCTTACTTGTCTCTACTAATTAATATGGATGTATTATGAGTGTGGAAGACTTGGCATATGGTATTATTTGACATAAATATCTATGTATGGTCAATTGCAATGTTGTTTCCTCTATATGCATTTTACAAAACCTGAACATAAATTATTTTGTCCATTATATCAAAAGCACTTCAAATCTTTGGTAGTAAAGTGCTGGAAACAAGGTACTTCTACTCTTTGGTAGTAAAGTACTTGAAAGTGATCCAATTCTTTGGTAGTAGATCACATTGTGAAATGATCCAACTCATTGGTAGTAGATCATAAAGGCCTTAATGCATTCAACTCTTAGGTAGTAAATGCATGGATGATATAATGGAAAATGTGCCTAAAATATATGTTCTTTTGATAATAACCATTCTTGTTCAAGTATGATTTTGTCATATTGTTTATTACTGCCAAGTTTAGTTTTATTTTATTGCCAAGATATGAAAAGAGGTATATTTAAAGACACGTAGGCATACTCAGTACAATATATTCATATATTTTGCTGACGTGTACCAATTTCAAATGCTTTATAGGTACCTTTTACTTATGATGATGATGATGCAACTCAATATGCTGGCTCTACAAACATCAGATCTTTCATGGGGATGCTAAAGTTAAATGGGACTCTTAGTTTAAGTTCTTTTTCTTCTGCAAGTAGTTCTCTCATGTATTAAGTTTTTCTTCTATAGAAATCCTATGCCTTCGGGCCCCTACGTAATTATCATTTGGTTTATTTAAGGAAGCTTTGTTATTTGGTGCATGTAAATACTTGTGTGTTTGATCCACTCTGGGACGGGAAACTTTAACCCTTTTGTACACCTTATTTTTGGCACCTAAGGTGTAGATTGGGGTTAGGTTGGTAACCCGTGACAGATGGTATCAGAGCAGGCACATAGGTCAATATATGTGTATCAAATATCTAGTAACCTTATTTAGACCTGAGGTAGCCCATATTAAACTTTATGTTGCCGAGGTATCTAGAAGGATACTTGTGGAAGGTTCTGGCATAAAATCCTCAATCGATTTTCACTGTAGTTAGGGTTCCCCGCTACAAGTAATCTTCCTGGCTAACACAACTATTATTAAAGTGGGCACTGTACCTTAGAGAAATATATTTTCTCATCTTTTCTTAATTAAGGACTACCCCAACCACCTTTTTAGTGAATGATACACATTATTCTTCTCATCTAATTTCTCTCTCTCAACCATTATCAATGAAGTACTCTCTCTATTATGTGGGTAGATTAGGAGAATTGGGAACAACTAAAAGACATGAAGAATTGGAAAACATATCTTTATGATTGATAAATTTTTTTTGTTTGCAATATGATCTACCTCGATTAATCAACTAAATCATCTTTTTATTTACAAACTTGTAGATTCCTCCAAAAACTATATTTAAGAGAAAGAGAACTAATGACGACTTTGGTGATGAATCTAACTAAAGCCCTAATAAGCACATGGCTACAGGTGAATGGGAGGAACAAAATAAGGTGATGTTGGAATGCATGTATGCCCTAGACCTAAAGGAAACCAATAATATGACCTCATCATCTAGGACCAATATTGAAACTACCATTAATGACTTCCTCAAACTCAAACCCAAAGCCTTTCATGGAGAAGACTTAGGTGAATTCCTAAATAAAGCTGATGCATGGATCCTATCTATTGAAAATATCTTTAGAGCCCTTAAATGTGCTGAGGAAGATAATGTCACTTTTGCAACCTACCAACTTAGGGGGTCTATGAAGTTGTGGTGGAAAAATTATTACCATACACGAGAACTCCCAGATGCCCCCATAAGTTGGGAGGAGTTTAAGATGATTTTCACTACTTGGTTCATGCCCATATCTGCTAGAAAGGAGAAGAGGAAGCAGTTCAATAACCTCACCCAAGGAACCTTATCCATTACTAACTATGTTAGTGACTTTATACTCCTAGAGAATCATGATCGTCACCTTGATGAAGATGAAAAGATTGAACACTTCAATGATGGCCTTAACCAAGAACTGAAAGTTTACCTTTGCACCTCCACGTACACTACCTTTGATGTTGCCATCAATAGTTCCTTTACCCATGAAAGAACCTTAGGGAAGAATAAAGCACCAAGTTTGGGATGCTTATGCTTGACCAATGCATCCATTACCAAGGACAATGAAAAGGGGAAGGATAAGAAGAAGCCTCATAGACATGACATGGGAAGAGGAGGAGGAAATCACCATAGATGTCAATCATACCGAGGAGGACCAAATAGGGGAGGCCGAGGCTGAGGTGGGCCACATCGAGCACCACCACCTAATACTATCAGATGCAAGAATTGTGGAGGTATGCATGGGGGGAAATGCAAGTTTGAGAGGCCAATATGTTTCTACTGCAAGGAGGAAAGGCATATGAAGTTTGGTTCAAGGGGAACCTTAGAACCATCCTATCCCATTACCTCAGACTGGAACTCCACCTATCCAACCATATTCTCCCATAGCTCAGGCTCAGTCAGAACATCGTCAGGGATGAGTTTTTGCAATTGATGTAGAGGAATCTAAGGCTAATGACAAACATCTGATTGAAGGTAATAATGTTAATAACTTATTTATATATGAAACCCATTTTAAAACCATAATCTCATATGAAAATCCTAATGTAGGTATGATATGTCTCCAAAATCATCTTGTTGTTTCCCTATTCTATTAAGGATCAACACATACCTTCATCTCCAAAAATCTTGCTTCCACGATCAAGTTTGAAATAAAAGATCTAGGCTATATCTTGGATGTAACAACTCCTAGTGGCAAAGGTTATATCTTGGATGTAACAATTCCCATTATCAAAATCTATAGCTCTCTTTAGAAAACCAAAATCTTACCTTTTTCTTATGATGGTCATCAATTTCATTCTGATTTCATTCTCCTTGATATGGAAGATTTTGACCTAATTTTGGAGATAGATTGGCTTTTTGCCAACTATGCCATGCTTGATTATCGAGCCAAGAAAGTAATCATTTATTCACCTAATTCTAAACCTTTGATAATACCTGAGAGAAAGGAAAAAAAAACAAAATATGATTATCTTTTCTCTTAAAACCAAAACCTTGATAGCCAAAGCATGTAGAGCCTATCTTGTAGTTGTGTTAGTGTCTGATTCTAAGATGAGACCTTTAGAGAGCTTGGATATGGTGAGAGATTACCCGGATGTATTTCCTGAGGAGCTTATGGGGTTGCCTCCAGTATGTGATATTGAGTTATCAATTGAGTTAGCATTGGGCACCAGACCGGTCTCAAAGGAACCTCATAGAATGGCACCTGCCGAGCTTGCAGAGATCAAGAAACAATTAGAAGAACTTCTTGATAGAGGTTTCATCCATCCTAGTACATATCCCTGGGGTGTTGTTGTCCTTTTTGTTAAAAAGAAATATGGGTGCGGATGTGTATTCATTATCGCATGATCAATCAAGCCATCATAAAAAATAAATATCCCCTCCCAAGAATTGATGATGTATTTGACTAGCTTCGTACTACCACATCGTTCTCTAAGATTGACCTTAGATCAGGATATCATCAATTAGGAGTGAAGGATTGTGATATTCCAAAAATAGATTTTAGAACTAGATACAGACATTATGAATCTGTGGCCATTCCTTTTGGTTTGACCAATGCTCCTGGAGTATTTATTAATCTGATGCATAATATCTTCCAGCCTTTTCTTGACAACTTTGTTGTGGTCTTCATTGTTGACATTCTTATATATTCAAACTCTATTGTTCAACATCATGAGCATCTCTAGAAAGTACTTGATGTGTTGAGAGCCCAGAAGTTGTATGCTAAATTATCCAAATGTGAGTTCTGTATTGACCAAGTCATGTTTCTTGCCCATGTCATTTTGGGTGGGAAACTTTATGTTGACCCTGCCAAAGTCTTAGCCGTCCTTGATTGGAAAGCCCCTACGAATGTCTCTAAAATTCATAACTTCCTTGGTCTAGCATGTTATTATCGTCGTTCAATCCTTAATATTAGTAAAATAGCCCTACCCATGACCAAACTTACTAGAAAAGATTCCAAATTCATTTGGACTCCTGAATGTGAGAATTGAAATCCTATTTGACTTCTGCTCCTGTCTTGACCATACCTTATGGTAATGATGGCTTTGTAATATTTTCTAATGCTTCTAAAAAGGGTTTGGGTTGTGTCCTAATGCAAGACGGTAAAGTTTTTTCCTATGCCTCTAGACAATTGAAACCTAATGAGGTCAATTACCCAGGTCATGATTTGGAATTAGCTGCCATTGTCTATGCCCTCAAAATCTGGAGACAATATCTATATGGTGCTATATTTGATATATTCACGGATCACAAAAGTCTCAAATATCTCTTGATTCAGAAGGATCTCAATCTTAGACAAAAGATGGTTGGAATATCTTAAAGACTATGATTTAACTATTGCTTATCACCCAGTAAAGGAAAATTTTGTAGCTGATGCTCTTAGTCATAAGAAATCAATTTGTGCATCTATCTTCACTTTTGAACCAATGAGTATAGAACCCTCAACTTCTGAGTCACCTCATGGAGGAGATGGCACTATTATTCTTGGTCTTCTTTTTGAACTTCTAACATCTCAAAAGAATAGCTCTAGCTTGGAGGAGATGACAACTCTTTTGGCTAAACCCTAGACACATCTATCTATTGGTATGGATGGTGCACTAAGGTGCAAGCACCAGATTGGGTACCTGAGGAGTCGGAGACTAAGAAGTGTATTTTGTAAGAGGCACATGGGTCTAAGTATTCTATACATCATAGATTCACTAAGATGTACAAGGATCTACAGAGACACTTTTGGTGGAGAGGTATGAAGAATGATATCACAGAGTTCATCTCTAAGTGCCTCACATGTCAGTAGATTAAGGCTGAACACCAACGAATAGGTGGTTTATTGCAACCTTTACCAATTCCTGAATGGAAATGGGAAAACATCACCATGGATTTTATGGTGGGATTACCCAAGACCAGGAAGGGACATGATGCGGTATGGGTCATAGTAGATCGTTTGACCAAGTCTGCACATTTCTTAGCTATGTGGACTATGACCAAGGTTCCTGAGATTTTTGAGTTGTATATCAGGGAGATTGTATGGCTGCATGGAATGCTAATATCTATTGTTTCAAATTAGGATCTAAAGTTCACATCACATCTATGGAAGTAGGTATAGAATGAGTTGGGTACATAGTTGAATTTTAGCACAACATATCATCCCCAAACTGATGGTCAGTCAGAACATACTATCCAAATCTTAGAGGATCTTCTTAGAGAATGTGTTCTAGATTGGGGAGGATATTGGGATTACTACCTTTCATTAGTAGAGTTTGCATACAATAATAGCTATCAATCCAGTATTGATATGCCACCCTATGAAGCCCTCTATGGTAGGCCATGTAGATCCCCTCTCCATCAGGATGAAGTCAGAGAAAGGAAGATGCTAAAGTTTGAGGAGTTGCAACTCTATGTTGATAAGGTGTATTTGATCAAGCAAAGGTTGAAGCAGGCCCATGATCATCAAAAATAATATGCAGATGCACACAGGTCATACAAGCAGTTCAAGGTAGGTGATTATGCTTTCTTGAAGATTAGACATGTATGTGCTATAACCAAGAACAAAGGGAAACTTAGTCCCAGAAACATGGGTCCCTTTGAGGTTCTGGAGCGCATTGGTGAATGTCCTTTTCAGCTTGCTCTTCCTCCACAATACAGTATGATGCACAATGTTTTTCATGTATCCAATCTGAAGCATTATGTGAAGGATGATAGTCATGTACTGAATCACGAGCCCTTTTAGTTGCGGGAGAATCTCTCTTATCAGGAGAATCCTATAAAGATTCTTGATTCCAAAGTCAAAGAACTCAGGAACAAGCAGATCCAGATGGTGAAGGTGCAATGGAACCATCATGGTGCAGAAGATGCAACATGGGAACTACACGCAGATATGGAGCAACACTTTCCTCATGTCTTTCAACCAGTTTAATTTTTAGGATAAAATTTCTTTTCAGGTGAGTAGAATGTGATAAAGTGGTTTTTCTATACTCTTTTATACTTGTTGTCTTATAATATTTTAACTGTAAAACCCTAATTTCATAAAGTGATACATTGACCTTTTCGAGCTCAAACTTTCCCAACATCTAAGGATCACTAGTGTGGAGATATATTTCAAATTTCATGTCAACCGGATACTCCTATCTCTCTCTATGATTTTTCAAAGTTTTTCCAAAGATTTTCCTTTAATTGAATTGCATTCATATGTAGCCATATAGTTTTTGATCAAAGCGAGGGTATTTAACCCTGTCACACAGGAGGTGACTCACCCATCTGTGGGTCACCCTTAAGACTCCATCTCAGTCACTCGCGCATGACCCCATGGATTCAGGGAGGATCAGATGTCGGGGAAGTTGTCCCCAACCTTCGATCGACCCGAGAGAATGTGGCTACATCCACGAGTTCAAACCCCCGACCACTACTCCCCACTCTGAGCTGCCTCACGAGAAACTGACTGAGGCAATGCCTACCCCTCGCCACCACAAACACGATGAGCCCTCACACGTCCCTCCTTGACGACCCGAACCACCTCCATGACCACCACCAGTGAGCACCCTCTCCAAGGTTGCCCAACGCGAATTGGGCATCTACAAACTGATTTCCCTCATGCCTATATAACACCTCTAAAAGTATCACTGAGGCTCCTTGGCTTCGCCTAATCCTCTAATTGGTCCAAACAAAGCCTCGATAGATCCACCTTCTAGCCAACACCTCGATCGTCTCCACCATGGAGTAAGTGATGGACAAGCTCCCTCTTCCCCTCCTCATAGTGAATTGATCCTTCCTCGAGCTTTGTGGTGCCTCAAGCACCTCCACGACACCTCAAGATACCTTGATGCCACATGTAGCTCACCCGCTCCATCTCCTCCTCTGCGAGCAGATACCTCCTTGCTTTCCCTCGACGACGTGCTACTCCAAAGGGAGATACAACTAGAAACCCAACCACCCTGACCCAGACCACCCTCACGAAGGTGAATCCAACCCCAGTCTCACGTGAGGAGCCCCCTGTTGCAGTCTCAAGCTCGCCGGAGTTGTGGCAGAGCAAGGAAGCTCGAAGAAAAGAAGGAGAGACTGGGCTCCACCTTCCGCATGGACCAGTAAGGATTTTCCACCTCAGATCTCAACTATCTGTGTATGTTTAATTGAGTGACCATTGGATCTAAGCATTCACGGTCCACATTAATCATTATTTCCTTTTATTATCTTCTAAATCAAGTAATTGCCCAAAAATATCTTGATCTTGGAAAATTCACTATAAATAGTAGGAGTGTCTGAAAAATACGAACCAATACTCTTTTTTGATCAGAAAAATATGATGATTATGATTATGATATTAGTTAACCCCATATCAGACTTGTATAAATACTCATACTCAATTGTGATTCTATATTGTTTAATTATTTAGAAAATACTCAAGCTTGACTAAATCACCAAATTCATGTGCTTACCTTTTTTGTGCCTAGATAGTTATGGGATGTTCATTTCCAATTTATGTGACCCAATTATCAACAAAGTTGAATTATTACTCTTTTTCCCTATTTGGCATACCAAAAATGATTATAATTATCCATCATGAGCTAAAGACTACCAAATTGATCTAGAAGTCCTACTCTGACATGACACTATCAAGTATGGACTCAAATCCATACTCCATGACTCATGATCTACTCTCATGACTCTAACTAAGAAAATGGCCTTTTTATACTCTTTTAGAACTATATGGTGATTTTGGAAAATATAGCTAATTAGTACCAAATATGTTATAATTTTAGGAATATAACGGTACTATTGAGGAGCATCTTTGTACTCCCCACTTCTAAGTAGAAGGTACGCCCATAACTCTTACTTGGCCCTACTAATTAATATAGTTGTATTATGAGTGTATAAGACTTGGCATATGGTATTGTTTGAAATAAATATCTATGTATGGTCAATTGCAATGATGTTTCCTCTATATGTATTTTACAAAACCTGAACATAATTTATTTTGTCCATTACATCAAAAGCACTACAACTCTTTGGTAGTAAAGTGTTGGAAACAAGGTCTTGAAAGTGATCCAACTCTTTGGTAGTAGATCAAATTGTGAAATTATCCAACTCTTTGGTAGTAGATCATAAAGGCCAGCATTCAACTCTCAGGTAGTAAATGAATGGATGACATAATGGAAAATATGCCTAAAACATGTGTTCTTTTGATAATAAACATTCTTGTTCAAGTATGCTTTTTTCATATTGTTTATTACTGCCAAGTTTAGTTTTATTTTATTTCCAAGATATGAAAAGAGATATATTTAAAGACACGTAGGTGTACTCATTACAATATATTCATATATTGTGCTGACATGTACCAATTTCAAATGCTTTATAGGTACCTTTTGCTTATGATGATGATGATGATGATGCAACTCAATATGTTGGCTCAAGAAACATCATATCTTTCATGGGGATACTAAACTTTAATGGGACTCTTAGTTTAAGTTCTTTTCTTCTGCAATTAGTTCTCTCATGTATTAAGTTTTTATTCTATGAAACACCTACGCTTTTGGGCTCCTATGTAATTAACATTTGGTTTATTTAAGGAAGCTTTGTTATTTGGTGCATGTATATACTTGTGTGTTTGATCCACTCAGGGATGGGAAACTTTAACCCTTTTTTACACCTTATTTTTGGCACCTAAGGTGTATATTGGGGTTAGGTTGTTAACTCGTGAAAAAATAGTACATTTAAAAATTTACCCCAATACATACTTGATTCCAAAATTTTGGAAATGATTATGCATTCATATTGAAGGTTGTTGGGTGTAGTTGTTGTTTAGCATACATAGGATACTAAAATTTCCCACTAGTAAATTTTGACCTCTAATGTTAGTTTTACTGATATCGGTCATATGTGAAAACAACACTATAGATAACATAATGTCAGTTCTCAAGCATAAATGTCACCATTGATCAAGTCCTATTGTTTAGAATAGACACAAGTACCACTTTTTCTTCAACATCGATTAACCTTTACAGAAATTGACATCTAAAACAACAGACCAAAAATAATTTTTCAGGGAAAAATATTTGCCTCCAAAAATGTTAAGATAAGCGTCAGTTTCTTATCAAGTGATTACAGGCACCTTCACGTGAAACAATTTTTCCTCCAAAAAAATACTTTTGGCGTAAGTTGTTTCTCCTAAAATAGACACCGATTCACAAGAAAAACTATGAAAAATTGCACGACCGGTGTTGGTTACTTTCCCAATATACTGACATTGTATGTTTCACACCACGTCCCCATGAAAAATGTGTTCCCCCAAATTACACTCTAGTGTCAGTTCCTGAGGATAAAAATTGGCGACTCTATCACTACTCAGGCCGGGTTTTTTTGTCTGAATAATGGTCTTATGAATCAGTTGTTTTAAACACATTTGACATCTAAGTTACTGCGATAGGTGTCACTTTTCTTAATAACATTGATGACTCAGACCTTACTCATGTCAATTTTTTATTTAGATAGTTGCCTCTTGTACTCGATTTTTTTTTCAACGAATCGACATCTAAGTTACTCAGTTAGCTGATGGTTTTTTTCGTATAACTAATGACATATTTCTTAGTCGTCAACTTTTCTAGCAACAAACCACTATGTTAAATATAATAGAATCTGCATGAAACAAACTTTTCCCCAATCTCTTTTTCAATTTTAACCTCTACTCAATTTTCCCCAAGCTTTGGCGATTCCAACCTCCTCTCCTACTCCTACTCTTACTCCAGCTACTACCACTGCCACCTACTATTTTCGCTACCAACTCTAGTTGCTATCTGTGAGAACCCATCACACTAAATGAGGTAATGCAAAACACAAAAAATGATCAATTACTAAATAAATGAATACCCAAAAAATAGTGTAAATTAAAACCAAATTCAATATCACCAACATGCTCACAAACATTTGCATTGAAGCCCAACATCTTTCTTGTATTTATAATATGTCAAGAATCCATTACAATTTGTTTCATGGCCTCCACCACACAATATATACACAGGAGAACATAATTCATACATGCCACATAAACAAGCATTAACATGCTACCAAAAGCACAATGCACTTGAAACCTCATACCCAACTTTTCTGCCCAAACCTTAGAGTACATGGATAACTTTTAGGACACACTAGACATATAAACAAACTTCTCTGATGTCCATCATCACAATTTCTTCTTACTGCCGCAGGGATGCGGGCGCTACTACAAATCACTAAAAAAAATATGTTGACCCATGAGTGAGACCCAGTCCCAGTAAGAGATATAACCCTCAACATCACTTGTTGATTATAGTAGGTTAAGTAATTAAACAGTTTAAGGAGATTAAACATGTATAAAAAATAGGATTAGAAGAAGTGATGGTTAGCAAGATACATAAAGGAGTAGAAAACCATTATCATCATTAGCCTAGTTGTCAACATGTACACTACTAACAGAGTAAGGACCCCACTTTTAAAAAAAAACCAATTAAGGAAGGCCAACAAAAATGAGATTCAATATGTACGAATTTCCCAAGATTTAAATTTAGCAAACAATAAATAATAGAAAACAATTTCAATTAAATTTCAAATATTATTTACAAATTATAAAATGATATACCTCACCTACTGAGAAGAAGTATCATCTATCTAGTCCTCCTTGGTATATCTTTAATACCTTTGATATATTTCATCTTATTCTTCATGTCTTTTATCATGAGAAACATATACCTAAAACATCGATAAACAAAACACAGTTAGCATATTATTATACTACGTATGTGGGGTGAAACCACAATGTGTGCAACTAAAATGATCACATAATAAGCATCAAAATTTTCAAATAAGAACCAACATATTATTTACATATCCTAACTGTTACTGGATATATTATCTTATGCATGATCAATGTCCCATCCAGGGCTCGTGTGCATCACCCATTGATATATGTCAGCCTAGGGTTTAGAATATTATCATTTACTTATGTGATACTCATATTGGCATTATAGTTGTACATGAATTAAATAAACAATCAACAATTTATTTATCAAATCAATTCTTAGTAATCATTTGAAAAACCTCAGCAAACTACATTCTATATAGCCATAATCATAATCGCGTACATCAACAATGAGCCATGTACATTATTATATGACTATACTTCATTCATATTTTCTAAGCAAGCAAATACAACATTCAAATCTACAAGTATGTCAATCCTAAATTGTCACCGTCACTTTATTTAGATAAAACCCTACTCGATCCTAATCTAGGGTTTAGGTTTTTGTGGTATTGAGTTACCATTAGGGTTATTCCTCAAAACCCTAATTCCCATAATTCTCACTTTAGTAACTTAAGAACCCTAATTCATACTAGGTGTTGTAATGATTACTAAATCTGTTTCATCCTTGCATTATGAGCACTTAGACTCAACTAAGTTCATTAACAACCTAGCAAGATATGATCTTTAACCTTAATTCCACAAATTAATGGTAATCCACATTAGATACCTTAATTATCTTATAATTATTACCATCATTACATTTATTATAATTATTCTCAATAAGATCAGATAATAGCATAAAAGAAAGGCTTTTAATGTTTTTAGCATAATACCCAAAACTTCGGTTTCCATGTGCTAATCACCACTTTATCATATGTTACTCTATTTTTGGAATAAAAAGCCTAATTAAATCTCAATTAAATTTTATTTATGTTCCTATTATCCTCATGATCATTTTGATATATATTTTTCCATATTTTGATTAGCCAAATGATTGGTATGATTTTCCAATGTTATCACTTAATTTACCAATCAAAAGCTGACACATCATTACTAACCTTTTATTTTTCCTTGACTTATTCCTCTGGACTCATGGGTCTTTGTGGTTGATCTGTATACAAAATAACCTACATACAGTCATCCCCCTTCCTCCTTCATATGTTGTCCCTCATTGGTCCTATGCCCGCATCTTGTACGGATGTCATCGCTCAACAAGGGTTGCTGGCGACGTGGGGCTCCATGCCCTGGCAGAACCTCCGACCAGTGTGATGCCCCAGATGCAGTGTCACCCAAGCATCTACTAAGGGGATCCAAGGCGTGAGTGCCCTAGAGCGGTGCCAAGTGGAAACCATCAGGTGTCATCCTTCCAAGGCGTGAGTGCCCTAGACATAGCCATGTTCTCTGATCTATTTCCTTTCCCACCATCTATGCGATTCTCCCCCCTCCTCCTCCCAACTCTGCATGACCGGCATGGGATTAGGTCAACACTATATCTTCTCATCAGACATGCCATCCACTGGTGGAAGTTCTCCCTGGTCAAAGGTGAGGGAACTAGACCCTCTCCGGCGACTCTACAACGCACCATCACATCAATAGAACCACAAGGCATCTCGACCCGGGGTTTCTCCTTGCAATGAAGATGGAAGGCCTAGCATCGAATTCTTCCAGGAAGTCAAACCTACTTAACAACCTTTGGCATCAATCATAGAGGTCGGAAACGCAAAGGAGAAAGTCCTAATGTACTAGCCTATCCATACCAATGTATAGGGACCATGGACCGTTTATAGGTCATCCTGGTGATCCAAGAAGGTTGTATGCCTACTGGAGATGAGGGCTAAGGGAATTCTATATATACAGGTTTCAGAGGGAACCCTAATGGTTAGAAGTTTCCGGTCCCCTTCCCTCTCGACGTATGAAATAGTGTTGCCCCCATGGGAAAACAAGTTTCCCTTTCTCCTATAATCACGGCTGAGAGAGATAGTATTATATCGTAATACTTTTAAGGAAGGTGTGTAATTATGAAAACGATCAAGTAATAATAAGAGAGGGATATGGTATGTTCTTCTTCATCATCTATATCTTTTAACTTTAAGGATATTATATCCTACCTTTTATTAATATATTTCTCTCCTATTGATTATTACCCATTGTTGCAACCAACTTAACCAATAAATACCTTCTTCACCATATATTTGATTCTTAGAATTTATTGAATACATTTCTTATACAAAACTTGTCTCTTAAGGAAAACAATTGACATTATTTCATAGAGTATTTTTTTATCCCGATTTCTATAATTTTATTCCCTTTCATTATTATTCAAAACTTATATCAAAACAATACTAATAGTTGTGTTAGTTATTGTATTGCCCATAATGGCTAGATAATTATTTTTTAATTATCTCAACACACCATGCATCTTATTTTCCTTTGGAAAACATTTTTCATAACAAATCACCATTACTATTTATTAATCTATGAATTCCCTTTATTTATTTATCTTGTGCCACAAGCACCCATGACACAAAGGCAAATATTATATTACATGAATAATATGGTTGAGGAAAATTACTTATCAATTCCTGCTTATATTTATAATTCAATTTTACCAAAACTGAGGTTGTAACAAATAGTATAAGTAGTCTAGTGGCATAAACATGGCTACATCATAGGCATGTCTAGTAGCATAGCCTCTCTATTACCATGAATAAGTTTAGAAGAATAAGCATGGCTAAAAAATTAGCATGTATATTAGATGGAATAACTCTACGACATAAGTAGAGATAACAACATAAGTGCAACTATTTGGATAAGCATGATTAGTAGTATAGGCATCTTCTAATTGCCTAGGGATGGATAACAACATTAGCATAGCTAATAGCATGTGATAACTATCATCATAAGCATGGTCAACAATAGCAATATACCAATTAACATAAGCACGACTACTGTGTACTCAACTACAACATGAGATATTTACAACATAAGCATATCTATTATCTCTTAATGCACTAAACATCATCTCTATGTAAAGAGGAAAAAGCAAGTATTATCATCAAATGTGAATCGTTGTGTATAACCCTAAACAGATATGTTACACGTCTGTATTACATCTTTTATTAAGCCCTGGGGAGTTTGAGTCATACCGCCCAAAGTCAATGGACCACTGCATGGTCACAATCAGTTCCATACAAGATCTAAAAGAGCTGACATCCTAAGATCTCTTCCCCTCATTCAGTACGAGTAAACTGTAGTGACATATCAGTCAAACTATCAACAATGACATATACTCAAGCTGAAACACCTTGTCCACCCTTGGTACATGTCACAACAAAAGACACCCAAGATACAGCCACAGAGTACTCAATCACATCATATATAACAAATATCTGAGGCATGACCGCAACCATCCTCCATAACCTACAATTGTGGATGACAAGGATATGCTCTCAACTTGTCATCCCCGTATGCTCAACATGTTATGTATGCACTTTGAATTTCCCTTAGGAATAATTGTTTCACCATCCAACAAGTTCTAACACTGAAGATGGTTATACAATATAGGACACTACATCCTTAGGGTTTCACTTAATTAGTTACACCAATTGGGTGAATTAAGGATTAATCAAACAAGTGGATATACAAACCCTAATTCATTTCTAGAAAATGTTTCTATATAACAACTTCAGAAAATATAAAACATATGACACATATTTATCCTCATCTCATCATCACATGGTACTATTTACTTTCCATTAACGAGACTACAATTGCCATCATACTATCATGGGATATAAATCCATATCACAATATCACAGGGCATCGACCCTTGTCAACATAATAGGATTACACCTCATTCAAGGCTCAACCATGCCCAAACGTGCTTAAGACCATTATATCATTACCTGCTACATTATCATTATCTTTCCATGCCTTATAATAAGGCTCAACAAGCATCACAATATCTCAACATGATATTGCATTTAAAGAACTAAAAGATGTTCACATGATAACATTGTTTGATTAACTTAGCATATAAGAGCATTGTTTCAATTATATCACATATTAGAAGGTTAGATATGATTGGCCACCATCACACTTATAGTGTACATATTTAGCATAAGAAAGCATAAATCATAAAGCTATGATGACCACTAGTTAACACATTAAAATTACAATCATTTATTAGGAAGATATTACATCATTATATTAATCACTCAAGGAAGGTTAGTATGACTAACCACCACCATCTGCTACCATTAGGGTTGGGCTCAACAAGATACATTACTTTGATGTTATGAATCAACACTCATACCCAAACCTTAACTCATGGCATCCCCATGGATGATGGATACATAAGGTGAGGCATCGCCATCAAGTTCCATACCATCCTCAAGTATGAATCTACACACAACTCAAGATGTAACCACCAAATTATGGCATATTAGGGTTTTAAAAACAATAAGAGATCCCTCCATTATTCTATTCATCATTCTAGGAGATTTTCATAATCAATCATCATCACTTTGTTGCATCAAAGCTAGGTATAACAAACTATACTTCAATAGGGTACCCATTAAATCGTTATGGTGATTGTGAATTATATTCATTCGAGGGAAAAGGTTAGACTATATAACTAAGGGAAAATCTCCATTTGTTTCATTATCATTCAAACCATACCAACATACCATAACTTCAACCCAAAACAATTGGGTTGTTGAGAAGGTAAAACCATTGGTTGTTTCCATTAGTGTACACTTTGAAAAAACCACCTATAGATCCCTTGAATTGTGTCCCAGAAAGAGTCACCATCTACTCTTAAAACATCCCTTGTTTAATAACATAAAGGGTACCATCAGTTGTAGGGATAAAACCCACCATCAGTTGTACAATTAAAGTAAACCACCCATTTGTCAACAAAAAAGCTCCTCAAGTTGATCACATAGGGAAAACCGTTAGAGTTACATTATTATAACTCACATATTATATTATAGGCTTCAATGCAAACCATTGTATATTAAAGTAGTCAATTCAACCATTGGGTCTAGTTCGTCATTCAAAACTATTGATTAGAGTGTAGGTCTAACCCTCAGATCATGCAATCCAAGAAACCATCAATTTAGAGCTTAAAGGAAGAAACATGTGAAACCTTAACTCACCATCAGTTGTGGTATCTGAAACCACCATTGGTTGTGACACATTGTGTTACCATCGGTTGATAGGGTCAACACTACCATCATATGTCACCATTGGATGTTGAGCTAATATCACCTTTGATTCATGCCTTCTGTAGGGTATTAAACCATCAACAATCGAGGTTACAAAGTAGTATAAAACTTGACCTATGGTGTGACCGTAGGTTGAAACCATTGATTGTCACCACCGGTTGACACCATTGGTTGTCACCACGGGTTCATGTACAAGGATGAAATCAATCTAACAACTCTAAGTATAAACCATCGATTGAAAGGTGCTAAGCACCATTTGTTGTCATACGGCCTGATATAATTTGTCCTCTACCTTAAGAAGGTAGTACACCTAGTTTTAGGTTCATCTAGAGCTAGAAACTAAGCTAGGAACACCACAAAAATTGAAACCCTAAGCAAGCATAGCTTTTATATGCATAGATCTTCATTTTAGATCAAGAGCATGAGTAAGCAAGCTTGTAGTAAGCAATAAAAGTGAAGAGGGTTATAAAGATCTCCTCTAAAAAGTTGAACATACACTGAACAACAAGAAAAATCAATCAAGAACAGTGTAAAACTTTAGCACAAGCTCTGAACTCGACCAACTAGCACCTTCCTCCAAAAAAGAAGCAAACCCTTAGCATAAGGAGCACAAAAGGTAGGTTCTTTGAGCTTTAGAGCAAGAGTTTCCATGGAACAAAAGAGTTACAGGTAGGAGGAAGTTGAACATCAAGAAAAACAAGAAAAGAGAAGGATAAACTTACTCGTTTTGGTCAAAAACACCTTAAGGTAGCTTTGCAAACCCTAGAAATGGGTAGATCTAAGCTTTATTTTCTCCATCAAGAAGGTCGGTCACCTTCTTCAACCTTGGGAACACATTTCCCCAACCAAGTAGGGAAGATGAAGCTCAAGGTAGGGGTGAACAGATAAGAAACTAAAGTTCTCATTTGGGGGCTAAGGAAGGAGTATATAGAGCTTTATGGATAAGGAAGAAGCAAAGCATGAGGTGTCCAAACTACTTTCCATGTGTTCGTGGCTTAGGACCTCCATTGACATGCAACCAACAGGTCCACTAGATGTTAGCAAGTAATAAGACATTGGTTGTTGGACTCCCAGGCCAACAATCAATTTTTTCCCCTCCCAAACCATTGTTTTGTTGGCTAAATGGACATCTATAAAATCCCTTTGTTTTGATTATGACAAACATTTCATTCTTATTAATCTAACGAGCTACTTGAGTGTGCAGGATGACAAAGCAACAAGGGAAAATCTACAAGCTTACATATTTACATTTTCATGCAATGTAATCACTATTGTAAAAACTTGTACAAAAATATAATGTACAAGTACTTAGAATTGCATGTAAATCAAGCGTTAGATTCTCCCTAGCTAAACACCACAGTTAGACAAGTCATCCCATTCAAATAGGATTATTTTTGCACACTCACACACATAATTAGTGCCTAAATTGAAACCTTGAAACAGGAGCAATCTCGGTCGACAAACCCCTCGACCGAGACACTCTCGGTCGACAATCTTCTCGACCGAGAAAGATCCAAAGTAGCCGTTAGACACAACAGACAAGTTAGTTGGCAGTTGAAGAAAGACGTTGCAAATCACTTGTTCCAGAGAGCCTGTCGGTCGACAAAAGTTCAACCGAGTAGGTGTCTCGGTCGACCATTTGTCGACCGAGATGGTCTCTGACAGCAACTGCAGAATAAATTAATTAGCCGTTGTTAAAGCAACAACTTTGTACCTAACGGCTAGTTAAGCACTTAGAAACCCCTAGAAGTTGTCTATAATGTCCTTAAGCATCCTTAGGCCATTCCTATAAATAGGACAAGCCATAGGACACTCAAAACTAACTTGTTACACTTGAAAAATACTTGAGCATACCTGAGCAATCTGTTGCAAGCAATTTGAGCATTGTGATCATTGGCCTACTTTCTCCTTAGCTCAAATTCGTGTCCTATAGGCTAGCATCTCCTTACTACAACACTTACACTTCTACACTCATTGGTTAGGAGATCAATACACTTGATATAGGCAAATCAAGCCTTGTGCTTAAAAGGGTAAGTTGTAATTTCTATTTCCTTTCTTGTTCCTTTTTATCCTTTGTATTCTCCTTGCTTCTCCTAGGGTTGGAGGCTGCGGATTGGAGAGAGTTTGACTTCTCAGGTGGAGAAGGGGACTTCAAGCTACTTCAAGAAGGCTATCGCACGGGAAGCTACTTCAAGAAGGCTATTGCAACGGGAAGCTACTTCAAGAGGAAGGCTGCTTCAAGGTGGTGCAATTACTTCTAGGTGAAGGCTGCTTCAAGGTTGGGCGATTACTTCTAGGTGAAGGCTGCTTGAAGGGTTTACGAAAAGAAATTGTATTTTATGTAAAATCCTTGCGAGGTAATAAAATAAATTTCTTTTCAAATCCCGGTTGGGTAAGCAACCGGGTAGTGGACTGACTTCCTTAGTGTTTGCTAAGGTTGGAACCACTCTAAACTCTTGTCTTCTTGTCCAATATCTTTGTGGTTGTTTTGTTTGAGTTAAATAATTTTTAAAATTGTTATAAAACTCTATTCACCCCCCCTCTAGTAGTTTTCAGTTGGTATCAGAGCGAGGCTTCAAGGAACCCTAACAAGGCCTTGAAGAAATGGGTGATGGAGTGCTCAACAACCTCAACATTGAAGGGACACTTGTTGCTAGGCCCCCAACATTCGATGGGACAAACTACCAATATTGGAAGAGAAGGATGCAATTCTATTTCCAAGGAATCAACTGGGATCTATGGAGAATGGTGTCTACTCCATACATGCTCCCTCAAAATGAATTTGCGGAATGGGATGCAAACACGGTGAAACTAGCCCAAATGAATGCAAAAGCTGTAAGTATCTTATATTGTTCTATTTCGGTAGGAGAATTTAATAGAATATCAAATTGTGATACAGCTTATGATATTTGGCATAGACTGTCCATAACCTATGAGGGTACAGTCCAAGTCAAAAATTCCAAAATTAGCTTGCTTAAAACGAGGCTTGAACATTTTCGTATGGATCCTAATGAATCTATTAGTGAAATGTTTTCAAAATTCTCTATCATTGTTAATGGTTTAAGTGCCCTAGGAAAACCTGTCCTTCAGGAAGATCAAGTATCAAAAATCCTTCGATCACTTCCTCCAAAATACAAGCCAAAGGTGACAGCCATTGAAGAAGCAAATGACCTCACTCGACTCAAAATGGAGCAATTCATCGGCAATTTAGAAGCTCATGAAGCAGATCTAGAAGAGGAAGAAAGAAGAGAACGTGAACGTCAAAATGGGAAGAAGAAGGATGTGGCTCTCAAAGCTTCAAAAGTCATCACACAAGAAAGTGAGGAGTCAAGTGAAGAAGAAGGAGAAGAAGCCTTGATCGTCAACGGTAAGAAATACAAAAGGTTTAAAACTAACAAAATTTCTAGTTCTTCTACCCCTCCTAGGTGCTTTGAATGTGGGAAGAAAGGGCATTTCAAAAATGAATGTCCCAAAGCAAAGAAGGGAAAGAAAAGCTCACACAAGAAGAAAGGAGAAAAAGCCTATAAAGCTGCATGGGATGAGTCAAGTGAGAGTGAAAGCGGAGAAGAGGTGGAATGTCTAATGGCAAGAGAAGACAATGAAGACTCTCAAGAGGTAAGCCTAATTGATCTTCCTAAAGAAGAGCTAGTTACTAATTTACAAGAAACTCATGATAAATATATTGATGCCAAGAAGAAACTAAAAACGGCTATAAAATCAAATGATGAGCTCATTGCCAAATTAGATGAACTTTCTTCTGAAAAGAACAACACTGATCTTGAGAATCTATCTTTAAAAACATCTTTAGATGATTGTACTAGAAAGCTACTCACTTTAGAAACAAATGTTGATCTTCTTTCTAAAGAAAAGACTGAATTGTTAGCTAAACTACAAGATTTTCAAACTCAGCCTATTTTGTGTAACCATTCGGACTATGATAATCTTGTAAAGGAAAAGGACTCATTATTTTCTGATTTAGATCAAGCAAGAAAAGATCTACACAAGAAAATGAATGACATTGCTATGTTACAAAGAGAACTGTATGAGTTAAGAAGAAAAGATATACTTGATAACATACTAAAAGTTGGCACTGTTTACAATGGAAGAAAAGGTGTGGGATATGCTCCAAAGAAAAATCAACCCAAAAGAACTCAAACTAGGTTTGTACCTAAGAACACAATGGCTAGAAATAGAAATGAAGTTGATTCTATTACTTGCCATTTCTGCTTACGTCTTGGACACTATTCCTTTTCATGCCCCTACAAGACTAAGGAGTCCGACTTAGTTTGGATCCCAAAACCCCAAACTTAGTAGAGTGGAATGTAGTTGAGATATGACCAAATGCTTTATTTTGCTATTTACATTGTCTTATCTCAACTAAACAAAAGGTGCCATGCATATTGTTATTATTTTTCTGCATTGTTGTACTGAAACAGAAACCTTGTCGATCGAAGTATTGTCGACCGAGCTTTAGATCGGTCGAAGTATTGTCGACCGACTGGATGACTTTAACAAATCAAAATTTACAGCACCTATTTCGGTCGAAAATTGGTCAACCGAGCAAAGTTCTGCGTATCTTTGATTGTAATACAGTATCCTTCTCGATCGACAAATTGTCGACCGAGACATATGTCGGTCGAACAATTGTCGACCGACTGGACTTCTGTTTCAGAACTTTTATACAAATCTGTATTTAAATGATTCTAACCATATCAGACCATCACATGGGTACCAAAATATACATTTTAATGCAGGAATGGGTGGTTGACAGTGGATGTTCCAAACATATGATCGGAAACAAGGATGCATTCCAAACTTTTGAAGAAAAGAAAAGTGGAACAGTCACTTTTGGAGACAATGGTAAGGGAAAAATCGTTGGAATAGGTAATGTTGGTACAAACCTCGAAATTAAGAATGTTCTACTTGTTGATGGTTTGCACCATAACTTGATAAGTGTTAGTCAATTATGCGATAGTGGTTATGATGTGTTATTTAACAAAACCTGCTGCAAATTATTAATAGAAAATACTACAAATGTTGTTTATGAAGGAAATAGAGTTGGAAATCTTTATATTCTTAAACCTAACTCTATGAAAACAGTAGTGGGAAAATGCTTGCTTGCAAATGACAATACCTTACAAATATGGCATAAAAAGCTAGGACATGCTAGTTCACATGTTATCAAAAAGTTAGTGAAATATGATCTTGTTCGTGGATTGCGTACTTTATCTTTTGATCAAGTTGAAAACTGTGAACCATGCACAATGGGAAAGCAAACCAAAACATCTTTCAAATCAAAACATGTACTTAGCACCAGTAGATCATTAGAATTAATTCATATGGATTTGTTTGGACCAATGAGGACACAATCAATCGGTGGTAAGAGATACTGTTTTGTTATTGTTGATGATTATAGTAGATATACATGGGTACATTTTATTGCAACTAAAGATGATACTATTCATGTTTTTATGCAATTTTGTTCAAAGATTGAAAATCTCTTACAAAATAAAATATGTACCATTAGAAGTGATCATGGTGGGGAATTTGAAAATCATATATTTGAAGAGTTTTGTACATCTCAAGGATACACTCATAACTTTTCTGCTCCACGCACCCCACAGCAAAATGGTATAGTTGAAAGGAAAAATCGATCACTACAAGAAATGGCTAGAACTATGATGCTTGAACATAACACACCCAAAACCTTTTGGGCTGAAGCTGTAAACACTGCATGCTATGTGCTAAACAGAGTAACTGTTCACTCTTATTTAAAGAAAACTCCATATGAACTCATACATTCTAAGAAACCTAGAGTTGACTATTTTCATACCTTTGGCTCCACATGCTACATTTTAAATACCAAAGATGATAGAGACAAGTTTGATTCTAAATCACACAAAGCATTCTTTTTGGGATATTCCACTTCTAGCAAAGCTTTTAGAGTATATAACACTATCTCTAGAAAAGTTGAGGAATCCATTCATGTTTCTTTTCATGAGGAGTCAAAATCTAAAAATCTAGAAATCACTGATCTCACTAATCAATTCGAAAATTTAACCATACCAAATGATAGTGAGAAAGTTACTACATCCAATCCCCAAGTTGAAACACAAACTACACCTAGGCTTATCAAGGATCATCCCCAAGAACTGATTATTGGAGATCCAAATGATAAAGTCAAAACTCGGTCTTCCTTCAAAGATGTTGCAAACATGGCTTTTGTTTCTATCATTGAACCTAAGAAGATATCCGAAGCTCTTAAGGATGATTATTGGATAATAGCCATGCAAGAAGAA
The DNA here is from genome assembly GCA_963693085.1 of Alisma plantago-aquatica. Lineage (NCBI taxonomy): Eukaryota > Viridiplantae > Streptophyta > Magnoliopsida > Alismatales > Alismataceae > Alisma > Alisma plantago-aquatica. Next base: position 51,549,682 of record OY856412.1, read on the forward strand.
TTGAATCAATTCACTAAAAATGATGTATGGGATTTAGTTCCTAAACCACAAGATAAAACTATCATAGGAACTAAATGAGTTTTTAGGAATAAACTTAATGAGGCAGGAGAAGTCATAAGGAATAAAGCTCGGTTAGTAGCACAAGGTTATAATCAACAAGAAGGAATAGATTTTGATGAAACATATGCACCCGTAGCTAGACTTGAAGCTATTAGGATGTTACTAGCTATTGCTGCCCATAAAAACATTAAGCTCTATCAAATGGATGTCAAAAGTGCTTTTCTAAATGGCATCATTCAAGAAGAAGTTTATGTTGCCCAACCACCTGGCTTTGAAATACCGGAAAAAGGTGACTATGTTTATAAACTTAAGAAAGCACTTTATGGTTTAAAACAAGCACCTAGAAATGGGTATGAAAGGCTCAAGACATATCTTTTTGATAATAGTTTTTCTATTGGAAATTCAGATTCCACTTTATTTTTCAAAACATATGCCTCTGATTTCCTAGTTGTGCAAATATATGTTGATGACATTATTTTTGGAGCTTCTAATGATTCCTTATGCACACAATTCAGTGACATTATGCAAAAAGAATTTGAAATGAGCCTCATGGGTGAACTAACATTCTTTCTTGGTTTTCAAATTAAGCAAACACCTGCAGGAATTTTCATAAGCCAAGAAAAATATACTAAAGATCTCTTAAAATGTTTTGGGATGGATCAATGCAAACATGCTACTACTCCTATGGCTACTTCTATCAAAATTGATAAGGATGAAAATGGGGAACCTATTGATGATTCCTTATATAGAGCCATGATTGGTAGTTTGCTATATTTAACTGCTTCTCGACCGGACATTATGTTTTCCGTCGGTCTTTGTGCTCGATTTCAATCACAACCTATGCACTCTCATTTTCTAGCAGTTAAAGGAATTCTTCGTTATCTATCCGGTACTACTTGCTTTGGTTTATGGTATCCAAAAGGACAATCTTTAGATTTTAAAGCTTATACTGATGCGGATTATGCTGGTTGTCGACTTGATCACAAGAGTACTAGTGGTGGCTGTTTCTTATTAGGGAGAGCTTTAGTATCTTGGTTTAGCAAGAAACAAAATATGGTTGCCCTATCTACAACTGAAGCTGAATATATGGAAGCCGGGTCTTGTTGTGCTCAAGTGCTTTATATGCAACAGGTGTTAAGCGATTATGGTTTTAATCTATCATCTACACCTATTTTTTGTGACAACACGAGCGCCATAAACTTAGCACACAATCCTATTTTACACAGCCGGGCTAAACATATTGAAATCCGTCATCACTTCTTAAGGGATCATATCTCCAAGAATCATGTTTCCCTTCATCGTATTGATACGGAAGATCAATTGGCTGATATTTTTACAAAACCGCTTCCACTAGATCAATTTAACAACATTAGGAAGCAATTGCTTATCACTCCTTTGGAGGATGTTTTCTTTGATATTTGTGCTACTTAAACAAAAAACTCTTGTTTACATTTTTGGCTTTTAAATGGACATCTTTTTCATTAGATTTGATGGGATATCTAATTAAGGGGGAGTTTTTATTCTTAACGGTTATCTTTTTGAAATGACAAAGGGGGAGAGATAAATATAAAATTAACATTTAGTAATTATGTCAAACTCAATTAATGAGTTTCATAAATAAACTCTTGGCTTTACATTGAAAGTTGCTATATTCCCAAATGATCTGGATTTCATGTTCCATAATTCATGGGGAATAATAAGCACACATTTTATACACAAGAGAAAAAGCTACAAAAGGTAATCTAAAGGTATGAAACTCATATGTTTTATATTTCCTTTATTTATATTTTGGAAATGTTTGTCATCTTCAAAAAGGGGGAGATTGTTGGCTAAATGGACATCTATAAAATCCCTTTGTTTTGATTATGACAAACATTTCATTCTTATTAATCTAACGAGATACTTGAGTGTGCAGGATGACAAAGCAACAAGGGAAAATCTACAAGCTTACATATTTACATTTTCATGCAATGTAATCACTATTGTAAAAACTTGTACAAAAATATAATGTACAAGTACTTAGAATTGCATGTAAATCAAGCGTTAGATTCTCCCTAGCTAAACACCACAGTTAGACAAGTCATCCCATTCAAATAGGATTATTTTGGCACACTCACACACATAATTAGTGCCTAAATTGAAACCTTGAAACAGGATCAATCTCGGTCGACAAACCCCTCGACCGAGACACTCTCGGTCGACAATCTTCTCGACCGAGAAAGATCCAAAGTAGCCGTTAGACACAACAGACAAGTTAGTTGGCAGTTGAAGAAAGACGTTGCAAATCACTTGTTCCAGAGAGCCTGTCGGTCGACAAAAGTTCGACCGAGTAGGTGTCTCGGTCGACCATTTGTCGACCGAGATGGTCTCTGACAGCAACTGCAGAATAAATTAATTAGCCGTTGTTAAAGCAACAACTTTGTACCTAACGGCTAGTTAAGCACTTAGAAACCCCTAGAAGTTGTCTAGAATGTCCTTAAGCATCCTTAGGCCATTCCTATAAATAGTACAAGCCATAGGACACTCAAAACTAACTTGTTACACTTGAAAAATACTTGAGCATACCTGAGCAATCTGTTGCAAGCAATTTGAGCATTGTGATCATTGGCCTACTTTCTCCTTAGCTCAAATTCGTGTCCTATAGGCTAGCATCTCCTTACTACAGCACTTACACTTCTACACTCATTGGTTAGGAGATCAATACGCTTGATATAGGCAAATCAAGCCTTGTGCTTAAAAGGATAAGTTGTAATTTCTATTTCCTTTCTTGTTCCTTTTTATCCTTTGTATTCTCCTTGCTACTCCTAGGGTTGGAGGCTGCGGATTGGAGAGAGTTTGACTTCTCAGGTGGAGAAGGGGACTTCAAGCTACTTCAAGAAGGCTATCGCACGGGAAGCTACTTCAAGAAGGCTATTGCAACGGGAAGCTACTTCAAGAGGAAGGCTGCTTCAAGGTGGTGCAATTACTTCTAGGTGAAGGCTGCTTCAAGGTTGGGCGATTACTTCTAGGTGAAGGCTGCTTGAAGGGTTTAGGAAAAGAAATTGTATTTTATGTAAAATCCTTGCGAGGTAATAAAATAAATTTCTTTTCAAATCCCGGTTGGGTAAGCAACCGGGTAGTGGACTGACTTCCTTAGTGTTTGCTAAGGTTGGAACCACTCTAAACTCTTGTCTTCTTGTCCAATATCTTTGTGGTTGTTTTGTTTGAGTTAAATAATTGTTAAAATTGTTATAAAACTCTATTCACCCCCCCTCTAGTAGTTTTCATGTTTGTTGAGGTTCTATCTCAAAAGGTCATATATCATGGTTAAACCATACATTTTAAGTGAACCACTAGTCCAATAGGTTCATAGAACAAAACCATAAACCTCTTGACCATCTAGGGGTTATAAACAATTGTTTCTGCTGGTTGGTGACCACTAGTTGTTCACCTAATAGAAGGACCATCGAGTGCTGGCCTTGAAGGTGGCTCATCCATGGGGGGCAAACCCTAGTTCAACCCTAGAAGGGTAATTCCACCAAATCAAGGTACAATTCAGTGCCCATGGCTCAAAAAGATCAATAATGATGAGAAATGATCTAAAGAACATAACTCATGTGAAAAATTGCAAATAAAACATCTCAGTTGGGAAAATTGTAGAAAAGTCTAAAATGTACATAAAATTGCATAACTTGCACAAACAATGTTCAAATTGGACCAAACATGAAAATTAAGCTTGTAACATGATTTAAAAACACCTAAAAAGGTTATATTAAGGATTTAAGAGCTTATTTATGATAATTAAGCTTGTTCAACACTTTAAGCACGATTATGGGTCTCACAACCATAAACCCCTAACATGGATTTTGCCTCAGAAATGCAAGGTAGACAAAGATGGGTACTTCTCATGCACCTCATCCTCAATGTTCCACATGGTTACTTTAACCTCATGGTGATGTCACATCATTCTCATAGAAGTCATATTCTTCTCCCTCAACTCCTGCATGTGTCACCTTAGTTCAACATAGGAACTACTGTACCACATGTACAGGTCTGGTAGTACTTTTCAACTTGGGACTCTAACTATTATCTTGAGATATTCTCTCTATTGTACCACACATAAGCTAGAGGACATATGTGCTGGATCTTACAAAACATGGAACATCATGTATCTCTTATCATGTGTAATTATATAAGGTTTTATCTCTATGCTCCTTTCATGATTGTTGTAATTAGCAACTCAATCAATCACGTGAGAATCCCTTAATTGTCAACAACTACAAAGCATATGTTCTTAGAAGATTCTTCAATCTTCTCAATGGCAGACTAGCCATCTGTCTGTTTGATGAATCATACACTTGTCTACAACTATTAACAAATATAACTTCTTGGTTGACCTTATTAGGTGTAGGGCAACGCCATTGTCTTCATCTTACCAGGATTCACACAACACACTTAGCAGATGTATCATAACTCCAAGAGGATACTCTAGTTAACCCCCAACTCACTCTTTCTGAACTTGTCACTCATAAGTATAGTTGCTTCAATATCCTTAAGGTTGACCAAAGATGTTAACCATGCACTAACCATCTCTGAAATACTTTGAGATGTCATCGTTGAAAGCTTTTTAGACTTATGAGGCTTGACTTGAGCACTCTGTTCCTCTTATTTATGAATGCTACTGATACAATGGTTAGTCTAAACAACATAACCCTAAACTCATCATGGTCATGTAACTTTTGTCATCGACTCTAACTCTTATCCATTGACATTCTGATCCTAGGTTTATCTTAAAGGAATACGGTAGCACATGTCTGCTGATAAAAAAACCATCTATCCTTGATAGTGGTATTGCTCAACTATCAGCAGACCATACACAACACCATATAATCACTCTTATTTTCCGAAACAACACTTGGAGGATCAACATCAACTCTCTCTCTCTAATGGAGAGAAACACTAGGTAACTCATCCAGTGGATATATTTAACACATATACTATTGGTACACTCCTGATACTAGGATTCGTCACCTTGGTATCCATTACATGTGCTATAAAGAACCCATACCCTGGTCTCATGCACTTCCTCAACATCATAACTGGATAAGAACATATAGGAGGAATCCCCCTAACTCTTGGAAGTCTCAAAAAGCATGCTCATTACAAAACATAAAGATCTTGGAACTACAGTCCAAGGAAACCACACATTATATCAAGATATCCATCCTAGGGTTATAGTGAATCCATGCGTACCAAGTGGCATGAGATCCACTTGAAGGCTACACTTCAAAAAGAAGGAACACAAAGGGAAACACACTTCCCTCATCACAATAGCATTGTCAAGGGGTCACAAGAAAAAGGTAACCAATTCTATCTTCCCCTATGAAGATTACACTTTTTATGTGTAATCTTACCTTTTTCAACTTGGGTTCCTTGCCATTAGAATAGGAATTATCAAGAGTAACGTATCTTATTGCTCTTTTTGTGTATAACTATCCATCATTCTAGTACATGTCCTTTTGTTTTATCATTTTTTCAGCCATTTATCAAGAGGTAAATAATCATATTTCACATTTTCTTCATTAAACATGGATCATCTCCCTAAATTTCTTTCACATGTTATGAAGAATTTACTTTAATACTTTCTCACATGCATAGTTGGTTTGATATTAACCCAGTTTCCACTTTATTCATCTTTCATTATTCTTATTCATCTTCTCATATTATACTTATCATAGGAGTTCTCTCCATCTTATATGGATTTTATACCTTGAATCACTTCATTAGCACTACTTCATATCTATTTTATTGTATTATCTTCTTGAATTACATCTTGAAGAACTCCTCTTTTGCTTATTTGTATTTAGATTTAGGTTTCATGGTGTCTTATCTTTCTCTTATAGTTACCAAACATTCAAGCTTTGATAGATTATGATGTAATTCATATCTTCTTTAGGGTATGATTGAGGCTTTAGAACCATGATTTTCTAGATTTGTTATGCTCTTTAGATTGTTTCAAAATGACTACATGATCAGAGTACTAAAAAAGATAACAATCTAAGAGTCTTGTACTTACCTTTGCTTCAATAATTGAATACCTGACCAGGGCATCCAAGTATTGAGATTAGGAAGTATGCACCATGTTTTCATGTCATGTTCCTTAGACATCATCCTAGTTTGAAGTCCTAGTGTCATTGTAGACTCAACGAACCTAGTGCTCTAATACCAACTAGTGAGAACCCGTCACACTAAATGAGGTTACTCAAAACCTAAAACACGATAAATCACTAATTAAACACATACCTAGAAAATAGGGTAAATTAAAACCAATTTTAATATCACCAACATGCTCAGAAACATTTGCATTGAAGCTCAAGGTCTTTCTTGAATTCATATTATGTCAAGAATTTGACACAATTTGTTCCATGTCCTCAACCACACAATATATACACGGGAGAACATAATTCATACATGCCACATAAAAACATTAACATGGTAACAAAATCTCGATTCATTTGAAACCTCATATACAATTTTCATGCCTAGACCAAAGAGTACATGCATGACCTCTAGGAAACACTAGACATCTAAACAAACTTCTCTAATGTCCATCATCACAGTTTCCTCTCGCTACCATATGTATGCTTTCATTGTTGTCGATCACTAAGAAAATGTGGTGACCAATGAGTGAGACCCACTCCCAACGAGAGATATAACTCTCAACACCACTTATTGATTCCAATAGGTTAAGTAATTAAACATTTTAAGTAGATTAAATATGTATTACAAATAGGCTTAGAAGTAGTGATGATTAACAATATACATAAAGGAGCAGAAAACCATTATCATCATTAGCCTGATTATCACATGTACACTACTAACAATATAAGAAGTCTAGCGGCATAAACATGGCTACATCATACACAAGTGTAGTAGCGCAACCATTCTATTATCGTGAGTAAGTTTAGCAGCATAAGCATGGTTAACAACATTTGCATGTCTATTAAATTTAACAACTCTACATCATATGTAGAGTTAACAACATAAGTGCAACTATCTACATAAACATGATTAGTAGTATAGGAATCTTGTAATTGCAGAGGCATGGCTAACAATATAAGCATGTATAACAACATGTGATAAATATCATCATAAGAATGGACAACAGTAGCAATATATCTATTAACATAAGCATGGCTATTGTATGTACTCAACTACAAACATGAGCATATTCAAAACATAAGCATATCTATGATCTCTTAATGCACTAAACATCATCTCTATGCAAAGAGAATCAAACAAGGATTATCTTTCAATGTAAATCACTGTGTATAACCCTTAATAGATATGCTACATGTCTGTATTACATCTATTATTCAACCATGGGGAGTTTGAGTTGTACCATCCAAAGTCCAACTAATCAATGCTTTTGGTCACAATTAGTTCCATACAAGATCTAGGAGAGCCAGCATACTAAGATCTCTTCCCCTTAGTCAGTACGAGTAAACTACATTGGCATATCAGTCAAACTGCCAACAATGACATATAGTCAAGCTAAAACACCTAGTTCACCCTTGGTACAGGTCCCAACACTAGCCACCTGAGATACAACCACAACGTACTCAGTCACATCATATATAACAAATATTTGAGGCATGAATGCATTCATCCTTCATAACCTGCAATTGTGGATGACAGGGATATGCACTCAACTTGTTACCCCCATATACTCAACATGTTTTGTATGCACTCTGAATTTCCCTTAGTAATACTCGTTTCACCATCCAGCAAGTTCTGACACTGAAGATGGTTCTAAATCACAGGGCACTACATGATTAGGGTTTCACTTAATTAGTTATGCCAATTGGGTGAATTGAGGATTCATCAAACAAGTGGATATACAAACCCTAATTAATTTCTTGAAAATGTTGCTATAAAATAGCTTCAGAAAATATAAAACATATGAGACATATTTCTCCTCATCTCATCATCACATTGTACTATTTACTTTCCATTCATGAGACTACAGTTGCCACCATACTATCAGAGGAGAGAAATCCATATCACAATATCACATGGTATCAACCATTGTCAACATAGGAGGACTACACCTCATTTAGGGCTCAACAATGTCCAAAGGTCCTTAAGACCATCTTATCATTCCGTGTAAGATTATCATTATCTTTCCATGCCTTATAATAAGGATAAAAAAGCATCAACATACTTGTAAAATAGAAGCTCAACATGATATTTAATTTAAAGACTAAAATATGTTCACAAGATAACATTGTACGTTTATCTTAGCCTATAAGACCATTCCTTCAATTATATCACATATAAGAATGCTAGATATGATTGGCAACCATCACACTTATAGTGTACAAGTTTAGCATAAGAAAGCATAAATCATAAAGCTTTGATGACCACTAGTTAACATATTAAAATTATAGTCATTTATTAGTAAGGATATTCCATAATAACATTAATCACTCAAGGAAGGTTAGTATGACTAACCACCATCATTTATTAATATTATGGTTAGGCTCAACAAGATAAGTTACTTTGATGTTACGAATCAACACTCATACCCAAACCCTAACTCATGTCATCCCCATGGATCATGGATGCATAAGGTGAACCATCACCATAACATTCTATAACATCCTCAAGTATGCATCTATACACAACTCAAGATGTAACCATCAAATTACTACATATTACGGTTTTAACAACAATAAGAGAGCCCTTAATTATTCTATTAATCATTCTAGGGGTTATTCATAATCAATCATCATCACTTGGTTATATTAAAGCTAGGTTTAACACACTATACTTCAATAGGGTTACCCAATAACTCATTATGATGATTGTAAATGATATTCATATGAGGGTAAAGGTAAGACTATATAAATAAGGGAAAACCTCCATTGGTTTCAACATCATTCAAGCCAACATTCCACAACATCAACCTAGAACCACTCGATTGTTGAGAAGGTAAAACCATTGGTTGTCTATATAAGTATACACTTTGAATAAACCACATATATATCCCTTGAATTGTGTCCTATAAAGATTCACCATATATCCCTAAACATCCCTTATTTAATAACATAAAGGGTACCATCAGTTGTAGTGATAAAACCCTCCATTAGTTGTACATTTGAAGTAAACCATTTGTCAACAAACAAGCATCCTTAAGTTGATCACATAGGAAAATCAATTCATTCACATTATTAGAACTCACATATTATATTATAGGCTTCAATTCAAACCATTAGATGTTGAAGTATTCAATCTCAACTATTGGGTCCAGTTTCATCATTCAAATTATTGATTAGAGTGTAGGTCTAACCCTTAATTCATTTGATCCAAGAAACCATTGGGTTAGAGATTAAATGAAACAACATTTGAAACCTTGATTCACCATCGATTTCTGTACCGTAAACCACAATTGGTTGTGGAACATTTTACACCATCAGTTGATAGAGTCAACACTACCATCATTTGTCACCATCATATGTTGAGCTAGTATCACCTTTGATTCATGCCATCTTGAGGGTAATAAACCATCGACCATTGTGGTTCCAAAGGATTATAAAACTTGACCTATAGTGTGACTATCGATGGACACCATTGATTGTTATGACCGGTTGACACCATTTGTTGTCACCAATGGTTGACATCATTGGTTGTCAGCACTGGTTGACACCATTGGTTGTCACCACTGGTTCATGTACAAAGATGAAATCAACCTAAAAACTTTAAGTATAAACCATCGATTGAAAGGTTCTAAGCTCCATTGGTTGTCCTACAACATGAACTAAGACTTCCTCTACCGTAGGATGGTCGGACACCTAGTTTTAAGTTCATCTAGATCTGGAAACTAAGCAAGGAACACCAAATTAAAACCCTAAGGAAGCATAGTTTTTTATATGCATAGATCGTCATTTTAGAGCAAGTACACAAGTAAGCAAGCTTGTAGTAATCAATAAATGTGAAAAGGGTTATAAAAGTTTCCTCTAAGAAGATGAACATTCTCTAAAAAGATAGAAAACTTGAGCAAGAATGGTGGAAAACTTTAGCACAAGCTCTTAACTCGACCACTAGAACCTTCCTCCACAAAAAGAAGCAAACCCTAAGCATAAGGAGCACAAAAGGTAGGTTCTTTGAGATTTAGAGCAAGCTTTTCCATGAAATAGCAGAGTTCCATCCAGGAATAAGGTAGACTGAAGAGGATTAGAAGGAAAAACTAGAAAGGAGAAGGATAAACTTACTTGTTTTGGTCAAAAACACCTTAAGGGAGCTTCACTAACCCTAGAAAGAGTAGAGCTAAGCTTTACTTGCTCCAACAAAAAGGTTGGTCACCTTCTTCAACCTTGGGCACCCCTTTCCTCAACCAAGTAGAGAAGGAAAAGATCTAGGTAGGCGAGAGAGATAAGCAACCAAGTTCTCATTTGTGGTTAAGGAAGGAGTATATAAAGCTTTATGAATAAGGAAGAAGCAAAGCATGAGGTGTCTAAACTACTTTCCATGTGTCCATGGCTTAGGACCTCCATTGACATGCGAGCATTAGGTCCACCATCTATTGGTAACTGCTAGTCCATCTAGCCTCCTAGGCCAACCATCGGCTGGTGTCCCTCTCAAACCATCATTTGTTGAGGTTCCATATCAAAAGGTCATGAACCATGGTTCAACCATCCATTTTAAGTGAACCACTAGTCTAATGGGTTCAAAGAACAAAACCATCAACCATCTAGGGGTCACCACCAGTTGTTACCATTGGTTGGTGACCACTATTTGTTCACCTAATAGAAGTACCATCGATTGTTGGCCTTGAAGGTGGCTCATCCATGGGGGTTAAACCCTAGTTCAACCCTAGAAGGGTAATTCCACAAAACCAAGGTACAATTGAGTGCCCCATGGTTCATCAAGCTCAAAAAATAATGAGAAAACATCTAAGGAACATAATTCATGTGAGAAATTGCAAATAAACCTCCCATTTGGGTAAATTGTAGACAATTCCAAAATGTACATAAGATAGCATAACTTTCACAAACAATGCTCAAGTTGGACCAAACTTGAAACTTAAGCTTGTCACATGATTTTAAAACACCTCAAAAGGTTATATTAATACTTTCAGAACTTAATTATGATAATTAAGCTTGTTAAACACTTTAAGAAAGATAAGGGGTCTCATACGACCTCCTTCAATTGATGCACCACAGCTCTGGGCAGTTGCAGACTAGGACCACCACCACATGAAGACACAACCACACCATCGTGGCACCATGACCATCCACCACCCATCATGCTTTTCTAATGAGTTCAACCCAGGGATCCAAGGTAGATCCACCTCACCATAGCACGAAGCCACCACCTCCTCTCCTCTTCTACTGGCTACATCGCCAGTGGATGCAAGCAACAACCAACAACTGCAAGTCCACAACCACCACCATAAAATAGAACCACCTTCACTACCAGTCAGGTTGCTTTAACCAACCCTGAAGGATCCACAACTAAATATCAAAAGGTACCCCCTCGCCTCTTTTGATCACATTTGATAAATTAGTAAATTTAATAAGAAGTAGAGATAATCTATGGAGTATACACATCATTACATATTCCCTAATTGTTGGATCTACTAATGGGGAAAATTAATATATAGGTACATATATGAATGACCCTACCATTTGTTGATTATCGAATTAGGTAGGTTTCCTAAATGATGAACTGAAATCTCGGAATTCTATGAGAATCTTATTTTTACTATGACTTTATGATACATATGGGATGATGAATCCCACTAATGTACTACATTATCATGCTTAGAGAATATTAGTAAATGCTAACGAGATAGCTCTATATTAAGTTTCATGACTAGTATAAAATTGAGTGACCAATTAGTGTATGTTATCTCTAATAACGCATACCTTTTTTATTGTATTTATATACAATGTTGCATGATTAATGTTTGGGTTATTAAGAACCCAAATCTTATTAGAACCATGTTGTCTATTGAGAAACATAAATACTTGATGAGAGAAGATAACTGTAAGATTGAGAATCAATAGGAGAAATTTTATGATGCTTATTGGGAAATGAAAAGTGTATATCTAAAATATGTGACGAAAGATAGGGTGAATATATAAACTAAATACATGTATGAATACATGCTTATGATGATACTATGTATGCGGCTTATGGATTTATGGGTTTTTATTTACAAAGAAATGAATTGTAAATCTTGATTTTGGACATATATATGTGTTGGCCTAGAAACCCATCTGAGATTTACTCGTTAGGAGTAAATCTTGGATAGTCTGTCGTTTCGAACTATTCTTGAACACTTAATCTCACTTAGTATGTAAGTGTATAATGTATATTTGGTTTTCATGATGTTTCAATAAAAATTCCCCATATGTTTTCAAGTGCATGTTTTGGTGGACATTTTCCCATCTACATCGGTGTGCTTGGAGAACTGTGGGGAAATGTTTTCAAAATTTTCTTGAAAACCGAATACACATTATACACTTGTGAGATTAGGTGTTTAGCAATGGGATAGGTGGTACAAATATTCATTACTGAACCCTAAACCCTAAACCCTAAATCCTAATATGTAAACCATAAACCCTAATCTATAAACCCTTATCCCTAAATCCTAAATGGCAAACCCTAGTTTTAACCCTAAACCCTAAACCCTAATACTTGTTTCTCATTGAGTATAGATTGGATAGATCATAAATGGCAATTCCAAATCGTTGCACCCCAGAGTTTATTACTGGTCTTGATCAATTTGTAATATTTTCAGAGGAACATAGGAAATGACCTGGAGATAGGTTCTATTGTTCATGTACGCATTGGTGTAACAACTTGAAAGTCGACATTGTTGAAAAAATCAGAAGTCATGTAATGTGCAATAGGATTTTATAGGGCTATAGAGAATTGTACCGGCAAGGAGAGATTCTTACCATGGGATCACCAGATTCCTATAGAAGTACTTACATTGAAGAAGAAATTGCCACCAATGATGTATATGTGAACAAACCAATTTCGATATACATGGTTGATGTGATGCTAGATAGTTGTGGGGTAGAGTACACCGATCCACATTCCTTATTTAGAAATATTGTGCATGATGTTGAGAGATTGTTATACATAGGTTGTACTAAACTAATGAAGTTGAGCACTATGCTGAGATCGTATACTATGAAGGCTAAAAATAGATGGAGCGACAAAATCTCTACACCATTGTTGTATTTGTTGAAGGAAATTCTTCCCGAAGGCAATGAACTTCCAATCTCAACATACAAATTAAAGAAAATGTTATGCCTAGTGGGGATGAAGGATAAGAAAATACATGCATGCCTGAATGGCTGTGGTGTTATTTCCAAAGGACTATGTAAAATTGAAAGATTGTTCAAAATGTGGGGAATGAAGGCATAGAATGATGACTTTAGGGAAGTCCAAAACTGGCTCTCCTTCCAAGGTGATGTGGTATCTAACTATAATACTCCAGTTTCAATGCTTATTTACCAACCCAGGATGCAAAGAATTTAAGGTGGATGCAGAGGTATAGAAAAATAATGACGGGATCCTACAACATGCATCTAATTCCCAACATTGGAAGAAGATTGATTTATTGTACCATAAATTTGGTGAAGAAGTAAGGAATCTAATACTTGGGCTTTGTACCGATGGGATGAATCTATATGTCACATTGAGCAAACAAAATAGCACTTGGATTTTTATGATTGTTATATACAATCTTCCTTCCTGGTTGTATATGAAAAATAAGTACATCATGTTGTCATTATTGATATCGGGCTCTAAACAACCTGACAATGATATGCATGTTTATCTTGAAACTCTGATTGATGACTTAAAGAAAATCTATGTAGAAGGTGTGATGAACTATGATTTTTTGTGTAGAGAGACATTTCATTTGCATTCTATGTTGTTTTTCACTATTAATGAATTTCCAACATATGGGAATTTGTCTGGATACATTGTAAAAGGATCCAAAACATTTCCCTATCCATGAAGAGAACACTGATTCAATACGATGAAAATATGGTAGAAAGATTGTGTATCTTTTCCACCGAAGATTTCTTCCAAAAGTTCATCCTTACTGAAGGTTGCACAAAGCGTTCAATGGACCGAATGAGGAACGGAGTGCCCCTAAAACTATATCAAAGGAGTTTGTTTATGAAAGTGTAAAAGACTTTATCAATGCATTCACTAAAAGATCAAAATGTACCATTCTCACACGGAGTGACAAATCTTTATACAAGAAGAGATCAATATACTTGGATCTTTATTATTGGAGTTCTTTTGTAGTTAGACATTGTATCGATGTAATGCAGGTTGAGAAAAATGTATGTGATACTATCATTGGTACTCTGTTGAATATACCAGTTAAGACTAAAGATGACATCAATTCTAGAATGGACCTATGTGAAATGAGAACAAGGAAAGAATTAACAAAAGAAGTTAGTAGTCATCAAAAAACATATTTATCTCTTGCTTGTTACACATTGTCTAGAAAGGGGAAGAAAAAAAATTTGTGATTGTTTTCTTAATGTTAAGGTACCATAAGGATACTCTTACAATATCCGTAGACATGTTTAAATGAAGGATCTCAAGCTGATAGATCTTAAATCTCATGATTGTCACACTGTAATGCAAAAAGTATTGCCCATGGTAATTCAATCTATATTGTAAAAGCATGTAAGGTTTGAAATCACATGGATTTGTTTCTTCTTCAACACTCTATGAAGCAAAGTTATTAATCTTGAGAATCTCAATAAGTTGCAAAGAGAAGTGGATGTTACCCTATTCCAACTTAAGATGTATTTTCCTCATCCATTCTTTGATACCATGGTACATCTTGCCATCCATTTGACTAGGTAAGTGAAAATGTTGGGACCAATTTTCTTGCATTAGATGTATCCTTTTGAACGGTATATGAGTATTTTTAAAGGTGATGTTTGAAACCGTTATTGGCTTGAAGGAAGTATTATTGAGGCTTATGTGGCCGGGGTGGTTATGGATTTTTGCAATGATGTTCTGAGTTGTAATGAAGCTCTTATAAATGACAACAATATTGAGGACTATTCTGACAGAGGGACTTTAGAGCACAAGTGAAAGTAATTAGTCGTGATTTGTGGGAACAAGCACACTTAGATATTTTACACAACATCGATGAAGTGAGTAGTGATATCATGAACATTCAAATTTCATCAAGAAAAAATATCCTCAAGCCAATTAAATGTGGGTTTCTAGAGAGAATAATAATACATTTATTAGGTGGTTTGAAGATAAAGTCTTACATCAACTATCTCAAACACCAAATAACGTTGATGAAAACATCAAATGCCTCACCTTTAAACCTATAATGAATGTTATGTCTTATGAAGGGTTTGACATGAATGGATTTTAATATTACACAAAGCATCAAAATGATAAGTCATTCAAACAAGTGGCATCACCCTTCAAACATATTCATTGTATTTTTTAGTGCGAAAGATAAGAGTCTAAGAGTTTAACTACATAGATTTCAAAGTTCAGTCTTTAGGTGTAATTTGGTTCATAACACCAAAGGAGTTGTAGTGGATGAATTGGGTTTCACATTGGTGAATTTTGAAAAGATTGGTGAGAAGGGTGAGCCATTCATAATGGCATCAAGGGGAAGAAAGTATTTTATATCAATGATCTTGTAAATGAAAAATGGTCCATTGTTCTTCATGGTAAAAGGCAGTTCATTACAGATGTTATAGATGAAGAAGAGTACTATGACAAGTGTGATAACTCCAGTCCATTCTCAGCTGGCTTGCTAACACCAAATATTGAAGCTAACACTGACTTATATATGCATGGATATCACATTGAGGGAATGTCAATTGATACAAGATCTAAATATTAGATCATGGTTTTAGTTTTTTAAATGTTAGATAAGAATTTTACATTCTTTATCACTTATATTTCATTGTTTGAGTGTTTTTGATATGAAATTATTTTAGATGGCGTATGACCATGAGTTTGATGATCGTGATGATGATTATCGTGAGGATAAGAACCTTGACAATGTTCACGGTGAGGATGAGTGCCTTGACACTGTTGTAAGTTGTATTGTTTTATTACATAGATGTGCATTTTACAATGTCTATCTTGTTGTATTATTTTATCACATATATAAGTTATATCTTTTTATGAATTATGTGTGATTTTTGACAATTTGAGCATGATGATGTGTGCCCTGAGGATCTTGTTAATCTTGATGTGCAACATCATAAGCGTGCAACAATATGAGGCATCATCACGATGAATAAGTTACTAGAGCAAAGGTGTAACAAATTGAAGTTGGACGTTGAGTTTGATAATCAAGGAAATCCTATTGGGAAGAACTACATTTCTTTTGTGTCATATCTAGGGGTTCTTACTCATAGAAGAATGAATGTAAATGTAGAATCTTGGTATAAAGTTGATCCAAGCAATAAAGACTTAATATGGAAGGAACTATGTGTGAGATATTATCATTTATAATTCTATTTTGAATGTTGTTTATAACTTTATTTTTAAGAATATTCCATGAAGTATATGGTGTCTTTTGCAGAGCATATTTGAAATGGATAAAAAATTGCATTGTAAAAAGGTGATGCAAGGTCATGGAAGGATACTAAGGAATTACACAACAAATCTGACAAGGGAATACATATGGAACATTGAGAATAAGAAGAAGTCCACCATTGTGCAATGGAACTATCTTGACCCAAAGGTGTTGGAGTTGGTTTTTTCTAAGAGGCAATTGACAAATTTAAAATATTAAGCCTCACTCCTCATATTAAATTCATTATATTACATATTAAAGATATGGTTTGGACTAACCAGGTATAAGCAATGCTCAAAGGGAAATGCATGCAAAGAACGTACACAAACACATGACGGGTCTAGGTGGCTATGCAAATCTTTGCCAAGAGCTATTGCATGCATCTTCTTCTCAGCAACATACTCCTGGGACTGCCGAGTCCCCTACTACTACTGAACCTCCACTTCTCCATGAACTATGGATTTTTGGGAGGCAAATCAAATCTGGAGATACACCCAACCCTCTAACTGTTGAGGTGGCTACAAAAATGGTAAAATTCAACTTTTAGAGAAATTGGTATTGATGATTGTTATGCTTCACTTACCAATTACTATTGATGATGATTAGAGAGAGATCCATGAGCAAAGGAAACAAGAAAATTCATCCCTGAGGTTACAAGAGATGAATTGATAGTTTTTCTAGGTAAACCAGAACATCCTGGTGTGTTAGGGTTGTGGACATTGGTATTTGAATAAGAGACTTCTTTGGGACGTCAGAGCATAAGTGCAATTCTTTCTAGAAAGGGGGATTCTAGAAGAAAAGGTATAAGAGATGATTACAAAGGGTATATAGGAAGCAATGAGAAAGTATCATTCTTCTCAGACAGTACTTGTGGAGCCCCACTCTTCATATGATGTAGACCCTCCAACAATAGAGGTGGTTGGGATTAATCCCTTAACCCACCACCTAGTACGCCTACTCTAAGGTTTTTATGTCATTGTAGTCTTTCAAAACGACAAGTTTAGGTATATATATAACACTATATGCAAATTTGTAGGGGTTGAGGCCAAACAATATTAAATTATAAGAATATGTCATTGTTGTGGGTGAGCATAGACATCCCTTGCAAGTGATGAGATTCAAGGTACTTCAATATCGTCGATGCAGTTCTGTGATGCCGAGGCTTGTCTACGTCCCTTGGTAGTAGACTGCAATGCCATATGACCACCCCTAGAACAAGACAATAGGTGAAGCAAAAGGCAGCGTGGTCATGTGTCCAAAAGTGGGAGTTGTCTATACCGATGTATGCTAAATTTACATTGGTTTTATATCTATATATACATGACAATTGATATCATATTAAATATATGTAGGGCATAGTGCCTAAGAAACCACTTACATCTCATCCACCACCTCCACCTCCTCAATGACCTGGTTGGCTTACAAAGGACCTATTTGACTCGGTAGGTCCTCAGTGTAGGGGTATGGTAGTATGGATAGGTGAACATGAAGAAGGGTCTCCTATGATGGTCATATTAAGAAGGATGTTGTAGCCAAACCTCATTATACTGGTATATTTTTGCAAGATGTTTTGGAGATGTTTAATTATTCTTGGTTGAATACATCTATGATATAACTTTAGGTTTGGTGAGATCTTATATAGATAAATACCTCATTTTATATATTTTCATCTATTTTCTTATATATTAATGCATACATGATATATGTTTTATAGCCACTTACATAGGGTATGTATACAGTTTACGCTATACCAAGTGGCATTTCTAGTTCCATCACTAACTATCCGTGTAGTTAAAGATCCTACATCTATTACCCAATACTCCTCTAGACATTTAAACATTTTGGTAAAGTGAAAAAGAGTGTGACATTATCTTCGTATAATATTGTGTAACTTTACTTACTTTGCTTATAATTTTGACGTACAAATTACATTTTATTATGGATTTTGTGATTTATTTTTTTTGCCTTCAATTCACTCAGGAATTTCCATTGAGTGTTATTGGTTATTTTCTCATCATGCTAACTGTGTATTATGTAGATCCTAAGGGTGACAAAGTAGACAGTGGGGGACATGAACTAAAAAGGCATTATTCACATAAGTAAAATTTTATATTTATATTCATGGACATATATTATTACATGACAATTTACTAATGCAGTTCAATATGTTACATTAACATATAGGTCTATAAAATATTTGAAATGAAGGAAAGGTGAACAACAAAAAGAAAGAGATTATACGACAACATCTGACAGTTCTTATGGAGAGGAAAGATAGTCTAGAAATCTACCCCACTAGCTTCATGGGAGAAAGTAATATCAGGAAGACCAATGGCATCTTAGGTATTAAGCTGATGCATGATAGGAACCAGGCTCTGATTATGAAAAATGTCTGGGACATTAGTAGTGGAAGACAATCATAGTTGTTCATAGACACGAGGAATAAATACCAACACAAAAATTCTAGTACCATCACCAATGCATCTAGGCTTAGGAGAGAAGTAATGCAAGCTTGGTCCATCATCAAGCAACATTCATATATCACAGTCATCAATGGTGCAACAATGAATTTCTGGGATGATGAATGGGTATGTAACAAACTCACTTTCTGCGTCCCTCAATTAAGGAAAGACCTTTAAGTTGAGAACCATTACCTATATTCTCAAGGATCTGGATTTAGCAAATAATCAATAATAGAAAACATATTTAATTAAATTTAAAATATCATTTACAAATTGTAAAGTGTAAAGTGATATAACTCATGGAACTAATACCTATTTGGAAGACGTATCAACTATCCAGTCCTCCTTGGTATAGCTTTAATATCTTTGATATCTTTCATCTTATTCTTCATGTCTTTTATCATGTGAAACATATACCTAGAATGACGACAAACAAAATGCGGTCAGCCTATTACTATACTGTGTACATGGGGTGCAACCAAAATATGTGCAACTAACATGATCACATAATAAGCATCAAATATTGCAAATAAGACTGGCATATTCTTTGCATATCCTAACCCTTACTGCATATATTATCGTGGGTGTGATCATTGTCCCATTCAGAGCTCGTGTGCATCAATCCTTGATATACGTTAGCTTAGGGTTTAGAATATTATCATTTACTTATGTGATACTCATATTGGCATTATAGTTGAATATGAATTAAATAAAAAACCAACCGTTTATTTATCGAATTAGTCCTCAAAATCATTTAGAAAAAATTTGCAAACTATATTCTAGATAGCCATAATCGTAACCACGTACCTTGATGGTGAGACATGAAGATTATCATACTTCATGTATATTCAATCAAGCGAATCAATATATCTAAGAAAACCAAGCATTCATCATTTATAATTTGCATGATGTAAATCCAAAAGTGTCACCAAACATAATAATCACATTAAACCCTACTCGGCCCTAATCTAGGGTTTAGAGTTCCTTGGTATCAAGTTACCATTTGAGTTATACTTTGAAATCATAATTCCCATGAATATCATGTTAATGTCTTAAGAACCATAATTCATATTAAGTGTAACCATGATGATTCCATCTACCATGTTATAGTATCATGAAAACTTATACAAAATTAGTCACATTAAGATCATAATATCATTGATATCGAAGATGTTAATTACACATGTTTATGATCATCCACACTAGAAATCCTAGTTTCTCATAAATATCGGTAAAGATGACAAATTAAATGTTTTTAGAATATTCAAACATCTTATTACACAAATATACAGTTGAAATGCATCAGTCACCACTTTAGCACATATTGCACTACTTTTAGAATAGGAAGTAGATTCATCTCTCATTAAGATTTTATTTGGATTCTATGATTCTTCTTGATCAATTTTCATATATTATATGCCCCATACGAGCTAGCAATATTTAGTTATGATTATTGTAAAATAAAGATAATTAGGACAATCAGATTAAGCCATGCCATTATTATTGACATTATCCAATAATGCCCATGTGGCTAGCCTGACCAATGGTCACAGGGCCTCTCATCCTGACATCCTTATGTGGCTAGGACTTAAAAACATAATGAGAAACCAACTTTGCCTTTACCTGACATTCAATGAGTTAGGGCTATGTAGGTCTTTTTCCCTGTCTTTGTCTCCCACCTCATGTAACTCTTTCTCTCGTTCTGTGATGTAGCATCACGTGAGATGCCCCAACCAAGTCCTGCTGCCCATGGACTCCTCACTTCTGGCAGTAGAGAGTTAGCCAACTATTCCACCACTCCCACAACACTGCCCACTGCCACCACCACATTCAAGGGCGTCACAACCTCAATCCTCCTCTCCACATTGCCAGTGGCTACTCGCCTAATCTGTGGAAGAGCAATGCTACTTCATGACTACCTCGGCAGCTACTAACACCCTTCTATCCACCATCCCACTTATGTGGTAGTCAAACAAGACCCTTTTCTTACAACCATCACGATCTCCAGAAGGAGAAGGGGACAGAAATCCAGAGAGGAAAGTATGTCCTTGTTCCTGGCTCTGACTGAGTTGATGCATACAGTGACTATTTTGCAGGCCTAACTAGAATGGCAAGAAGGTTTCGGCTTCTTGGACCTTGTAGGTTTCTTTGTGGTAGCAGAGGTGATGTGACATAGTCTAAGATGAAGGATGTGACTTCCAAGAATCTATATATTTATACCTTCTTAGGAGGAACCCTAGTGATCATATAATGAGACAAAGGAAGGGGGAGAGGGGGAGAAGAATCGAGAGGAAGCTAGGGTTTCATATGCACACAGATGTGAGTCAATCACGTAGAACCAACCACTAATATAGAAGGAATTTTAAATGTAGTCTCCCCCGACTCCCATGGCTAGACTTTCTTAAACCAAAAGCCATTAAAGCAAAGATACTCCTTCCCATTAAACTCTCTCTCTCCCACGGATATGGAAAAGTACTTATGTAAAAAGACATGTATAAATGTTAAACAAAACACATTCAATAGATCCCAATAAGGAGACACATACGTCCACAAAATATTACCAACTATTATACCAGAAATCTAAAAAGAGATCATATTACTATTTGGTATATATTGAATACATTGATTCTTAAATCTTTGGAAACTCTTTATGATTTGAAATCTAGATCATTCCTTGTCTATTCTTTAATGTATTTCTTAAATTGAAATAGGAACTCATAAAGACTTTTTCCAATCTATATTCAGTAATTGAGATTTATGGGATATCTTTCCCATATAAAACAAGCTCTTTTTAGACATTGTTTAAAACAATACTATTATCTCATATAATATCCCTTTCTCCAATTTCTAGAATTTTCTTCCTTTCTTTAATAGTAATTCATGTTTCCAAAAATTTATGTTGCCAAACTGGCTAGATAATTACTATTTTAATTATCTAAAACACCATGTATCTTATTTTCCTCTAGAAACTTGATAATTATATCATATATCATATCAAAAGGATATTATTACTTATTCATGTATGAATTCCTTCTTTTTATTTATTTTGTTCCACAAGAACTCATGCTACAAGGGTGATTAATCTTATTATTCCATGAATAATACCATTAGGGAATATTCAAATCAATTCATATATATAACTCAATTTCACAAAATTGAGGATATTACAGGATACCTAAGGTAGGGAAGCTTAGGGACCATGCCATTAGACATATACCAACTGAACTACTTGATCTTATAGTCAGTAGTGTAATGTTAGATGACGTACATGGGACACGACATTCTTGAGTGCCTGACTGCTGGACAAAGCTAACAACAAAATCAAACACATCAATCCACCATCCATAAGCTCCAAACCATACATGAAGACCTTAGAACATACTGCTAACAGAGAGTTCACTACTAAATCAGCCTACATGGAGATTCACAAACACAAAGAGTCCACTGGAGATGGAAAATTGGTGAAAATTTGGGGAACAAATGTCTCAGAGAGGGCTATAATGTTCATGTGGCTTGTAAGCCACAACTCTATACTCATGAGTTTGATTCGAGTCAGATGAAATATGTACATCGATCACCTCTACCCAATATGCGAGGACCATGAAGCAACTATCATGCATGTGTTGAGAGATTGCCTGAAAGTGAGGAACACTTGGTCCATAGTTCTGAAAAATGGAGTTACTGCATAATTCATACAAGAAACCTTCCTTACTATCTAGATCATTTGGAACATGTGAAGGGATGGTGTTCTCTCCCAAACTTTCTTAAACATGCTTGCATATCTGGAAGGCATGCAATGCCTGGGTGTTTGAGCAAAAAGTGGTTCCTTTGGGACACACAGAAAATTCTATTTTCAAAGAAGTGAAGTCGATAATAGATTACGGGAAG
The DNA here is from genome assembly GCA_963693085.1 of Alisma plantago-aquatica. Taxonomy (NCBI): domain Eukaryota; kingdom Viridiplantae; phylum Streptophyta; class Magnoliopsida; order Alismatales; family Alismataceae; genus Alisma; species Alisma plantago-aquatica. The sequence goes on from OY856412.1 coordinate 51,572,677, forward strand.
GGAAACTAGAAGAAACCTCGAGCAAATTCAACAAGCATATTGGAAGAGACCTCAACCAGACTGCATAAAATTCAACACAGATGCTGTTGTGGCAAAAAATGGCACTACCATCTCAGTCATAGCATGTAAAAACAAAGGTCACTGGATAGGGGCGATCAACACATCTAGGAAAATGTAAGGGGTTCTTGAAGCTGAGCTCTGGGAAATCAATGTGGCACTAGAGATTGCCACAGAAGCCGGCCTTCCAAAGTTGGAAGTATCGACATATAGCCAATGTGCAACCAACATGATATCCGTAAACAACACCCTGAATCCTCGATATGCAAACTGGGTTACAGACATTTATAAAAATGATAAAAGATGGATGGTTGATGAAATTTGAAGGACAAGAATCCAACAAAGTAGTTGACTTCTTGGCTAAGAATCATTTAAAAATAAAATTTAGGTCTTTTCCTTTATAAGACCTCCCGAACAGGTTCACTATCTATTGAATAAAGACTATACTGATAGTAGTACTACCAGGTTTGTTTCCCCGCAATTCCAAATGATATGTAATGTTTTTCAAAACTTGTATGCATGAGGAAGGGGAGGTGAATGGATAGCCTCCTGTGTTACCACAAAAATAAAAATTGATAGTATAGAAGAATGTTGAGGTATTTTTTTTTAATCCAATGCATATTTATGCCAACTATGCTTACTTTTATTTATTTACGTTTTATATGTTGACACTTATAGTGTCATGTACAAGACAATGGTTGGGCATGCAGATACTATGTGATGCGGTATATGGATATGATTTTCAGACATGGAGCACTAGACATCAATTGCATAGAAAATGTAATCTATACATATAGTCTTGATCATCATAAGTATATAGTTTCATTAGATAATATGAATCTATCAAAATTTTGAATTATATACGTCAATATCTTTGTAGGTGTTTAAAAGGAAAGACTTCTATATGACTGAAAAGCTTAATGAGATACAAAATCCCTATACAATAGAAAAACTAGATGAGATACAAGAACAATGGGCACAAACCTTCATTAAGGATGTCAACTTTGACTTTAATTGGGATTAAACAGTGACTTTTCTAAACTTTGATGTCATTATTTCTATATACATGCACTGCTTATGACTTTTCTAAAATTTGATGTGAGTTAATTATTGGTGCATTTGTGAATGATGAATATATAATGTGTGTGAATGTGAAGATGAATGAATACAAATGATAATTGTGTTTCTTCATGTCATGAGAATGGAGTTGGTGCATATATGAATGAAGTATCATGTGTGTGAATGAAGTATGCATGTGTGGAATGATTGTAATGAATGAATATGAATTATGTTTGAACATGTGATGAGAATGGTGGATTCTATTTGTTATTGCATGTTTAGCATATTGTTTGTTGCCCTGTTGTTTAGCTAAACTCACATGATGTTATTAACCTGTAGTTCTGAACTACCGATTTTGCATCCTATTAACCAGTCAGATAGCAGGTTTGCAGACCTACTATTTAAAAAAGCAAAATTTAGTCATCGGTTATCCTAAAAAACCAACAGGTAAGGGTCTTCAAAGTCGGGTTTGGGAATAAAATTGATATTACAAGACTAAACCAGAACGACTATGTCGGACAACATGACCATTCTTGGTAGCACGACCATTGTCATCAGTTTCTTCTAAGTGACCGTCACTTTATCTTAATCGTCAGTTGTGTGTTCAGAAACTGATGACTATGATGCAAAATAGGTATCGGTTCCTTTTGCAACCTGATGACAAAGAGTCCTTTTCCATTTAAAAATGTGACATAGTATTGACAAATGACGTCAGTGTCTATTGCCCAACTAATGACTAAGACACATACACATGTCAGTTTGATTTATCATATCAACTGAGGGTGGATCTCCATCATTGGTTTTGGTGTCCCCTTAGGACTGACATCTTAGACATGTAACTCTAGTGTTTCCCACATACATTTCCCTTTATAACTGACGTCGTAGGTTTGTTTTAAATGACACTAGAGGTAGTTTCTCTACTAGTGTCCATCTTGACTATATTCATACTCGTGATTTGATCGAGGTGCTTTGTGATTCTATAGTGACCGACATCACTATGATGCTCTCCTACATTTTGTGAAGTATCCAATCTTATGATCACCAAAACTAAGCTATGATTTAATTTATCAATCCAAAATGTTCAATAGTTGTTCCACACATTTTATGTAATCCTTATATCAAGAAAAACATAATAAAATTAAATTCAAGAGTATATATGCATCCAAAACTATAGAGAGGTAGCTAAACTCCATAATTTAATGTTAATAACTTTTATATCACTCTTTCTACTTTAACAAAACCCTTTCAAGCAAGCTCTACATGGAATAACTATATAAGTTATGGGAGGAAAAACTATGCCTTGTATGTTTGTAGGTGTTCTTGATGACATGATGTTATCATTAATGTATAGGATGAACTTCATGAGGATCATGTCCATGTGAATATGTCTTAGTGACCACATGTCATGAACTATGGGGTGTATATATGAATTAAAATGACTATGAGAAGAATGGATTGAATACTCATCTTAGGGGTTATCAAGGTTAAGTCTTGAATTCCTTTATGTATGGTCATGATAGGAAATTAGTATTGCCTCACTACATAAGCTAGCATATCATTTCATTATTGTATGAATCTGAGTGAAAGCATCATTGAAACTTTATAGAGCTCGTTAAGAGATTTGTCTCTATGAACGTCCATGAATTGATGGTCCTTGATCATAAAGATAATAGTAGTAACAAATTTCTAACTAAATCATTCTGATCATGAAGTAATAACGTAAGGATGCATCTATTTCTACTTCATTAGTATCACCTAGTTCAGTCAAGGAAATCAAACTTTTTTTATCAATTGGATCTAACATATATTGGAAATTGGTATATTAGATTAGAAATTGGTATATTTGTCAAAAAATCATTGGGTTTATCCTGATTAGTCTAACATAGAACTGACCTTGAGCAACATTTTTCAACCAGACTTGGTCTTTGGGCCTTAGTTCGCCTTAACATCCATTTATGACTAATGGGTCCTTCCCGTGGCAATTTTTCAAAGGATTGGCACTTGTGGAAATATATGCTTGGTATAATGGAAATTTGTAATAAAATGTGGTTTATTGTGTTAAATGAATGTCTTGTGGTGGTGTTGTGTTTTTTTTGATATCTTATTATTTTGCAAAGAACTCATGTTAAACATAACATGTGGTTTTTTAATCATTTGATAGGATATCAATGTGATTTTTTTTATGTGTCTTGTTTTTCAAAAAAAATCATGTTAAGAGATGAATATTCTATACCTATAACAAAAAAATATCAACTTTAGAGAGTCAATATCTTGAATCTTGACATAGCTTCAAATTTTCCAAATAATAAGCTAGGTTGAATATGAAACATAAAAGGTATACCTTTTATTATCCCAAACAAGAGCATTAATTAAACTACGACATACATCAATTTAAAACTTCAATTATATTGCAACTGTAATTGAGTATATTTGCTAATTTGATCCTAAAATATCCAATGATATCCCACTCTAACTTAGACTATACATGGCTCTACTGTAGCACGGCCGTTCAAGGTGGCATGGCCATTCCGAGTCAGTTCACTACAACTGTTCTGTGTTGCACGGCTGTGGTGATCCTAGCTGCAATTAAGGATGACTCTATTGATTTGCATGTGACCTAGCATGACCATTCTGTGGTACCACGACCACACTGGATTCTGGATCTGCACTTTGACTTGATTCTTTGGATTATCTTGGACATCTTTGTCAATGGATCTTTGGAAACTAAGGGTAGATTGAGAGAGCATCGTGCTTCACTTGGGGTCTCTCCAAGGTTAGAGAAACCCTAAGATCACTCCTTCTCTCTCTTCCATCAAGCGTGGTCCAAATGCCTGAAAAACATGCAAATAATGTCCATAAGTGCATTTTACACAAATATGAATATTATGGGAAATGACATGCAACCTAATAGTTATAGATATGATTGAAATGCAAAATAACACAAGATGAAGGCCTAAAATATGGTTGCATCAACACTTTGTCTAATATGTTAATCATTACCATTATATCTAGTTTATAAATTCTAAAATATGATTTTATAATATGCATAGTGACAATAAAATGTTTGTAGCTATGCCATCGCCCAAACTTCACTCAATTTTATCTGAGTTATGCTAACTCGGTCATCCATTCAATATAAGGAGTGTTAATTGCATTATATGTAGTAGGATGTGAATGTGAAAGTAACTTCCCTAACATATGGTTGCCGCATGTAGAGGAACGTTGAGATAGTCAAAAACATCATCACTATCTACTAATCATTAAGAGATGACACTCTCACATGTAGTTGGCACTGAGAAAGTAGCCATTCCCGATATGATCAGTGTGGGCTCGACAAAGGAATATAAATACAAAGAAATAAACATGAATGAGGTGAAGAGGGAGGAGATTAGAGGATAAGGAATGGGAAAAAGGGAGATAAGAGGAGGGTTATACACATGTGTGATGGTAATTAAATCTAAACTCTTATGAAAAGAATGTTGCATGTATAGGTGTGTCTATTAAGGAATCTATACCAATCATGACTTATTGGCAAGTGGTGGAAGGTAAGAGTTGGGAAAGATGAGGTAATTACAATATGAAAAATGTTTGATGAACGTTGCTATTGAGACATTGCAATGCAAGGTAGGTTGATTTCTTTAGAAGAGAAGTGCTAATAAATTTTCATACTAACTTAGTGTTATGCGCATTAAAGAATATTGATAATTGAAATTAGATTGATGTTGATTTCAACCCATTATAGCCAATTCTTTAGAGAATTATGTATTTTCATATAGAACCATCCTATATTTGGCATGATTTCTTGGAATAATTGAATTTGCATTTGAGTCTTCCCCTCATATGCCCCATCTTATTTTCCTTTGCCGCTTCAAACCCCATCCTATATAACCATTAAATTGGTAGCACATTCACTATCCCCTTAGGTTTTGATCGGTTTGCTGTAAGCGGACCAAAATGCTAGAAATTAGATTTGTGGAACAACTTTTTGGATATTTGTTTTGAGTAACTCTGGAAAATATGTGTCGTAATATTTTTTCGAGTTTCATTGCGTATACATAGTTTATTTTCTGAGCTTCAGAGGAAAAATGGGTGAAAACAAATTTTGCTCCCCATCAATCCTTGCCTTTTTGGCACGTGTCTTGTTCCCTTGGTGGCCTGCCTAAATCTCTCTCAGTGATCAGATGCATTACCAATGTCATCTTGGCTAATTAGTGAATGATGGCAGAGGGTGGAGGAAGGTTAGGGAAGCATCCTCTCTGCCCCTCTAGATAAGGAAGTTTTTAAGGAAATGTGTTGGTCATGTGTGGTGGGCTAAATGTTCGCCTCACGCGCTACGGATTGGGTGATTTTCTAGGGGAAAAGTTGATTTGGAAGTGTGATGAGGTGGATATTAATTGGATATTAGGTGGAAGTTGTGTAATGGATAAATATACTTTGTTTTGCTGATAAATTTTGAACTGTAATGAATTTTTTGACGAAACAAAAACCATTGGATTCCCTATAAAAATACATTCCAAAAAGACTAATGTTTATATATTTTTGACAAAATAATACAAAAATGATATGTATAGGTGATGTGATGAGAGAGAAAATTATTTTATTTATAATTTTTAAAAAATGATGAATTTTTGGATGAACTAAAGACAATCAAATTTTTAATAAAAAATACATTCAAACAAAATGTAATGTTTATATACTTTTGAGGAAAGAGGTAAAAAGAGAGGAGAAATGATGTGATGATGGAAGATTAGAAAAACGAAGAGAAAAGTTGTGGGGGAAGATGAGGGAAATGAGAGAAGTAAAGAGAGATAGGAAATGAGAGTAGTAAATGGAGGACGAAGAAAGTAGGTATGTATTCATGATAATTAGGCGTGTATTTATTATTAAATGCATCCAGAAATTGATAAATGCGTGCTAAAAAATTAAGTGCTTGAAAATAGCGAATATGCGTCTAAAAATAGCTAGGCGCCTAAAGATGACTATATAACACCTAAAAATGAATAAAAACATCAAAAATAATGATATGCCCAAAAATGGCTGGAAAGCACCTAAAAATTACTAAATAGCGCCTAAATGGTTAGATAGCGTCCAAAAATGGCTATAATCGCCCTTAAATATCTAGAAGAATTTTTTTATAGTTTTAGTTGTCAATAAACTATTTCTGGGTGTCAAAAAAATCTATTTGGGCATCATTACCTTGTAATTGATTGTCAATTACCATTAGTCGTGATTTAACACATAATATTTATTTGGGAGCTATTTTTATGATTTTGAGTGTCAATGTACTATATAAAGGCGTCAGCTAACCATCTTTGGGTGTCGATTAGCTATTTTTGGGTACTGTTAAGTTGGTGTAGGGCGTTAAGTACCCTCACACTTTATTTAATGTGTACAACCATATTTGGACATCATTAAGTTGTTTTTGTGTGTCAAACAAACCTATTTGGGCGCCATGATGTTGTTTTGGTTGTCAATTACATTATCTGTGATTTAATGCGTACGATATTTACTTGGGCCCTATTTTCATACTTCTGAGTGTCAATGAACTGTTTTTGAGCATCAATGAATCTTCTCTAGGTGTCAATTAGCTATTTTTGGGATAATTAAGTTATGTATAGCCATATTCGGGCGGTGTCAAATAAACTTATTGGGCGCCATTATGTTCTTTTTGATTGTCAATTACCTTAGTTGTGGTTGAACACTTACAATATTTACTTGGGCATCATTTTTATATTTATGGGTGTCAATGAACCATTTCTGGGCGTCAACGAACCATTTCTGGGTGTCAATTAAACCATGGGGTGCCAATTCATCTATAGATTTACTAATTATTTGAGCATCAAACAATCATTTCTGACCGTCATTAAGTTATTGTTGGGTATCAAACAAACCTATTTGGGTGCCATTACATTATTTTTAGTTGTCAATTACCTTAGTTATGATTTAACACGTATAATATTTTCTTGGACTCCAATTTTTATACTTATAGATGTCAATAAATCCTTTCTGGGTGTCAATGAACCATCTCTAAGTGTCAATTAACCATTGGACACCAATTCATCTGTACATTTGTTAACTATTCCTTTTTTTATATTTAGCCAATATTTTATTTTTTCTCTCAATCTTAGTCTTGTTTGAATGTATTATTATTACAAATTTAATAGTTTCTATTTTATTAAAAAATACATTGTGGTTTAAAAATTTTAAACTAAATAATTTTCTCTCTCATCACAATTTTCTCAAAAATATATCAGTATTAGTCTTGTTAGAATGTGTTTTTCATAACGAATACAATGACTTTTGTTTCATCAAAAAATTTCTCACTGTTCATTTGTTATAAGCAAAACAAATTTATTTAAACAGTGTTGTTGCAGACTGCCACGTGTAGGATGTTGATTGGAGCTAGAAAGAAAGTGGGAGAAGAGAGGACAATAACAGCCAAAACCAGTTTTGGTTGCGCATGACCCGTGTGTAAGTAGGTGTGAGCTTGTCCATATTTTAACCCAAGTTTTATGAGGGTTCACACCATTGACTTGTTGATGTGATCGAAAGTTGAACATAAAGAGGAAGTTTTTTTTTCTTGCACCGATAGCTACAGAATAGCTTCCCAAAAGAACAAGTGGAGATGACCTTTTCTTTCAAAATAACAGATACATCAACGTTTATGCTAATGATGTGAATTGCCAAATGGATATCACAGCTTGAGCAACAAACCTTCATTTCACCAAGACGTGAATTGACGTTGAATTGACGTTGGGACATTCATATCCAAATGACAATTGTTACTTGTTAGATTGGTTAAACTAATCAAAAATCAACTTTCAATTTTTGTGAATCAGTGGTTTGTTCATGTTCGGTATCTAGTACACACTAAATTACTGTAAGGATTAAATATCTATAAATCCAACATCTAAATTGTTAAGATGAGTCATTGACAAAGTTGTTTATCATCTTATACATTATTTTTATATCATACTCTACTTATTAATACGTACACTTTGGATATGATACACACTCATTTAATATTGAATTAGACAAAAACATGATAGGTATGTTGCATCTTACTTAAAAGTTTTATCAATTGTAGTTTTATAATATAAAAACCAATCACACGAAAGTTACCTTTTTAGAAAAATGAAAACCTAATACTAATCAACTAAACACCATTTGCGGAAATTGAATTTAAGTTCTTGGAAAATAAGATTCCTGAAAATTCTAGTTACGACAAACCAATAGAAGCTTTAACACCAACGATAGCAGTTCTTGATTGACAACTCCAAAATAGATGGATGGAAATATGCCAAATAATGCCCAAATTGAGAATGTTCTTGATCTTAGTAGCGAAAATTAAGTTTGTGCATTAAATTTGGTTCATATCTCAGATTTATAATTGATATATTGGCTTGGACACGTTTGAAAAGTTTCCAACAAAAATAAGGTTACAATCAAACATATACTTGATTTATGCTCATCAATCTATCCTTAAAACCAACTAATACACTAAATGTTTTACCTTGAAATTCATTGGTTTAATAAAATATGATTATGAACAAAACCTTCTCCTTTGAATTATTATCAAATATAAATATAAATATAATATATAGTATATAATATATAATATATAACATATAATATTTATAATATATAATATTTATAATATATAATATTTATAATATTTATTGCATAATTTTATGAGACGCGATTCTAGTTTTCCGAGCCTGTGGCGGCGGTCGTGGCATAGGGCGCTCTTCCCCACCCAGCACCATGGAAAGATCGTGACTGACCGTGTTAATGAAAGCCCTAACACCGAGGAAGTGCTTTCCCATGTTGTCGGTGCTTCCCATGTTGTCGAGTAACAGGTTGCACTAACAAAATTCCATCCTCGTTATCGCAGGTTTCCCCTGATCTGCTCAAGGATGAAGACACCGGCGTGGACTGGAATGGTAGTCTACCTGCCATCAAGGTGAATCCTGAGCATCTTCCCTCTCACTTAGAACCAAGGAAATGCATGGTCTTGGTTAAGGTTATTGGAACCAATGTGGGATTCAAGGTCCTAATGAACAAAATCACCGTCCTATGACAACTTTTAGATGGGTTCCGTTCCATCTATTGTAATATGGGTTATTACGTAATACAACTTACAAATAATGATAATTTCGTCGGAGCCATGACCGGCGACCCGTGCATGATCTTCAATCATTATTTCTCAGTCCAGTCATGGTCATCGACATTCAGACCATTACATCCAATCCCCCAGAAACTTGTTGTCGGAACACGGATCGCTGACTTGCCGATCTATCTATATCAAAACAATTGCTTGAGAGCATCAGAAACCTAATTGTCAAAATGATCAAGATAGACACCGCAACGTAATCTTGACACCAGGGGAAATTTGCTCGAATAGAGGTGGATCTAGACACCAATACCTTCTGATTCCAACAATTTACCTCAACGGTGATCAGTATAGATTCGAATATGAGAATCTCCCAACTTTCTCCATGAAGTGCGGAAGGTGATGCAGTCTTATTTTAGAGCTTCATCTTATGTCTTTTTGTATTCTAATCACATCTAAACATAATAGAATGCAAGTTAATTTCCTCAATATGCATATTATTATAAAATGCACTTATGGACGTTCTTTGTATGTTTTCATATACTTTGACCATGTCTTGGATTGATAAGAGAGAAGGAAGGAGTTCTAGGATTTCTTCACCCATAGATGGGTCCAAAGAGGACCCCAAAGCTCCCTCAACCTACCCCTCGTGATCAAGGGTCAAGCTCAAGCAAACAAGTCCATGGATTATGAAGCTTCAAGTTGAAAATGATATTGAAGACACCAACACGGTTGTGGTGCCAAGGAACTGCCGTGCTCACTAATGCCAAAGTTATAGGGATGATCTTCATTTTGTCAAGCTACAACAACATGGCCAAAACGACAGTGCTACCCATAACGGTCATGCTGAGAAGTCCCCAAAATAATCACGCCAACCAGCATGGCCATGCTGCTAAGGATCATAACGACATTCTGGCTAGAAAAACATCCAATTCACCTCTCCCACTACGGCCGTGCTACCCAGCACGTCAGTTCTACCTAGCCCCCACTACGGTTGTGCTGCCCGACACGGCCGTGCTACCAACCTTCATTTCACCACTTTCACTTTAACATTTTCTATTTCCCACCACAGTCGCTCTGCCCCTCCATGGTCGTTCAAACCATCAGCCACCACGACCATTCTGCCCAGAATGGCCGTGCTACCACCCTAAACCTAGATTTTTCAGCACTGATTTTGCAACTATACCCCTACTTACCCTAGTTCTTCCACCACCACCTATATATAAATGAGTGGCGGCCACATCACTAGGTTAGTTGTCTTAGCACCCTCCTACCTATACTAGAGCGTTGATTGCCATCTCTCTTGCATTCAAGACCTCCACCTACCATTTCCACCCCCATTTTCACCATAGAAACTTAGTTTTCTAGGTTTTCTACCATAATCCCCTTCATTTCCATGCTCTTCACCCACCTTGGAAGTGGGAGGTCATTCTATAACATCTAAGAGATGAAGAAAAAGAATCTTCTAAGCGCTCCATGGATTCCTACCCCTTTCTTCTCCTTTCTTTTCTCTTTTGTATGATCATGTCTAGCTCAGCCCCTATTGGTGGGTTGTTTGGGGGTAAAATGTTACTTTGATACCATATTGGGGGAAAATAACTTGTATTGAACATATTTCCATTCTATGATGATTGCCTCTTTCTTCTATCTCATTTTCCTTTATCTTACTTATGGTTTGTGCTTTTAAAACGTGGATTGCTTGCTATATGATGCTTGATGACACTTCGCTTCTAGGAGAAAATGGAATGTATGTGGCTATCTTAGGAATGACTCCTAGGTCCTATTAGTGGATCCCTAGATAGCCCCGTTTGTTCCTATATACAAATCCCTTTCCTACAAGTAAGTGTGAGATCTAAGTAGCTAGTGTAAGTGTGATTAGTGCAATTGCCCAGAGTTTCCTAAAGGCTAGATGACAAGTAACTATAAAAGAGTGAAATCACCCCTTTACTAATTATTTGAAATATCAAACCTCCATTCCCAACATACTCAAAAGGTATGTTGAAAAGGGTGTGAAATTTTCAAATCTATATTTATATGGTATACAAAAGACCAATGGAGAGTAGCGGAATAAAGAATAACTGACTATGATCAATTTCATAAAAGATTATATAAGAATACATCATTCTCCCTTTAGGGTTTACATCAAGATACATAAAGAGGATCTATATTGAGGGAAGTCTAACTACTACAATCTTGTCTTCAAAGCAACATCTCCATCAACCAAGTCTAAGATAAAAGCTAAGATCTTCATGTCTTATCCATCACCTTGCTCAACACCTGAGTGGTTGGGAAGGCACCTACCAAAAGGGAAATGGATGAAAAGTATGTGTCACAAAACTAGTCTAGGATAACAAGATAAGTAAAGCAAATAAAAATAGTCTAGGGTTCATTATAATATGAAGATAACAAGAGTATGAGGCTAAAATCAAAAGAAACATGCCATTAACAATTATATTAAAAGGATTTATGTGTAAGATAATTATGTATACCTAACTAAGTAGGGTTGAGGCACGTACCAGACCTCTAACCTATAGGTGAGGGGAGAATAAGACATTTCCAGTCACCTACACAATAATATTGGGAGAATAAAAACATTCCCCAGGGTGATTAAATACATGTCCTCTGTGGGTGGTTGTACATAAGTATCACTACTTTAAATTAAATAGCACATAAATCTACATGCTATAAAAGTAGTAATGGCAAGAGTAATTATAATAATCAACAAGCATTAAAGTGGGTATAAAGCTTAAACAAGATGAATTTATAAACTGATTGGAGGCATAGATGTGCTAGATTTCAAGAATAGGGAATTAGATTCAATTAAGCCGCATTAGGCATAAAATTTCCCAACTAAGGTATTAGATGCACATACCTCTTCCTTAGAGTCCTAGAAATCACTTTTCAGAACCTTTAAATGAGATCAAGGTTTACATGTCCTAATATCATAACCATGTTCATGTATTAGAACTATATTCATTCATTAAGGACTTAAAACCCCAAAGTTACCAACTTTTTATACAAACCATTGATTAAGGTCTTGAAACCATCACCATTGTCTTAATTTAGTTTTTTTGATCAAATTAACATATAATTTTATATATTTTGAAGATATGGATTTTTAGAGGTATTTTTAGTGATTTTTATTAAATTAAATCATTCCCAAAAACACTTTTGCAAAAAACTCGGAATCAAGCGTCTAAATTATTTTTAATGGATAGAGGTGATTTTTGAGTTCAGACCATATTTTTTTTATTTTTGGACAATCGAATCAAAAGTTATGGATTACTAAAATTTGGGCAATCATAAAATGACACATATGCAAACCATGCTGGAGAGAGGGAGAGAGAGGACCCACCTGCCTACTTCGGGGGTGGCCAAGTCGCATGGTCAAAGGGTCGGGTTTGACTCATACTGATGCAAAGAAAAATGTCAAAGTGATCGTATTTCCCTTGGCTAAGAAACAAACAAAAGAAAGAAAATGAGAGGGAAATAATGGAATTTTGTAGAGGGGAATAATCCCCTCCACCCCACGTGCCATGGCAGGTACAATGAGCAACTAGCTTAGCCAGGATTTGGGTGAATCCGCGGTGGTTGATGATTCGAGAAAATGAGAACGTAAAAAGCAAGAAGGAGACCTCAACGACTTACAACTCCTTGCAATTGAACAGAGGTGGCGTACGGGTGAAGGACCACCTGCCACAAGCCATGGAGAGAAGAACAATTCCGGCGGCACTACACATGACCTATGAAAAAATTGGCGTGTGAGGAGAGTTTTTGGAGGGTGAACGGAGGCCAAGGCATACATATATATATAGATGGGGTTAAGAGATGTGGCGAGGAGGGAGGTAGCTGAAAAGCTTGGGAAACAAGAAATTAGGCATTGTCCCGATTCTTCACAAAACTAAATGAGTAGGGGCTCTTTAGATGTGGAATTATTCTCTAAATCTAACACAACAAAAATCAAGGAAAATGACCGAGAAACTCCAAAAAATTGGGCCCTCTGACCGTAGTTACTGTTCACCTTCGACCCACGAAGGTGATGACACACGGGCTGTCTGGTCACTGATCCAATGGCACAGATCACGCACACTAACTAAAAAAATGTGACATTTAATTCTATTCCAAATAGATTTCGAATAAAGTGCAAATGTAATTATTTTCCTTTTTCTCTCTCCTATTTTGAGGGTGCAAATGAACTCCAAATTAAAATAAATCAAATCATATTTTCTCTTTCCTCATGTATTAATGACCTTAAGATTCTCGAAATTTTAGAAACTTCACCCACAAGTCATATTTAATGTGTTGGATACAAATTTGCCATCAATTTTAACTATTGGAGTTGTTTGTATATTTATTTAATATTTTGAAGGTTCTAAAAATTAGTTGAAAACTTACCCAAAGGCTTATTTTCATATTTAGATTATAAATTTAGAATAAGTTTTCCAATTTGAGGACATTAGATATTTTATTTCTATTTCTTGGCTTATTTCCTACTTTCCTTTATTAAAGGCTTATATATATATATATATATATATATATATATATACACTTTTCAAATTGGGTGATACTTGGCCCTTACGTAATTTTAAGTTCAAGGAACGAATATTGGGTATCAAATTATCTCGTGGGTTTTTCTTTTTATGATTTTTGAGCCATATGTTTCACATTATCACCTTTTATCCAATTATTACATTTATCATCTCCTTTGTGTATATTTTGGGATTTCTCTTCTTTTTCCATATTCTAAAAAGTCCTAGAAAGTTCTAGCACAAAGTTTTTTATATTTTTAATACTTAAGTGGACAATTGCACACCATGCCCATTACTTAGACTACTACTGAGGCAATTGTGCATTAAACCCCTTTTATTGGCATAAAAGGTGAAAAAAATGTTCACTAAACCATTATATTCTCTACAAATTAAATAGAAAGGCCAAAGAGGATAGAAATGAAAGGAAAAGATGGGAAATAGGGTCAAAAGACAAAACGTCTAGGATTTAGTATGTTATAATAACATGAGGTGAAATACCCTCATCTCTCTCCCATTCCTACCCTTAATCCCACTTACTCTAGATACATAGACTTGTCAAGTCCTATTAGAATTACACTTAGCCCTAGTTCTCCAGCTGGTAGTGTAGGGTATATTCCAATAGCACTTGCCTTGTTGTTTGATTTGGAAATTTAGATTTAAGATATAAATCTTGCTTGTTAGGTAACCTCCCCCAACTAAGATCAAAGTTTCATTCCCAAACGGCCCACATATCCATCTTATTGCTTAAAATCCACCCTTGCCTTCTTATCTTATTAATGCTAGTTTAGTTAATTGCCTTTGTTACTTCTTAGCTAATTGCTTAGTTCTTAATAGTTGGGTCTTGCTTAAGTAGTTAGGGATATTTTTTTCTTGCTTGTGTTAATTCAGTTAGGTAGGGATAACCTAAGTTCCTTCTTGCTCTTATTCTTAGCTTGCCTCTTAGTTGATAATTTGAATTTCCAGTGTAGTGTAAGTCCTTACTCTAGCTTAGCTGCTTGTCTTGCCTAGTTTCTTAGTCTTAACTTGCTTAGGGTAATCTAGGGTTTTTGTTAATCTAGTTTCTTTCTTGTTGTTTCTTGCTTTCAATTGTCATGTAATCAACCAAAACCAACCTTTAACCCTTAAATCCTACTCTCTGCTTTAGGAACATAGCTCACATTAAACTAGCTCTAGTGCCCCCTCTCTTCCTTAGGATCGACCCTTTTCTTTCCACTTTCCTATACTACAACACAACCCCGTGTGCTTGTGGGTACATGTGATTAGTTAAGCCAGTGTGCTAGACTAGGTCCCATTATAAATTTTGAAAGAACCATCATGTGGTTTCCCTTAGGGTTACATCTAGTCACCATCTAGTTTGATAGTGTGTGACCTTGAGAAGACCACACCAAGCTTTCTGGCGTCGTTTTCGGGGATAGAGGCGCTCGACCTAGCTAGTTAGTGTAGCTTAGATTTTCCTACTACCCTCACCATTTTTATTCTTTATTTTTTTTAATTTTGCATACTATCTTTCTAACTTGGCTCTTGTTGCTCGTTTGTGTATTATGCAGGTGACAGCTTTGCATGAGCAGTACACATTTAACTTGTACTGACTTGGTGCCATGCGACCCCGAGATAGGTAGAAGGAGACGCCAAAGCAGCGACAAACAACACTAATCAGCGGAAATGGAAGGCAATGATCCTCCGGGTGAACTCCATGGAGAAGCTCAACCACAACCCAACCGTCCTCTACATGAGTACTTCAGGTCGGGGAACTGCAACTCCCCAATTGCCACCATTGGTGACAAAATGTTAGGTCAACAATTCTCCATTCCACCAACCCTTCTCAGACTCCTTCTTGCTTACTATGGAATGGATAAAGAGAACCCCTACCACCATATCAAAACTTTTCTTGAAACTTGTTCCACTTTCTGCACACCTATCACTCCATCTAAAGAACCCTCTTTCCCTTCTCTTTGAAAGAAAAAGCCAAGGAGTGGTACTTCTCCAAGCCTAATTTAGTAACATGGAACATGGTAAAGAATGAATTGCTTAAGAAGTTTTACCTGATCATCAAGTTGAACTAGATGTAGAGATGCATTACCTTCTTCTTACAAAAAGAAAATGAACCCTTCTACGAGGTGTAGGAAAGGTTCCAAAATCTCTTGCGTGGCTGCCCTAATCATGAGGTACCTTTGTGGAAACTTGTTCAGGCATTCTACACCAGGTTGGTCAAGTTGAGCCAAAATAATTTTGATTCCTCATGTGGAAGCACATTCATGGCAAAGCCGCCAGAGGAGTCTTGGCCCCTATTTGAGCATCTTTCTGAGAATTCTTGCAACTGAGCTTCAACTAAAGGAGGGCACTGTGACCAAAACTACATTCCTCCACCCCCTCCTATAGCTCCAGTCAGAATAGAAGTCAACCCCTAAATGATGAAGATGATGGAAGATATGATAAACGTGATGAAGAACCAAGTTAGAGGTTCTTCTATCCAATCTACATTGGCAATTGATGTTGTGGATGAAGAAGTGAACGCTTTGCATGCTTTTGGTAACCTCAACAACCAAGGCCCGATGTCCAACTCTTATAGTCTAGAGTGGAGGAATCATCCAAAATTGTCATGGAAACAACAAAATGAGGAGGGTAAAATGCAGCCAAGGAAACATCAAGGGCTCAAGTATAGCTTCATGTTTGAAGAAGAAGTTCTAAGAAGGCTAAGGATCCTTGATGAAGTGAAGAAAAATGTGTCCTCTAAAGGGCAAAACATTTGTTCGCCTTGAGAAAATGCTTGATCAAATTTCCCTTTCACTTGCCCACTGTGAAGAAGGGAGGCTCCCTTCTCAACCTATGGCCAACCCCAACAATGATGGCAGTTACGTAAGCACCACCCAAGGTGCTTATGTCCCACCACTAGGAAAAGTTTACCCACTTCACTAGTACCAAATACCACCAAATCCTTATGCTCCTCCACCTCAACAACCCCCTTTCAACTACCAATACCTCCCAACTCACTCATACCAACAACCCCCTCTACAATATCACTCCCATCATTCACAACTGCCACAACCACAACCTTAGCCTCAATTCATCCTTCAAAACCCAAATCCACCACACCCAATACCACCACCACCTCAATAGACACAACCACCTCCATAAGATTCCTCTTATACTACCAATGAGCATGTGAAGGTACTGACAGTGTTAAGGAGTGGTAGGACCTTCAAGAAACCATGTGGTACTTCTATTGATAGTGCATCCAGTGATGATAGAGTTGATATTGTGATCAAGGATGTTGATACTGAGATTCAGGTTGAGGATACTATGACAGGCACTCGAGTTGATATTATGATACAAAAATATGATATTATGATTCCTATGATACTGCTTGATGATTCTGTTGACTTGATCTGGTTGGGAGTGCAACTCCCTCCATTCCCAGATGCCCTTGAAGAACCATCCACTGTAAGAAGGAAGATGAATAACACCAAGGACATCATGGAAACTTTTAAGCAGGTCAAGATGAATATTCCTTTTCTTGATGCAATAAAGCAAATCCCATATTATACCATGTTCTTGAAAGACTTGTGCACATTAAAGAGGAAGATGTTAGGTTGGAAACCAAGGAAAGTCAAGCTCACTGAGCAAGTGAGCTCAATTCTACAATACATCGTGCCAGGGAAGAGAAAAGATCATGGTGCCCCTATCATCTCTTGATACATTGGAGCACACCGCATTGACCAAGTTCTTCTTGACTTGGGTTCTAGTGTAAATCTAATGTCGTATGATGTATTTGTTGAACTGCAAATGGGACAGCTAGGTCCAGCTCACTTCACTTTGCAATTGGCCAATCGATCTGTGAAAACACCTACATGGCATGTTGATGATGTTTTGGTTAGGATTGATGATGAGACATCCAAATTCTTCCCAGTTGATTTCATTGTTTTGGGCATGGAAAAAGACTTAAGGAAAGTGCCTATTATCTTGGAGAGACCCTTCTTGGCTATAGATGATGTTGTAATCCATGTGAGGACCGACACCATGTATGTTACCTTCTTGCACATGAAGATTCGGTTAAACATTTTTAGGTCTTCTACTAACGACAAGGTGATAGGTGCTACAAAGGAGGATTGTTATCTAATTGAGTGTCTTGATGAGATTGTAGAAGATTGTCTACCTACATACATTCAAACTGCCACACAAGGTAGGGATCTAGAGCCTAATGTGGAATTTTGCAATGATGATGATGATGACGATAAGGAATAAGAGCTGGCGTTAGTGCTCCATTTCTGAACCGTTGAAGAGTTCCCTTGAAGAGCCTCTAGTTCTTGAACTGAAATATCTTTCTGAAGGGCTGAAATATGCTTTCTTAGGCTCCAATGACACTCTCTAGGTGATCATTTCCTATATCCTTTCTCCGGAGCAAGAAGATGTTTTAATGGTGGTTTTGAAGAAAAACATTCAATCCATGGGATGGTCCATTACTAATTAGAGAGGCATTAACCCCTCCATTTTGTCCATAGAATATATATTGAGGATGATGCTCGATCAACCCGTCAAATGCGAAGAAGATTGAATCCAAAATTGAAAGAAGTTGTTACAAAAGAGGTCATGAAGATACTAGATGTTGAAATCATATATCCCATTTATGATAGGCCATGGGTGAGTCCCACCCAAGTTGTACCCAAGAATGGTGGAATCAAAGTTGTCGAGAATGAGGATGGAGAATTGATGCTTGTGTGAGAACAATACAAAGTGGAGGATGTGTGTGGACTATAGAAAATTGAATGAGAAGACAAAGAAAGACCATTAACCTCTCCCATTCCTTGATTCAATCTTACTGAGATTAGCAGGACATAGTTTCTACTATTTTCTTGATGGGTAATCTAGTTACTTCCAGATAGTTTTTCATCCCATGAATCAAGAAAATATGATGTTTACTTGTCCAAGTGGTACTTTTTCTTGTAGAAGAATGCCATTTGGTTTGTGAAATGCTCCTTCTACTTTTCAAATATGTGTGACATCCATCTTTGATGATATGCTTGATTTGTCGCTTGAAGTCTTCATGGATGATTTTTTTTGTGTTTGGTAAGATGTTTGATGAGTGTTTGCACCACCTAGCAACCGTTCTTGAAAGGTGTGTCAAAGTTCATTTAGTTCTATCTTGGGAGAAGAGTCATTTCATGCTTCTTGAAGGCATTATTTTGGTTCACCAAGTTTCCAAGGCCGGAATTGAGGTTGATAAGGCCAAAGTAGGTCTAATTTCCACTCTCACTATTCTTTCCACTGTAAGACGTGTCCTATCTTTCTTAGGACATATGGGTTTCTATCACCAGTTCATCAAAGACTTTAGTAAAATCTCTAGGCCACTTTATCACTTGCATGAAAAATATGTTGAATTAAATTTTGATGAAAAGTGTGTTGAAGACTTTAACCACTTGAAGCATAAGCTCATTTCTTCTCCTATCATGCAGCCCCCAGATTTCTTCTTGCCATTTGAGATCATGACTGATGCATCATATATGGTAGTGGGGGTTGTGCAAGGCCAAAGGATTGGCCAGATTCCACATGCCATTTACCATGCAAGCAAGACTCTTGATGAAGCCTAAAGAAACTACACTACCACGAAAAAAGAGTTGCTTGTCGTGATTTTTTCTCTTGAGAAGTTTTGTTCTTATCTCTTACAAAACAAGATGGCAGTATATATGGATCACACAGCCTTGAAATATCTTATGTTAAAGAAATATTCTAAGCCAAGGTTGATCTGATGGATTCTATTGCTCCAAGAATTTGATTTAGAAATTGTTGACAGGAAGGGAGTCAAAAATTTTGTAGTTGATCATCTCTCCCTCATTGAAGCACCATGTGATGACAGGAATCGAATCAAGGAAACAATGCCACATGAGCAACTTTTCTTACTTTCATCCACCCAAAGACCATGGTTCAAGCACATAGCTAATATCTTAGATAGTGGGAGGATACCAAGTACTTGGACAAGAGAAGAGAGCAAGAGATTGTTTGCTATGGTGAAAAAATATGTTTGCAATGACCCACATCTATTCAAATATTGTCCCAATTAACTCAATAGAAAATGTTTCCTAGAAACTGAGAAGCAAGAGATCCCATCTATGTTCCACTCCGTTGTGTGTGGAGGTCACTTCGGCGGGAAACACATAGCCACTGAGATTCTTTAAAGTGGATTTCATTGGCCAACCTCGTTCAAAGATGATCATGACTATTGCAAATGTTGTTTAAAGTGCCAAAAGGTGAGCACGATCTCCAAGAGGGACATGATGCCTCTATCACCCATTGTTGTGGTCAAGGTATTTGATGTTTGGGGAATTGACTTCATTGGCTCATTTCCTCCTTCCTTTGGATGTGTACATCTTGGTGGCTATTGATTATGTATCAAAGTGGATCAAATCAATTTCCATGAGAACCAATGATCATAAAGTGGTTTATGATTTTGTAAAGTCAAACATCTTCAGCCAATTTGGTGTACCACGGGCCATGATTAGTTATGGCGGAAGCCATTTTATCCATCACACTTTTGAGGGACTGCTAAAAGACATGGAGTGAATCGTCACATGGCTACTACTTACCACCCTCAAATGAGTGGTCAAGTTGAGTTAGCTAATCGGGAGATAAAGCTCATTCTTGAGAAGACGTTTAGGCCGGACCATAAGGATTGATCTTTATGTCTCAATGAAGATTTGTGGGAATATAGGACTGCATTTAATGCCCAGATTGGCACGACACCATTTAAACTTGTGTATGGAAAAAACTACAATCTACTCATGGAAATGCAACACAAGGTTGTGTGGGCATTGAAAGACATGGATATGGATGGAGACATGGCTAGATTTAAAAGAAATTTTCATCTGCATGAGCTTGAGGAGATGAGACATGAAGCCCATGAATTGTCCAAAAGCTAAAAGGGAAGGACAACGTTTCTACATGATAAGCTAATCAAGAAAAAGGACTTTGCACCCCGACAATGGGTATGGCTGTACAACTCTAGGATGAAGTTATTTACTGGGAAGCTTCGATCTAGATGGGAAGGACCTTATCTAATCAAGAATGTGTACCCATCTAGGGCTGTGGTGATATGTGAAAAGGATGGAGCAAGAGAGTTCACCATCAATGGACAAAGATTGAATGCAATTGTTGAAGTAGGTCCAGATAAAGCCAACCAAAGTTTTGACATTGTGATGTTAGTTGAGAAACACCATCTTGATGAAGAGATGTGCTTGAATGCACATGAGAGGGACATCTACTACAAAGATGCTTTGAAAATTTTGTGAGGATGATCGAGTTCAAGAATCAATAAGCCCGACTGAAGGTGTAAAATTCAGCATTAGTGGGAGGCAACCCACAAAGGTTTGGGAACTTTTTTACCCAACCTTGACTTTTTGATACTTCTACTTTGTTTTTACATGTTTATAAGAACACAAACACACACTTGTATTTAATAATTTTTCTTTAGTTTTGATGACGACAAAGGTGAAACAGGTGAAAGTCTGAGGAATGTGGTACATTTAAGTGAAAAGTAGTGATTGGACATTAATTGGATCCAATTTTATGATTGGATAATGAATGACGAAGTGATTTGATGAATTCTAAAGATTTTTGAACTAGGATGACCCAACACGACTATGCTGGCATGGAACGATCATGTTGGAAAGGTTGCTTGCAACAAAAAAAGCTTGGTTTTGGGCCCAGTCAACATGACCGTTCTGACCAACATGGCCATGATGGCATTATGCCAGTATGGCCGTGCTGGACCGGGCCCAGCAAATAAGTGCCCCAAATTTGCCTGAGCCAACATGACCTCTAGTTCATTTCCATGAATTAAAACGACCATTCCGCAAGGGTGGGCGACTAGGGTGACCTCCAATCACCTCCTATTGCTCTAAAACTTTGGATTCAAGTTCCCTTTGCCTCCCACTCACCTTCCCATACCTTAAGCTCCATTTTCCATCCTCCATTAACCTCTATTTCTCCATCTCCAAGGAGATTTCACCCCTATGCTTTGGAAGTGTGAAAATCTAATGTTCTTCTCCATTCCTCCACAAAATCCTTGCAAAGATGAAGCGCATGGGCAAAGAAATCAAGAAAGGGGTAGAGATGACTATGAATATCCTCACAAGAGGCAAAAGCCATACCAAATGGGCCTCCAACATCACACAGCCATCACACAACCCTATGTTGTCATCCAACTCCATTTCTATTTTGTCTCTCCGGAGATCGGCACCGACAAGTGCTTCCCGACTCCACTCCTTCTCCACCCACCATACATCCTACCCAAGTGAAAACAATCCTGAAGAAGAGGAGGAGGAAGAAGAAGAAGAATTGGAGAATGTTTTTGATTCAGTGGATGTTGATTCGACCCAAGAAAGTAGGGCCAAGAAAAAAGTTGATGCATCATCTTTGCACCTACCTCCACAACCCACTCCAAATAGGCACTCTACTTCATCAGCACAACCTCACGCCATTCAACAACCCACTAGGCACTGGTTGTTGGTTGAAGAATAAGATGAGGATGCACCCATTGGGATGGTGCCCTTGAACTTGGATACAAGATTAGGATCACACACTTATGACGCGGAGGAGGAAGATGAGACTGGGAGTGAGGAGATGGAAGATGAGCCAGTGGACTTCTTGTCCAAGCGAGAGGAGGAAAGAATGAAGTGGGTTGGAAAGCAGCCTGAGGGAACCACATATTAGAGTGGAACTTCAAGAAGAGTTTTCACGAGACTTGTCCATCTTGAGTGCCCGACAAGGAGAGTGATCCCCACTAGGTATGCATGTAAGGCAACCATGCAAGGTAAAGGGATCAACTTTGCATTCAAAGAAGCTTTGGAAATTTTTGGCTTATACAAGACTCTACATGAGGTTGAAGAAACCTACCTAGAGATAACTCATTAATTCTTTGCATAAATGGAGAAAGTGAAGCATAGAGGTGAAGATGCAATAAGATTCAAACTGCTTGACTCCACACACGTGTTGAAAGCTTCCCATCTCAATGGGATCTTTGCCCCCAATCCTAAAATGGCAAATAAATTTGATGAGGGGAGATTTGACAGGAATGGGAAAGTGGATTACTTGGAAGGCTATCATGGCTAAAGAAACTTTCTCTATAGGAAAATCTAAGACCAACAAGGTGTACAATCCTCTCATGAGATATTTGTAGAAGGTCTTAGAAAACACCGACTTTGGTCGTTATGACAATCAAGGCTGCTATTCACAAAAGGATCTGTTTGTGATGGCTACAATAGCAATTTCGGGCGCTGTCAACGTAGGAAGCATGGTGATTAACCATCTAAAGATAATTCCCTCTAAAAGAAAAAATCCATTCATAATGTAAGGAATAGTCACCACAATTGCAAAAGTAGTGGGTTGTGATTTAGAGGGGCTTACTAAAGTAGAAGGGACTAAGCTTGCTGATTTAAGTTATCGAGCAAGATCTCAAATGATCTCCAATAAAGAAAACAATATCTTCTATATTTTAAACCTCAGATACCCTGGCATCACTTTAGAACTCCCTTACCATACCAGCCCCTTACTCATGGATGTGGGACCATTGAGAGATTTCATGGGATTGATAGCACAGTGCAAGGAGAAACAACCTAGAGAAGGATTCAAGGCACCACCGGTGGACTTACCTAAAGGAGGAGAGACGAATGTGCCAAAGAAGTAGCCCTGTCGCACTAGACCAAGATATGAGGACTTTGACGTGCATCCACCTTCAACAAATGCATATGACATGTCACCCATCCAGGCACAGTTGGAGATGATTCAGTAGTCACAACAGGCCATGTGGTTAGATCAGTAGTAGATGCATCATCAGATCAATCACATGTACTAGTTTCAGCATGCTCAGATGTAGAGAAACCCCCAATGGGGGGAGGATTTATGGGGATCCCTATCTGGATACCAGGAGACATACCCGCCTCCACATGTGAACTACTGGGGCCACTATTACCAACACCCACTTCCACAAGCCAGACCATCACATGATCCCACACCACCATAGCATTGACGTCCACCCTATCACTCCTAAGCTTTAGTTTCATACTGAGGAGAGCATGAATCAAAAGTTTGGGGTCGTAGGGAGACATGCCCCCATTCTTAGCTTATTTGATTGATGACTCTCTTACCTGATCTCTGTTTGTTTGACATTACTCTTTCTAGTGTAGATTTCTTCCTATTAGCATTCATGCATACATGTAGTTATATTTCATGCATTTTTGCATAATTTTTCAAAAAATTTGTTCTTTTTTCTCTTCCATGTCATGCATTGCATTTCAATGTAGATTTTGCTAACTTTTGTGTGTTTTTAACTAGGATTTGATGCTTTATGTTTTAATTTCCCAAAATGTAGGTTTAGATGTGATTGAATGCAAATTGGCACCATTTTGGCCAATTTTGTCCAAATTTGAAGGTTCTTGCCCAAAAGTGTGTTTCAATTTAATCTTGATATATTGTGATGAAAATGGTTAAATCTTGGATAATGTAAATTGCTTATGATGCTTGTGTCTAGAATGAGTCCTATGTAGGAATTTTTCATGTGCTCCAATTCTCTTGAAATATTTTGTTGTTCTGAATAAAATCGTGATTCTTACAAGTCTTAAACGTTTGGGTTTTCTTGTTCTTTATGAAAAGTGTGCAATCTACTATACTATTCATTTTATGCATGACTTATTTGATTGGTGAATGTTACATGGACTAACTTTATTGAGTGAAATTATACCTGAATTTCCACTGCTTGTGACCCCTCTTTGATCCGAAATTTCTTCCACCATCTTCTTACCTCTCTTCCTCATGAAAGAATGTCAAAGTGCTCATATCAGCCTTGACCATCGCCAAAAGTTTGGGATGGTCATACCTTTACCTCCCCACTTCACTCTTGTCATTATACGCCCTACCTACACCAAGGGTAAAGAAAATAAAAAGCAAAAAGGAAATAAAGGGTGCTCCTGTTTAAGAGCATTCAAGCAAAGAAAAGATGAGTGCAAAAGCACGCACTCCCTTTCATAACCAGTTCTTCTCTTTTTATGCCTAGTAGGGATAGGGAAAATCAACTCTATCCCTCATCCCCCTATACTGGCCAAGTTGGTCATGAGAAGTGAAATGAAATATATGAGGTAACTCTAGCAAGTGAAACAGTCATCCTAACCTTTTGAATGTATTTCATGCATGATACGATTTACCCAGAGCATTATAAAAATTGAATTGCTTGCATATGTGAATGGGGATCCATATTCTAAGTTCTTGTACTCTGTGATTGATTCACACTTGAAAAGAATGAAAATGAGTACAGAGTAGTGGATTACATGACTAATTCCTCATGTGAACTCATTTTAGCAAATAAACATCACAGTGTTGCATTATCTTTGCTCCTTGATTGATTTTAAAGTGAGATTAAGTTGGAGCATACTTTACGACAAGTATGTTTTAAGTTTGGGGTGGTGATGCAACCCTATTTTAGGGATTTATGTTGTGTCTTTTTGTATCTCAATAACATCTAAACATAGTACACTGCAAGTTAATTTCCTCAATATACATATTACTAACAAATGCACTTATGGACGTTCTTTGTATGTTTTTAGGTACTTGGACCATGTCTTTAATGGATGAGAGAGAAGGAAGTAATTCTAGGATTTATCCACCCATGGAGGGGTCCAAACAAGACCTTAAAACTTCCTCAACCTACCCCTAGTGGCCAAGGGTCAAGATCAAGAAAAGAAGTCCATGGATCAAGAAGTTTCAAGTTCAAAATTCTACTCAAGACCCCAACACAGCCGTGGTGCCAAGGAACGACCGTGCTCACTACTGCTAAAGTTATAGGGATGATCTTCATTTTTCCAAGCTACAACAACATGGACAAAATGGCTATGATACCCAGCACGGTCATACTGAGAAGTCCCCAAAACGGCCATGCCAACCAACATGACCTGCTGCCAAGGAATAAAATGGGCATGCTGGTTAGATCGACCTCCAATTCACCTCACCCACCACGGTCATGCTACCCAGCATGTCCATTCTTCCTAGCCCCCACCACGACCGTGCTTCCCAGTACAGCCGTGCTACTAGCCTTCATTTCACCACTTTTACTCTAACATTTTTCATTTCCCACCATGACCATTCTCCCCTACCACGACCATTCCAACCATCACCCACCACAGTCGTTCTACCACGAACAGCCATGCTACCACCCTAACCCTAGGTTTTTCAACACTCATTTTCCAACTATACCCCTACTTACCCTAGTGCTTCCACCACCACCTATATATATGGGTGGCAGCCACAACACTAGATTAGCTACCTTAGAACCCTCCTATCTACTCTAGAGCATTCATTGCCACCTCCCTTGTATTCAAGACCTCCACCTACCATTTCCACCCCATTTCCACCATAGAAACCTTGTTTTCTAGGTTTTCTACCATAATCCCCTTCATTTCCATGCTCTTCACCCACCCTAGAGGAGGGAAGTCATTCTACCACATCTAGGAGGTGAAGGAGAATAATATTCCACGAGCTCCATAGATTCCTACCCCTTTCTTCTCCTTTCTTTTCTCTTTTGTATGATTATTTCTAGCTAAGACCCTAATGGTGGGATGTTTGGGGTTAAAATGTTACTTTGATACCATGTTGGGGGGAAATAACTTGTATTGAACATATTTCCATTCTATTTTGATTGCCTCTTGCTTCTATCTCATTTCCAATTATCTTACTTATGGTTTGTGATTTTAAAACATGGATTTCTTGCTATATGATGCTTGATAACACTTAGGTTCTAGGGGAAAATGCAATGCATGTGGCTATCTTAGGAAAGGCTCCTAGGTCCAATTAGTGGATCCCTAGATAGCCTCCTTTGTTCCTACATACAACTCCCTTCTCCTACAAGTAAGTGTGAGATCGAAGTAGCTAGTGTATGTGTGATTAGTGCAATTAGATAGAGTTTCCTAAAGGCTAGATGGAAAGTAACATGATGTGAAATTCCCTCATATGTATTCACATTCCCACCCTTGGCACTCAATTGCCGTAATACCACTTACCCTAGAAACTTAGACTTGCCAAGTCCTATTAGAATTACACCTAGCCCTAGTTCTCCAACTAATAGCGTACAATATATTCCAATAGCACTTGCCTTGTTGTTTGGTTTGGTAATCTAGATTGAAGATATAAACCTTTCTTGTTATGTAACCTCCCCCAACTAAGATCAAAGTTTCATTCCCAAACGACCTACCTATCCATCTTATTGCTTAAAATCCACCCTTGCCTTCTTAGCTTGTGAATGCTAGTTTAGTTAATAGCCTTTTTTAATTGTTAGCTAATTGCTTAGTTATTATTAGTTAGGTCTTGCTTAAGTATTCAGGGCTCTTTAGAGCTTGCTTGTGTTAATTTATTTAGTTAGTGATAACCTGGGTTCCTTCTTGCTCCTGTGCTTATCTTGTCTCTTAGTTGATAATTAGAATTTTCCAGTGTAGTGTAACTCCTTGCTCTAGCTTACTTTCTTGTCTTGCCCAGTTTCTTAGTCTTAACTTGCTTAGGGTAATGTAGGGTTTTTGTTAATCTAGTTTCTTGCTTGCAATTGTAGTGAAATCAACCAAAACCAACCTTTAACCCTAAATCCCTACTCTCCGCTTTAGGAACATAACTCACATAAATATAGCTCTAGTGCCCCCTCCCTCCCTAAGGATCGACCCTACTCTTACCACTTGCCTATACTATAGCATGACCCTGTGCACTTGCAGGCACGTGTGATTAGTTAAGCCAATGTGTTGGACTAGGTCCCATTATAAATTTTAAAAGAACCATTGTGTGTTTTCCCTTAGGATTGCATCTAGTCAACATATAGTTGGATAGTGTGTGACCTTGAGAAGATCCCACTAGAAGCCTTGGTCAAGAAATAGCCAACTGCAAATTCACTCCAAAGTTCCCAAGTGGCGATCCCCCAACTTCTATGTCGGCTGTCATAGTGATCCAGTCTGCCTACACCAACAAGATCCATGACAGGATGTCGGAGTGCAAACTACCACCACTCAAGAAGGACAACCCGTATCAACCTAACAATTTGAAAGGTGTCAGTGCAAAGGCAACAACACCACTGAAGACCCCTTCATGCCCCAGTGCTAGTATGGGAATTGAGGATGAGGATGAGGAGGATTGGGAGACTATGGTCAATTGTAAACAAAAAAAGAAATATCAAAAGAATAAAAAAACATCAATGGACACTACTCGGCATACCCAACCTCAAGTCAATGAAGCAAGGGAAGGAAAAAAACCCTATCCATAACAACATAATTATCATCCTTATAGAGGATGAGACCTGTGAGGGATGGCCAGGAAACATGGAGGTTGCTTCATCATTCTATTTTCAAGAAAGAAATATCCTGGACACATCTGACCTCAACTCACCCTTCAACTAGGGAATGAGCTCCTGTAATGGGGGAGTCAAGCTTCACAATTGAAAATTTATCTATCAAACAATCATCCCTGATAAGGAATGTAAAAAGGGTAAACTCACCCAGATAGTCATAGGGTCAAGCTTTAGGCTAGATGCAACATGTTTACTAGAATTCCTAAAAGATAAACAACCCACTGAAGAAATGTCAGTTGAAGACCAGGGAGCAGGACTCCACATTGTCATCAACTAGAACATATGCTTCTAGTCCCCTTTAGATATGTTTTATATGACGAACATCATCTGTTGAAACATCCAAGGAGCTTGCTCCAAGGATAAAATCAATCCACTCAAAGAATTCAAATGTAAGTACATACTTGACATTTTTTCTATGGTCGAACCTCGCTATAATGAAACTAAAGCTGCTAATATAATAAAGAAACTAGGCTACACATCCTCTCATAGGGTTAAAGTGTTGGGTTTCTCTGGAGGTATCTAAATCCTTTGGGATAAAAAAAAGTGCACCCTTGAGATATTACAAAGTCACCGCCAGTTTATTCATTGCAGAATGAATGACTCATGGTTCCTCCATTGTCATCTATGGAAGCCCTAATCCACAAAAATGAGACCTCTTGTGCAATTGCTTATCCCCCCTATCCTCCTCAATCAATGAGGCCTGGAAAGTGGCGGGCAATTTCAACACAATGCTTGACATTCATGTAGATCAAGGAGGCAAAAGCTTTAATAAACACTCTTGTTGTAAATTCAACTCCATGCTACTCTCTACATGATTTGCTGATACCCAACCCTTGAGACACTTCTTCACCTTCCATATGGGACAACTATGTGAAAAGCTTGATCATGTAGTTGCTAATGATAGTTGGCTCTCCATCAAGAATGTAATGAACATTCATGTTCTCCCCCATCTATGTAGCAATCATAATCCTATTCTGATTTTTGTGAACAAGCCCAACAACAAACACCATAACTTCTTTTAGAAAAAGATGAACTGGAATCCTCCCTAATTTCAATAAGGAGTTGCTGTCAAGATGGGACAATTCAAGGACCTTCATTGAATCTCTCCATGATTTTCACTCTACTATACTTATATGGGAATCCAAACGCATGAAAGCTCAACACAAAAATAAGAACTCGATCATGCGGAGTCTAGACAAGTCCCAGGTACATACCTCCTCTTTGTTTAGTATATCTAACAACATTAGCTCCATTCATTTACAAAATGAATATGAAACTATCCTGAGACGTGAAGAGGCCGACTGGAAGCAAAAGGTGAATATCAACTGTCTGGAAAATGGTGATGGAAACAGTAAATTTTCAGCTCTTTATTTAAAGCCCGATGCTTCCAAAATAGAATTACCAGCATCTACAATGAGAGTGGTTAGTGGCTTACCACCCCATATGACATCTATGAGCAAGTGAGTGCATACTTTTCTACCTTCCTAACATCCATAGACATCTTTGTCTCTTCTCTTATGAAGATTCAACGTTACATTGACATCTTCCCAGGAGTCCAAAACCCACAACAACTAGACAATATACCCTATGCAGAAAAAATCAGACATGTGATCTTTTAAATGGCACCTAAAACTGCCCCAGGCCCAAATGGCATCCACAATGGCTTCATCCAAATATATTAGGGACCTGTTGGACACTTAATTATTCTGCAAGTCACTAAAGCTTTTCACCATGACTTGATTGATCCTATGTTAGATGACTCACTTATGGTCCTCATCCCCAAGAAACAACACCCACAAAGATGCATTGAGCTCCGACCTATCTCTTTGAATAATTGTTTCTTCAAACTTATCTCTAAGATAATTGTGGAAAAAATCAAACGTTTCCTTAATGACTAGATCTCTGAGAACCAGTCAAGCTTTATCCATGAATGACACATAAGTGACAATATCCTTCTAGAGCATGAGATGATTAATTCTATGAAGAACAAACATACTGGAAACTAATGGGACTATAGCAAGCTCGATCTTCTAAAAGCATTCAATAGAATGTGTTGGCCTTTCATCAAGGATACATTGATCAAGGTTGGGCTCCCAGATAAACTCATTGGGATGATTATGCAAATAATATTGTCTGGAAAAACATCTATCCTTTGGGAAGGTACCCCGCATGAGGCATTCAAACCCAGTCAGGGGGTTTGATAAGGATTTTCGATCAGCCCCTACCGTTTCATTCTCTACATGGAGAGGCTTAGTCAAGCCATATCCAATGCAGTTCATTTTGGCAAGTGGAAGTTGGTCATTCTCTCTAGAGGTAGTGTCCCTCTTTCCCATGTTATGTTTGCAGATGACATATTTCTCATGATCGAAGCATCTATATCTCAAGCATCCACTATCCTAGAAGTCCTTGAGGAGTTCTACATTGTCTCAGGACAAATCCTATCCAAAGAAATGTACAAGTGCTTCTTCTCACCGAACACCTTTGCATCTATGAAGCAAAGTTTCTGTCAAAAAATTGGGATTCAACACATGAATTACTTGGGTAGATACTTGGGTGTCCCAGTACTTCATCATAGACTAAACAAGTCAACACATGTGAGCATTACTGCTACCATTAAGGCACAGATGAATAGTTGGTCATCCAGGAATATCTCCCTCGTCGGACATGTCACTGTTGCGAAGAGTACCCTACAATAAATTCCATCCTACACTATGCAATCATGTCAGGCTTTCCCCTACCCTAAGTGATGAGATTGATCGATGCATCTAAGACTTTCTATGGTTAGGTGGTTGTGAGTAGCGCAAGATCTCCCTACTCTCCGGGAAGAAGGTGACCTTGCCCACAGCTAATGGAGGATTGGGACTCAAGAAAGTGTGTGAACAAAATGAATCACTAATGCTAAAAATGTTTGGCACTTCATGAACCAACCATCAACTCTATGGGTTAGAGTTATGTGTGGCAAGTATATGCACAAGAAGGTCATAAAAAAGAGACCTTGGTCCTCAATATGGGCTTTCATCAAGCAAAACCTTGCCAAGATGTAGGAGATTAGTCATAAGATAGTAATTTTAGGACTCAACACAAATGATTGGTCTAATCGTTGGATCATGGATAAATCACCTCTTGACTATCAGCCATCTATCTCTATTCCGCACAGACTCGAGGACCTAAAAATGAGCTCCATGGTGCAACATAATCATGGTTGGGATTGGAACTTCATAAATAACCACTTCCCACTTAAGGCAAAGCAGTTGATCCCTTATATCAACTCACCGATACACACCGAAGTCAAAGACACCTGGTCCTGGAACTTCACTGTTACCAAGGAATTCAAAGAGAATTTAGCATATGCTTGGCTCAGGAACCAAACACTCAGTACAACCTCTCCTACATGGAAGAACATATGGTCTTCTAGTCTACCAAATAAATTCAAGACCTTCCTTTGGTTGGTCCTCCATGGTTCTCTCTTGACCAATCTGGAGATGGTCAGAAGACAAATAACTATGGACGACACCATATCAATCTATAACATTGCCCAAGAATCCCTTCTACATTACCTAAGGGACTGTCCACATGTTAAAGAGATCTGGCATGATCTTCAAATGCTTGATGACTTCTTCAACTCCTAAGAGCAGGAATGGATTCACAAGATGATATTTTCCCATGTGAGCATTGAACAACACACCCTACAATGTGTAGGTTGTTGGACAATATGGTGAAATGGAAATGAAACCACCAATGGAGGAAACACACTACATAGATCTATCACCAAGACCTTCATAGGTTGCTACCACAAGGCCTCCAAACAATTGCAACAATAAGATATGTATTGGCATTCACATGGTAGACTCCTTAGGCTCATGTATCATGGGAGCAGGGGATATAAAGGATATGCTTCCTCAGTCCTAGAGGTTGAGACCATGACAATCAATCATGATTTCCTCCTCTACAACAAAAGAGGTTGGGCATCTCTAGTGATTTATTCTAATGCATCTTATCTATTAAGATTTTGAAGCATAAGAATTGTCCTGTGAGTAGGTTTGAACCCCACCAGAGATGCTTTGCTTCTATTTTACTAGTTTGTCCCATCATGCAACTATCGTTCATCCCTAGAAGTTACAACTCTATAGATGATAGCATAGAAAAATGCACCATACTTCTCTTCATATGTATCAGTTCCATAGTTGGCATTTCATCTAAACTCCTTAGGGGAGCATCTTGTATACAATATTTGAATTAATGGAAATTATTTGCTATTATTTGTTATTTTCTAAATTTGGATCCTTGGGAAATTTTAGGTAATGGATCTAAACTTTTTGGTTGTTCCTTAATTGAGGGATGCTGAAAAGTGAAGTCACTACATTTGGTATCAGATCCCTAAAATGTTCAAATAATATTCAATAGTTTATAATTTCATGTAATATGTATAAATATAAGCAAATTTATTAAGGCATGACCTGATGGTGATGGTGTCTAGAAGGGGTCATGGGTTTGAGGGCTAGAAATATTTTCATCTACACCATGGGGTTGTTATATGGGGACTCCCACAGCTGTAGTGATACCTTCCTGGCTAGAAGCTATGATTGTCCCAAAGTAATGTTTACTTTAAGTCTTGTCATCTCAAATTTTAACTACCTCTCATCCTCTTACTTAAAAACTGTACAAGATACTTCCCACCTCATCTCAAGTTAGATTTTTTGAGAAGAAGTAGGATTAAGGCATCCTCCGCCAATTAGTGTACATGCAATGTGGGAATAATGATAAAGGCAAGAAAAGTATTTCATCAATTTTGCACTTGTAAAGGTAAACCCAAGATAGGCTAGGGTTTGTTTAGAGAAACCCTATTGGGTGAAGGGGCATAAAAACACTAAGAGGCAGTGTGTAGTATCTAACCCAAACCTAAGATCCTAATCTTGGAAATGGAAGTATAATGGGTAAAATAGTAACCCTACCCCTATGAACCCAATTTTAGATAAGAGGACTGATGAAAATATAAATATAAATGAGTTTTTTTGACCTAATCTCCGATGCATGAATATGGAGAAATGTATGTATGATGCATGTG
Organism: Alisma plantago-aquatica; assembly: GCA_963693085.1. Taxonomy (NCBI): domain Eukaryota; kingdom Viridiplantae; phylum Streptophyta; class Magnoliopsida; order Alismatales; family Alismataceae; genus Alisma; species Alisma plantago-aquatica. The sequence continues at coordinate 51,605,862 of OY856412.1, forward strand.
AAAATATTTGAATATACATGAGAAACATAAGTAATAAATGGTTATACTTGAAAATGTAAATATGAATATAACTTGATCGTTGCCCTAATGCTATCTATGGAAGAATGGATGAATAATGAATACCCCTAGTGAGTGGGTATGCTACCTCTAACAAGTGGGCAAGCTATTGAGACTACCCCCAGAGAGTGGGTATGTTATTTAATGTACGCCTAGGGAATGGGTATTCAACTGAACTTATACCCAATGAGTGGGTATGTTAATGATATTCCCTCTAGAGATTCAGTATGTACCCTCATCGAGTAGGTATGCTTTTGAAATAAACCACCAGAGATTGGGAAAGCTACCCCAGATGAGTGGGTATGGCATTGAAATACTCCCAACAAGTGAGTATGATATTATGGGCACCCTAGTGTATGGGTATGATTAGAGATTACCCCCATCGAGTGGGTACACCATTGAAATACTCCTAGTGAGTAAGTAGGATGTTGTGAACACCCCTAGTTAGTGGATATAGATGGATATCACCCCCTAAGAGTGGGTTGATCATTGAAATACTCCTAGTGAGTGAGTATGAATACCTCCTAGTGAGAAGGTTTTCCACAAATATTGAGCAAGTACATGTAGAGAAGATAGAATATAAAATATATGTTCAACATATTATGGTTACATAAAAATGTAAATTCTACTTTTATGGTGGGTATCCAGACCGGGGGTGGGTCAACCCAGGAGTGGGGAAAATGACCAATGGGGGAGGCAAAACCCTAAACCTGTGGGGTTGGGTTGTGACTAGAGAGCATAAATTCCTCCCGAGAGTAAAGAAGACACCCTGGGTTTGGACCTTCCCTATAAGGGTGAATTAAAAAATAAGTTTTAAGATTTGAGATAATCTTATATGTCACCTAAAGCATGGAAAATTAAAGTTGTGATATCTTAACAAACCCTATCTAGGGTAGAAGCCTAAGTAAATTGTAAGGCCAAGTAGGGAGGATTAAAATTGCATAAGACTGATGAGATTAGAAAGTGATAGTTCCCTATATGCATAAAACCCCAAGGTCAGGAGATAGGCATAGTTGTTATCCTGAGGCTCATGGGTCAGGAGACTAGCCACCTTCATGATTTCATGAGACCCAAGGGATAAATGTGAGAGGCACTCCCTAAGTGCATGAGGCCCATGAGGCTAGGATGAGATCACTACAAAGGATCCTCTACCCTAGAGACCTCAAGGAAGTGGCTAAGGCTCATAATACATGATTTGTAATTATAAAAGATATAAGAGGTTAATCAATAGTGAAAACTTAAGGGAGTCATGTAACAAAATCAAGAATGATAGGTACTTTACTTCATGAAATATAAGATTATTGTGGGATAAAAAAAGGTATTCATAGTTTTGATTAATTCAAGCAAAAATGTTAAATCTTGAGATAATGTGTGGATACACCGTCTCTACTCAAGGAATGGGGTGAACTTTGCATTTTGGGCTACAACCAAACGTTGATTTCATCTCATTATGAGTGAGAGAGATTGGTAGACACATGTTATGCTTAAAATTGATGTATGAGGATGGATACCCTAAGTTGAGTTTAACATACATGATTTAAGGGTTGAGGCATTACCTCACCCTAATGTGGAAATAAATGAAAAATAAGTTGGAACATAGGTGAAAAGGTAATAACCAATTGAAATCAAAATAACAAAATGAATATGTAATCACCAAGAGGTGATATACTAAAATTACTAAGGGTGTGGATATACCTTGAATTAAATCTAGGGACTGATCATAATAATAATGTGAAAAGGTTGCATATCAATAAAGGATGCTAAATATATTTATAATGAGTCACTAACCCTAAGTTTTGAGATAAAGTTGAGATACCAATTCATCTTAACCTTACAATGTACAATTTTGGGGACTAAATTCCATTCAAGGAGGTGAGAATGTTATATCCTCAAATATTTGGTAAATTAGAAATAAGAAAATATAATACTAGATTGAATAAGCAAATTCCCTAATTTTATTATTGATGGAATAATAATTATTATCCTTTATGGAATGCATGAAACCGCTGAGGCCCATGAGACTATTTTCTTTACAAATAGTCCTTGGGTTAAAACACAAAGAATTAAGATATTTTTTGCATAAATAAATATCCATGGCTTTAAGAATTGTTGAAAAATAGAAACATGAACAATATGAAAGTCTTCAAAAGAAAATAAGATTTATGATATTTTAGATAATTAGTTGATGGATTGTCTCATACACTTTGGGAACATTAGGTTTGAGTCCTCCAGTGGTATTATTTCAATATGGATTTTGGTATACTTAATAATAATAATCACAAGAATAGGATTCTAGAAATTAGGAGGAAAAACATAATCTATGAGATAGTTGTAATAGTTTCAATGAAATGTTTAAAAGAGAAAGTTTTATATGAAAGGCATCCCAATAAATCCCAACTTACTGTAAAATCGACTGGAAAAGGAATTAGTGAATTTTCTAAGAAATAGGAATGATTGAGTTAAGAGGAGAAAAAGAGTGATCTAGATCCAAAACTATAAAGAGTTTCCAATAATTTAAGAATCATATTATCCAATAAAGTGTCACCTGTTTACATGATTTCCCTGATTGTTTTTGATGTGTCAACCATGTATTAAAGATAATTGATTTAAAAAATATATTAAAGATAGAGTGAGAGAGGTGATGAGTAGTTGCATCTTGTGGGCATCATGTCTTGAATTCTTTCCTTAATTAAACAACAAATTAACATTATTAATATGGTGAAGGAAAAGAGGAGCAAATTGATAAGTTTTAATGGTTTAAAAAAGGAAGAGAAACCCAAAGAGGCATGACCAGATGGAAGGTTTCCTTAAGCCAAGTGTAAAGAGTATGGGTTTTCATCCTTCAAGGAATACCCTTTCTCTTCTTTCTCCTTAGGCTTCTTCCTCCTAACCGCTAGTGTTTTTTCCTAGAACATGTATAAGGGACGCAAAAGATGCAAGATCCCTAGATTGCATAGCTGAGGGAAACTTTGCAGATAGAAAGCATACTCCTTCATAGCCACACTCCTACTTCCTCATTCCTTCTTCCTCGTTTGAAGCACATTGGATGAGTGGTACGCCTTCGAGCTGGCCTAAATACCTGGCTTGTAGAGCATGGGTAACCTCGATAGAACACGCCTCCTTCTTCCGTTGTCATGTGCACGACAAAGGTATGGGCCTGCTTTCTACTTCTCATATGTAAATTTTCTCATGTAAGAAGCTCATGTAACTCCATTTAGGATAATTTTATAAATAATATTTGAATCCATGGATATTATGTGCTTTTATTTTTTATTTGTTAAATGTGGATACTTGGGAAATTTTATGTAATGGCTCTCAACTTTTTTGGACTTTCCATAATTGGGGGATGTTGAAAAGTTAGATCATTGCAATGTCCATTGATGTTATTTTGAAAATGAATTCCACATACTTCATAATATAGTATCAATGCACCCAACCATTGTCATGTAGTTGTACCTAAAATGTAGAGTTATGTAAAAAATTTTAAATAAAAATAATAAAAGTTGACTCATTCTTGTAAGTAATCACACTACCTTAATGTTCTTCCAAGTTACTAATTTTTTAATTTTTTTCTGACATGAAATGCTTTTATACCCCATTAAGTTAAGTGCATAAAATAGTTGACTGAGTAGACATATTATGGTGAAGACATACTAATTAATATGTTGACAAATAGAAATTTATACTTATTCAATTATTGCAAATTTTAGTGGGGTGTCCCGTTCCCTTTGATTCACTACCCAATGGGTCAAGATAATGCACAATCATGAAGCTTGGGGTCATCACAAACAATTTATAGTGCTTGTTATTATGAATGAGCATGGAAAACCAAAACAAGTTTGAAATTGTAGTATAGTCATCATAAGTTGGATTACAAGTGAAGAAAAACAATTATGTAACAATTACTTACTCAACATCAAAAGGAGATAGAATCAAACTCTCCTAAAAACTAGAAAAACTTGAAATGCATATGAAAAATATTGTACAATAGAATCATAGTCTACCACCTACATTATAATTTGAAGAAACTAGGAATTCCACTTTGATTATTTCATAATTTAATGTCTTTGCATATAGATATCTTTAAGAAAAACTTTAAATGTGTAATGTATAGAAAACAATTGAAAATATATATTCACATGACATTCTTGCATTCTTAAGCTATCACCATATCCTTACTTTGATTATGGATGTACTCATCCTCTCATACTACAACATCTTCAAAATGTCAACAAAGAAGACAACAATGTCATGCTCTTGGCCTGCGACGTCCTTTAGCATTCTGACAACCATATCCGACCATAGTATTTGATTGTCTATGAATTGATATTAGGATTTAGATTTACTCCTCATAGTATCAAATATGTCTTCTAAAATTAGAGTTGGTTTATTCTTTGGAGGGGAACCCGCATGCACTTTCGTGGTTTTGGTTTCTGGATTTGTTATATTCTTCTTGTATTAATTGAATTTATAGAAAAATAGAAAATATTCTATTTTATTGATGTGGGAACCACCCATGAGGAAGAGCCACTTCGGTGACCCCACCATGGTAGTATGAAATCCTATCCCCCTCAGAAAACCATACACTAGAGGGGCCTTTAAATCGCATAGAAGGTAAGCCTGCATGACAAGAAACTTTGTTTCTAAGATGCAAAATCTAGATTTGGAACTCAGGTCACTTCAATGAAGATTTCATGCCTTCACTATCTGAGAAACTAACTAAACGGAAAATAGTAAGTATACATAAAGTACATGTAATTGGAATTTTGGTGTACCTTCTCAAACAAATCTAGATCTTTGGGCAACTACACCATACCCACTTTTAATTTTCATGTTGTTAATTATTCACTGTGAGGTATGGTAGTGGTTTGTCTACCATTCCATCATAGCCAAATATGAGACACACACATAGAACGTCATAGTACATTAATGTGCAATGTAGTGTGAGACAAAGGTGGTGATAGACCTTCACCTCTACCACATTCTCAAGTTCAGAGTCTAAAATCACAGGTCAACATTTTGTTCCCATTTTCCAAATGAAAAGTATTTATATCCCAATATAACATATGTATTAATTGCCATAGAAGTACACTACTAACAAAATTACATTAGGTTGGTGTGTTCGGTTGTTGGGATTAGTCCCATGACCTTTGGTGCCTCACATACAATCTTGTACCTCATCATCCAAGTGGTGTACTACATATTCAGTTTGAGGGGATTGAGAATGCTAAAATGCATATATATTCATTGCTTCACACACTTTTTATTGTATTAAATGTTCTACTTGTTCATGTGATTGTCTGGATCCTTAACTAGATCTATGTTAAATTGGGAGGACCTAAAATAAGATTTTAGTCCCACACCATCTTCTACACCTCTTACATGGATAGGATTCTCTTAACTACCAAGAGAAACTTTCAATTCACCCCTTTGGACCTAAACGATGAATATACCTTCTTATCTTTGATCATAGAGATCATACTAATCACAACTAATACAAAGTTAACAATAAAAAGTAACAATTAGAAATACAATAAACATGGCATGGTGAGGGTTTAAGTTCACCATTTTCTATGCCAAATCCTTGTTATTGGTTTCAAAATTTCTCCATAGCGGGTTGTTTGAGAATCAATTCACTTCAATCATTAGTCCACTCCTCATGTTGGGGTGGTTTCATAGTTGGATTTGTGCTTAATTCATCCCCAAGGGAGGGAAGTTTCTCCCTTTTTGATGGTTCAAGGCATAACCACGAATATCTAATAATGGTCAAGAACATTCTCTGCACGCCTTTCTTTTCAACCCTCATGGATATTTTGATTGATTCAAAATAGATGTTATATTTAACCATGCTTATGTCTAGTAAGAAAAGTCATCAAATATATTAAAATAGTTTATACTATGAAGTTATTTGATTTACTAGTAATGAGTAACCTAGTCCAAGTCTTAGGCTCAACAAAAGTGTATTTCATAGTGATAACCTTCTTATCCTTTTTTTTAGTTATCCAATATCTAGCGAGTTTGGTCTTGAAATACCTCCACATCTTGCCACATCATTCTAATATTTTTCTCAATAGAATTCTTCATCTAGGTAAAAAAGTCTTTGTAAAAGTAATTATATTGTTATTAAGAATTTGGAAACAAAAAGAGAATTTAGACTGGCAAACTTTGAATAAATTCATATAACTTACAAATATGTATTTTCATAGAAGGTATTCATGGAATCATCAACATTCTGTGTATATTTTATATTTATAGGAACCTTGTTGCATACTGTGACCCCTCAATAGTGTTTGAAAGAACTAGCATGAGTTTGGGCTATACTATCTTTTAATCTTTCCATGTGTGTAGGCCTATAGTATGTGATTTTCATTACCAAAACCATCAACATTACTAAAAGCACCACCCTCTCCTAGGTTCTCTTACTCAGAGTGCTACCCCTGATAGGCCATGCTATAAAAGTATGCAAAATAGTAATATCAAGCAATGTTTCAATTCATAAACAAGCTTGAATGATAATATATCATTGCAAATTTTAGATTCATAAACATTCTTGATTAGTAATATAAGCATAATTAAAAGAAACACACACGTCTATTGAAAATACAAATTCGTAAAAATTGTTGACTGAATGAAATGTTGGGAAGGTATGCCCTTAGAGAAAATCACGTTATGATTGACTTGGCATATACCAAAAGGATGTGGTTAATACTTATTAAGGCAAGCTTCCAATTCATTATGTTTCACTCAGTTATAATATAATGGGGATATATTATGAGTGTCTAAAGAATGACAATACTCAATGATGTATGTCTTCAACTATGTGACTTGGAAGGATGGGATCATAAGAATGTTAAGTGTATGTACATTCTTATTATGTCCCTAGTCTGTTGTTACCGTGGAAGGTAGATAGACACCAGTAACACATAATACAGAGTGTGGGTTGGTTTAGTACATAATAAAATTTTTCATGATATGGCAATATCAAACAAAGCACAAAGATACATGTTAGGAAACAATGTATGAGACAGACCCACCTGGAGAAGCGACACATGGAAACCATAATTGGTGGTTATAGTCATATCTGATAGTGAAGGTGGTGGCTGTGATTCTTAGACATAAAATCACTACACTCGTTACATGTCGTTGGGTACACTTTGACATTATCAAACACATTCCTAAAACATGGGATGTTATAAAGGTGATGATTGGGTGAATTTGACACATGGGGATAGACTGTGAGTGATAGTTATGGGATATGCCCCTCTTATTAGAGTATGATATCCTGGACACTTGATAAGAGAGACTGAGAAAAACATGCACAAGCACATGTGAATCAATATATGATATTGAGGTCACATTATCTTTGACAATTTGCTCTTAGTTAAAGAAATATCTATTGCAAGTTGAGAGGATGACAATTACATGCCTTGAGTTCATCCTGGATATTAGAGATAAATGAATTATACAATCACTGCAACACCTTACACAGATTGTAATTTTAAGTTGTTCTCCAACTTTCCATTCACTTGGGTAGAACTGATGTGTGACTAGGCACCACTCTCTCCTTGTGATGTCATAAGCTAGTTATGGACATTCACCCTCAAATTGATATGGGACCTATAGGGTCACATACAAAGGAACTCATTTAGGAAACGAGTTTATCTTGAATAAAGATTTGATTTATTACTAAAGTGTTTAGGTATTCAATTCATGCAACATATCGATTGATTGGTTAAATGAACTATCAAATGACCATCTCAAGTATTGAGACATCCGTTTGGGAAGCCAGATGAGAGTTTCAAGGGTTGAAACGGCTGTTTGGGTTGTCAGGCTAATCTAAATTCAAATTGGCAAAAGTTCTTCCCAATTGAGGTATGAACCGTCTAATTCATTCTGATGAACCAATTAGCTCAGCTCAGGTTCACCAGATGGTTGTATGGGTGAACGATACGGCCGTCTCGCATGGGTGAGATGACTCAATTGGGATAAACAAATGTTCTAGATGTTTCCCGAACATACTCAATTACACATTACTTGGAGTGTAAGAAATTAATATGTGACATTAATTGGAATCAAAATTGTCACATTTGTATGCGATTGGGAAACTACAAAACGACTATCACACAGTGCGACACGACTGTCTCATGAACTAGACGATTGTTCTTGTGTACCATATGACCATCTTGTGGTTCTCAGTTTGAAAGAATTCGAGATCTTTCGGTCCCTTCCACTCCCGCACAATCCCATACAGCCTGGGAACCCTGGTCCTAACTACACCTATAAAAGGAGGGGTACTGGGGGATTCTGAGAGCACGACACAAACAATTGAGAATCAGTTTCTCTGACAGCTATTGTCCTCTCTAGTTGTGGTAACTGAGAGAGTCCAAGCAAGTCCTACCCGATAAGGGAGCGATAGAAAAGGGAGAGACCAAATGAGACTCATTGTTGTGGAAGAGAAAGTTGGTGACTAGTACACCAACATGAGGGACAACTCCTTCCCATCTATTACAATTGAACAATAGAGTTGTGTAGACTACTCTAGATGTAGGAGTCCTTTGGCTGCAACTAGGAGGACAACTACAACCTCTAATCTATTTCTAGATCATAGGAGTCGCTGCAAAAGTTGTTCGTGTTCGTTGTTCATGGTGAAGACCATGAGTTACATAACCACTATCCAAGAGCAGCTACTTCACATTTGCGTTGAAGCAAGTGTTTGTCACTGAAATTTCTCCAGAACCAGATATTACTCGCTAGACCATCTTTTCTATTTCATAGTAGTTGACACGATCTTGTTGTTATGATAATACACATAGATAAAATTTTGGTTTCCACTTCTATACTATGTACCCATATTTCCCAGCATGAAACACAAGCCTATGGTGTTGATTGGATATCTCCTCAACCAATATGATCTCTGCACAATCTTGACATGTACAATATTCTTTTAGTTTTAACTTTGACATTTGCACATGGAAAAATCAACTGAGAACAGACGAGATTCATCATACTAGCAATAGTACTCTTCTTCATCTATAGGATCTACAATAACTAGATTTTTTATGAAAAATGACAGATGGATTTTTAAGTGATGTTTAATCAGTATACAATAATTTTTTACCTATGGTTCCATTATGAATGGCTCACTGTTCTCGCCAATCTTTTCAAAATTCCATACTATTAAGCCAAATTTATACAATACAACTTCCTAAAGTTTTTTCAACCTACTTACACGTAAAGACACTAACTCTAAATTCATAGTGGTCAAATTACCATACATCTTCAAATATACTTAATATGACATCTTGACTTGTTGTGGTCTCATATCCTTCACACTAGAGAAATACAACAAAGATCTTGCACAATGACCCTATTTTTTGGAATATGCTATTATCATCTTGACATTTTGTATAGTAAGATAATCCATAAGTATGGCATGACATCTACTTTTAGTAAAATGCAAGGAATTTGATGTTGTCAAGAACATCATTTTATTTTTGTGATAGTTGAGTAAATACTTTCTCTTTTGACCATATAATAGATGTTCAATTATGATTTTCTTCAAGACACATTGAGTTCGGTCAAGGATATTGTCATATGATAAGATTGGTATGTTTAGTGATATCAGTATCCACTTTGTATATGTTGTGCAAACATACAAGTGTGTTTGTACCACAACTCATAATTTATTTCACACACGCCTTTAGAGTTCCTTTGCCACAGTAATTTTCACAATGACATGATTTTGTCTTCTCACAAACTTTATTACAATTCAATCCATCATTGCAAAAGTCCATTACCTCTCCAGCCACATAACCCTAAAGTAAAACTTCTTTTGGATGGTAATAGTTTCAACAATCACCCTTAAAAAGTATTCATGTATCATAAAAATGATACATCCATTGTAAGACAATTGGACCCAACAACTTTACCCTCTAGTGATTTGGGAAACAATTTGAACCATCATATAAAAGATAATAGGACGAAAGTACATGTAAAGCTGGCACAAGATAACTATGAATTCTTTCTGCAACTTGTTGAGATTGTCAAGAATTATCACTTCGCCACACATTTCATTGTAGAAGAAACAAAGCCTTTTGATTTCAAACCTTAAATACTTTGATAGTATAGGTTAAGTAGACACAAGAAACAATTGTTGCAGTATAATATGACAAATATGAGATTTTAACCTATTAGATTTAGATCATTCACTATGGAAATTGGAAATGTATGATTAAGATATCTTAACATGATGTATCACTCAATGAACATCTTTTTCTCTTTTTTGATAAAAAGTGTAATAAGAAACATGTAAATATATAAAGGAACCTAACGTCTCTACTAATAATTCCTATTGCATACCCATTTCAAGCAAATCTATTCTTCTTTTAATATTTCGTAGTAATTCAATAGTGTACCAATGAGATTGTCACAACCATTTTTCTCAACATGCATGACTCAATATAGTGGTTAATTGTCAAAGATCTCAAATAAAGAAGATCTTAGAATGTTAACCTTTTCTTATATCAATACTTATCAAATTTAGGAAAACTACATGGTATCATACCAAATGTATTTCCAATGCCTTTTGATTTTTACATAAAAATCCTTCCTAATATGGGTTTAGGTTCTCTATTCTCATCATTTCATCCATTAAATGCTTTTCATTGCCTTTGATAAGGATCAGCTGGAGAAATAAATCTTGGATAACCAAGTCATATGATCTTTATGTCATTTTAATCTAACAAATTAGTGTTTCCTTCATAAATAGGACATGTTTTGGATCATTTTACACTATATCTAGACAAATTTCCATAAGTTGGGAAGTCACTAGTCTTGTGAAAAAAATGTTTCACACAAATTAAAGGTCTCTTTATATGAAGTATCATAAGTCATAATACATTCATCCTAAAGTTTCACGTAGCCATATCAATTAGTGGTTGAAAGAATATATCACTATCATTATCAAGTTTCTCTGGCCTTGAAATCCAAATTTACAACATAATGTACTTGTTCTTCATAAAAAACCAAGAAGGAAGATTGTATATAACAAAAAATAGGCCAAGGGCTATGTTTCCTACTTAATGTACCATATGGATTCACTTCATCAATGCAAATCCCATTTCTTCATCAAATTGTAAGCATAATAAATCATTTTTTTGTACTATAAAGAACCATATGTATGTCAATGGACCCCATCATTTTACTTTATCTTTACATACCAAGATGTATTTTGTGCATCTCCTAGATTAGAAAATAAGCACTTAAATTATGTTTTTTAGGTAGATATTTTGTTACCTTAGTAGAACCATTCTTGGTCTTACCAGAAGTCATCATATTGTACCTTGACACCCAACATTTTGAAAAATAATCAAATTATGTAATCATTTTTAAATAGCATATAGTCATTCAGGCATGCATATATCTTGCTTGCCTCCATTCCCATTCCACAAAAACATTTTGTTTTCTTTGTTTTCCAAGATTGGAAGCTCGTTTCCTACAAGATGATTTTTTTGTCAGTCCACCTATTGTTATCTTTTAGGATATACCCTTTCAACACTGCACTCAGCTTCAAAAACTTTCACAACCAAAGTATAATGGTTTCTTGACATCATGGACACTATTTGTAAATAAGAAAGGTTGAACTAGCTTTCATCTATTCTCTAATTACTAGGTAAATTAAGTGAACTGAGCATTGAATATGGGTGTTTGGTCAATTTTTGGTTTAAAATGCTTCAATTAAGAAAAACTTATTAGAATAAATAGAAAATCTTTACCATTATTATTGATGAAGTGCACCACATATCTTTGGCCTACTATATGGAAGCTGCAGATACCTAGCAAAATCAAGGTGTTCATCTGGCTCGTAGCTCATGAAGCAATTATGACTAATGGGAGACGCAAGCAACATACCTTCACTGACAGCACCATCTGCACTAGATGTGAGGCACAAGAGGAAGATACTCTCCACGCCCTCTGGTGCTGCCCTTACATAAGAGAAATCTGGTTTAAGATGAACATTAACAACAAAGTCAATTTGCTCAATACCTCCATTCAACAGTGGCTCATGAACCATCTTCAAGGAAAGGGGACAAATATTATCCACTTTACTATCACCTGCTGGATCATTTGGAAAGCAAGGAACAACACAGTGTTTGATAACGCTCATGTTAGCACCTCTAAGCAACTTGTCCAAATCGACAACCTCTACACCAACATCTCTAAGGGAAGACATATGAATGCTCAGGTTAAATACCATCATATTGAGGATGACAATGATGCAACCGGTGTGCCTAACGAACACAAGATTGAGTTTGTAGACGCTGCTGTCAAAGGCAAGGAGGTGGCTATCGTGATGACTGCACTGAATGAGAATAGGATATGGATCGGAGGATCAGCTATACATATCCATGTTGAGTCAGTGACAAAAGTTGAAATATGGGCAATAGGTTTTTCTCTAAAAATCCATACTGAAGCTATAGCGGGACCTGCATCTATTATTACTGACAACTCTAAAGCTATTAAAGCTATTTATGGGCCTCTAGAGAAATTCCCATCCTTTAGCACTTGGATCCATTCCATTCATAATATTCTCAACGAGAACCCAGAGATACAAATTATTAATCTCCCTAGAGAGCATAACATGTTGGCCGATGCTCTGTCCAAACACCACCTAAAAAACTACAAGGATGGTCGTACCTATACGGACCCTCTTATCGACACTCTAGGTCATTCTATCCCCTATCCCCTCAGTAATGGTAGGAGTCCTACCAAGTTTCATTTCATAGCTGACAATGTATTAAAAGTTCATTTTATGCCTACAAGAGGAAGGCGGGTTGAATAAAAGAGCCTCCTAACTATCTAAAACAAAAGAAGTGTACCACATATCCAATTTTTGATCATTGAATCTTAGTTGTAAGTGTATTATTTATATTTGGTTTTCAAGATAATTTAAAAAGCATTCCCCCTTCGTTATCCTAGTACATCAGTTAACATGGGAAAACAATCACCTAAACTATACATAGAAACGAAACAGGGAACGATAGACAAAATATCTCAAAAATCATATACACATTATGAACACACTTTATAAGTGAAATTAAGTGTTCAAGAATAGTCCCAAACTAGTCTATCCTATATTACCAAACATGAGTAAACGATGGATGCATTTCTAGCCAAATAAAATATATTTATAATTATAAAATAAATATATAAGTTTGGTAAATATACCTCTCATTCAAGTATAAATTAAGTAAATATAGGAAAATTTATTTATCTTTAATGATATCCTAGGTGTGATCATTCATATCTTGAGGCATCGGGTATCTATCCCACCTATGGATTCTGGTGTACTCTTTCAACCATACACCATTCACATTACTATAATTGTCATACTAAAGATCAGTTAAGATAGAGAACTTGATTTATATGTTTAGATATGGATACTGACCAACTTGTATTTCATTTCATACTGACCAATACTAGATTTCATTTCATATTTTTAAACTCTATATTTTATTTTGTATGTATCAACCAAAGATTTCATTTCAACATCTACGAATCATAGATACCCACATCTTATGTTGCTTAATAAACATTATTTGAATATGTAGCATAAACAACTAAGAAATAAGCATGCAAACATCAAAAAGTACCATTCATGCCCTATATATATTTTTTCTCTCTCACGCATCCCATTGTTACATTTTTTTTGTATAAGGTAAAATATTACTCATTTCTCAAAAGGGAATATAGGGGTGTAAGTAAAATCCATATATCTTGTACAAGGTCTAGGAGAGACCCCAGATATCCAGAACCTCAGGTTTCACCCCTTTAAGGATAGATGGGTTACCTTTGGCAAATAAATGCAAATTATTTAAAATTTTGTCAAAAACGTTTAGGATGTCGCAGGCACCCTTGTCATGAGTATGTTGTTTCTCTCACTCCCAACATGGAAGACAAGGCACGTGACAATGAGACCTATGAATTGTCTTGACCTGAGGATGCATCTTGTGTGGTTAAAGACCCAGATGAGGGCCATACCCAAGCCGTGTAGAGGAGATCCACCCCAACCATATTTAAGGGAAATTCTACTGCATAGATACAAGGAGAACTAACATTTTAAGAGAATATGAGTCTTGGTTTCTGAATCATTCTTGCACAACATACACTGGTTGTCCATCACCAAGTACCGTTTGGATAACCAATCAAAAGTTGGCAATCTGTTCAAAATGGTCCACTAGGACCAAAGGCTCCATTTTGGGAAGTGAATTTTGTTCCATATGATAGGATCCCAAAGAAATTGTGGGTTGTTTCTATTAATCATGTAAGGCATGGGGTTGTTAGCTGCCCAACTAGTTCCACAAATGTTGTAATGATCATGGACATTAGTCCAAATAACGACCATCTTCCTCCAAGTCTTGGAAGAGTTGTAGCTCGAGACAACACTTTGGATATCACCATATCTTCCCATCATCCATGCTCCACTTTTCTAGAGGTTATCATCTTTAAGGAGCAAGAGGTGAATTTTTCTAGCTTCTACATTAAAGGCAATGTCACAAGGATTAGCAACCCTCCTGCATGTCTAGGTTGAACACCCATGCTCCAAGAGATGGCATGGGCTCTACTGCCCTAGAGAAAATCTGCTACAATGGAAATGAATTTAAGTAGGATGAAGTCCAGTAATTCAGCCATGCAATATCAAACCTGGATTTCACTGGTGAGAAATGATTTAATGAGGATAGCATGCCCCACCATGGAAAATTTTAGGCCTGGTCATTTGTCAACAGCGCAACTAAGGTCGTCAACACAACCATTAAAGTTAGCCCCACTTCCAGTATCACCAACAATGGGAATGCCTAAGTATTTGGTGGGAAAGTATCCCTTGGATATGCCGATTTCTAATTTAAGACTCCCTATTCTAGAAGCACAAGACTTAGACAAAAATATTTTCTACTTGATGTCATTAATGTATAGGCATGTGATTTTACTGAACATCCATAGTGTGGGTCACACCGCTTTAAGAAATTTAACATGTCCAACAATGAAGAAGAGAACGTCATCAATGAATATCATGTGTGCATGCACTTTGGCACCATGGACTTTGAAAATCTTGATAAGGCCTTCCCTTTCACCTTTGTTCATAAGACTTGTGAGATAACCCATAACTAAAGAGAACAACAATAGCGAGAGCGGACCCCCCTGCTTAAAGTCATTGGATGCCTAGAACAATCCTTTAGGAATTCCATTAATTAGGATGAAAAAGGATGATGTCTCCATGCATTGTTTAATGATATCAATGAACCTGGTGGAGAAGCCAAAATCATTCATGGTGGACAACAAGACCTTCCATCAAACTTTATCATAGGCTTTGGAGATGTCGACCTTGAAGCAGTCTTTCTTGGACTTCCTTTTCACCTAGAAATCAAGTAGAAATGTTGAAGCAAGGAGAGCATTATCCTCTATATCCCAACCCTTAACAATGTTTGATTGATTGCTTGATATCAGCTTGGGTACAAGGTTTTCAGCCTGTTCACAATCACCTTGGCTAGAATCTTGTAAAGCACAGAGCAGCAAGCGATAGGTCAGAAATCATTCATGGTAGAAACTTTGCTATTTTTGGAGATAAGCTTGATGAAAGCATGGTTTGCTTGCTAAACCATCCTACCACCAATTAGGAACCACCAAACTTCCCTGTAGATATCACCACCAATGATGGGACAAATCGATTGAAAGAATTGACGATCATCCTACCACCAACTAAGAACCACCAGACTGCCCTATAGCTATTGCCACCAATGATGGGTTAAACCCAATTGAAAGAATTTAGCATTAAATCCATCAAGTCTAGGAGCTTTGGAAGCCCCAATGGAGAAAGTAGTAGCCTTGATTTCCTCTTCAATATCTGGCCTAATGAGTTCTATGTTCATCTAAGCAGGATCCTTGTGCACAAGATAGGTGTTGGGTTGAGGACAAGCAACATCGATTAGATTGTATAGATTGGATAAGAAATTTATAGATACATCACCAATGTCTCTCCTCATCCACAAGATCACCATTAGTTTCGATGAGATTGTGGATGTGGTCTTTCATGGTGTTCTTATTTAATGCAGTGTGATAGATCTTAGAGTTGCGGTCACCAACTTTGATCCATCTAAGCATGCTCCTTTTACCAATAGCTAACTTCTTATTCTTTCTCCAGTTGGAGGATTTGCTGGCCTCTTCCTCCTTGAGCATAAGTTGCTTGGATAGGGAGTTCAGTCTAAGTTCCATAGCAACATATTAGAAGGTAGACCTTGCTTCATTGATGAGATTAGGTAGGTCGATTAGCTCCTTAAACCATTTTTTCAAAGCTATAATAGTTCTTTTGAGCTTCTCCACTATCATGAACATGGGGTTTATGATGACATTATGCCTCCATACCTCCTAGACCACTCCATGGAAATTGTTCCAAGTGAGCTAGTGATTGAGAAAATGGAAGGGGTGGTTGGGTTGAGGGGTATCCATATGTTATACTTCCATCCATGTATGATCATTGTTTGGGTGCACCCCTAATGTGATAGCGGTATTAGGAAACTAATCCAATAAGGCTTCATTGATGAGGTAACAATCAAGATAACTAGAAATTTTTCTAATGGATACCCTCTTGTTGTGCCAAGTAGTAATTCCACCCTTCAACTTGAGTTCGAACATGTTAGAAACATTTACTATGTCATTAAATCTTCTCAAAATCTAGTCTGTAATCCACAACCCACCTAGCTTCTCACAGGCCTTCCTGATGTGGTTGAAATCACCTATGACAAGGTGAATGAGTTCTTGTTGCATGAGTTCTTATTCCCATGTCCTTCTCCTCTCAAATTCCCCATTGGCCCTATAGATTGTTGTGATGACACAATGGAAGCCTCCATTATTGGTGTAGCTAATCATGATGTCCTAATCAGTTGTGTGTATTTCTTGGATATCCCACACCTATTTATTCCATTCGATAGCAATTCTTCCCCCTTAAGCAATATCCAGTTTGTCTAGATTTCCCCAAACATTGGGGAAGAAACCAGGGATTCGATCACCTACATCTCTTGTTATCTAATTTTCAAGACATATAGCAATGGTAGCCTTTGTCTTCTCTATGATGTGTTGGAGGGTCCTCTACTTAGTAGGGAATGATGCCCCTCTGACATTCCATGTGAGGACCTTCATTTGAGACCTTCAGGTCTTCCCCCTTTTCTAAGGGAGGAGCCTCCTATGCCTCTTCCTTGCTCGTGTGCCACCTTCTCCCTACGTAGGCTACCTTGGGTGACTCTTTTGGAAGCTAATATACCAATCATTTTGTGTTCCTAGTCCTACAGAAGATTGAAGAGGTTTTCCAATTCATCAAACCCATTCCCATCTTCAAAGATTGTATTAATCGAAACAACTTTAGTAGCCTCTCTAGCAAGGTTCTGATCGGTCAAAGAGCATTCAGGCCCTATCCTAACCTCAGGGCCAAAAGTCCCAATTAGTAGAGTTGGGTCATCAACCATGTTGGGGAAGGTCCTATTGGCAATAATTGTTTTCACATCAACATCATCCTGAACTAGCACGTTTGATCATTGTTGACGCTAGAAACTTGATATGTAGCATGAGAAGTCAAGATCTTCCTCTTCTTATTATTCCTTCTATTGGGTTTCTTACTCTTGGATTTTCGACACTCATTCAAAGGTTCCTTATGGTTAGTTCTGGCACCAGGGAAACATCCTAGCATATGTCTGAATACATTGTAGACATTACAATGGTCTGGTAAGACATCATAAATGACATTGATTTCAAGATGTCGACCATCCGGTAGCTCAACAATGACGGTTGGGGAATGCTCCTTGTTAGTGTGTACCCTTACACAGAGATGTGGAGCACCTATGTACTTGCCCTCTATCCAGAAGTCGATGACCTTTGGGGTGCCCAACGCATACCCAATGATCGTTAAAGCCCTTCTTGTCCAATGATGCCCCAAGTCCGACACAGTGAGCCACACTGACACAGAGGTAAGGGGGGCCTTCTCACATCCCCTAATGATGACCATTGCCTGTTCAGGACCAATTGGTTATCAAAAAACTATGGTCCTTGCTTGATGCAGACATTCATATATTATGTAGGGGATAACCTGGCCATCAACAACCCATCCTTGAGGTGGATAATAGGAGCTAACCCCATGGTTTCCAAGTTCTAAGCATCCAACCATATACCTTTTGGACGTGGAACTTACTCCCCTAAATATGGACTGTGATGGAGCTGCGGTGGTAGTCGTTCAAATCATGGACTACCTCCCTAAAAAACTTAGTCCATGGTCTACTATCTTCGTCGCTGAAGAAGGGTTCTTTGGGGTCTTCAAGTAGGACAATGGGTCCGCAATTCTTCATGATAGCCTTGTCCTGGCGAAGGTGTCCTCCCAGGCTTGACCTGAGGTGATATCCGTGCGCAAGTCATCCCACAGAATGGATCCAACCTCAACATTGGGAGGGATCCCACTGAAGGAGCAGTAGTGCCCCTGAGACAATCTTGACGCCAGCCATGGCCACCAAGTCACCCTTTCTAGAGTTGGAACAAAGCACATCTTAGAGAGATAACCCATGCTTTAAATCATTCTTACATAATTATAGTGAGGAATCCACTCAGTAAGAAGAAGATAAAGGAATAAGAAGGGGTTGAACATTAAAGTAGTCAAAATAGTTGCAATGAAGATGGCTAGAAACAACAATATGTGGAAACAACTCCAATGACGGAGGTGCAAGGGAAGATGAAAAAAACTCTAATGACCCCCTTCTCATTTTATTTCCAATTAAATTGAACCAACAAGGCAAGGATCATTATATGGATATCACCATGTATCCAAGATTCAAATAGATAACTTGCAATAATTTTGCCTTCAAACCAAACTATTGTTTTGACAAAAGAAAGATATCCCCATCAAGGGAGTTAAAAAGCCATTGTAATAAGGTTAAATCCTAACATATAATGAAATAGTTAACATCAGTATATTATCCAAAGTCCTCCATAATTTCCTAGCTAAGAATTGTTTTGATTCTTGTAGGATAGTCTAGTTTTTCACATTGGTTGATCTAACCAAAAATGCAGACAAACCAACGACAAGGTCCACATAATATTATATTGTGTGTGTGGTTTCATGAAAAAGTGCATATGTAAATCTAACAACACAACACAATAATAAAATTATTTGAATATAACATAAAATCTCTTTTTACATTATGTTCAATCCATAATCTTTTTTAACTCATTTGGTGCACTACAATTGAATCTGTGGTCTAATATTTTGATATGTGTCCCACCTTTAGACTCATTGGTGTGTATCCCTTTCTTGGACGCTTCCTCCTCACTTCTGAAGGTTCATTGGAACCTTCTCATATGATTCTGCAATCCTTTTATGAAATTGGGATTCTATCAAAACTACTGTTGTGAGTTCTTGATTACTACATTGTATATTATGCATTAGGGATTACACCTATATATGATTTAATAAATACAACATAAATGCATAACATATAAGGCAAAAATAATGCAGCTCAAAAGCTTTACAAACTTGTGAATATGAAAAACTCTATAAATCTTTTCAGATTCGTAAGTAACCCACATTCCTTTTCTATGAAAGGAATAATGTAGTGTCAGTCCATATACTTCATTTTATATTTCATCCATCCAATGAAATATGGATTCAAGCAATAAATCAATCTAGAAATTGATATTAAACCCAAAGTTACAAACATACTAAATCCTATCTTAGGGTATGTGACACTATTTTAGGGTTTGGTTTGGTTTTAGGTTTAGAGTCATAATTCAAGGTTCTTTCTAACAAACCCTAATTTCTACATCTTAATATTAAATTAAATTTTCAATTTTTAATCATGGATAATTAAGATGTTATATTTTTCATATTATTAACATTAAGTCACAAAACTCATTATATACCAAACACATATTGATTCATGTGAAGGTGGCACCAAACATATGTTTTAAATTCAATGTAGAATTGGATCATGAAACCTTCTCCATTATCTTTTTCTTATTATTGTGATAAATTTGACATATATTTGCTTTATTTTGATTATCCAATTATTTGCTACTAATTTTGCAAGACATGACTAATTTTAACATATTGTCAAGATTGTACCCCTCGTTTGCTCTGACATGGCAATTTCTAATTGGGCCACCTAATGCCAAGTTAATTGTGGCTCCACTTTACCTTAAAGCCTAAGCTAGAAGTATATAGGGTTTCATGGGTTGTTGGGTTAAAATTAAACTGAGAAAATGGAAGCAGAGAAACAATTAGTTCTCTACCACTCCATAGATCAAAATCATGGGGCATTTGTGAAGAACCTCCATTTAAAGAGGTAGTAGCCCCTTGCGATGATGCATATTGCTTGAGAAAGAGGGCCACCCAATACAAGGTTAGACGGAGGGGTGAAAAGTGACCATGCATGTCTCTCTTCAATTCATGGAGTCGACGACATCATAAGGATGGGATGAGATAGCTCAGGGTATTTTCCCCTTTACGGTGAAGCTAGGACATATGCAAGGTGTAATATGGACAATTCAAAGGGTCTAGCTGCTAGACGTCATCCAAAGAGGATGTGATTTGGTTTGGGTTGCGGTTTCAAAGCTACTAGGGAAGGTTTATAGTGGGTAATTCCCTAATATTACGGTTGAAGACTGTCTTCTAGGGAGGATGAGAGGCCAAGAAGTTGTCTACTAATTTCTTAGAGGACAGGCTCAAGATGCCACCAGATCAATGATCATAGGTTTGGTAAGTATAGAGGAGGGTCATGGAAAGACATTTTCATGGTTAACATGATTAGAGAGATAGAAAGATAATAGGGACAAGGGAAAGAGAGGGTGAAAATGCCTTATTTCCTTTTATGTTTTGAGGTTGATGAAGATCTTTAGATCGACCAACGATGAATCTGTAACATCCCTGACCTAGGTTATGCCTTAACCCTGGGAGTTTTGCTTAAGCAAGCTAATTAAATCCTTAATTTTATTTGTTGAAAAGTAATTAAGGCTCAAGAGGAACTTATGTTTCAATTTTGGTCATGTTCGAATAATGTTGAAGCAATGTTTGCTTATTTAGGACTAATGTGCAAATTACCAAAGTTGAGGGGTTAACTTGCAAATGGTACTTTAAAAATGTTCCTCAAGTAGTTTGTCATCATGAGAATGAAAATTATGCAGAGGTATGGCTTATGAAAGCCTGAGTACCAAGAAAGAGCTGATAAAACAATGTTTGTGCATTAAAACCTAGTTTTGGTGTAAAGTGCAATTTACCCAAAACCTAGGGTTCAATATGCAAATTACCATTTCAATAAGGTCCCTAGTATTTCTTGGCATCATGTAAAGCAAATAAAATGAGAGGGGCGCCTCATTTGAATTAAGTTGGAGGAGAGAGAATCTTGATATTAAAATAATCAAGATTTAAGCCTAATTGAAACCCTGATTCAATTTAATGCAAAAATAAATAAAATAATGGAAGGGCCTTCAACCAAAATTAAAATGGCTGGATTCAGATGTGTGTGGACGACCTTTATCTTTGCAAGGACCACGAAATATCCCAAGGAGGTGAAAACTCCACTCACCTTATTATAAGAAAAAGAATTTCCACTCAGATATGGATATTACTATTATAAGGGTTAAGGTGCTTAATTTCTTTTCCCTTAATTCTTGGATAATGGAAGGGATCTCGGTGGGGATAGATATGCCTTTGTATGCAAGAAACCAAGGGGGAAGTGGTGGCAACAATTTTGGAATTAAAAGATTTTTATAAAACATTTTCTCTCTCATTGAATTTCTTATAAAAAGACCCTTTCCAAGCCAAAACAAAGGCTTTTTCGGAACCCACCTCTTCTCTTTGCTTGGAAAACGGCCAAGGGATCTTGGGAGGATCCGGAGCACGACCCTCAACCTGTTGGTAAGCTTCTTTATCTCTTTTCACCTTGATTCCATGGTGGAAATAAAAAATAAATCATTGATTTCTTCTTTTCTTCACTCCATCTTCAACCCTAGCTAATCTTTTCACCCAAAATCATGAGGATGAGCCTAGGGGGAGTTGCAAAAGCTTCATCCACCATTGTTGGCGTGATCTTGGAGATTTGGAGCTCAATTGGAGGCAGGTTTTTATAACTTGAACCTTTAATATTACTATTGCATTCAATTCCTTATCAATTGATGATCCTTTCTACATTTCCAAAATTTATTTTGGTTGATTGATGAAATCACCATGGAAACCACAACAAGTTTCATGGGTTTAGAGCTTTATGATGATGACATCATCATAAGCACACACCACTCCAAATATCCAAGGCAAACAGTTTCAATTGTTTGGTCCAAACGGTTTCACCAACCCGTTTGGAGACCAAACGGTTTCCAAACCGTTTGAATGATTGGACCCCAAACCATTTAGGGGAGTTGACCATTTAAGAGGGTTGACTGTTTGAGTTCCGAACCCTAATTTATGTTGGATGATAATCTAATGGATCCAATTTATTAATTCAATATATAGATTATCATCAAGTAGCAAACCCTAATCGGGTTAAGTGTTGATTTCTTAATTGATTGTTTTAGAACTTTGGGATGATTAACCCAAATGGTTTCAAAGCCATTTGGGGATCACCCAAACGGTCTCAAGACCGTTTGGAGGTCTAGGGTTGAGCACGGTTGGGTAATTGAAGATCCAATGATATCAAATGCAATCAATAATCGATTTGATGATCAATCCAATGATCCAAACCCTAATTGGATGTCATGGATTTTGATGTTGGAATGGGCAAACGGTCTGAGGACCATTTGGAGGTCATCCAAACGACCTCAAGACCGTTTGAGGTCAGGTCATGTTCAATTTGGATGATGTTCCAATGAATTCAAAGTAACTAGTTTTCCCCAATGTCTAATATTGAAGGTTCACTGATTTCAAACTCTAATCCAATTGGATTCTAAATCCAAAATGATGATTAATTGGAAGTAAAATCAAGAGAAGGGTAATTTAATTAAGTTCAATTGAGATTTGAATCTTAGGCTCAATTGATGAGTGGTTACATGGATTCAATCAATGAGGAAATTAATCTTAGAAACCCTAAATCGATTTGAGTGGTTGAGACCACCATTGGTCCAATCGGTTTTGAGGAGGTTTGGACAAGACCGTTTGGGACCAAACGATCCCAAACCGGTTAAGACTCAAACGGTTTCAAACTTCAACTTTGGCAAATGGTTTCAAGTACCTACTTTGGCAAACAGTTTGAAGCACCTACTTTACTAAATGGTTTCAAGTATACAACCAAGACCGTTTGAAGGTCTAAACGGTCTTAGACCGTTTGGAGGTACTTCTATGCAAGACCGTTTGAGGTCTGTTTGGTCAAGACCGTTTGAGATCTAAGTGACCAAGACAATTTGGAAGATAATTAACCAAACTGTATGAACACTTTTAGTGGTTTAAGGTCAATTGTTTAATTGAACAATTATCTGATGTAAAACAAGGGTGATTATAATAATTGTACCCTTAATAAGATAGGGTGATTAGTACTTTTGAATAATTAATCTTTAATGATCATGGAAGTAATGACATAATCCATTATGTCAATCCTTCATTCAAGTTGAGTTGACTTAGTCTAATCAAGTCTGAAGTAAGTATCATCTTATAGAGGATGAGAGAGAGAGGACTTCCCACATGTATGATAACCATATAATGGTTAAATATCAACACTTTCAACATGAATGAATGTATATTTAGGGAATGATCCATGATAAAGAGATCATGAAACCCTAATAAAAAATATTGATGAACCTTAACCCTAATTAGGGACAATGCTAGGTATAATCCTAATTTAAGATAAGGATGAAACCCTAATTAATGGTGATAACATGTGAAACCCTAATTTAGGGTAACATCATGAGAATCCCTAATTGAGATTGATCCCATGAGAAATACTTAGTTTGGGTGAATAGTAAACCCTTTATATGGGTAATGTGATGTGAAAGTCTAATAAGGGAAAATAATATATGCAATCCAAACCCTAATGAAGTATGATAGTATGTGAAACCCTAATCCAGGGTAATCTGATACGAAACCCTAATTGGGATGAAAACTAAATCTAATTGTGGGTTAGTGAATATGAAACCCTAAATTAGAATGATGTTATATGTAACCCTAATGCAATGATGTGATGTAAGACTCAATCCAGGGTGATGTCAGGTAATGATATGTGAAACCCTAGTGATGGTATTATAGCCAATACACTAATGTAAGGTGTGGCTACTACAAATAAGTAAGATGAGGATGTTATAACCATGAAGGGTAAAATTGATGAACCATATGAATGGTAGTGTTGATACTCTAATGAATAAGGGTCTAAGAGACAAGATTATGCTTAGATCCTTATATATCTAACACTATACATGTGTAACAACCCTATACACCTTATAAAGATGAGGACATGAAACTCTTAGGAATGATGTATGCAATACTAAATAATGATGTGGATAACATCCTAAGAGTTGAAATATTTAAAGTGGTGGATAATGGTTTATCCTATATTCAACAATGCCTAACCACTGGATAAGTCTATATCATTAAAGGTAGCTGGATAAATTCTATTATGTAACCTATGCACCACATGATAAAGGTGATAGGTTAGTTGATAAAGTATTAAGAGAGAAATACCTTAATACAAGGATAGTTGATTAATTTAAGTAAGATAGAGATGAGGAGAAAAATGATACATCAAGACATGATAGATATCACAAATAGCATTTCAGGGTTGATATACCTTGATGCAATTCCATCCAACATACTTGGATAGGGTACACATGTGGTATGTGTTATGTAGTTGTTACAATAAGATTGTAATGAGTTTGATATACTTCGATAAGTATAGGCTAAAATACAATGTGAAAGGGGACAAGACACACTAATGAGTATGATGTAATCATACCATAATAAGAATGAGAAATGAACTTGTACCTTGTATTGATGATCATTAATGATATATGATGAGAGTAAAGATCATGAGTAAATACTTATGATATCAGTGAATGCTCCTAGAGGTGTGGAGCAATATATTAGGGTTGAACTAATAATGTGAGCATGAAACCCTAATTAATGTAAGAGGGGAAAACCCTAACCCTAATTTTGAGTAAAAGGAAATGAAAAGCCCTATTTGATAGTAGACACTAATCCTGATAAACGAATGGTGGTGTTACTAATGTATCACATGATGTGATAAATGACTTTTATGACTGTTATCATATCTATTAACCATGCATATATTATGAGATGATGAACATAGCCAGATTTGAGATATGACATTTATATAATAAAATGATGATTGGCCTTATGTGCCTTAATGCTGTTGTTCCTTGGTAAATAAAAGTAACAAAAGGAGCATGGACTTTATAAGTCATATGAGTAAGTTGTTGCCTAGTGATAAGTAACAAGACATTTTATGGCCTTGAGAATCATGTGAGATGCTTGTGTAATAGGTATCATGTACACCTCGGTCTGAGGACCTGGAGGTAATAGTTACCTAATAGTGGGTTGAAAAACTACTAGAGGGGGGGGGGGTGAATAGAGTTTTAAAGATAATTTTAACAATTATTGAAACTCAATCAACCAACCACAAAATATTGGACAAGGGGACAAGGATTTAGAGTGGTTCCAACTTTAGCAAATACTAAAGTTGTCAGTCCACTACCCGGTTGCTTACCCAACCGGGATTTGGAAAGAATTTAATTTTATTACCTCGCAAGGACTTTACATAAAATTACAATTCTCTCCCTAAACCCTTCAAGCAGCCTTCACCTAGAAGTAATCGCCCAACCTTGAAGCAGCCTTCACCTAGAAGTAATTGCACCACCTTGAAGCAGCCTTCCTCCTGAAGTAGCTTCCCGTTGCAATAGCCTTCTTGAAGTAGCTTCCCGTGCGATAGCCTTCTTGAAGTAGCTTGAAGTCCACCTTCTCCTCCGAGAAGAACCTTCTCCAATCAGCAGCCTCCAACCCTAGGAGTAGCAAGGAGAATACAAAGGATAAAAGGAACAAGAAGGAAAATAGAAATTACAACTTATCCTTTGAAGCACAAGGCTTGATTTGCCTATATCAAGCGTATCGATCTCCTAACCAATGAGTATAGAAGTGTAAGTGCTGTGGTAAGGAGATGCTAGCCTATAGGACACGAAATGGAAGCAATGAGAATGAATAGCAAATGTAGGAATTGCTCTATTTCTCAAAACAGTATTGCCAATGTGTATTCAAGCTCAAGTATAGCACAAGTGTAGCTTAGATGTATTTGGGTGTCCTAAGGCATGTCCTATTTATAGGAATGGCCTATGGATGCTTAAGGACGTTCTAGACAACTTCTAGGGGTTTCTAAGTGCTTAACTAGCCGTTAGATATAAGTTAGGTGCATTATTAACGGCTAGTTACTTTATTCTGCAGTTGCTGTCAGAGACCATCTCGGTCGACAATTTGTCGACCGAGATACCTACTCGGTCGAAGTTTTGTCGACCGACAGGCTCTCTGGATCAACGTTCATTTGCAACTTCCAACTACCTTGTCAGCTGTGTCTAACGGCTACTTGGGTCATTCTCGGTCGAGAAGTTTGTCGACCGAGAGTGTCTCGGTCGAGGAGTCTGGTCGACCGAGATTGACCTTGTTTCAATCTTTCAATTTAGGCACTAAGTAAATGCATGAGTGTGCATATGTGATCCTATTTAAAAGGGATGACCTATCTAAGTGTGGTGATTGGCTAGGGAAGATCTAACGCTTGGTTTACATGAGATCTAAGTACTTGTACATTATATGTTTGTACAAGTTTACAATTGATTACATTGCATGACATTTACAATCATTCAAGCGTATAGTTTCCCTAGAACTTTGTCATCCACTTTATTCCTGCAACACTCAAGTAGCACGTTAGATCAACAAGAATGAAATGTTTGTCATCATCGAAACAAAGGGATTTATCATAATATCCAATTTATCCAACAATCTCCCCCTTTTTGAAGATGACAAACATTTCCTAAATATGAAATAAGGAAATATAAAGCATGTGAGTTTCATACCTGAAAATTACCTTTTGTAGCCATTTATGTTTTGCAAGTGAGTGCTGGCCAAGATGTTATGAAACTCATTTATATTTTTGATTTAATATTCTTTCTCCCCCTTTGTCATTTCAAAAAGATATCCAAGTTGAATATTTTATTTTTCTTCTCCCCCTTAATTTTATGTTATGCTCCCCCTTAAATATATATCCTATTAGGAACAAGGATTTTTGTCTAATTTATCCACAATTTGTTTCTCAATCATTTGCAAAGGATGTTAAGCCTTGAAATGATATGAGATTCCCATAAGCTTATTATGAATGTATATTTATTTCTCATTTATCAAGGGATGTTAAGCCCTAAATTAAATGAGAGTCCTTTAATCTTAGAGTAAAAAAAATGTCTCCAACCAAATACAAGGGATGTTAAGCCCTGATTTGTTTAGAGAGTTCCTTTAAGAGCAAGATATATCATTTTGATGAAATTCTTTTTCATACAAATTACTTTTAAGAATCCGAAGGTCATAACAAAATGATGTTAACAATGTTTTTGTAAGATTCATAATCAAATAATCAAATTTGTTTTATAAGCTCCCCCTTAATCTTACAATTTAAGCAATTTAAGGCTTTTAAGGTCACAAATGATTTTAAATTTTGATTTTGACCTTTATCAAAAGTATACTAAGATTAAGTTCAATAAATTGATGTCCAAATAATCATTTTGTCAAAACTTATTTTAGGTCGCCCTTGACTACGACCATAGCGCCCCTTGGTCAAATTACATTTGAACCAAGAGGCATAAATTTCAGATTTCCAATTAAGCATTCATATCAATTTTTTATGCATGTTTAAATGATACTAAACATGAAAACACAATGAATATTTCAAATCTTTTGAAGATACCAATTGAAAACATTGTAATCTTTGCAAGCATTTCTAAGAGATATATCACCAATAGATTCTTTTGCTTGCCTATGTAATGATAGAACAATAAGAGCATGTAAGATTAAAACAGAAATTTTCATTAAACTAAGAATAATTTTGGTTTTTGGCCAAATTCATTTCTCATAATCTTTCAGGGATGATTTTCATAATTGATACTTTATTATACAGTCATTAATCACGAATAGACAACAATTTTGAACAATTTCAAAAGAATTCAGCAATTTTACAGCATTCTGAAAAAAAACGTGACATGCTCGGTCGACAATTGTTCGACCGAATGTTCACTCGGTCGACAAATGCTCGACCGACCAAGTTTCTGAAAAGTGTTCAGAAATCGATTTCAAGCAAAAAGAAATTATACAAATTAGAGCTCAATTGTGTTGAGATAAGACATTATGATATCCAGAATCAGTTTAGGTCAAATCTCAACTAGTTAATTTTAAGCTACTAGGTTTTAGGAATCCAAGCTAACTCATCATTCCTTTTCTTATATGGGCATGAAAATGAATAGTGTCCAAGACGCATGCAATAATGACAACTAATAGCATCAACTTCATTTCTCTTTCTAGGAATTGAGTTCCTTGGTACAAATATAATCTTGGATGCTTTAGCTCTTTTGGGTTTATTTCTACTTGGATCGTATCCTAATCCTCTTTTTCCATTATAGCTAGAGGAAATTTTCAGAATGTTTTCAAGCATGTCATTTCCTCTTAAC
Organism: Alisma plantago-aquatica; assembly: GCA_963693085.1. Taxonomy (NCBI): domain Eukaryota; kingdom Viridiplantae; phylum Streptophyta; class Magnoliopsida; order Alismatales; family Alismataceae; genus Alisma; species Alisma plantago-aquatica. Next base: position 51,634,644 of record OY856412.1, read on the forward strand.
TCATTTACATTTCTTTGTAACTTGGCAATATCTTTCTTTGCCTGATCTAAATTGGATACTAGAAAGTTTCTTTCTTTGACAACCTCATCATAATCTAAATGTGAACATAGAATAGGTTGTTTCTGAAGATCATTCACTTGAGTTTGCAAATTTGACTTTTCTAAGGAAAGAAGATTGCAATTAGCTTCTACCGATTTTAACTTAAGAGCATAATCTTCATTTTCCTTTTTGAGATTTTCATTTTCGGATACAAGAGCAAGAAGTTTAGCATTTAATTCTTTATTTGCTTTCTTAAGTTTCTTCTTGCACTCAATATATTTCTGATGAGTATCTTGAAGACTAGCAATTATATCTTCTTTTGGTAGATCATAAAGACTTACCTCTTCTTCGTCTTCATTTGTTGTAGCAATGAGGCATTCTACTTCTTCATCATCGCTATCATCACTTGAATCATCCCATGCAGCTCGATATGCTTTTTCTTTCTTTTTGTGAGATGATTTCTTCCCTTTCTTGAGTGTTGGACAATCACTTTTCATATGTCCTTTCTTACAACATTCGAAGCACCTGGAAGAAGAAACACTAGAAGTTTTATTAGTTTTAAAACTTTTATATTGCTTACCATTTACAACGAGAGTTTCTTCTTCACTATCATCTTCACTTGTGTCATGATTGTCTTTAGTTGAAGCTTTGAATGCAATGTCCTTCTTTTTCCCATGTTGATGTTCATGTTCTCTTCTTTCTTCCTCTTCTAGATCTGCCTCATGAGCTTCTAAATTGCCAATGAGTTGCTCCATTTTGAGTCGAGTGAGGTCATTTTCTTATGCAATGGCTGTCACCTTTGGTTTGTATTTCGGAGGAAGTGATCGAAGAATTTTTGATACCTGATCTTCCTCAGGAACATGTTTTCCTAGGGCACTTAAACCATTAACAATAGTAGAGAATTTTGAAAACATTTCACTAATAGACTCATTAGGATCCATACGAAAATGTTCAAATTTTGTTTTAAGCATGCTAACTTTGGAATTTCTGACTTGGGATGTACCCTCATAAGTTATAGATAGTTTATGCCAAATATCATAAGCTGTATCACAATTAGATATTCTATTAAATTCTCCTACTGAAATAGAACAATATAAAATGCTTACAGCTTTTGCATTCATTTGGGCCTGCTTTACCGTGTTTGCATTCCATTCCGCAAAGTCATTTTGAGGGAACACATATGGAGTAGATACCATTCTCCATAGATCCCAGCTGATGCCTTGGAAGTAGAACTGCATCCTTCTCTTCCAATATTGGTAGTTTGTTCCATCGAACGCCGGAGGCCTAGCAACAAGTGTCCCTTCAATGTTGAGGTTGTTGAGCATTCCATCACCCATTTCTTCAAGACCTGGTTAGGGCTCCTTGAAGCCTCGCTCTGATACCAACTGAAAAACTACTAGAGGGGGGGTGAATAGAGTTTTAAAGATAATTTTAACAATTATTGAAACTCAATCAACCAACCACAAAATATTGGACAAGGGGACAAGGATTTAGAGTGGTTCCAACTTTAGCAAATACTAAAGTTGTCAGTCCACTACCCGGTTGCTTACCCAACCGGGATTTGGAAAGAATTTAATTTTATTACCTCGCAAGGACTTTACATAAAATTACAATTCTCTCCCTAAACCCTTTAAGCAGCCTTCACCTAGAAGTAATCGCCCAACCTTGAAGCAGCCTTCACCTAGAAGTAATTGCACCACCTTGAAGCAACCTTCTTCCTGAAGTAGCTTCCCGTTACAATAGCCTTCTTGAAGTAGCTTCCCGTGCGATAGCCTTCTTGAAGTAGCTTGAAGTCCACCTTCTCCTCCGAGAAGAACCTTCTCCAATCAGCAGCCTCCAACCCTAGGAGTAGCAAGGAGAATACAAAGGATAAAAGGAACAAGAAGGAAAATAGAAATTACAACTTATCCTTTGAAGCACAAGGCTTGATTTGCCTATATCAAGCGTATCGATCTCCTAACCAATGAGTATAGAAGTGTAAGTGCTGTGGTAAGGAGATGCTAGCCTATAGGACACGAAATGGAAGCAATGAGAATGAATAGCAAATGTAGGAATTGCTCTATTGCTCAAAACAGTATTGCCAATGTGTATTCAAGCTCAAGTATAGCACAAGTGTAGCTTAGATGTATTTGGGTGTCCTAAGGCATGTCCTATTTATAGGAATGGCCTATGGATGCTTAAGGACGTTCTAGACAACTTCTAGGGGTTTCTAAGTGCTTAACTAGCCGTTAGATATAAGTTAGGTGCATTATTAACGGCTAGTTACTTTATTCTGCAGTTGCTGTCAGAGACCATCTCGGTCGACAATTTGTCGACCGAGATACCTACTCGGTCGAAGTTTTGTCGACCGAAAGGCTCTCTAGATCAACGTTCATTTGCAACTGCCAACTACCTTGTCAGCTGTGTCTAACGGCTACTTGGGTCATTCTCGGTCGAGAAGTTTGTCGACCGAGAGTGTCTCGGTCGAGGAGTTTGGTCAACCGAGATTGACCTTGTTTCAATCTTTCAATTTAGGCACTAAGTAAATGCATGAGTGTGCATATGTGATCCTATTTAAAAGGGATGACCTATCTAAGTGTGGTGATTGGCTAGGGAAGATCTAACGCTTGATTTACATGAGATCTAAGTACTTGTACATTATATGTTTGTACAAGTTTACAATTGATTACATTGCATGACATTTATAATCATTCAAGCGTATAGTTTCCCTAGAACTTTGTCATCCACTTTATTCCTGCAACACTCAAGTAGCACGTTAGATCAACAAGAATGAAATGTTTGTCATCATCGAAACAAAGGGATTTATCATAATATCCAATTTATCCAACATGGGTAACAATGATTAGTGATGAACTGAGGGTATGAATACCCAGCTTTGACAAGTATGTTAATGATGTGTTGATAGATGTGAACTTTCAAGAAATGAAATGAGGGACTGAGGCCCCAATGTCATATAAATACTAAAAAGAAATTGATGATAATAGTACATGTTTCTTTGTAGCAATTGTCATAATAATTCCTGCTTGAGAACTTGACTGATGCTAAAATAATATACGAATCCACTTAATTAATCAAGTGAAATCATATCATGTAGAGCCCTGACCATAGATCCATCATCGTCAGAAATAGGTGATGGTTAAACGGGTGCTCCGCGGCAAAACCCGGAATGCATATTTTGAATATGTGGGGGCAATGGGCGAATGTATCCTGACGTCCTAATGAGGGAATTGATGAAAGGTAAACATTAAACCTCTCAATCCTTCATTATTTGTACTGGGATGGATGTATCACAAATCTCCCGATAATTGGGACAGATGCAGTACATATCTCCCAATAATGTTAATTCCAGATCGATGGAGATAAACATGAAATCTCACGATTGTGAAGAGAGTGCAACACACCACTATAACTCTAATAGAGAAGTTGTCAGTATAGCCTGGAAAGCTATATAGCAGAGACACAAGATGTCCTGCATGTGATCTCGCACTGACCGAGATGCGGGAGGTCTTGGTAGCTGGCTCTACCATTGACCTTGTATGGTACCGATTTCGACTTCGCAGTGGTCGGTTGGAGTATGAGCGGTATACCTCATCTCCTCAGGGCATAAGTGTGATTGTAAAATGTAATCAGCCGTATAGCATGGTTGCTTAAGGATTGAATACGGAAATTCGTTGGCTGATGTTATATTTCTTTTATGCATCTCTAGTTGATATATGTTATTCATACCTCCTTATAGTTATTACAAGTAGATGGATGAAATATGATTCTACCCTGGATAGATGCAACGCTCTCCTTAGGAAAGGAGATTACTTTACTCTGTTCACTCAATGTTTAATACTGATGTTAATATATAAGAACTCATGTTCAGTTTTAATTATAATAAACTTCTATAACAATGTTTTGGCAGAGAGTTATATCTCCCAATGGGACAATTTACAATTGTCTCACCCCCGTGGGATCCAATGTTTTTAGGTAAACGCAGAAGAAGAAGTAGGAACCCTATAGCAAGGGAAAGGCAACAACAGTATCAGTAAGAACAGTGATAAATCAGATGGAGGCACTGGCTGCCAAGTTTTGTATAGATAGTAGTCCTATGTGTCGTCTATGTACTCTCAGGTCCTCAGAGTCAGTAGTTAGTGTTTTTAATGAAACGATATGAGATTTTGGCTTGATGCCTCGAAATTTTAATGTTGTTTGTATATAATGTTGAATAGGACAACTAATGTTGTCATCCTCAAGAAGAGATGGTACAAGTTATGTACTTATGAACCCGGATGTAAATGTTATACTTTTGTTCTTGATAAAAGAGTCTTCCTATGTTTGTATCTCTTTGCAAAATGTTTTAATTTTTTAGTGATTTTCAGTAATTCGTTTCAAATGATTCGCTTCCTCTTAAGTAAATCTTGTTTTAGTAAGTTGGATGCCATAATTTAGTGGTATCAGAGCTCTAGGTTCACTGAGTCTATAGAGACATAGGACTAAGGTAGTAGAGTTTGTTCTAGTGTCTTCCAGTGTATCTGATAGTGTCTTCTGCTCATATAGAAGAAGAAGAACTTGAAGATGACTGGGTCACAAGAGGAGTTTGCTGCAGAAAGCAGCAATGTTGTACTAGGAAGGGGTACAAGGGATCAGAGCAGAGAAGAACATAACCATGTACATCCCCAGTTTGACCTAGCCATGATAGAAATCCCAACTTTCCCTGCCTTATTTGAGCAGTTTAGAACAGCTATGATGCATATAGTAGATCGTGCATTAGCAATGCAACCAAGACTACCATCCCCCAATGATGAAGTGATGAACTCCAATAGGTTTCCTGCTCAATATCAGCCTGTTGGAGTAATGAATAGTGATGAAAGGAATAGGATACAATCTGAAACCAGGATCTGCCATAGGTGTAAGAAGCCTGGACATATCATACCTAATTGTCCAGAAAAGGAATATAAAGGAAGAATTGAGAAAAGGCCTATCCAAATCCAGGAACAGAGGCCTGGTAGTTCCAAAAAGAAGAAGTTTTTGGTACCACCAGTACAACCAGGGCCTAGTACACCAAGGCAATGGCTCTAGAAAGGGTAAAGAACCCTCTAGACCATATCTAGCACCCAGAATTTGTTACCAATGTAGACAGGTAGGACATCTAGCAAGAGACTGCTCAGCCAGAAATGTTATGGAGAATCAACCTCTGAGGCAGAGTCAGCCTGAGGCAATGAATAATCCACAAATCATGATAGGTTAGACAAAATAATGTCATCCGAATATGTCTTTTTTGGTTTCCTGAGTTATATTGAGAAGGTAATTGATTGAGCTTTCTTTGATTAGTCCTATGAGGACTTACATTTTGCATAATAAACATTATAGATGTTTTATATGGTTCTTACCTCTATGAGAAAAGGATGAGGTATAGAAGAGATGCCTGGATGAAAATCCAGGAATGTTAAATAGTATACTTGTGATAATATGAAAAAGAAGAAGGAATATGGTAGTATACAAAGTGCATACTACTTAATCTCAGTATTTATATACCCTATACAGGTATACAACTATTGATGATAAAGTGAGTATGGAACCTCTTAGATTGTGGTCTTTTTGATTACTATGACCAAGTAGTCATTCTGAGATAATCTAATGAGTATCATGAAATCAGAAATATAGAATGAATAAATGTGTCTTATCTTAAGCACAAGAAAGAGAAATCTGAGATAACATTAGATGAGTATGTGTGTATGAGGAAATAAAAGTATACTCCTCATAAGATAAGAATGAGAACAGGGGAGATTATCCCTGTCCAATAAAGTTTGTAAGTATAATAAAGGTCTTTTCACATAATGATGAGATGGAAAATATGATGAGATCATAAGATGATCATGAACATGTTAGATAATAATAAAGAAAGGAATAATGTCATGTAATCATCCTTATGAATTCCTATGCTAAGGGCAAGGAACCTAGGATGAGATAAAGAGTAAATATTTCATGAATAATTGAAAATACATTAAATTATATGAGGAGTATGATTCCTTGTTTTCTTTCCTTTCAGGGACATGGCAATCAAGTGGGTCTTAGGACACTTGATGTGCATAAGATAAAAATGTTCATGTGATGGATACTTAGAAAAGTATCTGTTTATCTTGGACTTTGGTTCCAAGGTAAAGATATACGTAACAAGTAATGTCTCAAGATGAAAGGAACATAAAAATGTGATGCATTTTCAACACATGTGATAGATACCAAGGTAAGAGATTCTGGTATCTAAGAAATATCTGATGATTTATGTTGACTATCTGGAATGGTCAATCATGAAATCGGATTAATCATGTAAAATAATATGAACATCACATGTTAGGGGTTTATGCTTTGCATAAACATAACAGTTCAGGATATCTTTAAAATAAATTCTTAAGTTGATAAGTAACCTCTCTTTATGATAAGAGAAGGTACAACTAATAAGATAGTTAGTGCAAGTAATAAGGAAAGCTAGTATGGTGTCACCAGGTGAGATGGCACAATCATGTTATGAAAGACTTATAGCCTCAAGAGGGTGACAGAACCTAATCGTGATCTGAAAGAGAAATGCTGAATCAACTAAGGAGCATGGGAGTATGTGTTCCATGTGAACCATTCCATGATAAACTTGTGTGGAATAACTTTGTGTTGAACTACTGACATGTTATGTGAGGGCATGATGATATGATGCATGAATAATATCTGTCTCCCTTTTATCTAGGATTTCGGGGATGAAATCCTTATTAGGGGTTTATAATTTGTAACATCCCTGACCTGGGTTATGCCTTAACCCTAAGAGTTTTTCTTAAGCAAGCTAATTAAATCCTTAATTTTATTTGTTGAAAAGTAATTAAGGCTCAAGAGGAACTTATGTTTCAATTTTGGTCCTGTTCGAATAATGTTGAAGCAATGTTTGCTTATTTAGGACTAATGTGCAAATTACCCAAGTTGAGGGGTTAACTTGCAAATGTTACTTGATAAATGTTCCTCAAGTAGTTTGGCATCATGAGAATGAAAATGATGCAGAGGTATGGCTTATGAAAGTCTGAGTACCAAGAAAGAGCTGATAAAACAATGTTTGTGCATTAAAACCTAGTTTTGGTGTAAAGTGCAATTTACCCAAAACCTAGGGTTCAATATGCAAATTACCACTTCAATAAGGTCCCTAATATTTCTTGAAATTATTTAGAGCAAATAAAATGAGAGGGGCGCCTCATTTGAATTAATTTGGAGGAGAGAGAATCTTGATATTAAAATAATCAAAATTTAAGCCTAATTGAAACCCTAATTCAATTTAATGCAAAAATAAAATAATTGAAGGGCCTTCAACCAAAATTAAAATGGCTGGATTCAGATGTGTGTGGAAGACCTTGAGCTTTGCAAGGACCACGAAATATCCCAAGTAGGTGAAAACTCCACTCACCTTATTATAAGAAAAAGAATTTCCACTCAAATATGGATATTACTATTATAAGGGTTAAGGTGCTTAATTTATTTTCCCTTAATTCTTGGATAATGGAAGGGATCTCGGTGGGGATAGAGATGTATTTTTATGCAAGAAACCAAGGGGGAAGTGGTGGCAACAATTTTGGAATTAAAATATTTTTATAAAACATTTTCTCTCTCATTGAATTTCTTATAAAAAGACCCTTTCCAAGCCAAAACAAAGGCTTTTTTGGAACCCACCTCTTCTGTTTGCTTGGAAAACGGCCAAGGGCGCTTGGGAGGATCAGGAGCACGACCCTCAACCTGTTGGTAAGCTTCTTGATCTATTTTCACCTTGATTCCATGGCGGAAATAAAAAATAAATCATTGATTTCTTCTTTTCTTCACTCCATCTTCAACCCTAGCCAATCTTTTCACCCAAAAGCTTGAGGACGAGCCTAGGGGGAGTTGCAAAAGCTTCTTCAACCATTGTTGGTGTGAGCTTGGAGCTTTGGATCTCAATTCGAGGTGGGTTTTATAACTTGAACCCTTAATATTGCTATTGCATTAAATTCCTTATCAATTGATGATCCTTTCTACATTTCTGAAATTTATTTTGGTTGATTGATGTAATCACCATGGAAACCGCAACAAGTTTTGTGGGTTTAGATCTTGATGATGATGACATCATCATAAGCACACTCCACTCCAAATATCCAAGGCAAACAGTTTCAATGGTTTGGTCCAAACGGTTTCACCAAACCGTTTGGAGGATTGGACCCCAAATCGTTTAGGGGAGTTGACCGTTTAAGAGGGTTGACCATTTGAGGTCAGAACCCTAATTTATGTTGGATGATAATCTAATGGATCCAACTGATTAATTCAATATATAGATAATCATCAAGTAGCAAACCCTAATCGGGTTAAGTGTTGATTTCTTAATTGATTGTTTTAGAACTTTGGGTTGATTAACCCAAACGGTTTTAAAACTGTTTGGGGATCACCCAAACGGTTGGAGGTCAACCAAGACCGTTTGGAGGTCTAGGGTTGAGCATGGTTGGGTAATTGAAGATCCAATGATATCAAAGTGGAATGCAATCAATACTCGATTTGATGATCAATCCAATGATCCAAACCCTAATTGGATGTCATGGATTTTGATGTTGGAATGGGCAAACGGTCTCAAGACCGTTAGGAGGTCATCCAAACGACCTTAAGACCGTTTGAGGTCAGGTCATGTTCAATTTGGATGATGGTCCAATGAATTCAAAGTAACTAGTTTTCCCCAATGTCTAATATTGAAGGTTCACTGATTTCAAACCCTAATCCAATTGGATTCAAAATCCTAAATGATGATTAATTGGAAGTCAAATCAAGTGAAGGGTAATTTAATTAAGTTCAATTGAGATGTGAAGCTTAGGCTCAATTGATGAGTGGTTACATGGATTCCATCAATGAGGAAATTAATCTTAGAAACCCTAAATCGATTTGAGTGGTTGAGACCACCTTTGGTCCAATCGATTTTGAGGAGGTTTGGACCAAACGGTCTCAAGACCGTTTGAGTCCAAACGGTCTCAAGACCGTTTGGGACCAAACGATCCCAAACCGGTTAAGACTCAAACGGTTTCAAACTTCAACTTTGGCAAACGGTTTCAAGTACCTACTTTGGCAAACGGTTTCAAGCATCTACTTTACTAAATGGTTTCAAGTATTCAACCAAGACCGTTTGAAGGTCTAAACGGTCTTAGACCGTTTGGAGGTACTTCTATGCAAGACCGTTTGAGGTCTGATGGTCAAGACCGTTTGAGATCTAAGTGACCAAGACTGTTTGGAAGATAATTAACCAAACCGTATGAACACTTAAAGTGGTTAAAGGTCAATTGTTTAATTGAACAATTACCTGATGTAAACCAAGGGCGATTATAATAATTATACCCTTAATAAGATAGGGTGATTAGTACTTTTGAATAATTAATCTTTAATGATCATGGAAGTAATGACATAATCCATTGTGTCAATCCTTCATTCAAGTTGAGTTGACTTAGTCTAATCAAGTCTGAAGAAAGTATCATCTTATAGAGGATGATAGAGAGAAGACTTCCCACATGTATGATACCCATATAATGGTTAGATCTCAACACTTTCAACATGAATGAATGTATATTGAGGGAATGATCCATGATAAAGAGATCATGAAACCCTAATCAAGAATATTGATGAACCTTAACCCTAATTAGGGACAATGCTAGGTATAATCCTAATCTAAGATAAGGATGAAACCCTAATTAAGGGTGATAACATGTGAAACCCTAATTTATGGTAACCTCATGAGAATCCCTAATTGAGATTGATCCCATGAGAAATACTTAGTTTGGATGAATAGTAAACCCTATATATGGGTAATGTGATGTGAAAGTCTAATAAAGGAAAATACTATATGCAATCCAAACCCTAATGAAGTATGATAGTATGTGAAACCCTAGTCCAGGGTAATGTGATACGAAACCCTAATTGGGATGAACAGTAAATCTAATTGTGGGTTAGTGAATATGAAACCCTAAATTAGAATGATGTTATATGGAACCCTAATGCAATGATGTGATGTAAGACTCAATCCAGGGTGATGTCAGGTAATGATATGTGAAACCCTAGTGATGGTATTTGTAACAACCCCGCCTCCCGGTAACCCCCAATTAAGGGAGACTCAAAGGTTAGAGTCGTATTTCAACTAACAGGATCAAAGGTTCGACAAATAATCAATAACAATTAATAAACTTTACCAACTAAACTAAAAATGGTATAAAATAAAACTTTTCTGACCTTGGAAAAACTGGGATTTCTAAACTTCTATCCATGAAGAAGCTAATCTAACTAATCCTCCTGTGCACGTTATTTTTCATTTAATTCCATGTATGCCACTTTACTGTTTGTTCTTTTCATTTGTACATAAAACGCCGACAAACAAAACGTCGGTCAGCAAGAAGCTGGTATGTGGGGGAAACAATAATCGTGCAACTATAGTAACAAAGTAATCAGCCAATTATCATTTAACAGCCAAGATTACGTTTTAAACCATACTACTCAATCCTTTCCTATCCCCTATCTCTATGCTGTCCCTGCAGCGGACTGAGATACTACCTCTTTCTAGGTACATCTTTATTAAACCCTGCATGATCCTACCAAACAGGTAGATCAATATCTAGGGTTGAGTCGCATGGCACTACCCATAGTTAGTCCAATCTCTAACTCAAAGTGACTTGATGGACCTACCCCATTGGTATCCATTTACTAAGTCATCCAATGACCTGAGGGGCCTACCCCATTGGTAGCCATTTACTAGGTCAACCCATTAAGCTACAGAGGGGACTAGGATCTGAGCTAGTAGGCATATTTCTTATGTGATAGTCATATTCACATTATACTTTGCATGAATTAAATATATCTAACAGTTTAATTCAAGCCACGATGGAAACATCGATAAAATCCCAGAAAACTAATTCGGGTAGTCATAAGCGTAACCACATACCTGTACATGTAGATTCAGGTGCAGGAATAATCCAAACAACAAAGAGCATGCAAGCATTCAATAAGATCCTGAAACAATTATACAATTACCTTTTATTACTCATGTCATCAAGATCTATTAAATCTAACTCGCTTCCTAGGGTTTCTAGTCCACTTTTAGGATTTCTATTGCAATTAGGGTTTCCCTTCATCTTTTACTATTTTAAACCCTAATTTAATGCAATTGATTACAAACCCTAGTTATCTCAACATCTAATCCTCAATTTCAGATTAAAGGCATAATTAACCATTAAATAAGCTCATTAAGCCTCTTTTTATTTAAGCTACTATTTTTATCCTTTTAATCCACGACAATATCATTATAAACATTTATCATCAATTATGGTCCAATTCACATATGAACTCGATTTGCCATTAATTCCATATTTTATTCATGAGAAAACCCTAATTACTACATTTAGGGTATTTATCCACAAATTAGGAACTTTAATGCTCGAAATAGCTTATAACCATGAAAACTCAGTTCTATACATTAAATTGAATAATTAAAGCCATTAGTAGTTCAAATTACCAACATTAGGGTTTCAAGGCCCATTAAACCCTATTTATGCACATAAACTCTAAATTAAATAATTATATGCAAAGTTCATCCCCTTTTGTTCCTAATGTTCCTTTTTATCATTAAGAGGCTAGTTATCAACTTTAACCATCAATTAAACCCTATTAATCACATTAATCATATCAAAATAGGGTTTCTTAATCATCTTTACAATAAAGTTAATAACTTCTATTACTTTTCAAATTGTAAACATAATTAGGCTCCAATTATATTTTTATTTGATTCTTCACGTTTTCATGATCAACTTTCATGTATAACATGTCCTTATTTGACCTACCAATTATTTACTATGAATTTAGCAAATTTCACTTACTCTGGCCAATCGGAGGGCGCCATGTGTCCCCTTTCCATGCAACGTGCTTGCGTTTTTTGGGAACATAATCGATTGTCGAAATTGCCCCCGCGTAAGTGGGCATCTCTTCAGCCCGCAGAGGGGAAAAAGCGTCCAAAGCCTCCACTCTTCTTCTTCCTCGTGAACCTCGCGATGGCGCTAGGGTAAGGGTCTGTGGCCGCATTGCCTCCCCTCCCTGGGACTCGAGGAGCTCCGACGAAGATCCCCTTACCTCCGCCACCCTCCCCCGAACCTACGGAGGAGCTTGGGCGTGGCCGAAGCGATGGGGTTTAGATCTACAGCCGATCCTCGTCGGTCAGCCATGCAGGCGGGATACAGGCGGCTGGGCGACGGGATTCCGCGCATGGGCAACCCCTTGTTGCCGTTCTGACTTGGAGGGTACTCCATAACTCCGTGAACGAAGTTCCATCCCCAGCTGTTGCTTCAGGAATCTCATTGTTCCTGACCTTCATGATCAAGAAGGAGGCAGGGTTGTAAGAAGACCGTGTACTGCCTCAGGTCCCTCTGGTCTCGGTACCTCTGAGTCTAGAATTTATATAGGACGAGGTAGCACTGAATAGGCGAGGGTGTGGTTGGGTTTATAGCCCTCCGTTTCTTGGAGAAAAAGGAAAGATTCTTTCCAAAGAGATATCTATGCTTGGAAAGAAACTAATTCCGAAAATATGCTTGTACTTCTCTCTTGAGAACGTCCTTTCCTTGACAAGCAATGAGGGAAAACGTTCCCATCTTATTTAACTTTCTTTTGCCAAACGAAAAGGAATATATACAAAAGATTAAGTGGTCTGAATATGTCCTTTTATCATATTCCTTACACATTTATCTTCTTACTTTGTATTATTTATATTTCTTCTTTCTTTCTTCTTTATTGGGGTTCCTTGGACCCCAAGAAACTCAAATAATTCGAAATTCCTTTTTAAGGAAATACTCATTATCCTTAAATGCATCAATATGCATTATTTCACATTATCTTGCTTTATTCTTATTAAAATATCTCTCTTTGAGGATTTCTCTTTATTTCTCTTTCATTTTCCTCATTGGTTTTCCTTTTTACATTAGGAATGCTTGGGATACGAAATTCCACTAAGGATAACTCAATTGTACCTCTTTTTATTTATTTCCCACATACTACTATTATTTTCAATTTATTTCTTAATAGGGAAATATTTAATTGATCTTTTCTTTTATTATTGCATTCTCTATGAAACTTTGGACTCCTTGAAACCCAAGGAATCCAAGAGGCACGAAATCCCTCTTTGGATTTTCCTTCTAGAGGTTTCCACATTTTTCTTTTCTCAAATATTCAATTATCCATTAATTAATTGAATTTCCTTGTTATTGGGCCCAATAGCCAATAAAGCCCACAAATAACTCAACAAGGCTATTTTAAACAAAAATCATGCTTTCATTCATTATTTGTTCATTTATATTTAATATGAGAAATTACATTTCTCAGCCAATGAACCCAAAATTGGGGTTGTAACATCCTTCCCCGCTAATAAGAATTTTGTCCTCAAAATTCAACCAAACAAAAAAATAATTCAGGATAAGACTTTTCCATGTCCATCAGGGCTTCCATGTGGCTTCTCCCTTTCCATGGTGCTTCTCAAGAACCTTCATCATTTCATATTCTTCCATCTGAGTTCTTTCTTACCTTGGTATATCATACCTTCATAGGTGACTTAGGACATTGCAGCTTCTCAAAAGCTGAATAGGTTCAAAGCTCAACACATGGCTTGGGTACCTCACATAGTTCTCTAGATCGGACTCATGCAACACATCATTTTATCCAGAGGGTAAGGTTAAACACAACCATCTCCACCAATCCATCTCAAATGGACCCATATATCGGGGACTCAGCTTTCTCAGCTGTAGCTTAGAGGGGTCGGATTCTCACATTATATTCTCCCACAATGAACTGCATGTCAGTCTACTTTGCATCATCTCATGGCTCATGTCACCACTAGGCTCTCTCTCTCAGCCATTGCACGATCAAAGCGACTTCATCTGCACACATTGTGGTTCTTTTCTGACCTTCACGAGGCCTCCTTCACCAACATCATCTTAATGAAGTGGTGACCGACACAACCTCCTTCTAGAATTTCTTTCATCCCGATAAAGGCTATGGTGGTTAACGTCACATCTTAAGAACTGTGTCTTTGTATCACCCTGAATGAGCACTCAGGATCTCATCAGACCCTTTAGTCTGGGTTATACTAACCATTAGTTAGGGGTGATAAACGGTACTAAAAATGAGTTCTTCATGCACCTACTTCCACCGCATGGAAGTAAACCTTCTAATCATGCCTAAGAACTTTTGAATTCGCATCATGGTGTAGTTGAACCATTTCTCTCTCTAAGTAGTTCAACCCGATCTGTCACTTGACAGTACTCTTCCTTTTTTTCCTGTCATCTAGGTAAGGTGATCTACCATAACCCACATGTTCTTCCTTGTTAAAGGGGAGATTTTCCACCTCATCCCTAGTGATGAACTCTCATTCCCTCTCAAGGACTCTTTTATCCTCTATATCAATCCACTGGGTTACTAGTGTTCGTCCTTCACTCTTGGCTTGCATTACCACATGCCACATGCAACTTCACATCAAGCAACCAAAGTGCTACTATCTTTGTAGTACGGTGTATGGTGATCTTGAAATCATGATCTCCTGTATGTCATGATTCCTCAAGCTCGATACCTCGGAAACCATAAACTACTCTCATTAGGGCTTCATCACCTTCCTTTCCAGATAAGTACATCTGAGGTTCTTTCATTATATTACGGACTAGGATGGCTAACCAAGCAATCATTTACTTGATTAACCACTATTGATACATCTGGGTGTTAGCCAAACTTATCTCTTTTTCTCAACTTAAGGTTAGCCTAACAACCTCAACTTCTTCTAGCTTCCCGCTAAACTAGGCAGCTATATCTCAACCAGAGCATTCATTACCACTTCTTACCCTTAGGTGTTAGGTAGAGTTGAAGACATACTCTTCCATGTATTTCACTCATCATCTCAAACTCAAATTCTAAGTCTATCTTCATTGAGAATACTTTGAGCTCATCTCCTTGGTTACCAAACTCAACCTTGTATCACTGGAAAATTCCAGATAGCTCATGGTATCACATCCCCACAAGATGATCTCCTTAATACTCTTAGTGTTTGTAAACAATTCATGTATCATTTGCTCTACAAGGGTATGTTATCATCTCTATCCTCATACCTTGTAGCAATGTTCCAACTCACATCATCTTTATCCTTGGTGTAAGGCATGCGTATTGTCCTATCTCTCACTCCCATAACAAAAGGAAATAAGCATTTGGCTGCAGTCCAAATACAGAGTTCTTCCTGTTCTAAGAGTAGAGATGGTACATCCCACCTTGCCAGTACACCTTTAAATCTAAGTTGAAACATGCCACATATGTCTCAAAATCACATTCATCTCGATATCAAAGTTACTTCCATGGAAAACTGGTCTCAACTCTACTTGGTCTAAACACAATCCTTGGCCGTTTCCTCTAGGTCTATAGGGTGCCGGAACTTTTGGGGTCATCCTTGTTCCCTTATGCATCCAGAGAGTGCCCTACTCATCTGCCCTTTGGGCCCCGTGAGTTCATGAAGGTGATCAATCTCCTAACCCATGGCCCTCAGACAATGATAGTTGTTACCTCCCGACCCTATGGTCATGTGCACTAGAGAATTAGGCAACTCCTACTTCCATCGGTCTTATTCCTACCTGACCCTAGGATAGACTTAGGATTCTCTTATAGGTTCAACCTAGAACCTTACCCAAGTATTCATCATCTCTCTTCCTGCATTCATGGGCTGACTTTCATCCCTTCATAGGGATCATGGCAACCTACCTACCTTAGTCAAGCCCCATACCGGTTACCTCCATGCACATGGAGATGGTTATCTATGGGTCGATAGGTTCATTCCCATGCCATGTACTTCTTCACTTAGCTCCTCAGATCTTATGAAACTTCTTTAGGTTACTTCAAAGCCAACAAAACTGGTAAACCCCCTACCAAAGGGTCCCTCTCCCCGGATGGGAGGAAACTACACCTTAACCACAAAGGTCACAAACGCCCTAATGTCCAGGGTTTACATTCACATGAGCATGCCTAACCCAACAACTACTAAGGCACAAGTAGACCACCTATTAAACCATGCTAGGTCATACTTGTTCTCATCCTCAACATTAGATCAACTCAGCTGTGAGGGGTTCATCAAACATACCCTTAACTTAAGGGGGTTTCCTTTGCCTCTACACATTAAGAGTACCATGCTCAAAACTATAGAGACTCAAATCTCGCCATGAGCATTGGATACACTGCTTCCCCTCTCAGGCCTAGGAACCCTATGTTCACATTTGGGTATCCAACTGCATGCTCAATATCTTAACCACAAATCAATCATGTCCAAGGTATGTCATGCACTTCCTTGTCATCCTTCTATTTGAGTACATCTCCGAGTCGAGTCCTCCTCAAGGACAAACAACAAGGTACAAGGCCTCACAAACTATTACTAAACCCTCTTCTGGGTCTAAGGCACTCTTTGTTTCATTACAGCAGGTAAACTCCTATACCATAGGCACACAAGTACCAGAAGCATCATCCTCTCTCTAGGGTTGGTTCCTCTAAAGGAAACCAATGATATCATCAGCCTCCAGGGGTCAAGCATAAGGCAACCACTATCATCCACTTAGGTCACATCATCCTCAACTCCCCACTGTGCCTCACATCTCGGGGTTCTAGGCTTCCAACCTTCATGCTGGGGTCATGCTTTCTCTCTCCAGAGCTAACTCCACATCCAACCTTCCTACTAGAGGTCCTTTCTCCATGAAGGCTCAAGCTCACAAGCATACCCCCTACGTGGGTGAAGCCTATGCTCAACTCATGTTTGGCTCAAGATTATCCTTATCCCTTTATGCTCATCCCATAAGCCATCCTTCATGTATACTGGCCAGGGTTTCAACCTACTGCCATCCACTGATGTATTATGGGTGCAAGCTATACCCTACCTGCATACACCCATAGGGTTTCTATAGGTTCTCCTCTAACCTCATCCATGAAGGAGCTACCCTTCGCTCTAGCATGCATGACCCTCTCCAGAGTTGGGTCGCCTAAGGTACTAGGTCATCTAACCTCTTATGGCATCCCAAATGCATGATCAACCAAACACTCGGTCAACCATGACATCTAACTCGTCATGTCATCTCTCTCTCTAACCTTCACTTAGGGTTAGGGTTAACATCATCCTCAGAGGATGTGCTAGGTCTCTACTTTTAATGGAGGTTTCTACCTCCAAGACTAACTCTCTCTACTCATCCTCCTATCAAGGAGGTCTATCCTAAGGTCTCCCCTGAGGGCAATGACAACTCGTGTCATACGACCTAAGCATGTATCTATTCCTTTACGCTTACTCTATTAAGCTTATATGTCCATGACATCTTATTTACATGTTTTTTATTAGTTTGGTGGAGGATTCCTTAATTCTTATCAACCTTACCCATACTTTAAGAGGGTGAGGAGAAGAGAGAAAACCCTAATCCTTAAGGTCCTTAACAGAATTTGAGTTGAGAAGGGATGAATAAGATGAGAGAGTCCTAGAGGTATCTTATTTTGAATCATACCCTAAGACTTTGGCCAGGCAGTCACACGGATCCCGGAGTCCTCGTATTTTGACTAGTGGTGCGGAGGAAAATATTGTCTGCCCCCGGTCGTGATCCTTTTCTAGACACCTCTATCTTTCGGATAATCCTCTAATAACTCCCTTGGGTTCTACAAAATTTGTAAAATTTAATAATTATTAAAGATTAATTGAGGAACCTTCGCTCTGATACCAATTGTAACGACCCCGCCTCCCGGTAACCCCCAATTAAGGGAGACCCGAAGGTCAGAGCCGTATTTCAACTAACAGGATCAAAGGTTTGACAAATAATCAATAACAATTAATAAACTTTACCAACTAAACTAAAAATGGTATAAAATAAAACTTTTCTTACCTTGGAAAAACTGGGATTTCTAAACTTCTATCCATGAAGAAGCTAATCTAACTAATCCTCCTGTGCACGTTATTTTTCATTTAATTCCATGTATGCCACTTTATTGTTTGTTCTTTTCATTTGTACCTAAAACGCCGACAAACAAAACGTCGGTCAGCAAGAATCTGGTATGTGGGGGAAACAATAATTGTGCAACTATAGTAACAAAGTAATCAGCCAATTATCATTTAACAACCAAGATTACGTTTTAAACCATACTACTCAATCCTTTCCTATCCCCTATCTCTATGTTGTCCCTGCAGCGGACTGAGATACTACCTCTCTCTAGGTAGATCTTTATTAAACCCCGCATGATCCTACCAAACAGGTAGATCAATATCTAGGGTTGAGTCGCATGGCACTACCCATAGGTAGTCCAATCTCTAACTCAAAGTGACTTGATGGACCTACCCCATTGGTATCCATTTACTAAGTCATCCAATGACCTGAGGGGCCTACCCCATTGGTAGCCATTTACTAGGTAAACCCATTAAGCTACAGAGGGGACTAGGATCTGAGCTAGTAGGCATATTTCTTATGTGATAGTCATATTCACATTATACTTTGCATGAATTAAATATATCCAACAGTTTAATTCAAGCCATGATGGAAACATCGATAAAATCCCGGAAAACTAATTCGGGTAGTCATAAGCGTAACCACATACCTGTACATGTAGATTCAGGTGCAGGAATAATCCAAACAACAAAGAGCATGCAATCATTCAATAAGATCCTGAAACAATTATACAATTCCCTTTTATTACTCATGTCATCAAGATCTATTAAATCTAGCTCGCTTCCTAGGGTTTCTAGTCCACGTTTAGGATTTCTATTGCAATTAGGGTTTCCCTTCATCTTTTACTATTTTAAACCCTAATTTAATGCAATTGATTACAAACCCTAGTTATCTCAACATCTAATCCTCAATTTCGGATTAAAGGCATAATTAACCATTAAATAAGCTCATTTAGCCTCTTTTTATTTAAGCTACTATTTTTATCCTTTTAATCCATGACAATATCATTATACGCATTTATCATCAATTATGGTCCAATTCACATATGAACTCGATTTGCCATTAATTCCACCTTTTATTCATGAGAAAACCCTAATTACTACATTTAGGGTATTTATCCACAAATTAGGAACTTTAATGCTCGAAATAGCTTATAACCATGAAAACTCAGTTCTATACTTGGAATCGAATAATTAAAGCCATTAGTAGTTCTAATTACCAACATTAGGGTTTCAAGGCCCATTAAAGCCTATTTATGCACATAAACTCTAAATTAAATAATTATTTGCAAAGTTCATCCCCTTTTATTCCTAATGTTCCTTTTTATCATTAAGAGGCTAGTTATCAACTTTAACCATCAATTAAACCCTATTAATCACATTAATCATATCAAAATAGGTTTCTTAATCATCTTTACATTAAAGTTAATAACTTCTATTACTTTTCAAATTGTAAACATAATCAGGCTCTAATGATATTTTTATTAGATTCTTCACATTTTTATGATCAACTTTCATGTATAACATGTCCTTATTCGACCTACCAATTATTTACTATGAATTTAGCAAATTTCACTTACTCTGGCCAATCGGAGGGCGCCATGTGTCCCCTTTCCATGCAACGAGCTTGCGTTTTTTGGGATCATAATCGATTGTCGAAATTTCCCCCGCGTAAGTGGGCATTTCTTCATCCCACAGAGGGGAAAAAGCGTCCAAAGCCTCCGCTCTTCTTCTTCCTCGCGAACCTCGTGATGGCGCTAGGGTAAGGGTCTGTGGACGCATTGCCTCCCCTCCCTGGGACTCAAGGAGCTCCGACGAAGATCCCCTTACCTCCGCCACCCTCCCCCGAACCTACGGAGGCCCTTGGGCGTGGCCAAAGCGGCTGGGTTTAGATCTAGAGCTGATCCTCGTCGGTCATCCATGCAGGCGGGATACAGGTGGCTGGGCGACAGGATTCCGCGCATGGGCAACCCCTTGTTGCCGTTCTGACTTGGAGGGTACTCCATAACTCCGTGAACGAAGTTCCATCCCCAGCTGTTGCTTCAGGAATCTCATTGTTCCTGACCTTCATGATCAAGAAGGAGGTAGGGTTGTAAGAAGACCGTGTACTGCCTCAGGTCTCTCTGGTCTCGGTACCTCTGAGTCTAGAATTTATATAGGACGAGGTAGCACGGAATAGGCGAGGGTGTGGTTGGGTTTAGAGCCCTCCGTTTCTTGGAGAAAAAGGAAAGATTCTTTCCAAAGAGATATCTATGCTCGGAAAGAAACTAATTCCGAAAATATGCTTGTACTTCTCTCTTGAGAACGTCCTTTCCTTGACAAGCAATGAGGGAAAACGTTCCCATCTTATTTAACTTTCTTTTGCCAAACGAAAAGGAATATATACAAAATATTAAGTGGTCCGAATATGTCCTTTTATCATATTCCTGACACATTTATCTTCTTACTTTGTATTATTGATATTTCTTCTTTCTTTCTTCTTTATTGGGGTTCCTTGGACCCCAAGAAACTCAAATAATTCGAAATTCCTTTTTAAGGAAATACTCATTATCCTTAAATGCATCAATATGCATTATTTCACATTATCTTGCTTTATTCTTATTAAAATATCTCTCTTTGAGGATTTCTCTTTATTTCTCTTTCATTTTCCTCATTGGTTTTCCTTTTTACATTAGGAATGCTTTGGATACGAAATCCCACTAAGGATAACTCAATTGTACCTCTTTTTACTTATTTCCCACATACTACTATTATTTTCAATTTATTTCTTGATAGGGAAATATTTAATTGATCTTTTCTTTTATTATTGCATTCTCTATGCAACTTTGGACTCCTTGGAACCCAAGGAATCCAAGAGGCACGAAATCCCTCTTTGGATTTGCCTTCTAGAGGTTTCCACATTTTTCTTTTCTCAAATATTCAATTATCCATTAATTAATTGAATTTCCTTGTTATTGGGCCCAATAGCCAATAAAGCTCACAAATAACTCAACAAGGCTATTTTAAACAAAAATCATGCTTTCATTCATTATTTGTTCATTTATATTTAATATGAGAAATTACATTTCTCAGCCAATGAACCCAAAATTGGGGTTGTAACAGTATAATAGCCAATACACTAATGTAAGGTGTGGCTACTACAAATAAGTAAGATGAGGATGTTATAACCATGAAGGGTAAAATTGATGAACCATATGAATGGTAGTGTTGATACTCTAATGAATAAGGGTCTAAGAGACAAGATGATGCTTAGATCCTTATATATCTAACTCTATACATGTGTAACAACCCTATACACCTTATAAAGATGGGGACATGAAACTCTTAGGAATGATGTATGCAATACTAAATAATGATGTGGATAACATCCTAAGAGTTGAAATATTTAAAGTGGTGGATAATGGTTTATCATATATTCAACAATGCCTAACCACTGGATAAGTCTATATCATTAAAGGTAGCTGGATAAATTCTAATATGTAACCTATGCACGACATGATAAAGGTGATAGGTTAGTTGATAAAGTATTAAGAGAGAAATACCTTAATACAAGGATAGTTGATTAATTTAAGTAAGATAGAGATGAGGAGAAAAATGATACATCAAGACATGATAGATATCACAAATAGCATTTCAGGGTTGATATACCTTGATGCACTTCCATCCAACATACTTGGATAGGATACACATGTGGTATGTGTTATGTAGTTGTTACAAAAAGATTGTAATGAGTTTGATATACTTTGATAAGTATAGGCTAAAATACACTGTGAAAGGGGACAAGCCACACTAATGAGTATTATGTAATCATACCATACTAAGAATGAGAAATGAACTTGTACCTTGTATTGATGATCATTAATGATATATGATGAGAGTAAATATCATGAGTAAATACTTATGATATCAGTGAATGATCCTAGAGGTGTGGAGCAATATATTAGGGTTGAACTAATAATGTGAGCATGAAACCCTAATTAATGTAAGAGGGGAAAACCCAAACCCTAATTTTGAGTAAAAGGAAATGAAAAGCCCTATTTGATAGTAAACACTAATCCTGATAAAGGAATGGTGGTGTTACTAATGTATCACCTGATGTGATAAATGACTTTTATGACTGTTATCATATCTATTAACCATGCAGATATTATGTGATGATGAACATAGCCAGATTTGAGCTATGAAATTTATATAATAAAATTATGATTGGCCTTATGTGCCTTAATGTTGTTGTTGCTTGGTAAATAAAAGTAACAAAAGGAGCATGGACTTTATAAGTCATATGAGTAAGTTGTTGCCTAGTGAGAGGTAACAAGACATTTTATGGCCTTGAGAATCATGTGAGATGCTTGTGTAATAGGTATCATGTACACCTCGGTCTGAGGACCTGGAGGTAATAGTTACCTAATAGTGGGTAACAATGATTAGGGATGAACTGAGGGTATGAATACCCAGTTTTGACAAGTATGTTAATGATGTGTTGATAGATGTGAACTTTCAAGAAATGAAATGAGGGACTGAGGCCCCAATGTCATATAAATACTAAAAAGAAATTGATGATAATAGTACATGTTTCTTCGTAGCAATTGTCATAATAATTCCTGCTTGAGAACTTGACTGATGCTAAAATAATATATGAATGCACTTAATTAATCAAGTGAAATCATATCATGCAGAGCCCTGACCATAGATCCATCATCGTCAGAAATAGGTGATGGTGAAATGGGTGCTCCGCGGCAAAACCCGAAACGCATATTTTGAATATGTGGGGGCAATGGGCGAATGTATCCTGACGTCCTAATGAGGGAATTGATGAAAGCTAAACATTAAACCTCTCAATCCTTCATTATTTGTACTGGGATGGATGTATCACGAATCTCCCGATAATTGGGACAGATGTAGTACACATCTCCCGATAATGTTAATGCCGGATCGATGGAGATAAACATGAAATCTCATGATTGCGAAGAGAGTGCAGCACACCACTGTAACTCTAATAGAGAAGTTGCCAGTATACCCTGGAAAGCTATATAGAAGAGACACAAAATGTCCTGCATGTGATCTCGCACTGACTGAGATGCGGGAGGTCTTGGTAGCTGGCTCTACCATTGACCTTGTATGGTACCGATTTCGACTTCGCAGTGGTCGGTTAGAGTATGAGCGGTATACCTCATCTCCTCAGGGCATAAGTGTGATTGTAAAATGTAATCAGCCGTATAGCATGGTTGCTTAAGGATTGAATACGGAAATTCATTGGCTGATGTTATATTTCTTTTATGCATCTCTAGTTGATATATGTTATTCATACTTCCTTATATGTATTGCAATTAGATGGATGAACGATGATTCTACCCTGGATAGATGCAAAGCTCTCCTTAGGAAAGGAGATTACTTTACTCTGTTCACTCAATGTTTAATACTGATGTTAATATATAAGAACTCCTGTTCAGTTTTAATTATAATAAACTGCTATAACAATGTTTTTGCATAGAGTTATATCTCCCACTAGGACAATTTACAATTGTCTCACCCCCGTGGGATCCAATGTTTTTAGGTAAACGCAGAAGAAGAAGCAGGAACCCTATAGCAAGGGAAAGGCAACATCAGTTTCAGTAACAATAGTGATAACTCAGGTGGAGGCACTGGCTGCCAAGTTTTGTATAGACAGTAGTTCTATGTGTCGTCTCTGTATTGTCAGGTCCTCGGAGTCAGTAGTTAGTGTTTCTAATGAAACGATCTAAGTTAGTGTCAGGTCCTCGGAGTCAGGTCCTCGGGTTGGTAAAAGTTTTTGCGTACCCATAATTTTTGATTTAAAAAAAAACTTCGATTGGGTTAAAGTGATTACATGGGTATCAAAGTATTCATCTTCTTGACTTCATGGGAAGAAGAATTCTTTCTCTTTGAGATAGTTTTTTATAATGATTTTAGGTAGATAGTTTTATATAATTATTTTAGGCATCATGTCCAAGGGACAATATCATTCGGTTGCTTTAGTCATTTCTTTGCAAGTTGGTATGCTAACTTTTTTTGGGTTCCCTTTCAAATGTGATATGCTTTGAACATTTGAATACATGGCACTTTGTATGATTTGGTTAATGATCAATTGTATTTGTATGGGCATGATTTGGAATTGTTAACAAGTTCTTCTGCTATTTGCTTGAATTTGTGGTTATTTGACATGCTTTGGAAAGTAGGTGGCCTTTCCTTATACCATTTGAGATTGTATATAGTTCTCCCATGAAGGGATCTGAGCCTTCTATATGTGTGGTGTTCCCAGGATCCATTGTCCTTTTTGATCTCTAAAGATGTAGCTTGTTTTGATGATGTTTTCGACAGTGTTGAGTGATGTGTCTACATTGATTAGAAGTGAGTTTTATGGGATAGCTACTTGTGGGTTTGTGAAGTTTAATACAATTCCTACAAAGTGATTATCCAACATTGCTAGTTGGACTAATTTTGATTCCATTCTACACAAAGCTAGCATGTAGTTACAAGTTTGACATAGTTTTTGAAGACTGATTCATTCCAAATTTGCATTATAAGAAGAATGTTGTGGAGAAGATTGTGATCCATTCGCATATGCACTTAAGAGTTGCTAGATTATAAATTATACATTGTGTAGGTGATGAAGTCTCAAAGAAGGATGTAGCATGATGAGGTAGAATATGTAGCTAGAGGACTTTTGAGGTATGGCAATCTCTTATGGCATGTGATGTAGTCTTGTCGTCTAAATTACAACAAGGGTATTTAGATTCCGATGACATATGCCTTCTCAAAATGAAGATGATTGGTCATGAGCTTGTCATGGTGGACCAGCCATAGGAAAGGTTTGCATCTTAGAGGTATAGCAACTTTCCCAAAGAGCTTGAAGCAATTTGAATCCATTTTTCTTCTGTTAGAGGAAGTAAGGATGTTGTAAGAAGCGTTGGTGGAGAAGCATCCATCTGTGAAGGGCTTCCAAACACAACAATCAGAGGTGAAGTCCTTGCTATGTATAGAAATTTGCAAAATGGTGTTGATTGTCTGAGGTATGAAACAATTGTGTAAGAGACCTTTGTCCCTGTCATCATCTTCTGCTACTAGAAAATAAACTTTGAGGTTGAGAACTTCTAGAACTATTTTGCCTAGTTGTAATGAAGGAATGGAGCCGTATCCTACCCATTTATATGACAAGACATTTGTGTCTATTCCTGATAGAGTCATCTATTTGGAGTGTGTTTTAATTAAGCTTAGACAATAGAAGAAGTCTTTCCAAGTGTGAGATTCTGAGGATAAGAACATATTTGGGCCTGCATATTTCTCTTCTATAAGTGGAATACATGGGATTGGTTAATCCTAGAGGAAACACCAACCCATCTTCATAACCAAAGATTTACTAAGTGAATATTAAGTTTTTTTCTTATTAAGGTAATTGGCTCCCAGTTTCCCTTTACTTATTCACTCATAATTAGTTGACTAAATCTCTCTAGGCATAAAAATAGTATATGGAGACAATGGATCTCCTTTCCCAACACCACATGAAGGTTTGAAGAACCCAGTATTCTCACCGCTCAAAAGTATTGAAGTGCTACCTAGAGTGACAATTTATTAAGGGTATTGAGGATGCAACACCAGCTTATTTTGTCAAAAGACTTGATAAGATCAATTTTTATGGCTGTAAAGTTTTTCTTGCATGATTATTTCTCCATTGAGTGTATGATTTTCTATACAAGACAAATGCAGTTATTGATCTGTTGGCTTGGGAAAATTGATTGATTGAAGTGGTGATATCCAGTTTAGTAAGTAGGGATTGACATGGAATATTATAATTTTGGAGAGGATCTTGGTGCAAACATTCTTGAGTGAGATGGGGAAAAGGTGGGAGCGTGTTTCTGGACATTGGGATTTTGGAATCACGACTAATGTAGAGTCAGCTGTAATTTGGTGAAGGTTCTTATTGATGAAATGTTAGGAGATGAATTTTCAAATATGGTGTTTGAATACATGCCAATGCTTTTGGAGGAAGGACACTTCAATTTTATTGGGGCCACGAGCCTTGATGTAATGCCATGGAGTGTAGAGAGTCCGAAAAATCATTTTCATTTGGGGTTGAGGATAATGCAAATATTAGGGGTGCATCTAGCTCAGGGAAGACATCAATGAAGGATTGGCATGTAGTGATTTTGATATGGTAATCTGAACTTTGATAGCGGTTAGAAAAGAAATCAAAATAAGTGGTTTGACTTGATTAGCATTGTCTATCCATGATCCATTTCTTTCATTTAGCTTTGTGATCTTGTTTCTCCACTTATTATTTTCACAAGGGAATGAAGTACTTGATGTTAGAGTCTCCAGCTTTATCCAAACATGACAGGTTCATTGTTTCCATATAACTTCTTCTTTATCTAGAATCATGTCTAGTTGAGATCATAGTTGTGTTAAGATCTCTTCAGTTGAAGCATTATGTGACAATGCCAATTTCAATTGGAACTGTTTAATCTTGTTTAGCAGAAGGTCTTTGGCTCATTTATCATTCTTCCATTTCTTCATGTCCCATGCCATTGTGTGACAAAGGAAGTTAACTACCTCTTCGGTAAAGTTTAAGTTGTTGTTCCAATATTTAGTGAGGATTGTTTTGAAGGAAAGGCAAAGGTCCCATGTTGCAGATGTTTGAGCTATTTACATAGTAGTTGATTGGTGAGATGAGAGGGTGTCACTAATGGTGCATGGTCTCGGTGAAGATGTTCTACCACCTTGCTAAAGCTATCTGATATGTCTCTATCCAATTGTATTGGTCATTTAAAAATTAATTGTGTTAATGAACTAAAAAAATAGGTTTCTTTATCCATAGTAGGTAAAAAATTCATGATTTTTGATAGGCCACTAGGATTATCCTTTTCTTATGAAATTTTTATGGTAAATTAGTAAAATGATCTCATTCCTATACTAAAAATATGGGATTTATCTACATAATCCAAAGAAGAAAAACTTGCTCTTTAAGTCATATAGTAAAGGAAAGCATAAAATAAGAAATAAAGAATAAAAAAATCTTCAAATTTGATCAAAATTATTATTAGGCTTTATTATGCCAATACTTGACTAAAGGATTATTTTGCACCATCATTTGAAACAAAATCCATTCATTGTATTAGACGACCTTTATGGGTTTTATTTAAACAAACCACAAATGTTTGTAACTCTTGGTCAAAAAGTAATAAATGAAATGGAAATTAATGTTCTTACATCATGCCCCTTAAGAGAAATTTGTCCCCAAAATTCTTCTTTGCTTGCAAGGAGGTGTGTTTTCCCCAAAACATCTAGTATCATGAAATGTTTGAAACATGGAAATTGTTTTCCAAAACAAGGTTGCCATAAGTTATCTTTAGTTTATTTAACCATTATGTATGTAATTAGTGTCCCAAAAACAATAAATTTAATATCAAATAAATAACTGTACATTTTTTTAGAGGGTTATGTTTTTAATAATCATCTTCAATTATAAATTCTAAGAAAGTAAAGAATTAACAAATTTCCAAGTCCTCACATCCTCCCCCCTTAAATGAATTTTGTCAAAATATTAACCTAATATAGGAAAAGGGGTGGAGTCAACTTTTATCTCTGATGACACTTCATCCTTCCAAGGTAATTCTACCTTAACCTAAACTCGTGTGCTCCTTCACCTTTGAATCCAAGATTTTCACAAATGGGGTTTTCCAATTATCACATGTGCATGAACCTTTACATGGTCAACACAAGGTTCTTATTACTCATTAGGTCACATAGGTGTCTATGGGGCAAGATATCAAATAATACCATCAACCTATTCCAATAATTCAGACGACACTCATGCTTGAGGTTCAACTCCACAATTCATTGTAGTGGTATGGATATGTCATACTTTAAAACAAGCATAACTTTCTTAGAAGATGGATAAGTCCATTTAGAATGAATTATCAAAATGTTTTTTCTTTTGATATTGGTCATAAATAATGTCCTAGGTGGATCAAAAATCATTAATATGATATAAATTGTTTTGATCCACATCATTATGTTAAGTCAAAACTACTCTTTACCTGTAAACAAGGCTAGATTCAAACATCATTTCTATCATCGTAATTATCCTCGAGGAACATAATCCTATTCAACATATATAATTTTTGGTGACCTCAAAAGCAGCTTAGGAGGAGCTCTCTAGGCTTAAGTCACTCAATTTGGGATCACTTGAGTTAATACGTCTACTCATGACCATATTATCTCACTCTCTTGGGTACAACCACTAGATTTCTAAGGTAGTGACC
Source organism: Alisma plantago-aquatica (assembly GCA_963693085.1). Lineage (NCBI taxonomy): Eukaryota > Viridiplantae > Streptophyta > Magnoliopsida > Alismatales > Alismataceae > Alisma > Alisma plantago-aquatica. The sequence continues at coordinate 51,662,943 of OY856412.1, forward strand.
ATTAACCCAAGTACAAGGTTTTACCTACATATCTTAGGGTCTTGAAACTCTTCCCTCACCTATATGAACGGTTCATTGTACCTACCTCTTGTAGGGTCTTTGGACTTTTCCCTCACCTAGATGTAAGTCCCATCATACTTAAGTACCATAGAATGTTATAAAACATATATAGAGGTTAGGTCGCCTCAGGACATCTAGGGTTTTATATATCATCAATGATTCATGAAATGGTTTAACATTTATATTTTAGGAATAGCTTAGTTTAGGAATTTCATTATATGTCACAATGTAATTTGAGATTAGGCTCTCTGGAAACAAGCTTTGGCCTCCTATGCTTGGAGTTTTCTTCTCAAGTTTTACCCCTCTTTGATGATGATTAACACAAGTTCTAACACTAGATGACCTCCCTAAAAAGGATTTCATGTCTCATTTTTATCTTGTAATATTGCTTATGTCACAGTATTCAAATGCATTGAGTGGAAAAGACAAATAACAATTGAGGTTAAAGCCTCAAGATGTTATCACACATATTTGATATAAAATGGTATCCAACTTATTTGGGGTTTCATCATGTAATATTTGGTGCAAAAAATCCCTCTTAGAGACGTTATTATAATAATCATCATCAACTTATATGGAAGTGATCATATATATACATATATGTTGAAAGACGAAACTAAGATTTGCATTATTTGGTCACATAATGTTTAGGTTTTTCTCATGCAAGGTTTATCTTTAAACCTTATTCATTAATTGGTGAATTAGGACTGCCATATATTCTTATCACATTATTAAATTAGTCCCAAGATATAATTTCAAGATATGTGCATGAGGGTGGCTACCCAATCTCTTACATCTCTACAGAGGGGAATTTTGTGTCTAGCTACAGATTAAATTCAAAATTTTCCTCATATCATGTGTAGATATGGTGAATCGACATTTCATCTCACATTCCTAAATTTTAGGTGGACTCACATTCAATTTCTTAACTCTCATATATAAACAATTCTCAAGTTTTGAAGAGTTTTCTGGAATCATTAATCCAAGGGGAATGTGCATTTTCTCAGGGCCCTTGAGTTTTTGCAAAATATCATTTTGGGTTTCATTATTACATAAGTATTTCTACTATTTATATATACAATCCTCATGAATTATTATCCTTAGTCATTCCCTTAGGGTTTCTAAGAATGTAGGTACCCATGGAGTGAACTTCTCCTAACCTCTTAGGGTTTTTTTGTAGTGAGACTCCCTCTTGACCCCTTGGGACATTTGTACTTTATAAAACCCTACTTTAAACCTAGGGTTGATTTAGGAATCCATCATGTGTAGGATTAACTTAGTTTTTACATGTTCTATCACGATTCATGATTTATTTTAAAACAAGAGTTTCTTTATGCATATCAGGATCACATGTTTCAAAGACTATCCCAAACTATGCTTGCTTTGTTTTGATCTATAAATTTTCCATAATTATTTCCATCTTAAATTTCATCAAGGTTTCTCACAGAAGAGGGCTTGCAAATACTTTTTTAAAACACCAAGAAAAAACATTTTTTGGGGACATGATTCATATGGTTATTGGCATGTTTATATATTTTACCACCAGCGTAGCTCATGTGGTAGGCACGGTGTCCCCCTCCGGGGGGAACCCGGGTTTGAGCCCCATGCTAAGCACTATATTTACCACTCGCCAGCTATCCGGGCTATGACTGGGCAAAGGACGCGGGGGCAGCCTGTAAAGGTTGTCATAATCCTTTTTTTTATATATTTTACCACCAGGTTATAATGCATTTGACCATTTGTCTTAGGCCCATCTATAATATCTAGAGTCCACTCACAAATTCAAAACAAAGACCAGGTGGTTCCCCTCATCTTTAGAGGAGGATTGTAGTCTAGGGTGTTCCCTTATTCTTTTTGTTAGGAGTTTAGGCTCTTTAGCTGCATACCCTAGAACCATGAGCTTTAGACCATACTTCCTAAATAAGGTCCTTCCTTTTAGGTATGATGGCCTTATACATATCTAAACACCACTCCTTAAAATAGGATTGTGATCTTAAGTTATCTTTACATAAACTGAGTTTTGGCGTAAACCATCTACATATGTACCATATACTTGCATGGCCTAATGTACTTGCATGACTGTCTATATTTTATGTACTTGTACTACTACTTGTACATCATGTATGTGCATGCATGTATCCCTATGTTGAATGATGACTATGTCCTCTCTCAAACTATTCCAATTTTCCTATTCCAAGAATCTTAATGTGGTTAATTACAAGCATCAATATGGATTTATTAGCCAACCTATGAGGATTAAGAAAATGCTTGATTTCTCAACACAGGACTTTCCAAGTCCTTTCTTGGCTTGAACCTCATCTGGCTTAGGTTATCCATTAGCTAAGTTAAACCTATCTCACCCAAAACTATTACAAGTCTTTCAAAAAATCTTCAATATGTACATCTTTCTTCTAATTACTCCAAATTATGAAGGGCTACATTATTTTCCTTTCAGTGTGGGTACCTCTCCTTTAGGGTACTCTTGAAAATGTAGGGTAGTTTATCATGATATATCCTTCCTTTGGGATTGATGTGCATTGGCTATTTATATCTCGTAGATCCATCTAGGAAGATATGCCAGGTCTGAAGTTTTGACATGCTCTGGTTCTTTTCAACATTTACACCCCTTAAGTAGGTTCTCTTGTCTTTCTATCGACCACAAGTATTTGTTGGACTGATCGGAATTCATCTTCCTTGTTGATCCCTTAATAAACCATGGTTAGATCATCACATATTTCCTAAGGTATGCTAAGGCCATGCCATTAGGTCTATCACCATAGTGAGTTCTAGGATCCACAACTATATCCCACATGTTGATAGGGTTTGCATGCACTTATGTAATGTCATCTATATCTGATATTATTTACCAATATTAGGATATCTAATTGGGGTTCAAAACAACTTACATATCATTTGTTTCTTCTTGTTCTCCTTCCCTTGTTAGAGTTGTTCATATTTGTGTACTTATCTCCTATTAGTCATGTATACCCATAAATCTTTTTTGTACAATTATACATTTTTGTTCATCTACATTAGATATGTACATTTTAGATACCCTAATTTCTACCTGAGTTCCTTAAAATTTTATGGTCCTTCTTATAGGAGAAGCGTACATAAAACATGTCAAATCATAGATTTAGTTTTAGATTTCAATGGAATTTCATATTCTTTAGTTAGTGGAGGATTTACTCAACCCTAATTTATTAGGGAACCCTAATTTAGAGAAGAGTCGGTTGGGTCCTTGGGCTTTCGATGAGAGCATGGGGTAGAGAAAGAAATAAAGAAATAGATGAGAAAACTTAGCGGTATGTTACATCAAGCAATCCCTAAAGCTCTAGCCATGCATAAATCACAATTCCCAAGTAGTCATTACAAACCAACCAATGGTGCAATGGAAAATTATATTAGATCCCAGGTTGTGAACCTTTCTAGACACCATCACCTTTCGCACAATTCCCTAGTAAATCCCTTGGGATCTGTGAATTTTTTATATATTAATAGTTATTAAAAGTCATTTATGAGTGTTAAAAGCAGCCGTCTCTCTATATCTTGAAAAGAGTAACCCCCTCCTATAAATAGGAGGGCACAGAACAAAGAAGAAAATAGAAAATCCTAAAGGGCATATTATACATAAGCCCATATTACATATAAGTAAAATGAAAACATAAATAAAGATAATACAATCAATTGAAGATAAATATATGTATATCAATACTTCCCCTCAAGATGATCATGGATATTTGTCATGCCCATCTTGCACCCCAACTCCTCATTTCTCTATCCAGAGAGAGGCTTAGTAAGAATATATATAGCTTTCTCATGAGTAGGTAGAAAAGGGGTAGTGATGGCCTTAGTCAGCACAAAATATCAGAGAAAATGGAATTCCACCTAAATATGCTCGGTCTTTCATGAAAGACATGATTACTAGCCATTTAAGTAGCAACACAGTTATCATAGAACATCGAAATAGCATGATTGATTCTAAACCTAAAGTTAGGAAAAGTAGACTTGATCCATATTAGCTAGCTCACAAGTAGTATGTACCATTGTGCAATATTCAGATTTTGCACTGGATTAGGCACCAAAATTTTATTTCTTAGTTCTCCATATAACCAAGTTTCTCCCTACAAATGTATAATAGCATGGTCTAGATCTACTGCCAGACTTAGAAATTTCACAATAAACATCAGAATATCCCACTAACATCTAGATGCCTATTTATTTTATTAAATAGTCCATGTCCTAATGTGTTCTTCAAATATCCCAATACTCAGTATGTAGATTCCCAATTACATTACCTAGTCCAATCCATAATTTGGCTAAGAACACCAAAACAAAAGCATATATCTAGCCTAGAAACAGTAAGATATAAAAGTTTTCCAACCAAGCATTTAATGCTAAATTTATCTTCTAAGGGATGAGTAGATTATTCACATAGATCTTTTGCTTGATCAATAGGATAGAGTATATGTTTTCAAATAGGCATTCTAGTTTCAGTATGTAAGTCTAGAGTATACTTCCTCTAATATAAAAATACTCCATCCTTGTTATATGCTACCCCAATGCTAAGAAAGTATTGCAGATGCCCAAGGTCTTTGGTTATAAAATGCTTCACAACATATTTCTTTGTATCCAAAATTCCTACATCATCATTTTTATATAGGATGATGTCATCAACATAAACAATAAAAAAAAATTATGCCAGAAGTAGTGGGACACAATTTGGTCACATTGAGACCATGTGAATCCAAATTTTTGGAGTACAAGGGATAACTTATCAAACCATGATTGGGGACTCTATTTGAGTCCATAAATGGCTTTCTTTAGAAGGAATACTTTCCAAGAGTAATCCTTTGATCAACATAACCCAAAGATAGTGACATATAGACAATCTCCTATAAATCTCCATATAGAAAGGCATTCTTAGTAGCTAGTGATGTAAGAGTTGGCCATTATTAATAGAAACATAAATCAAAATATGGACAAAATGATGACGAGCAAAAGGAGAGATGATTTCAGAGTAATCAATCCCAACTTTTTATGCGTATCCCTTAGCAACATTTCTGGACTTTAGGCATTCAAGTATCCCATCAGGCAATTATTTCATAGTAAAGACCGACATCAAATAGGTTTACTACATGTAAGGAGATCAACAATGTCCTATGTCCCATGGGAATGAAGTGCATCCATATCCTCATACATGACTCGTTTCCACCTAGAGTATAGTAGTGTCTCACAAAAGTTCTTTGCGAAATAAATTGCAGATAAAGAAGGAATAAACTCTGCCATGGAAGCATTAAAATGAGTTGTAGAAACATGTCGAGAGATAGTTATTTGGTACAAGATCATCACCCCATTCATAATTCAATGGGACTATCGAAATCATAATTTGTACAAAATGAAAAATGTTACCATTGTCTTGATTTTGGGTCATTAGTCTCAGAACAACAAAAATATGGGATACATGTGGTAATGATGTTGACATAGTGGCAACAGGAATGGGCACAATTTAAAGAGGCACCTGGTACTAGGTTCAGAATAGAAAGATGTATCTTAAAAAAGGTTATGCCCTCACTTACATACAAGCAACGTTTAATATTATCAAAATATTTATACCCCTTTTGTGTACAAGGCTATCCATGAAAACAACAAAAGATTGTACTGAGCAATAGTTTAGGACTCTCAGGTTGGTGATTATGATCAAAATATAAGCAACAAAAAAACTTTGGTGGTAAAGAAAAATTTGGTTCATGGGGATGAAGAAGGTCATAAGGAATCTTATTTTGTAGAAAAGAAGTGGGAACACAATTGATGAAATAATTGGCTAAAATGATGGCATCCACCAAATAAAAGCTTAGTGATTATCATTTCAATTAGGAGAGTGTGATATACATCAAGGAGATACATTTTCTTCCTTTCAAAAACTCCATTTTTTTGTGGGATATAGGGACAAGAGATTTTGGGAATATTCCCCTTGGTGATACAAATCTTTTGAAAAGTATTTTGCACAAATTCAGAAGCATTATCAATGCAGACTCAAATTTGGGAGTAGCTGAAAATTGACTCCTTACGTCACTCACCAATTTGTAGAAAACATCAGAATAGTATTTTAACAAATAGATCCAAGTAGCACAAGTTCAATCATCAATAAAGGTTACAAAATAGCATACACCAATACAATTAGCAATATGACATTGCCCCCAAACATTAGAGTGAATGAAAGTGGTTTGGAAGCTCACAAGACTGACATGAAAAGGTCTCAGTAGACAGAATTGGATATATAAATTTTAATTTGGAAGAAGAAGTATGATCCAGTCATAGTTGTCACTAATGAAGGGAGATAGACTGGGCCACAAGAGAAGTTGTAGGAGTGTTTGACAAGGTCTGTAGGTAGTACAGACAATCTCCACCTTCATATCACCCACCATTTTTCTTCTTCATATAGATATCATGCATACAAAAAGTGTAAGGAAAGAAGGTGACATTGCATTTTAAGGTTTTGGCACAAACAAGATGGATTTAAGAAGATAAATATCTACATATCCTCTCCCAATAATTGGAGAGGAGGATCCATCTACTAAATGCACAAGAGGGTGACATGTAGATTTCTTTAGGTAAGTAAAAAGTTTCTTATTACCAGTCATATGGGTTGTCTCACCCAAATCAATAACCCAGTCATCTTTTGATGGAGGGGAAAAGGCTTGAAGAGATGAAGGATGACCTGGATGTTGGGAAATGTTTTTCTTAAGGTGTAATAAAAGTAGTAGAAGTGGCCTTGATCAGTTTGCAAGGTCAAAATAACTCAATGTTACCATCTGGGAACCATGAGGAACAAAAGTAGACCTTGCATCAACATCAATAGTTGACACTTTATTGTCCCATTTAGGTTTGACATGCTTTACCTAGCATTTGTCTTCATTTTTATTAGTACATTTATTGAAATTTCATAATCTATATTGAGACGAGAATGATTGGGATGAGAAAGAACAAGAACCTCTCTCAAGATTCCTTCAAAAATCATGACTAGGATTACTATTTCATCGTATGACAAAAACTAGGGCAACATGCTCCTTGATAGAAGTAATAGAAGACACAATATGATATAGTCCAAGATAAAAAATAATATAAAGTTGGCAAGGGTTCAGATGCAAGAACGTTTTGGCAGACAACTTCATAACAAGAAGGTAGAGATTCCATAAATTGACATAGTTGTATTTCCTCTTGATACTTCTCCATAATGGAAAAATCATATGACAAGGGGTGATGGAGATTGAGTTCCCCCCAAATCCCTTTAAAAGTGTTAAAATGGGAAACAATGGCCGAGTTATCTACAATTTTAAGTGAATGCAAATGTTTGTATAGACTAAATACTTGAGATGAATTTCATTTGCTCAAGTATACATGGACAAGGTGATCATATGCCTCCATTTATGTGTTAGTGAAGAGTACATAGTAGAGATATGTGATTCAAAACTATTTAGAATCTAGGAGAGAACTAGATAGTCATGGTCAGACCACTTTTTAAAATCCATCTTTCTTTACTTAGATTCTTATTAGGTAGGTTTCTATTTTATCATATGTGTCTTCTTGTGGTGGTAGTAGATATGTGAGATGCTCCAGTTTTTTAGTTTTCCTTAAGAGTTCCCATATATCTGAAAGGAGAATGCCCATAGGACGTAGTTGGAGCCATTAAACATCATAGAGGTTAAACACTTTGGTTATATCTCAAGAATCCTGATGGAGGAAGAAAATGAACCCATAATATACCAACACAAGGTATAACATAACATTAGATTTTGAGTAGAAATTGGGTCAAAAAGAAATGACATGCTGATCAATAAGTTGACATGCCATTTCTAGTGTAGAAGAAGCACAACAATAAATTTGTGATGACAACACATCATGTTAGTCCACAAACACGCCGTGTAGGTAGTGAAAAAATAGATCTAAGTCCACTAAAAACCCAGAATAGATAGTGAAACTTATGGATCACTAAGAGATATAGAGATTTATTGGGAAAATCCAATCATATTAAATCATATGTGGACAAATCCCTATAGAACATGGTCATATATGACCAAAAAAAGAATGTTCTACGGCTTTCCATAGGTAGATACCTTAGATCCTCTTGTTGCAAGTGGGACAGGACTAGAAATAGGAATAGATCTCACTTGGTGTGATCAACAGCGGTGGAGAGGAAAGAAGATGATGAGCGGGCATGTAAGGAGAGATAACAACAACATTGACATGGAAAGGAGGGGTCTCAAGGCAGCTATTTGTCCTGCTCTTGTACCATGTTGAAAGCAATTGTGTTTCTATTTATTAAAATGAGTACATCTTCCTCCTATAATATAGGAGGAGGCACAACAGGGAAGAAAACAACAAACCCTAATTGGCATAATATACTTAAACACATATTACATAAGAATTATGCAAAAAGAAATGATAAATAAAGATAATACAATTTGTTGCACATAAACATATATATTAATAATAAGAAATTGGGGTATGTACCAAATGTAAATACCCTCACTTCATGTTATCCCAATCAATGTGGATTGATAAGGAAAGCTTCATTTTCTAGATATAACCATGGACCGATATTTTAATAGATAACTTATAATAATATTAACTTCCAGCCAAACCATTGTTTTGACAAAACAAAGATAGATCCCCTCAAGAGAGTTGCAAAGATCATATAATAAGGGAAAAACTAGCATTTTAGGAACTAATTAACATAGAGATATTATCTAAAGTGCTCAATAATTTCCTCGATGAGTATTATTCTGATTCATGCGGAGTGGTCTTGTTCTTCATATTGAAAATTCTAACCTAATATTCTAAGAAACCAAAACACAGGGTCAACATAATATTATATTGTGTATGTGGGTGCAAGAAATGGTGTGCATGTAAATCTAACAACAAAATACATCAATCAAATAATTTGCAGATAACATGAAACCTCCTTTTACATTATATTCAACCCACAATCTTGTTGAACTGTCTTGGTGTACTTACATTGGACCCTTCATTAAATATTTTGAAGTGTGTGCCCTGTCATCAGGCTCTTCTGTGTGCATCTCTTCCTAGGACTCTCCCACCTCAGTTCCTATGGTTCCTTGAACCTTCTCATATGATTCCAAATTCCTTTTTGGAATGGGCTTTCTCCTAAAACTAACATATTGAGTTATTGATTATTGGTTGTATATTATCCATTAGTAATTATACCAACCACTAATTTCATAAATTGAATAGAAAGTGATAACATTCAAGGAACAAATCATATATCTCAAAATCTAAGCAAAATCTTGAATCTAAAAAACTTAGTAGAAGAGTTTATTCATAATTAATTCTAATATATTTTATTGATTAATTTTTATATACACACATATATATATGTGTGTATATTCTATATTTCTATTAGCAACTATTTACAACAAATTTTGCAAGATAAGACTAATTTTTTCATATTTTTATGATTTAACTGTCTTTTGTTCTGATGAGGCAATTTATGATTGGGCCATGTCCTGCCAAGTCATATGTGGCTCTAATTTACTTGAAAGCCAAGGCCAGGGGTTCAGAGGGTCAAAGGGTTGTTAGGTTACAATTGAACATAGAACAAGGAAGAAGAGAAGCGATGATTTTGCTACTAGGACATTGAATAAGAATCGTGGGGCATTTTTGCATCGCCTATATTGCAAGAGGTAGTAGTCCCTCATGGAGGTACATTAGACTGAAGAAAGAGGGAACAACAATAGGGGTCATATGGAGGGGTGAAAGTGATCGGGTGTTTCCCTCTCTGTCTCAGGGAGTTGACCGCTACCTAGGGCTAGGATGAGATAGCTTGGGAAGAGTCCCCTTTGTGGTGGATCTAGAGAAGATTCTAGGTGGAAGATAGAGGATTTGGGGAGTCTAGGGTGCAAGACGGCATCCAAGGAGGGCATGATCTGGTGTAGGGTGAGGTTGTAGAGCTCCTATTGGGGCTTATAGTGGGTGATACTCTAAGATTATGACTGGAGACTTTCTGCTATAGTAGGTGGAGGCCACACGCCGAATGTTAATTTCTTTGCAAACAATGTAACAAGATGACATCAAATCAATAAGCATTGGGTTTTGTGAGTAGTGAGGAGGGTAATTGTGAGATTTTCATGCGGTTAAAGTGATCATAGAGGGAGATAATGGGGATTGGGGTCACAGAGGGAGGAAAGGCCTACTTTTTTATTCTTTCATGAGGTTGATTGAAATCTCTAGATCTTTCCTCTACAATATGAGGGTTATGCGACATGTGACACATCAAAGGGGGATTCTCTCGGATCCCATAAAGTTTGGTGTACACATAGTTGTTGATAACAATTAATGGCATTTATGACTTACCATAAAAGATTTTTTTATCCAATAAGAGGTACAAACATCATGACTTTACATAGGCCACTAGGATTATCCTATTATTATAAAAGTTAGATGGTAACTATATAAAACACTCTCCTATCCACATTAAAAATATGGTAATTATCTATATAATAAAAATAACCTCAACCTTCTCTCCAAGTAATACATTAAAGGAAAGCATGGAATAGAAAATAAATAAGCAAATAGTCATCAAATTTGTTTAAGAACATTATTAGGCTTTATTATCCCAATACTTGACTAAAGGATTTACTTTTCACCATGTTTTGAAAAGAATGGTATTTAGCCATTTATTGCATGAAATGGCTTTTATGGAATTTATTGCAACCAACCACATATGTTTACTATTATTGCATTAAACCACTTGATCACATAGTAATAATTGAAATAAAAATGCACTTTCTTACAATAACTATAATGGTGGTTGGATTTGGAAGAAAGAAAAAGGTCGTTAGTGGCATCATCAAGCCATGAAAATGGATAAAGGGGGTGTGGTGGATCCCTTGGAGGAAGCATCAAGGTAGAAATCAACAACATCAATGTGAGAAACTAAAAAATGGGAGAAGGTAGCTAAGAGAAGCAAGTCGCCACCACAAAAGGAAGAAAAAAATAGTTTTCAAATGTAGGAAAGAATGGAGTAACACCTAACTTTATAGATATCTAGTGGAATTTTTGCATCAAATATTTGACAGAAACCTTTACAAGAAGTAATTAATACTCGAGTTCTGAATCCAATAATAATTTAGGATATCCATTTTCAAAAATAATAACACTATGATTTTGAATGTGTGGTTTGATTCTCTACTAGTGCTAATGTGAGAGCTAAGAAATACTGGAAGGTTTAACTCAACGATGACCATCATTGCTTGTATTTTAAAAAATGACATTTGGTTGTATTGTAATTTTATTTAGAAAAACTCAACATTGTTTTTAGAACCACCAAAGCTAAAAATGTGCTACTGAAATGACCTATATGATTTGAATGTCAGCATGGATGACAATGTTGGGGAGGTTGACTTCATCACCATAGGTATGCCTTTCTTGTGGATATTGCTATTGTTGATTAGTTCCTTCATTTCTCTCCATCATCCCACAAACTATAGAAGAAAAACAAAATATGTATATATACATATATATACATATACATATATGTATATACATGTATATATATATATATATTTATGTATATATGTATATATATATGTATATATGTATATATATACTCTCTACCTTCTGAGTACAGGATTTGAGGTCATCCCTAGATTGGAGTTGTTTTATGTTCCTTGCATACTGCTAAATGAAGTAGTTAGACAACTCTGCCTATGATTTCCTCATTTATTACATATCTTGGTTATACCAATTCATGGACAACCCTTAAAGTGATCATTGGAAGATCTTGATCAATAATTTATTATAATCTTGAACCTTGACCATGCTATAACAGTGTGTAGGGATGTGAATATTCGAATCCCATCTTATAGTATGAGAATATAGGGACATCAAATTTATTTGAGAGGAAAACCTTTGGGAAATAATAAAAGTAACCAAAATTTTTCATCCTACCCTGTTGACTCTTTACCAATTTCAAATATATACTTAATTACTCAAGTTTAATAATTGATGGTTCTTCAATTGCATAAGAACCTTCATCAACATAGCTTGCAAGGAGCCTAGGTGGAATTATTATCGATATGCCAGCCTAGAGATAGGCCTAGAAGTAGGTCTAGAAGGGGATGTACATAGGTAAGTATGGTTCTGTGGGTAGAATTGAAGAGACTGTTGATTGAGGTTCATTTGATCCTTCCCCTTCTTCTTCTTGTATGGGTTGAAATCACTTGCAAGGAGTTTGGTCATATCATATGCAAGCATCATGACCTTGAAACCTCACCAAATTTGTTAGACTACCGAGGGTGCACAGGTTACAGAAAACATGTGTTGCATGCCCGGTGGGGGCATGGGTTGCATTTGCAAAGGTGAATTTGTTTGTGGCATTTCAAACAGGTAAATAGGGAAATAGGATGGAATCCTATGTAAGACTAGTTGAAGGTGGTACGATTCTATGTTGAATATCCTACAAATGATTTGTCAATTTATTAGTTGCCCGATCTATCAAAGCCATCCATAGGTACAAGGATCTATCATTACATATTTTATATGGAAGTGTTTACTAGTTAAGTAGTGGTGATTGGGGACGTAAAGGCTAAATCATGGTGTTTGTGGGTCAATTCTCCATAGGTAGAGTCATTGTAGGCACACAATCCTTGGGTCTCTTAGATTTGACAACCAAGTAACTCATATTGAATGACTGGATCATCAACATCCTATGGGCTAACTTAAGGATTAGTCCCAATCACTGTGTTCCTACAAGACTTAAAGTGTGTGCCTGGCCTGAGTAAAGTGGAATATGTCTGAGTGGATGACTACATGTCACAAGCTTGATGATAGAGGTACATGTAATATTATATTTGTAAGTGTTAGAGTTGATAAGACTACGAAAGACATCTAAAACATCCCTTAAAAGGACGGTTTTAGATAAGATTGTGACATTTTTACCTCTATTGAAACTTCCTGCTCCATGGCAAAGGCGAATCAGGTTTGCAAATTCTTTCTCATTTCTTAAGGAGTCTCAGAAAGAATGTGGTGGTAAGTCAAAATCCATATTCTGGAATATTTCCTCAACATGGATCATGAAGGGGAGGACAATGACTGCATTATATGGAATTGCATTTCTTAAGAATGAGACAATAGTTGTTTCATCTATTGTATTTTGATTAAATTTGGGACTATTCCTTATTCTAGATTTTTTCTCAGATGTGAATTGAGTTTTCATATAAGTCTTGTTGGTCATGTTGATGTGATTCTAAGTAGCTTTGTCCTCCTCAACCATCAAAGGATCATATAAGCCTTTCATGGGGATAGATATGACTTGCATCTTATAATTTTACTCATTAAGATGTGGCATGGGATTTTTAAAAAGGTTACACCAACAAGCTTGAATGAAAAATCACTCACCTTATTTGATAGTAAATCTAGCCCTACCAATATCAATGCCTCATGCTAGAATGATGTAGTTTGTGATCTTTTAAAAGTTTTATTCAAGGAGATGAACTTTGGGCAGCAGTATGACTCTATCTTGAGTTTTCAAAGTGAGGGTTTTTCCGATCAATGCCTTCTCCAGTCATGATGTAGCTTAGATTATAAACAAATTGAAGGATTCGATGTTTTAGTAGAATTGTGACTTTATCTTGTGTTATCAAGAGGAGAGTTTTACTAAGATCGATGCCTCATTCAAGCATGGATGCATCCAAGATTTAAAAAATGAAGGTTTAACCAAGGAGATGAAATTTTAGTGGCATTCCGACTCGATCGTGGGTTTTCAAAAAAAGGTTTTTCAAAATATCAATGCCTCCTACATGGATGATGTATCTTGAGTTTTCCAAAAAGGCTTTACCAAGTATTCAAAATTTTGGCATCACTCTAAATCTAACATGATGTAGTTTAGGGTTTAAAAAAGTTTATTAGGAAGCAAACACTTGGGTAGCATTTTGGGACTATCTTGGGTTTTGAAAAAGGATGCATCATATTCTTGTATTGTTCATATAAAAAACTAGTATATTCACCCATTGTAGATCTTATGAGTTTAAAAAATATATCACCAACCTCTCCAGAACTATTACGATAGTAGGTAAAATAAATGTCCTTACCTACACAAGGGGTACATCATACATAAATATTACATGGGTCTCTAAGTTCACCAAGATGAGGTACTACCCTCAATATACCTCTTTATTGCACAAGTTTTGGTTATTCTAATTGTTATCAATATATCCATTCTAAATCAAAGTGAAGACAAAAATGCATGAGTGATGACTGGATCTTGTTACATTCTATTTTCTTGTAGATTGATTATGGAAGCCATTTTTTTCTCTGAGTTCAATATCAAATTAGGATTCCCTTGACTAGTCATCTGAAGCCTCTTCTCAATATCTCTTCAACATATGACAATCTCTTGATGCAAATAGAAAAGGCCCCAACATGATTGGATGGACCTTCACCATGAATCCATGCTATTTAATTAAGTGGGTTCTTCATAGTTATATATCCAAACTTTTTACTCACTTGTTGCATGATAAGTAGATCTTAAGTAACTTAGACAAACACATATGCTTCAATGTCACAAAAGAAGATTTAAATACTCCAAGTCCATTTGTCCATCTATAAGGAGCACATACAAAGCTATCCATAATCTAAAAATGATCCTTCTAAGTAATCACCATAATGTACCAATTTCAAACTCAAACCAAGAATCTTCTAAGAAATAAAATACAAAAAGATTCTAGTCCCAAACGAAACTCTTTTTTTAAGGAGTACTCAAATATGCCCATCCAAATGCTAGTCTAATATTTGATAAATACTCTTACACCCTTAATCCACGGTCCATACCTATGAATAGGACCCCTCAACCAAATTTCTGAGGGTTAAAAACTCAAAATCCATATCTTCTCTACCTCACTCTTTTGTTCACCCTCCTGCAATGACAACATGATATTTCCACATAAGACTCACTTATAGTCAGTGACAGAAAATACTTCCACTCCCTTCACCACTTCCATACACCCCATAAGAGAAATCTACATGTTGAACTTGCAGTCATGACACAATGTTGCATGATTGCACATGTTGCCATCAATACCGCCCTTAGTATCCCAAAATATTGATCTCCTTAATAACTTGTAATTACTAGTGGAAGCTTAGGTACATATAGAACACCATAATATAACTAAGAATGTGGCAACTAACATCTTTCCATTGATCACTGTCCTACTTTCTCGATCCTTATTTCCATTTTATTGTATCTTTTGTTGTAAAACATATTTTGGCTACTTCCTTCTACAAATTATATTACTTTACAGTAGGTCTCTTAAGATAATTAGGAAAGGATATAGCCTATCATTGACCTGTTTCTGAGGGAAGATCTATCCTAACACCAAAAGAGGAATGCCAAATTGAAACTTTTGGTTTTCATATCATTATGTGTAAATATTGACATTTAGCCTCAAGAGAGGTGGTGTCCACAAATCTACATGTCCTTCATTCACATTCACTATAAAATTGAGTAAGGAGGATCTTGACAACTAATTACATATAATCTAATTTTTTTATTGTGAATATCACTTGTGAAGTAAAAGGCTCCCATCTAGATTCATATCTCTACATCACCATCATCAATTGTTAGTTTTGTATTAATATATTTAGTTTAGCATTTCCTTCTTTTCTTATTTTTGATGTAGTCATAACTTAAACTCCAAATTGATTTTATCTTTAGATTTTAGTAGCTAACATGAAGATGATACCATTTTATACTCTTTCCCAAATTTGATGAGTGACTTGAATACACTGCAACTGACATAAACTCTTTCAAGTACCAACATTGTGTGATTGGTTTGTGAATATAAATAATAATGTACAACAACTGATCTTGAGGCGCATAATCAACAAGGGCACAATATCATATTTGACAAGATACACACCCTATTATATGGGCCACATCGCAAACTTTATGATTTTTATGTTATTTTTAGGGATCACGGTGAGCGTGAGAGTCTATCAATTCAAATAATCTAAATAATGTTTAATTTTTTATAATTTCTACCCTTATGATTCACCCTTCATTTTTTGTTTATCTCTCAAGTTTCAATCAAAGTAAAATGTGGAGGAAAACATGAAATTCAACCCAGAATGACACCTCATTGATGAATTAAGTCACCAAAATGAATATCTAATTTTGTCTGGGGCAATAAAACCATTAACTAATGTAGAGGACATGCAATTTAAAGCAATTTTGATCACTCAAATTAATCATGTCAATTTGTAGGTAAGGCAAAATAGATTTTCATGCAACACTTACTTAATTTCAACAATGGAGTGAAAATTCAAGGAGTACCCAAAGACAATTTATTTTCATTATTTAATTTTTGTCTCCTAGATGAAGCAGAATGATGGCATAAGTCTACCTATAGAAAAAATTAATACTTTACAAAATTTGGAGATGATTTTAATTGACAGTTTCACTCTCCTATCGACACTTGTTTCTTACATGAATTTCAAATTTAGAGAAGAGGCTTGGGAAAAATAAAAGGGTTATCAAAAAAATGAGTTGCAAATGGGATTGTTAAATTTAAAATGCTTATTAATAAACTATTTCTATGCAGGATTTAAACCTAAAATGAAAAAATACTCTATGCAAGAATAGGGGAAGAATTTACAAAAATCAAACATGAAATATGTCTAAAGATCATTGAAGAAATGGAAAAAATGACTCAACATGGGAGAATGGAATCATAGACTCAAAACCTCAACAATAAGGAAATCTTTCACATACCACAACCTAATGGATACGGGGATCAGAACAAATCGACACACTGGTAAGGAAATTCAAGTTCTATCCCAGCTTCAGTCCAACCCCAAATATAAAGTTTTGAATATTATGGATCCTTCTCAAAGTATTTATGATGGACAAAGATGTAAAATGTATGGAAATATTTTACATAATGCAACCTTTTATAATCAATGTTATAACAATTGGAAGTTTGATATTTCAAAATCCTCAAAAATCATATGCAACTTTAGATGGCTTGGACGATTGACTATCAAATTCTCTCTCAAGAGGATAACTAATGGATGGGATTCATCAACCATATAGCTAGCCATTTTGTGACAACATAGCTAAGTAAAATCAAGAAGAAAAACACTTATTGAAAACCAACAATAATCCATATTTGATGTAGCTCAGTGAAACTCTATCAAGGAGGCAATCAATGACCAGCAACTTAAAGATATATGCCTGATGTCAGTGGGTATATTTGTTTATATTATATGATCTAACATATATAAACCTCCTCTAACAAAATATTGAGCAACCTGCTATTGATATTATTGATAAATCATTAAACAAAAAAATTGGGAATTACCATTTTGGATGCTCCACTCAAATCCAAGGAATGTATTTAAAAGACAAAGCAACATAAGAACAACATAACTAGAACTCAACTTCCATGTCTAGAAAAAAAACCCTTATAAAAATCCTTCAAGAAGAATGTATGTAAGACTTTTATGGTATCCTTATGAAAACATTGTTGATATTCCACTCATTAATTCCATAATTAAAGTTCCATCTTCTATAAGTTATTGGAAACATCTATAGGAATAATTAGTTTATAAAAATTGAAACTGAAGTTGTTCAACAATAGATGCCAATAAAGGTCAAGGACCCATCATCCTTTCTCTTTATCTATACTATAGGGGTAGCAGAGTGTAAACAAGAATTCACAAACTTATGATCTAGAACCATCATTATGTTTTTATCCTTAGCCACCCCATGGGGCTTACTAAAATCGAGCCTTTTTCCTTGATTATGCAGTTATTTGATATATTTAACACAAAATTGTTTTGGGTTATGGAGGAACATACTACAATGAAGAAACATTTTGTTCTAGATAATATTATGATTATTAACATAAGAGAATATCCTCAAATCCCTATCATTTTTGGTAGACCTTTATTTCTATAGTGAAATCACTTATTGACGTGATAGAGTAAATCATCACTCTATGATTGGGAGTGACTATCTAGATTGCATGGTCTTTAAAATCACTGAAGGGAAATACAACTGCAAAGGTTGCTTATTTCATGGAATTCGGAGATGCATTTCTATATGCAAGCTCAAAACCATTTTTGAAGAAGATCATCTTAATGCAATATAGAATAATAATGATCATGATTTCATAGTACCAATGGAAAAAAAACCACAAAAATTTGGAACTATTCCATTATGAATATTTATATTATTGTATCACCTAGGATTTGAAACATTTATGTGCCAAGAAAGGTCAAAATTTTCCATTCCAGTGATACTAACCAACAAAAACTAGATTTGAAATGACTACCTCCAAGATTAAAGTATGCTTACATAAATTAAAATATGATGAAAGTAATCACTAGTGATCAACAGGTTGAAGATAAATAGACAAGACTTCCAGGAGAACTATCAAAACATCCTTAATCTATTAGTTATTCAATAGAATACCTTAAACAGATAGATCTTTCCATCTTCATGCATAGGGTACCCTTGATTAAGAATTACGACTTTTCAATAAAAATAAATGACAATTGAATCCCACTCTAATGAAGTGGTGAAAAAGAAGTTATTTGACTCCTAGGGGTTGGTTTGATCTATCCTATTGCGCATATACATGTTCATGATGCTCCAAAGAAGATAGGGACTACAATGGTTAATAATAAAAATAAGAAAATTGAACTATCTCTCTTTGTTGAATTAGCATTGATGACAAGAAACTAAATATGGTAACCATGTAGGGTTATTTCCCTCTTCCCGTCATTGATTAAGTATTAGAAAAACTTTCACATCATTCACGTTTTTGTAACTTTGATTGGTATTTTAGAAATTTTTAAACACTAATTCATCCTGACAAATAGGAGAAAACCACCTTGATATGTAAGTATGGAACATATGCATATAAGAGGATGTTGTTGGGGTTTGCAACACACCATGACTTTTTGTCATGCATGACTCGTATCGTTTTCAATTTGATTGATGACCTAGTATAACTATTCATGAAAATTTACAATTTTATGGAAATGATTTTTTTTCTTGTCTGCACAGTTCATCTTTCTTTCTAAACATATTCAAAGAAGTAAACTTGGTTTTGAATTTGGATAAATGCCATTTTATGGTAACATACAGAGTAGTTTTGGGCCAAGTTGTCTTTGCCAAATGAATTGAAGACAATAGAGTGAATGTATACATGATTTCAAAATAGCACCTATATCTCCATAAATAAAGTATGCAACTTCCTATTATATGCCAAATTCCATAGAATATTTATAAAGATTTTTTTATATATTTCAAAACCATTTTCGAGCTTGATCACCATGGATATAATATTTAGTCTTGATGTCGATTCCATTAAATCCTTTAACAAGATAAATGAAATGCTTTAATGCTAACACCAATCATTAAAGCACTTGATTGGACTCGGGCATTTGAAATCATGTGTAATGATAATGATTATGCCTTAGGGAAAGTCCTTATCAAAATGAAAGGTAACAATCTTTATGTTGTTCAGAATTCCAATAAGACATTCAATGATACTCAAAGTATTTATACAGAAACAAAAAAATAACTTCATTTTGTTGACATAACTGTATAAAAATGTAGATCTTATGGTATATTGATCACACTACTTTGAAACATTTTATGGTAAAGAATGATAAAAAATACATGACTAATTAGGTGCATCTTTTTGCAGAAAGAGTTTGATCTCAATATTAAAAGGTTGTCATACAAACTTTAGAGAACAAAGAAGAATTACCTATTGATGATTCTTATCCTACAAAAATCCTTGACTCAATTATAACATTAAATGAGCCATGGCTTGTTGGTATTGCAAATTTTTAGGCTTGTTATTTTCTTCCACCAGTTTCATGAACTAAGGAGAAATGAAACTTCTCTGAAACTTAAGATAATTTTACTGGGACGAGTCATACCTATTTATTTTTTGGGTGAACCTTGCACATCGTATTACTTTTTTTTGAAAATGTACAAGTAAGACACTCATACGGAACAACCTCCATAAGAGTGTTTCCCAAAAGAAGAAAAACTATACAGGTGACTAAGGCCACAGAAAAAGAACACTATAGAGAGAGAAAGGCTTTAACATCACTAATGATGCAAAGCCAAAGATTAAGCTCATATCTTTCAAAATTTCTATGTACTCTGTCATTTCTCTCTCTCCAAAGCCATTGTAAAACAGCAATACTAGCCAGCCTGCTCTCCTTGTCGATGAAAGCGCAAAGATCATTAATATCAGCAGGAATCAGTTTACGAAAGTAAGACTTGAAAAACTTCCAAATAGAAATCGAAAAGGAGTAGCCGAAAAGAATATGTGCCACGTCTTCTTCTTCACATCTACAGCAAGGACATCTCGAGGCCAAGCTGATCCACAAACGTTTGATATAACTCAAAGTAAGAAACCTACCATGACCAGCCTTCCACGCTGTAAAAAGAAACCTCCTAGGACCCTTAGAGTCCCAAAGCCACTAGAAGAAAGGCACAACCTCAGACTTAGCTCTGATAGTCTCAAAGAAATCCTTAACACCTGCATTAGGTATATTTCCGAAAAGAAACACATCCGAACCTCCAGTAGGGGTAGGTAGATTCTCCAAAATTGAGATCATCTTAGAATGCAGCCTCGTCTCCTCATAGAACCAGTTCTGATTCCTAATAAACATACTGACCTTGGCGTCAGTACTAATACCCAGCTGAATGAAGCATTGTGGACCAAGAACATCTACCAAGAAATTAGCACCAGGAAGCCATGGATCCCTCCAAACAGAAAGAGAGGATCCGTCTCCAATGACAATCCTCAGATGAGCTTTCAGATCATCCCTTGAGGAAAGAAACATCCTAAACAGCCAAGAGAACGAATCACTAATGCTAACAGACCAAAAAGAGGAGTTAGTGAAATACTTTTCATGGATCCATTTGATCCAAAGACAATCCTTCTTGAGCGCTAAGTTCCATATGTTGAACATCACAGAAGCTTTAATGGTCTCCCTAACATTTTTAGGCCCAAACCACCTTCCTTTTTCCTTTTGATGATATTACTCCATTTGACGAAGTGAACGGGATTATTGGAATCAGATTTACCCCAAATAAAATCCCTACATAATTTGTCAATCTCCTCGCAAATTGCAGCAGGAAGAGGTAGAGACGATGTCCAGAACTGATAGATAGACAAAAGAGTGGATTGAACAAGCTCCACTCTACCCGCCAAAGAGAGATGACTAGCCTTCCAGCCCTCCAGTCTTCTTTTAATCTTATCTAACAGGGGAGCACAATGCGTTTTGGTCAACTTACCAATAAAGAGAGGTAGACCAAGATACCTAATTGGTAAAGTGGCTTCAGGAATACCCAAGATATTAGTGATCATATCTTTGGCATTGTTCGCACTAAAAATGACAGCGCTCTTCTCAACATTGATCTTTATCCCAGTAGACATATAAAGAAGATACATAACTCTCTTGATGGCTCGAGCACTCTGCTCATTAGCTTCCGAGAAGACAAGCAAATCATCCGCAAAGATGAGATGGGAAAGAGAGCAAGAATCAGAAGCTTTGAGTGGGAAAAGGTTACCTTCTGCCACCTCATTGTCGAAAATAATAGAGACCACTTGCATGACAAGAACAAAAATATAAGGAGCCAAAGGGTCTCCCTGACAGACCCCATTGCTAGGTCTGAATGATTCACTAGCCTCTCCATTAATAAGCACCTCATAGGAGATCGTGTCAAAAATTTCTTTAAGCCAGACGATCCAACACTGGGGAAAATGCATAATCTTTAAGATACTAAAGATAGAATCCCAAGCAACCGAATCATACGCTTTAGAAATATCGAATTTCAAACACATCTTTGGGAGGGACCCTTTCCTGTTAAAATCATGAATTAGTTCATTAGAAAGGAGGATAGCATCCTTGATGCTTCTGCCAGGAACAAAAGCGCATTGACTCTTGCTGACAATAGAAGGAAGGACAAGACAAAGTCTATTGGCTAGAAGCTTTGAGATGACTTTGAAGAACACATTACAGAGAGCAATAGGCCTAAGATTCTTAAGCTCTGAAAAATACTTAGCTTTGGGAATGAGAGTGATAAAAGTTCTGTTGGCCTCCTTGAGAAGATGACCAGTGCTAAAAAAACTAAACACGGCTTCCATCACATCCTTGCAAATAACATTCCAAGAGAACTTGAAGAATTTACCATTCATCCCATCAGGCCCGGGACATTTGCCAGGATTCAGATTAGAAATGACGTCAATAACTTCCTTGGGAGAGAAGATTCTGTCAAGGCACATCCTGTCCACATCCGTAAGCTTTGGAAAAACATATCTATGTAAGATATTCAAATCAACAGTGAAGCCATTATTGAAGAGATCATGGTAATACTTCAAAATATGATTTTTGATACCACCAATATCAGTTGAAACGACGCCATCAATGACAAGAGCCTTGATATGATTGAAATTCCTTCTAACCTTGACAGTAGAATAGAAAATTTTGGTATTAGTATCACCTTCCTTAAGCCAAGAAATTCTCGACTTCTACCTAAACAATGATTCCTCATGCATTCTAGCAACAGCCGCTTCCTTCCTTCTCTAAATAGCTTCAGTCTGAAACAAAATATTAGTGGGGTCATTATCAAGTCTCATTTGAGCCTCAATAGCCAACAACTCAAGATTTTTTGCCACATCTGAGAAGTTTCCAACAGAATCTCTATTCCAAGAAGAAAGAGAGTGACGAAGACTCCTGAACTTAGAGTAGAGTTTGTAAATAAGAAACCCAGGCACATCAATATCCCAACTTTTCCTAACAACATCTAGAAAATCCACCTTTTCAGTCCTGGCATTGATAAAATGAAAAGGAGTGACCACCTTAATCCTCACACCAATATCAAGAGTAAGAATCCTATGATCCTAATAACATTCGAATGTAGAATTACTTTAAACTCATTAAAGACAGACATAAACTCAGCATTATAAAGGATCTTGTCAATATAAGAAGAAGCAAAAGCATCACCACTTTGATGGTTGTCCCACAAGAAGAGAGGACCATTAAGACGAAGCTCAAAAAGCCCATAAATTAACATACAACTATTGAAGTCCTCCATAGATTTACTAGAAGGCGGATCCCTGCCAATTTTTTCTTCAGTCCTCCTCACAGAGTTGAAGTCACCAAGAATAACCCATGGACCAACCAGAGTAGAATTAATATCAACAATCTCCTCCCAGAGACGAACCCTATCATTATCGGGATTATGTCCATAAACTGCAGTAACAAAAAGAGCCCTATTATCAAAAAGAACTTCCAAATGCACAGATTGATCAGTCTCCCTGATCTTCCGAACCTGGCAATCAATATCTCTCCAGAGAATCAAGACTCTACCTAGAACATGTGAATCATGATTGGAGCACCAACTATAACCAGGAAAAAACTTCTTAACAAGCTTATCAATCTTCCTAATTCTGACTTTAGTCTCATTCAACAAAATCAACTGTGGTTTGAACACTCTTATTTTATTGTGAACTGCCAGGGCTTTAAGGTTAAGTCCCCTGACATTCCACGAAAGCAAACTAAAAGAGCTATCCATCTACACTGCTTGAAACCGATACTTCACCGGTATGAGGCACTGCCCTCTCTACTTCACTGATGACCAGGTTGTCAAATTTATTTGATAACGTGGCTTGAGCAACCTGTCTCGCATCGTTTGTGGTAGTAGGACCTTTCCTGCCTTTGGCTTTCCCTTTCCTTCTTTTATTTCCCTTCTGAAGTTTGAAACCATCCTCCTCCATGCTAACACCTTCAGTAGGTGATGGAGTCAGTAAATCAACCACAGCCTCCTGACCATGTCCATCCACTTCTGAGATGTCTGAACCAGAAGAAACATTCTCTTCAAAGGAATCAACCGGCACATGGAATTCATCTTCAACCACATCCAGAGCGGAGGAAACAACAAAGTTAGGTAGAATTGCTTCTACCACAGGGATAGACACTTGTTTCTCCCTAAAGATAGCAACATCGGAACAAGGAACCGTTCTCAAGCTACCAGGCCCATCAATACCAAAAGAATTCAGCGAAGCCGACCTCCCTGAGCTCCCATGTGGAACCAGAAAAACATATGGCTTATCATACATTTCGTCATTCACCTCTACCTCTACCCTCGGGGTAGCTTTCCGAACCCAGACCTTCTTTGAGACAGGGGGCTTCACCTCACAATCGTTATGACCATAGAGTTTGCAGACTTGGCAAACTCTAGGCTTCCATTCATACTCGAAAGAAATGGTATGGGCAACTCCCTTGTCACTGACCACTTCGATCTCTTTCGGGAATGTAGACTCTACCGGCATCAAAACCTACAGTCTTGCGAATTCAAGGTTCCTAAGCTCAAACGTTGCTTTATCTGCTCACAGCGGAGTACCAAGGTATGAACTGATTCTAGAAAACATCCTCATGTCCCATAGTTCGAGAGGGAGATCATGAACACGAATCCAAATCGGCATATCTGACATTCGAAACCTCTTAAGCACTATGCCAGGCTTCCATCTCATTAGGACTAGAGGTTTTCCTCTCACAAAATACAGGCCTCCATCCAACACACTTTCCAGATCTGACTCCTCGGTGAATTTTAATAGAAAAAAGCCCTGCCCGTGATTCATGACTTCAAGTTTCCCTTTCAGTATCCAGATCTGTGAGAGATATCTCTCCAATATCCCGAGCCAAGGTATGAAACCAATGATGTATCCAGCGAGACAATTCTTCCATCTTATAGCATTCCTCTCCGCCTCCTCCCCTGGGTAGACAAGCTTCTGATCCTGGACTATAATGTCCACCTTCTCCAACGAAGTATCATAAAACTTTGGTTTTATCAAATCCACCCACGACTTCACGCCATTCAAAGATGGAACGTTGACATCCACAGAACCAAGAGTCGATTCAGCAGTAGGAACCAGAACCGGAATCGAGGAGGCGGCTTCAATAGAAGCTCCTGTCTCAACTGATCTAGGGCCGCGCCGCCGAGCATCATCATTGTCGGGAGGCACTACCATCGTCGGAAGGCAAGAGCGGCTCCTTTTATGTATCTCTTGACTGTATACTTCGCTCCTTACATGAATGAGATACTATTCATACCGATTTATGAAAGGATCTTATGGCTATAAAGACACTATATGATAAGTATAAGCCATTTGACTCCATCTTATGGGCTATAAAGGCACTATATGATAAGTTAAAACTATTTGACTTCATATGGGGGACAGTATAGAGATTCAAAAATAGCTTCAAATGTTCTACAATCTGATATATATTGTCCAACAATTTTTTGGGATGAAGCCACTTTTACCAAACCAAGTGAGAAATGTCAAAAAGTAGGTAACACTTTTTATGTATGGGGAGTGAACTTTATGGAACTATTTAGTTATTAATATGGATTCTAATACACTCGCATTGTAGTAAATTACTTTTCCAAGTAGTTTGAGGATGTTTGTGTGCCGCAAAACCTATTCTCAAACTTTTTAGGAAATTATCTTCCTAAATTTTGGAGTCCCACACGTTATAATATATGATGAAGGAAAATAATTCATCAAAAGATAGTTTGATAATTCTTTAAATAAAATATGGAGTCAACCATAAGGTTTCACGTCTCTATCATCCAAACTCAAAGGACAATTGGAGTTTCTGATCAAATATTAAGCAAATCATAAAGAAGATGCAAAATGTGAGTAAAAAATATTGGTCTGTTAGACTTAGAAATGCATTGTGGGCTTACATGACCTCTTTTAAAATGCATATTGAACCAAAACTTTGAAATGGATTTATGGCATGGTGTGTCTCTTTTTGGTTGATTTAAATCACAAAGAGCACTTGGCAATTAAGAAATTAAATTTCAATTTAGTTAATGGCATAGAAAAATGTATCTTATTATACATTTAGAAGAACTATGTTGAACGCCTATGATTTCTCGTGAACTTAGAAAAATTAATTAAACTCTAGCACCATTTAAAACTCACAAGAATGGACATCCAAAATGGTTATTGAGTTCTTCTATTTAACTGTATTGCAAAGTTTTCTCCATGAAAGTTGAGATCGAGGTTTTCTGAACCTTTTAAAGTTATACATATGTACATTCATGTTGCGGTTGAAACTCACACTACTAAGACAAGCACATTCCAAGTTTATGGACACAGACTGAAGGTGTACTATGTGAAGAATGATTTGGTTCATAAATAAGGTTTTGAGGTGGATGAACCTCCTCAACAAGGATGAACACAATCTTGTTAAAACTGGACCCAAACAAAACATAAGTGGGACACAACCTAGAGTTTTTTTTTTGTTTAGATTTTGTCCTAACTTTTCATTTCTCTCTTTTTGATCAAGAAAAACTAAAATATGCATGTATAGATTTAAAAAAGAGTCCTTCCTGCCTTTTTCTGATTTACCTCTCTTATAATATTTTTGCATTCTAGGATGGTGAGTACAAAGAGAAGCACCTTTAGGGGAGATACCGCAACACTCATATAAAAAAATGACCATTTGGACCCATGATGATGGTATTGGTCCCTACCCTCTGATCCCTTCATGTTAAAGAAGAGTGTGAGAATACTAGAGGAGTTGGTGGGATGGAAACACCATCTAAATATATCTACATATTTAGTTAATAGGAAAAACCCAATGGAAGTCAAACTCATACCAATTCTAGATTTCCCACTCTAACATTAGATGAAACCACCTCTTATACTAAAATAAATACCCAGAAAATAAGAATCCTTAATGACTACATCTTAAAGCCAGCCTTGATAGTTGATCACGCATCCCTTCATCTTGTTGTCCAACATGTTTTGGCCACTCTCGTGGAAAATGCATTGACTAATCTATGGGTCATTTATCATTGCATATGATAGAAGTTGAACGGAAAATCCATGGTCTTAAACATGGACATGTTTTGCACAAGCATGCATGGAATATTTCTTTCAAACAATGTTTGGTTCTTATACACATTCGATCAAGCTTCTCCTATAAGATAATGAAGGATACAAAGAATTTGGGCCACACTTAATTCATTTTGTAGA
Source organism: Alisma plantago-aquatica (assembly GCA_963693085.1). Classification (NCBI taxonomy): domain Eukaryota; kingdom Viridiplantae; phylum Streptophyta; class Magnoliopsida; order Alismatales; family Alismataceae; genus Alisma; species Alisma plantago-aquatica. The sequence continues at coordinate 51,690,107 of OY856412.1, forward strand.
ATCCATCATTCAATCAATCATTGAGATGAGGAATATCACTCCCTCTTCAAACTAGGAATCTATTAACCAACCCTTCACCTACAACCTACTAGATATTATGCAAAATTCAATCAACTCCTACTTTTTACCTTTATCAAGACAACACTTCAACATTCGATACTCTATTCTCTTCCTTTTCTTCTTTTGACTTTCCTTGAGGACAATAAAAGTTTTAAAGTATGGAGTGGTGAGTGAGTGAAATGGTGAACATTAAAGATTTCTTTTTATTGCTATTTTCCTTCCTTTTTTTTAATTTTGTATTACCTTTTATACTTACTCTTTCTAGTTTTATAATTTCTTTCCAGTTTTACAACTTATTTTATTGCTAAAGTTTGCTCGAATATATGCTATTAAATGTTTAGTAGTGTTTTCCAAATCTAAATCTTCTTTCCCAACAATATGTTATTTAATTGGATTTTTGAAAAAAAACTTGAAGAATGAAATCATTTAATATTCAAATCATATTATTTATGTTAAGAGTATAATTTTCTACTTAGTGACTTTATCTAAAATAAAAATTTCAATCTCTTTTAGGAAGTGAAATTATCAGAAATTTCAAAATAGTGAATATTTATCTTATATTGACTTTTTCTTATTCTTCACTTTGCTGGTTAATGAGATTTTAATTTTGTAGAAGATAATTTTGGATAAGATCAATACAAGATAGATTACCTCAAAAATAAAAAAATGAATGCTTATCAAAAGAAGAGTATACAAAAATCAAAAGAGAGAAATGACTTGAGGTGGGAGTCTAGCTTAATAGACAAACTCAGCAAGAATTTGATCTAGAAAGGCAATTATCAACACCTACAACATCTTTGTGCAAAATATGAATAAACTATTACAAATGAATAATTCATAGCATGTGTCTTATAGTATTACTAAACTTTTCAATTGGCTGAAGGAACACAATCTTTTCAAATCCTAAATGAGGGAGATTTCCCATTTTCTAGATAGAGGTAATACTTAAGGAAAAAGTTCATTTACATACATCTCGAGAATTCGTCTAAGACATTTCATTAAGAAACTTTATCCTTGTAGGGTTGAATTTTATACATGATGACCCTTGATCTGATAATTCAGGTTTACATATATCAAGAATAGGAAGAAGTAATGGATGACAATCTATAAAGCATGATTAGGACCCAAAGAAATTAGATTTGTTGGAAATAGAATGAGGATATCCTTGTCTTTCAATTTATTTAGCAACTTATTATATTATCTTATATGGAAGATGATATTGTATGATTGGAACAAAAATATTTTCATCAAAATGTTTTCTTTGTTTCTAGTATATTTTTATGCTTGTAGAAAAGAAATCCTTAAGTGTATGATGGTTGATGACACCAAATTTTGGTTTTTTTTTATTGTCAGGGGAAATCCACCCCCCTAGGTGGAGGCCCAAATAGTATGAATAGTAAACCTGGGAGACTCGTGTGCTGGCACACTGGTATCTCAATAAGTCACATCATAGGTTGGCTGACGCTGCGGGAAATTCATTTCTGAGCAGTGCTTCCAGTGGGAGACGAACCTGGGACACTTCACGAGGGGCCCCGAGCTGCGACCAGATGGGCAACTACTCGCTGAAATTTTTTGGTTGTCCTCGTGGCTAAGTAATTCTTTGTGACTCAGAAATATGATAAAATCCATGAGTTATTCCCAAGTATTGATACTATCTATTGTCTTGCAGATCAATTGAGCAAGTCACTTTTTATTGAGAAATTGACCTCAAAAGAGGACACCCTCAACTAATCAGCTAAAAACACTTCTATCTCTATTCAATACATGAAAATGTCATGAAACCAATATACAAGGACGTCAATAATATTAGAAGGACCTCTTCCACTCATCCATACTATATAACTATTTGTGATATATCTTCCATTGTAAGATAGCCAAAGTTTGCACTGACCTCACCAATTAAAGCAAATATTAACTAACTTAGACAAAGCCACATGATCCAAGGTCTTAAAAGTCAATTGGACTACTCCAAGTCCATTCAATAGGATACAATAAGAAATTCCAAAGCCATCGTCATTTTTACCTAAGACACTTCTATGTACTCAAGACCAGAACTCAACAGTCTTAGACTCAACCCAAGGCTCTTCAAAGCACTCATATACAGAAGGTGTCTAGTCTCAGATCTAACTCGAGAACTTTACAATAACTCTGGTATAAAAACATGTGAGGATAATCATTGAACTAGACAGGGTGAAGCACACAATGCTTAGGGACCACAATCTTGATTTAATCGTCTTCTCATTTGAATCCCACTTGTGTTGTACTAATGAAATGAAGTTTATGTTCTTTCTCAGAGCTCAACACCATTATTAGGATCCCTCCACCAATGATCTTGGGGTTCAAAAAGCTACATCCATTTTCATCTACCGCGTGCTTTTCTTCCACACTATACGAGTGATATAGTGACATTTCCATAAACATAATAACTAGAACAAGTGACAGATATTGTACCACTGAAAGCTCTAGAGGGTGGGTGAAGAGAGCTAAAGGTTGTTGGCTAAATTGACATAAATCCTTTGTTTTGATGATGACAAACATTTCATTCTTGTCGATCTAACGTGCTACTTGAGTGTTGCAGGAATAAGGTGGATGACAAAGAATTGGGAAATCTATATGCTTGAATTATTGTTGTTTCATGAATGTAATCAATTGTAAAAATTGTACAAACATATAATGTACAAGTACTTAGACATCATGTTAATCAAGCGTTAGATCTTTCCTAGCTAATCACCACACTTAGACAGGTCATCCCCTTCAATAGTGTCACATATGCATACACACTTAGTACTTTATTGAAACAGGGTCAATCTCGGTCGACAAACTCCTCGACCGAGACACTCTCGGTCGACAAACTCCTCGACCGAGAAAGACCCAACTAGTCGTTAGACACAGCAGACAAGGTAGTTGGCAGTTGGAGATGAACGTTGCAAACACTTGCTCCAGAGAGCCTGTCAGTCGACAAACCCTCGACCGAGTAGGTATCTCGGTCGACAATTCCTCGACCGAGATGAGTTCTGACAGCACTTTCAGAATTATTTAACTAGCCGTTGCTAAAGCAACTAAAGTGTACTTAACGGCTAGTTAAGCACTTAGAACTCCCTAGAAAGTGTCTAGAACGTCCTTAAGCACTTGAAAGCCATTCTTATAAATAGGACATGCCTTAGGACACCTAAACTCACCAATTCTACACTTGAGCAAATAGCTTACACTTGCATTAGCAACCTGTTTTGAGCAATTGAGCAATACTTGCAATTGGCTATTCTTCTCCTTGCTCTAATTTTGTGTCCTATAGGCGAGTATCTCCTATCCACCAAACCAACACTTCAATATTCATTGGTTAGGAGATCTATACGCTTGATATAGGAAAATCAAGCCTTGTGCTACAAAAGGTTAAATTGTAATTTCCTTTTCCTTTCTTGTTCACTCTTATTTCTTGTACTCTCCTTGCTACTCCTAGGTTGGAGGTTGCGGATTGGAGAGGGTCTTGATCTTCTTGGTGAAGAAGGAGGCTTTGGACTACTTCAAGAAGGCTGGTGCAACGGGAGGCTACTTCAAAGAGGAAGGCTACTTCAAGGGGGAGCTTGGAGTTACTTCAAGAAGGGTGCCTCAAGTTGGTGCATCTACTTCAAAGTGAAGGCTGTCCAAAGGGGTGTAAGAAAGTATTGTATTTTATGTAAATTCCTTGAGAGGTAATAAAATTAATACTTTCAAAATCCCTGTTGGGTAAGCAACCGGGTAGTGGATTGACTGCCTTAGTATTTGCTAAGGTTGGAACCACTCTAAACACCTTGTCTCCTTCTTGTTATTTCATTTGTGGTTGTTTGAGTTAAATTATTATTAAAATAATCATAAAACCCTATTCACCCCCCCTATAGTGGTTTTCCAATTGGTATCAGAGCAGGCTTCAAGGAGCTCTAATCGAGTCTTGAAGAATGAAGGGTGGTGGTGCCTACAACCGCAAGCAAAGGAGCAGCTTGGACCAACCTTCAACAAGTTGCAATTGGTGCTTAGGAACAAGCCACACAACAACCGGTTGCCCATGGAGAGAAAAGAAGGAAGAGGTGCACAAAAATTGTCTCCTTACTACAATAAATGAAGAAAAAGAAGAGGTTAGCCTTTTTGATTTACCTAAAGAAGATTTAATTGCTGGTCTTCAAGACACGCATGAAAAATATATTGAGTGCAAGAAGAAATTAAAGAAATCAAATAAAGAAAATGATGAGTTACATGCTAAACTTGTTGCTCTTACATCTGAAAATGAAGATCTTAAAAAGGTTATTGAAGATCATAATATTACACTAAAATCAATTGAAGCAAATTGCAATCTTCTATCCCTAGAAAAGATAAATTTGCAAACTCAAGTAAATGATCTTCAAAAACAACCTGTTATGTGTACACATCTAGATTATGATACTATCGTGAAAGAAAGAGATTCTTTATCATCTAATCTAGATCAACCAAAGCTAGATATCAAGAAGAGAATGGATGAGATTGCTAAGTTAAAACAAGAAGTTAGTAGTCTAAGTAATAATGGCGTTCTTGATAAAATCTTAAATGATTCTTACCATCAAGTTGGAAGGAGAGGACTAGGTTACAAGCCTAAAGCAAAATCTTATCAAAAACCTAGCTGGGGAAGAACACAAGTGCCAAAGACTCAATCTATGTATGTACCTAGAAGCAAATATACATATGTACCCAAGAACAACCTAGAACAAAATCATAGAAAGAGATATGAGGTTTATTCTATATGTTGTCATTATTGTTTGTGTCTTGGACATTATTCCTTTTCATGTCCTTACAAGAAAAAGGATGTTGAGTTAGTATGGGTTCCAAAAACCCCAAACTAAATGAAAAAGATCAAGTTGAGATATGACCAAAGACTCTAGTTGTAAATCTATATGTCTATCTCAACTTAAACATAATGAGATAACAAATTGATTCAAGTAATTAAAACTTCTAAACTTGAAACTACACATTTTAAATAAATCTACAAAAACACATCCTTACAAATTCGTTTTAATTAGGGTCATCAAAACATAAAGATTTGGATATAATTAGTCGAGATTTGATCTAAATATTCCTTTGATATTCACATGTCCTATCTCATCTAAACTGAGTTTTCAAATTGCATAATTAAATTGAAAATGATCTATGATTCATTTGTATACAATTACTGAAAATAGTTCTGAAACAGTACAGAAACATTCTCGGTCGAGAAACTGTTCAACCGAGAACACAATCGGTTGAGAAATCATTCGACCGAGCAGGTTACTGTTTTTAAGTCTGCAACAAATCTGCTGAACTTGTTTTCAATTAATCTAGTTTGCTATTAATTTATTTAACATGCAAGCCAAGAATAAACCTCGGACGACAATTTTCGAAATAAGACATATTAATCTTTTGCATCATATAACATTATGAATATGAAACATATTGCAAAAGTGTTATAAGAAGACTGATCTTGAACTAATATTATTCATTGATTGAAAAAGATTATTAGTTTATTTTCAAAATCAAAAGCATGAATGAAATTATTTTGGTATTATCCTCTACATTTTTTGGCCTAAAATTATGAATGGGTTTTAGAAAAGAAATTACTGTTTTATCACAGTCCACATGGTCTTTCCTAAGTACTCCTTAGTATACTTTTATGGGAACCATATGTGTTGAAATGATCATAATCATTGCATTTATATCTTGATCACTGTATTGAGGATATGCTCTTATCATAATTTATGTGCCATGATCACTTTGTTTCATTGGTTTGTTTAAAACAATCTTTGATTCATATGTACAAACCATGAATGGATGTTATTCTTGATCATTTCAGATCATTGAAAATGACATTAGCCTAAAAGCATCTTAACATAATAAGATAATGATTATTGTTGTGACAAACCAAATAGTGTATCTTAGAACAAGAACATTAATGTTTTACCTAGTTGTTTTTGCTCTAAGAAATCTAAAGCACAATCTTGACTTTAAGATATCTATCTTGCTTTCAAAAAATACATAAAGAATACTATAATTAATCTAAGGAATTGAAATGCATACACCCATAGAAAAACATCTTCATACCAGGTATCACTTATTGTGCTTCAAATTGATATTTATTTAAAGCTATCTACAGAAATTATACTTTAAAAATGAGTAGTGAAATATGAAATCTGCAAAATTTGCCTAAATTGACCAAGGGGCGCCATGGTCGTAGTCAAGGTTGACCTAAAATAAGCTTGACACAATGCATATTTGGACATCATTTTCTATACTCAAAATGTGATTTTGATAAATGGACAAATTAAAATTATGACCACAAATATTGTCGAAATATTGGTAATGATAATCACATTATTACCCCCTAAGAAAATATATATATGCTCTACAAATTCAGTTTATCATCTGCATTAAAAACCAGCTTAAAATTTCATTCACAGTAAGTTTGTCGGTAAGTAAAACATTTCGACCAAAACAAACTCGGTCGACAAGTTCGTCGACCGAAAACATCTCGGTCCGCTATCTCCTTCGACCGATAGACTTCAAGTAAGAACTACACAGGAAAAACTCAGACACACTTCCGGTCGACAAATTGTTCGATCGAGCAAGTGTCGGTCGACAAATTGCTCGACCGATGGCCGACTGTTGGAATATGACCGTTGGAATATGATCGTTGCCGGTCGACCGTTGGGCGACCGAGAGGCGCACCTAGGATATGACTATTGCGGTTGTTGGTCGACAATTTGTCGATCGAAATGGTTACTGACTTGCTATAAATAGGACAAAAAACGGGCCATTTCCTCACAACTTCACATTCTCACTTCTCTAGCTCCTCTCTAGTGCATTTTTGTGAAACTCTTTAGCCTCTCTACATCCAAGACATTCTTGCTACTTCTCCACCTCAAAGCAACGAAATGGCTTCATCATTTGCATGTGGAAAGAAGCAAGTTCCTGGCAGGAAAGGAAGGATGGTCTCTCCACAGCTGCCGATCATCAACGACATTCCTTTCATCGATGCAGCTGCAGGCGACCACTACCTCATGCTCTCCTCAAAAACTCCTCTTCCACGACGGCAAGTTGACGTCATGGACTTCCACGACATTGTCGACTTGGAGGAACTCTTCGAGGTGCAACATTTGACTGATTTTCTAAATCCTTCCTTTCCCTCCTACTCTTCCAAAGTAGTTAATGAGTTCTATGCCAATTTAACCCCACACCCCGACCATGATTTCTTTTTTTCCATGGTTAATGGGTATGGATTCCATTTTACTGAGGAGGGTATTCTTGATATGCTTAACATAGACGTAGAATAATATAAAAACTTTCTTGACCTCACCACAGGAAATCCACTCAACAAACTATCCCAAGATGACACTACAACTAGCCTTAGTGATGTCAAACGAGTCATCATTCAATCCAATACAACTTGTCATGAAGATAGGGGTACCTATTATGCCATAAATCTAAAACCTGAAGCTAGGATCATCAATCTCATTGTTTCCACTAATATCCATCCTAGAGCAAACAAATCTGAAGTACCCACATTTCATATGTATCTTATCTATGCTATTCTCAAAGGTATTCCCATAAATTTTATTCGCATCATCCTGAAGAATATGCTTGAGTTTTCTGGCAATCCACCTTATGCTGACTTTGTGTGCCAAATTACTCAACACTTTCTTAAGAAGAATATTGAGGATCTAGGTTACATATGGGATAGAAGACCTCAAAAGATAAGCAAAAATACGGTAGAGAAGATGGGAATTGACTTTGGTCACAAAAGGGCTAGAACTGAAGGGGAGACATCCACTCAAGACATACCTCCACCACCCCCTTCTACCAACCTACCCTATGATCCCATCACAAACACTTTAACCTACATTGTTGGATCCCAATATCATCTGAGTAAGCAATTAGATTACAATCACCATGCTATGACTTACTTAAACCAAAGGATGCAAACTCTCTCTCCTAATCAACCTGATCAATATCCTTACTCTCTAAATCCTGGCATGATAAATCCATACAATCCTTCCTACAACTACTACCAAATTCCACCTTCACCATCTCCTGATCTCACACATACTCAGTTCTCTCAAATGCAACTTCAAGTCATTGCTGCCAATTTTCATTTTGATCGTGTTCCCACCTTCTTGGAATCCTATGCCTTAACCAAGACAGGTGCATTAGAGTGGCAGACATTGGTCAAGTATTATGGAGTTGAGCCCTTTCTTGGGAAAGACCCAGATATTGATGTAATACTTAGGTCTTTTCAGTGAGATTATGAGTATTTCTTGTAATAGTTGTAATGGAATAGTTATCTCTACAATGATTGTAATGGATATCTTTTAAGCAAGCATGTTTTATGAGTTATCTTGTCAATTGTAGAAGCACTAAGTTATTATTAATAAAAGTGTTTCTTCTATGGCTTCATTTGAACAAATACATGGCTATCATAGTAGAGAATACAAATAAAGGGGAGTAATACATGCATGGATTATAAAGGGTAAAATTTTTGCAAAATGACTTCAAAATAAATTGTGGCTAAAATTAACATTAATTGCTTTGCATTAATCCCTTGCTTTTAAAATTGACTATCTCTTTAAGGGGGAGCATAGCATAAAATTAAGGGGGAGATATAAGATGATTTTCATGGATATCTTTTTGAAATGACAAAGGGGGAGAAATAAAATAAAATGAGAGTTTCATAATATTTCAGCCAGCATTCACTTGCAAAACAAGAATAGTTACAAAAGGTAAAATTCAGGTATGAAACTCACTTGATTTATATTTCCTTATTTTATATTTAGGAAATATTTGTCATCTTCAAAAAGGGGGGGATTGTTGGCTAAATTGACATAAATCCTTTGTTTTGATGATGACAAACATTTCATTCTTGTCGATCTAACATGCTACTTGAGTGTTGCAGGAATAAGGTGGATGACAAAGAATTGGGAAATCTATATGCTTGAATTATTGTTATTTCATGAATGTAATCAATTGTAAAAATTGTACAAACATATAATGTACAAGTACTTAGACATCATGTAAATCAAGCGTTAGATCTTTCCTAGCTAATCACCACACTTAGATAGGTCATCCCCTTCAATAATGTCACATATGCATACACACTTAGTACTTTATTGAAACAGGGTCAATCTCGGTCGACAAACTCCTCGACCGAGACACTCTCGGTCGACAAACTCCTCGACCGAGAAAGACCCAACTAGCCGTTAGACACAGCAGACAAGGTAGTTGGCAGTTGGAGATGAACGTTGCAAACACTTGCTCCAGAGAGCCTGTTGGTCAAAAAACCCTCGATCGAGTAGGTATCTCGGTCGACAATTCCTCGACCGAGATGAGTTCTGACAGCACTTTCAGAATTAATTAACTAGCCATTGCTAAAGCAACTAAAGTGTCCTTAACGGCTAGTTAAGCACTTAGAACTCCCTAGAAAGTGTCTAGAACGTCCTTAAGCACTTGAAAGCCATTCCTATAAATAGGACATGCCTTAGGACACCTAAACTCACCAATTCTACACTTGAGCAAATCTTGAGCTTACACTTGCATTAGCAACCTGTTTTGAGCAATTGAGCAATACTTGCAATTGGCTATTCTGCTCCTTGCTCTAATTTCGTGTCCTATAGGCTAGTATCTCCTATCCACCAAACCAACACTTCAATATTCATTGGTTAGGAGATCTATACGCTTGATATAGGCAAATCAAGCCTTGTGCTTCAAAAGGTTAAATTGTAATTTCCTTTTCCATTCTTGTTCACTCTTATTGCTTGTACTCTCCTTGCTACTCCTAGGTTGGAGGTTGCGGATTGGAGAGGGTCTTGATCTTCTTGGTGAAGAAGGAGGCTTTGGACTACTTCAAGAAGGCTGGTGCAACGGGAGGCTACTTCAAAGAGGAAGGCTACTTCAAGGGGGAGCTTGGAGTTACTTCAAGAAGGCTGCCTCAAGTTGGTGCATCTACTTCAAAGTGAAGGCTGTCCAAAGGGGTGTAAGAAAGTATTGTATTTTATGTAAATTCCTTGAGAAGTAATAAAATTAATACTTTCAAAATCCCGGTTGGGTAAGCAACCAGGTAGTGGATTGACTGCCTTTGTATTTGCTAAGGTTGGAACCACACGAAACACCTTGTCTCCTTCTTTTTATTTCATTTTTGGTTGTTTGAGTTAAATTATTATTAAAATAATCATAAAACCCTATTCACCCCCCTCTAGTGGTTTTTCAAAGGAATCTATTTGCAACTCAAAACACAAACGCGGGCAGTTGCAACTTGCTTAAAGGATTTTTGGAAGTAAAAAACAAGTTAGTGGATAAGAGATGCAAACTAAAAGAAGACACAATTTAGACTTAATCAATAAAATGAAATCAGTCTAATCACTAGTTGTTTCTAACTAAGACTTTCAAACCATGTATTTTATGTTTTTTATATATTAATACACAATACATTTGTGGGTCAACACTAAACCTCCTTTTGAGCTCAAAGAGAACTACCACTTTCTTTTACGGGCTGCTGGAAGGTCACTCTTTGTACCTCTTCTTTAATGGGCTTGGAAGATCATCAAACCACCTCTTGTTTGATGGATGAGAAATCACACCAAAACCACCTATTCTTTGACGAACATAGAAGAGCACCATTCTTCACCTCTTCTTTAGAGACAATTTGAAGAGAACCAAGTTGAGAAGCTACCTTATTCTGGTAGGTTCTTCGACAACCTTCACTCCAAGAAGTAGTCTAAGAGTAATACAACAATGAAGAAATAGATTGGAGAAAGAATGAAACAAATAAAGCTCACAAGATAAACAATCAAGTGTTATTGGACAAGTGATGATGATCCACACCACAAGGTTTAGGAAATTCTATACTTTGTAGAGTAATATTTATGATTGAGGTAGGGCTTAGGCTAGATTGATGGTAACTTGAAGTGTAGAACCTAATATCTTGATAAAGATGGCAAGTAGAAGTATTCTCAAGTATGTATTGTACTCATATCTTGTCAGATTGTGGTGCAATTTTTGTTTTCAAGTGTCCTAAGACCACTCCATATATAGGAAATGATTACAAGTGGCTAGGGAAACTATGGGAGTGTCCAGGATATTCTAGGTGGTCAACTATTCACTGGGAAGAAAGTATTTATGTTGTAATAGCTAATTTGATCGTTAATAAACTAACATTCCAGAACTACTCTTGGTCAAAAAGTAGCTCGACCAGAATTGTCTTGGTCAACAAATAGTCTGACCAGAACTGTCTTGGTCAAGAATTTTTTTAGATTGAGAGTGACTTGAGTGTGCATATGCTTCCAATGTCTATTGTCGGTCGACCAAGTCTTCGACCGAATGTGTTTTGATTGAAAAAAATCTTCAATTGAGAGTGACTTAGAACCTGATGTAAGTAAAGTTTCTTTTGATTTCCTAAGTCCCCAATCAATTAGTGTTTCAATTGATAAAATCTTCTATGAACGAGTCTTGATCCACAAAATTCTTCAATTTAGAAAAATCCCTATAAAGTGTTATGTAAATTTTGAAAAATCATATCTAATTTTTTTTATAATGAAACCTAACAACCGTAAAGGCTTCATATGAGTGTAGGATAGGGTTTTGGCAATGTTTTAGAAGATCATCACTTGTTCTTACATCATATTTGTTAGGTTGTATGAAAACACACATGCCCAATAATATTCATGGTACAACTAGTCCTGCAAGCATCCAAACATATAAAATTGTATAGTCTTTGTTATTGGATCTTGACTTAGTTCCTTGATCATCTGAAATAATTAATACACATGTTAGTGACACAGTTGGGGAAGTATTTCCATCATCTAAATTTGAGTGTGGTATATTCAAAAAGGTAAAAATCTCCCCGTTTTTGAGTTTGACAAATATTTCCATAAGATAAATTGGAGGTAGAAAATTTAGAACTTCATAACTTTTATCTCATGAATTTTCTCCCCTTTTCAGTTTCGTTGATAATAGCCAATATCTCTTGGAATTTTCTCCCCCTTTGTCATCTTGAAAAGATAGAAAACTATAAAATTGACTCCCCCTTAGTGGGACACTCCCCCTTAGTGAGATACTCCCCCTAAATATGATAATCAATTTGGAAAGGGAAAAATTCATAACCAAAGACAATTGAAAAAGAATACGAATTGATGGGGAGGGCCAAAAAAAGAAAGACATTAATCACATTACCTCATAGTGAAAAAGCCATATATGATCAAGGAACAATTTTAAAATATTTTCTAATTACCAACGAGGGGAAATGCTAAATCATTCATGATAAGAATATCCAATTAGCAAAATTTGTTAAAATAATACTCTAAACCAATGATAAGGAATATTAAGTCCACCATGGCATAGATATACCATGAAAACCATCAATATCTAAAGTATATCTCAATATCAATGTAAGGAATGTTAAGTCCTCCATGATATAAAGACTTTCCATAAAAATCAAAATGTAAAGATAAAACTTATTTGTCACTCATTTTCAGAGGATGTTAAGCCTAGATATAACTAGATAATCCTTTAAGCACTAAAAGAGATCAACAAAATAATCTCTAGACCCAATATAAGGGATGTTAAGCTCATATTAGTATAGAGAAGCCATTAAGTATCATAGTAGAAGCTCTAAAAGAATCTCTAAACCAAATGTCAAAGGATGTCAAGCCTTTATTGATGTAGAAAATCAATTAAGAGCAGAAAAGATACGCAACTTATATTTAAAATATTTTGAGCTTTCCTTTAATCTCATACCAAGTGAAATGAGCTCAAAAAATAAAAAGATGTCATTCCAGAACCCAAATACTATAATAAAGAATTCATATTAGATGCAAAAATCAAGAGGAAAAAAATTGAATCTACACATCAAGTTTAAAGAGATCCAAGTAAATTCAACAACTGATTAGATCACGGTAGAGAATAAGTTTGATCGAGTTTCTTCTCGGTCCAAGAGTTAGTTGATAGAAATGCTCACAGATTGAATGTTGAAAAATAATTACAATAAGAATGAATATGATAGTTGGTAATATCCAATTTTGTGGGTGATTGATGCCTTAACTTGCTCCTTATTTCCCCTCCTTCATACATAGTTACTTTACTTTCCATTATTTTTCACATGAGTACTTCTTATGCTTTGTTTTGAAGGTAACCACAACATACCATGCATGTAACATAAGTCTTAGGAGACTCTACCATGGAGTAAGGTGTCCATCGATTCCCACAACTGATGGAAAACACAACAAGGCTAGGGGAGCATCTACCAGGCTAACCATTTGGTCACAATTAATGATTGTAAGGAAAGAGAATGACTTACTATTCAACGATTTGCATCCAAGGAATTCCTTGGATTAGGCCTCCACGTTTGTGTGACCATCCAATGTCAGGATCTAATGCCCCCCTGGGCAGCCATCCTATCAATGTTACCATCAATCTTCTAAGACAATGACCATCGAATAACTACTGCTAGTACCATCGGATCCTAAGAACCGATAGACTACCTGATCCAACCACTGATGGATCCTCTAATCCAACAACAGATGGGAAGGCAAATTTCACTGAAGGTCTTTGAGCCTAGTATCATGACTTGATGGCCTGACTGAATGGTCATTCCAAGACCGTTAAGAATGCACCCGGAGGCATGTTCCTATACTTGTGTCTCAAGAAAAGCAGAAAGTAGAAAAAGCTATAGAAAAGTCATATGGGGCACAATGTCAGAGGACACCACATAGGGAAGACCCCCAAGTGTTGTCGGAGTTCATCCTCACCATCGACCACCTGCTGGACCATAGGTTCGTGAGACAAAAGTCTGACTCCTTTTCTGTTAGATCCAGTTCTCGTCCACCTTTCTTTGCTCATGTTCTTCATTAATAGATGGAGGGTGATGATAAGGATCTTTTCCTTTATCACAGTAGACCTAGACTAGGAGCACATGACCATTGACCATGGGCATTCTCGGTCATTGTTGGTGTATCTACTTGGTTCCTTTCTCTAGATCTATCTCCCTATCCTCAATTCATCCACTCCATTTAGGAAGTCCCACATGTCTATCCTTGTTTGTAAATCTATAATGCTATTCACCACCATGAATGAAAAAACATCTAGCTTGGGTTAGGAGTAGCTACTAAGACTCTTGCAACATGTAAATGCTTATGTTCACTGAATATGTATGCTCTTAGAAAAGATTATCTCCACACTCTTGGTCTTAATGCTTCACTTGTATACTTAGCTACCATCTTTTGTTGTTTGATTCTTAGTGCCTTGAAAGAGTTTTACTAAAATTATCTAATTGTTATCAAGTTGTATGAATGCATAAAAATGTTGGAATGCTTAAGCTAATGGTCACATGATTTTATTGTGATTATTTGTTTTCCATCATGAGAGAGAGACAACCTCATAATGAAGAACTATCCTAAGCTCGAGCAAGGAGGGAATAGAGATATATGATTATTGCTTGTAATCTTGGTAAGGGTATACAATGGGTGTGAGTAATTCATGTTGGTGAGAGACCTTAGTTGTTGAAACCCAATCCAAGTACCAATCCATACTTATTACATCACTCCTTGTATCCACTTGTTCTCTTATTTTACTTCTTGCTTTGTTTTACTTGTTTTACTTTGTTTGTTTGATTGGAGTGACATAATTTCTAAGGAGCACCAAACTTAATCCTACTCTTTGATTGGTGTAACTAAGCCAAGATTTTATGTTCTTAGCACATATGACTCCTTGTCCCTATGGATCAATTCCAGTTTACTACATTGGACCGCATATAATAGTTTTAGGGACTTTAGCATTGGGTTATAAATTTAGAGTCTTACTAATCTAGATCTGCTGCTTTTTGGACATGTGATTATCATGGTAAACTTTTTTGTTGTCATTTTTGGGGACAAGGCAACTGGTACCGTTAAGAATATGAGTCCACTCACCATACACCCATGTTTCAAGTCTAGTAATAGACTTTATTGCACTAGCTTTTAATGCACTATTAATAACTATATCAAATATTATGTTTCATAATTCCAATTTCTAACTCGATTGTGTAAACTATTTTAAGTAGCTTGAAGAGAAGTGGATAGAGGCTATAACCACCCACCTACAATCAACATGTGCCCTCGTAGGGGAAGATGCCAACCACATGGAACTAGAATCCAAGGGCTAAACAACTTGAACTAGAGTCTGAATCTAAAAATGAAAAATATCACTCTGACGAAGTAGGACAAGGACATGAGATCCCACCTCATGACATACCACACCATGATGAGGAACACAAAGAATGACACCATGATGAAAGTCATTATCCTAGAGCAAGGATAAATGGGAGAAGCAACAATAAAAACAACAATGAGGACAATGACAATGTTAACCATAAAAATGATGATGATGGGGCCCCTTCTCTCTGTAACATCCCAAGATTTGAGGCCTTGGATAAAATGACCTTAAAATGAATGATTGAACTACTCATATCACCAAGGTGCACCTACTTTTCTGAGAGACCATCACTAAAGAAATCCATAGTTAAGTGTTCTCATCTTGTAGTAGTACTAGGATGGGTGACCAGTTGGGAAGTTGACCCCAGCTTGTGTGTGAGTGAGGAAAAAGCGAGCATTTAAGGGTAGTGGTGGTATGTGGGGCTAGTCATCATTTTATAAATCCTACTAGAGCCTAGGGAATTTGACCTGGGTGCTAAAAATTGGTATAAGAGCCAAAAACCCTCCAGTAGGTGGGGCCCACATGGACATGTGGCATGCCAGTCTTGATCCGTGCGGTCCAGACATGTTGGAAATGGCTATCCATGGATGATGTAGCCACCCGTGCACTGGTATTCCATGATCGGGAGCAACTTGGAGTAGTATTAGGATAGGTGACTAGTCAGGAAGGTGACCCCGACTTGCATGTGAGTGAGGAAAAACTGCGTAGTTAAGGCTAGTGGTGGTCTGTGGGACCGGTCATCATTCCTGAAACCCTACTATAGCCTAGGGAAGTGGGCCCGCTTGTTACACTCTCTATGAATTAGCCACTACCAAGGCCAACAAATCTAGGTTCCCAGTCATCATACCTAGGTTTGATTCTCCAAGTTTCAAATTGAAGCCCGCAGTTATTACCATGATTCTGAGCAAATATTTTGGAGGAAATTCTTAAGATGAAAACCCTTGTCACCACTTAGAGGCCTTTTAAAACAATTGAGACACCGTCAAAATGAAAAGGGTTCCATAGGAGGTGATATATTGTACGTGATTTATCTTCTCTTTGAGGGATAATGCATTGTCATGGTATCTTGTTGTACCCGACAAGATCATCAATGGTTGGGTACCACTGACAGATGCTTTTTTCACCAAGTAATACTCCATGGAGAAGAATCTTAGGAATAGGCATAAGATTACTAGGTTCATGCAGAAGCCTGGGGTGAATATATATGAAGCCCGGGAAAGATTCTAGGAATATCAAAGGGACTATCCTCACCACAACTATGACAATGGATTTCTGATAACCACCTTTGACAATGGTCATACGTCTAATGAGAGAAACTCATTAAATGTGGCATCAGGAAGTGACTTTGTATGGAAGAATCCAAGAAAAACTATGGTAATCATTGTTAATATGGATGCTCTAAAAGCCGGTTTGGCATACAAGAGATGTTCAATCAAGAAACCAACATATGAAGGTATGACCGCTGATTCTAAGGAACTAGAATTCATAACTGGTCAAATTCAAATGATCTCTTCAGATGTGAAGTAGTTGAAAGATACTGGAAGCAAGAGAAAAGGCAAAGTTGAGAAAGTCATGAAGTTTATAACTTGCCGAGAGGGAGGACATGGTAGTGATAATGGTATCTATACTCAACCTGAGGAAGATAGAGAGGAACAATATACTGAAACTATCTCTTATGATAACTTTAAGAGACTAAATCACCCTAGCTTCAACTATGGAAACAAAGATGTTGTTGAGAATGCCCATTAGCTAAACAACTTGTCTAAAGGACTACCTAGAATTGGAAGAGGCGGGGGACCAATTGTGTTCACCCATATTGCACATTACTAGTAGACCAAAAACAATTAACAAGGTCAAGGACAAACGAAAACCAAGATAGAATTCAAATAGGCCAAGAAAAGATCAGAATCATAACAAAAGTAATAACCATGTGCAGATGGTGTCATAACTTTTTGAGTTTCCAAAAATACAAGACATTGTGAATGAGAAATTAACCCAAAGTGCTATCACAAATAGAGATGTTTTAAACACAATACAGACTCAGTTGGAGGTGTGACATCTCAAATGGCTGACTTGCACACCCACCAAAAGCAGAACGATCAAAACCTACCACATTTTTCAGAGCTCATCAAGAACCCATAGGAAAGATTCCAGTGCAAAAATGAGCACTCTTCATTTTGAAAAGCTTTTGGAAAATACAAAAGACAAGAATATCCAAGAAGGAAACTACAACACTGACTCACAACCTAAATCAGTTATAATAGAGGAAGCTCATGATGAGGAAGTTTCTACCAAGAAGGATAAAGCCAAAGAAAAGGACAAGGGAAAGATCACTAAAAAAGAGAATAAATATGATCCAATGAGGAGGCCTTTTCAAATTGAAATATGTACTCTCCCAGAGTTCCTTTCCCCTAT
This sequence comes from Alisma plantago-aquatica, assembly GCA_963693085.1. Taxonomy (NCBI): domain Eukaryota; kingdom Viridiplantae; phylum Streptophyta; class Magnoliopsida; order Alismatales; family Alismataceae; genus Alisma; species Alisma plantago-aquatica. The sequence continues at coordinate 51,707,792 of OY856412.1, forward strand.
AAAATGATCAAGGCCCACTTAAAGAAGAGATATGAGATTTTTTTTGAAGTTATAAAGAAACTACACCTTAATGTACCGTTCTTGGATGCCATACATAAGATGCTAACCTATTCTATGTTCTTTAAAGATTTGAATACAAAGAGAAGGATGGGGGACCATGTGGAAATAGTGAGACTAGATAAAATGTCAAGCACTTTTGTACAAGCAAAGATACCCAAAAAGAAGAAGAACCTAGGAGCATTCATCATTCCATTCAACGTTAGAGATAGTGAGGTAAGAAAAGGACTTTGAGACCTCAGGGAAAGAATTAGTCTTATGATCCTTTCTCTATATCAGAGTTGGGATTACTGCCATGGTAAAAATTGGAATGAGGATTCAACTATCTGACCATATATTGACAAAGCCAGTAGGAATTGTAGAAGATGTTCCAATATGTGTGGCAAATTTTTGAATATTATTGTGATCGATATAGTGGATGACTCAACTTGCCTAATGATCTTTGGAATACCATTCCTCTCCATGGTGAGAGTGTTAATAGATGTCGAAGTAAGGATTATCACTATCTGAATGGGAAATGATCACATTGATTTCCATGTGCAAGACTCCATGAGATGACCTTCTCTTTTTGAGTCAATTTACTTCATGGACATTTACTATCAATTTTGTGTAGAGGTACAAGAAGAGAATGTCATAGTTGATCCACTATTATGAGTCCCAAAAAACCCAAACCCTAGTGTTGAAGACATGGAAGTTGTCAAAATTCTCAACTATCTGAAACAATTAGAAGAATAATGCAGTGACAATGAAGAAGGAATGATTGAAATGACAAAATACACCTCTCTTGAACAAACCCCTAAAGAGAAAGAAGCACCTGAAGCCCAAGCTAGAACTAAAGTAGCTCCCTGAAGGTCTAAAGTATGAGTTTCTTGATGATGAAGAAAGAAATCCATTAATAATAAACTTTGCTTTGACGGAAGACAAAGAGGAGAAATTGATAAATGAACTCAAGCTACACAAAATGGAGATCGGTTACTCAGTAGAAGACATCTAGCATGCACCCAATAAAACTCAAAGAAATTCCCAAACCCCCTGCTCAACCGCAAGGAAAGCTGAAGTAAATACTAAGGGAAGTAATTAACAAGGAAGTAATAAAATTGTAAGATATGAGAATTATATACGCAATCATGGAAATCAACTAGGTAAGCCCAATACATGTTGTGTCGATGAAAGGAGGAATGATTGTTGTAAAAAAAGAGAAGGGATACGAAGTGGTGACACAAACCATAATAGGTTGGTGAATGATCATTTATTATATAAAGATAAATGCTTCCACTAAGATGGACCATTTCCCACCAACCTTCATATACCAGATCCTAGAACGGTTAGCTCATCGCTCTTGCTTATGCTTCCTGGATGGATACCTTGGATTCTATCAAGTTTTGATGAATTCTGATGATCAAGAAGACAATAACTTTTACATGTATCTACGACACTTGTTCCATGCAAAGAATGCCATTTAGATAATGTAATGCACCTATAGCTTTCAAAAGGTGCATGACCTCCATTTTTGCTGACCTCCTAGAAGATATCATGCAATTCTTCATGGACAATTTTTCTATTTATAGAGATGATTTTGACAGTTGTCTAAAGAAGTTCTCTAAAGTTCTATAGCAATGCAAACAAAAGCAGTTGGTGTTAAAATGGGAAAAATGTCATTTCATGGTCTAGGAAGGAATATTTTTGGGATACAAAGTGTTCGGGTAAGGAATTGAGGTAGATGTAAGTAAAGTGGAAACCTTATCTAAACTTCCACCCCTTAAGGCCGTCATAAGGTGAGGAGTTTTGTTGGACATGTCGGATATTACAAGAGATTTATAAAAGACTTTTCCAAGACTGCTAAACCACTGCTAGATTTTCTCGTTAAAGTTGCATATTTCAATGCCTTAGATAATTATATCATGGCTTTTGAAGCCCTATGGAATGCTCTCCACAACATCTATTCTCCAAGACCCGGATTGGGGGCTATCAATCGAAATAATGTGTTATGCCAAAGATTTTGCAATTGGGGTTGTGATCGGCCATAAGAGAGACAATAAGCATCATGTGATTTACTACAATAGAAAGACTCTCGATGAGGAATAAGTAAACTATACAACCACAAAAAGGAAATGGTAGAGATAGTGTTCACTATTGACAAGTTCATATCATATCTGGTAGGATCAAAAGTCATGATCTACATGGATCACAAGACAATAAAATATTAGATGCAAAAGGAAGAAACTAAACCTAGGCTTTTTTGATGGGCCCAATTACTTCAAGTATTCAACCATGAAATAATTGAAAAGAAGGTGATAGAGAATTTAGTAGCATACGATCTATCGAGAATCATTGCAGATGTTAAAAACCACCTACCAGTTAATGACAACTATCCAGATGAGGCATTGTTGATGGCCAAAATTGTTAAACCCAAGGCACCATGGCTTGCAGACATATGCAACTACCTAGCCTACCGACAGTTGCCACCTAAGATCACGTATAATGGGAAGAAAAAGTTATTTTCACATTGAAAAATTATTACTGGGATGACCCTCTCATGTTCAGATGATGTGTCAATAATTTCTATCACCTTTGCATACCAGAAGAGAAAGTTCCTCAGAATATCAAAGAATGTAACTCTTGACCTTACAAAGAGCATCTAGGAGGAGAAAGGACCACATCCAAAATTTTGCAGTCTAGTTTTTATTGGCCATCTCTATTTAAATATTCTCAAACATTTATAAAAACTTGCAACGAGTGTCAACTCACAGGAAACATTTCAAGAAGGAACTAGATGCCCATGTTAGATTGGATTGATGTAGAATTTTTTGACATTTGGGATTAGATTATATGAGACATTTCCCATACTCTAGTGCTACTCAGTACATCCTTGTTGTGGTAGACTATGTATTGAAATGGGTATAAGCAATGGATACCCCATCTTGTGATGTGAAAAATGTTCAAAATATTATCTATCCTAGATTTAGGGTCCCACACACGGTAATGAATGATGGGGTATCCCATTTCACTAAAAGAGTGTTTGCAACATTGCTAAAAAGGTAGCAGTAACACACAAGGTTACCACCTCCTATCGCTTGCAAACATTTAGTCAAATAGAGGTGTCCAATAATCAAATCAAGCAAATTCTAGAGAATATGGTAGGGAGGAAAAAAAGTATTGGTCGAGGAAGTTGGATGATGACCTATGCCATATCGTACTACTTACTAGACTCCTATAGGAACAAACCCCTACAACTAATACATGGCAAGGCTTGTCACTTACCAGTCAAACTGGAGCACTAGGCTTTCTGGATGATCATGTTTTTGAACATGGTCCCACAATTAGTACAAAATAAAAGGTTTTTGTAGGTACAAGAACTAGAGGATCTTAGGATCCATGCTTATGAAAATGCAAGGATCTATAAATACAAGACTAAGGTGTGGCATAATGCAACGTAAAGAGAAAAGATGTGTCTAAAGGAGATAAGGTTCTCATTTCTAACTCAAGAGTTAGACTCTTTCTAGGGAATCTAAAATCAAGGTGGTCAAGTACCTTCACCGTATAGATGATATATCCATCATGGATGATGAATATTTGTAGCGAAAAGACTGGGAAGTTCAAGGTAAATGGACATAGAGTGAAGAGGTACTATGAAGACAAAGTGTTCATAAGAAGATCAAAACTCCAGATCGAGGAGCCTCCACATGTACCACTAGAATAAGTTTGAAAAACATACCAAGAGAAAGTAAGATAAAGAATATAAATTATTGATGCTTGGGAGGAAACCAAAGAATCCAAAGAATATTTTCCCTTCAAATTTCTATTCTACTTTATATCTTTTTCAAAAAATAGACTTTCATAATTTCTAATCTCAAGTTTTATCATTAGTTTTAACAATTTTATCCAGTTTGATAATTTCTTGTGTACACAGAAAAAAATCATGAAATATCTAAGAATCATTCTTATTGTAGGAACCATTGATCTCTGAAAAGGACACCATCAGATGAAAAGTCCTGACAATCATCACATCACATTTGTCTAGTCCATCCATCAGATTTCAAAGTACATTTCCAGACCACTGACTTTCAAATTGGCTTGTGTCACCATCGGAAGGCATTACACTCCACCACCATCAAATATGGGAAACCATTAAATGTTTCAAAATTGGCTAGTAAAACAATTGGATCTTGATCAAGGCACCCTCACTGACGATCCATTAGATCCCACAGCCATCAAATCACTTCACCAATGGACGATATTTGACAGTTGCCCAGTGTTGCATTCACGGGACCCTTATAAAAGGTCTTGGCCGAACAGATGGATCCCCGACTCACAAACCCTAGATGCATGAAAAATTAGAGAAAAGGTGACCAAGGTCACTCTATGGAGAACCATTAGAAGGTGTTATCCCCGACCTCAGGCCATCACTTGACAACTCATCAAAAAGAAATTCATTCCATCTGTCAACAATCATCGCACGATGAACACCGAACTGCATTGTCGATCATCATCTTGGATCACTGGCCTAGTCTTCAAGCAGACACCTCAATAGTACAAGTAGTAGAGATGATACAAAGGGTAAGCCTAGATATCATGAATGATGATGGGGAAAATCCCTAACGCCTTTGTTTTCATCTCCTTTAAGAGCTCATCATTGATTTCACTTTCCCTGCTACTTTTTCTTCTCCCATTAAAAATCATTGGCCCCCAACCATCGATTATCGACCATCATTCACCAAACCATCAATCCTCACTAGCTTCCTCTATAATCAATTCCCACCATCGGTTGTGGACCCTTTGTCCAACCATCATTGTTCAGTCATAGTCATAGCCATCCATTGTTGATCCCACAACCACCACCATCATTTGTAGTTGGATCTAAGACCATTATTTTACTTAGAAACTAATCCCTTGCTAGCAAATCTTTAGTTTGTTGATACTTCCCTAAAAAAATCAATGAATTAACTTGTCTTAGTAAATTGTGAGGTCTACAAGACCTACAACACTCTTATTTGTTGGACTAACCTTGCTAGAGATACTTTCATATTTACAAAGAAAAATGGGAAGAAATGAGAAAAAGGGTCAGGTGATTCAAGAGTCTACAAAGAAAAAACATCTCAAGGCTTCTATGACTCAGTGGGAAATAGAGAGGATTGAAATATTGAAATATAAAGTAGTAGCATACATAAAACTGCATGGCGATGCTATCCATGAAAGAATGAAAGCAAACTTGGAAGCAAACAGACTAAAGAGTCTAATTGAGCCAATCCCTAAGGAATCTTCTACTGATGAAAAACACATAAGGACTGAGGTTTCTAAATACACACCTTTTGAGGAAGTTCAGAACCTAAGGAAAAAAGGAGCACCGGATCTAGACCAAGAGAGTCCTCATAAAGTAGTAAAGACACCTACCAAGGGTACTTCCATGGAAGTAACAACACCTCAATAGATGGTGGTTCCTAGAATTTTTCCTTGAACAACCAATGTTGGTCTATAAGGAATACCCTCACACATATTTACTGGCTTGAGATGATGAAAATAATGAAACTTAGGGAAAGATGTTTACAAAGAAGAACTTTAAAGTGACTACATTTGATGATGTAGACTCAATTCAATATTCACAAACTCTAATGTATAGGTGAAACAATCAAATAAGGAACGGGTAGATAGGGATGCAGGAGGCTTCCTAATAGATAAGAAATTAGAAAAGATGTAAAGAGATTATTGATACAACTTTGGACAATCCAAAGCTGCCATGATGCACTCTAGCCTAATGAGGATCATTCACAAGTTCTTCACTAATACCCTAACCATTAGAGTAGATACATGAAATATAACTAGATTAGATCTCCACATGTTGTGGAGTATCATGGAAAGAAAGCCCATCAACATTGGAAGAATGTTAATCGACAAATTAGCAGTGGAAGTTGAGGTAGAAGTCCCCCATGATTTCTACATGGGAGGCCTGATTACATACATTGTACATCGTTGGGGATACCCCAACAATATGCGATTCTTCTGTCAGATCAGAGGGGGATATACTAATTGATGCCAGATACCTAACTATTGTCAATATCTTATCAAGGCATAAGCAAAAGTACCACTACATATTCTACAAAATCGAACACTATGTTCCCCTCCATGAACTCGGTAACTATGATAATGAGAAACTAGTATTCGAGGAGGAAGAGATAGTAAGGATGATATCTCTACAAACTATGAGAACAAGTAAGCTAACTGAGCGACATGGAAAGTGACCAAAGAAAGTCACTACAAAGCAACATACAAGAATGAGGGTAATATTACGCCATCCTAAAAGACTAGCTATCAAGCCCCAGAGAAAGGAACTCCCCGCACCCAAAATAATAGACATGGAAGAATCCAAAATAGAAATTTAAAGATCCCTCCAGTCATCACTATCCTAGAGACTATAAAAGGGGTAGAGGTTGAAACCCTACCAAGAATACAAGACAATGCAACTGAAGAGAGTTGCTTTGGTCTAGGAAAAGGAACCACTACCAGAAGAAAGTACTACCTACCACCGTGAGGGACATGAGGAAGCAACAATCGTCAATAGAGTAGACACATCTTTGAACATATCTGAAAGAAGGAAACCAGAAGGAGAAATCCTAGAGAAGAAGTACCACAACTGGAGCACAAGAAGCATCGCATAGGAGATAATCAAGAATCCTCAAAAGCAGAAAAGACAAAACATGAAGTGAGCTTCGTGAACAGACCAAGACGACAACATTGAGCACCTACTGAAAACAAATTCATGGAGATAGGGCAAGAGATCGACGACCTCTATGAGATTGTCTTAACCTATACCCTAAATATTTTTTAATTGAACTATAAATATGTATGCATTAACATCACAGGTCTAGAAAATAGTGGGTGATATTCATCCCATACTCATCCTACCACAACATATACAACAAGTAGCTACAAATCAAATGTAGGTTATGCAAGTGTTGAGGGGAATGATGAACGAGTTTGCCATTCTCCAAAACGAACAAGACATTGTACGCCAAGAGAAACTATAGCTACGAGCTGAAGTAGCCAGACAAAGCATTCCCCTAAAAGTAGTGATAAGGCATCCTCAAAGAGATAACATACAAGCACCATTGAAATATCATATGTCGCATCGACCGATATTGACATCCATCTCAAGGCTTACATGCTGCTAGCTGCTATACAAATAGGCCAGGATGTAGTTTTGGGAGGGGAAGTCACTTTAGAACACACTATTTCACTAAGAGAGGAGGAATATAAGGGGAGTGGGGAAGTGACTTCTAGGGAGGACAATATCATCACTTCCCCAGCCTCACTAGGGCATTCCACCAAACGAAGATGGGGAACCTAGAGCACTGCTCAAGCGACATGCCATGCAGTCCACCCTGACCGAACATATACAAGCGTCAATGAGATCGACGTAACACTAAAATATCCTAAAAGTTGGGGGAGGCACTGGAGACTACCAAATATGTATGGAATGGTTGGATCTACTTTTTTACTACAAAGCTCTACCACCACCATCTGACTATGACAACTTTGTAAATGGTTTGTTGCTAGTGGGAGGACTCCCCATTTCATGTGAAAAAGTGATCGAACATCTAGAGTCAGAATCTAATGAAGCAAACCTGGACCACATGTTCAAGGACGCACAACCAAAACAAACAAACCTAGTATTTTATAGACTAGCCTGCAATCTCTTGTTGTAGAGATAGCTTAGTCCCGATAGCACCAGCACTACTGCCATGTAATATGGTAGTTATGGAGATGACCTCTGTGTCAGGTATGCTACTTTGCAACATTCATGTCCTAGATGAAATCTTGGATGATGAGAAACCTGGACAATAAATATATCTACAATAATAATCAGTATACTATAACAAGGAAAGATTTGGGTTCAACATTTAGGCAAAGTGTATATATAAGAAGAATCCTTTTCAAGGTCTTGTGCGAGATAATTATAGAAGAATTTATGTATAGAGACAAGACTAGGCTAGTTTTCAATGTGACATCCAACCTTGAGGCCCATCTATACGAAGAAAGAAGCAATGCAACTTCAGTCAAGGAGCTTCAAGCCATTTTAGACAAAACCAAAACCTTAAAGTTTATAACTTTACCATTCAAGGCTTTTAGTCATTGGCTCCTAGTGATGGTTGATCATTCCACAAGAAGAGTCATTACTTACAACTTCAATGAAAAAGACTTGCCATGTGGGAGAGTAATCTTTGAAAAGCCAAAACATAAAGCCATTTAAGAGGTCCGAGCTCATCTAAAAAGCTAATACCAAGAGTCAACATACGGTATTAGCCAAATTGGAAAGAGATCTCTATCGACTACAACATGCCCCAAGAAAAGTGACACTCGGGGGATAATGCATTTATGGAAATATAGATGATAGAATTCATAATGAGGGGATCCCACTCAAGTAGATAGTCAATAAATATTTCCATGTTTTAAGAGGAAAATATGTCATGGAAATAATCCATGATAGATGATTTTTAATTGAAGTGCATATCAATGGCATCCTGAGAAGGATGTACTCCTCATCCCCTTACCTATAAGAATCCCACAGAGAGATCAACTAAAGCAAATTAAGGAAGCAACAAAAATCTCTACTCTAGAGGAAAGCACAGTGAGCACGATAGTCCCTCCCTCCACCTCAAAGAAACCTATGTCCCCACCAAAAGATTCAAGTATTCCTCCCTCACAACAACCCTCCTATGAAATCAAACTAAACCTCGGTACTACACCTCCTCCACTAGATACTACTGCAATCACTTCTTCGCCTCAACAACATATGATCACACAATAGGTAGAAGAATCAAAGGTAGATGAAGCAGCAATAGAAACAGTAGGGAAGATGAAGAAACCCCTATACCTTCCAACCTAGGGGGAAGATGAAGAAGATGCACACAATGATCAGATAATAGATGGGCTGGAACTGACAAACATAATCATGCACACTTTTGAAAACTTCAACAAACTGGCTTGTAATGGCTTGTCGGTTGAAGAAGTCAAATTTTTCTTGAATGAACTATGACTGTGAGGGTACGACTTCATATCAATTTTTTAATGAGATAAAATATATATACTACTTCCAGACTTTGGGACATTTTAACCACTAGAGGCTACATGACTGTAAATGTCATTATAGCTTGTCAGTTACTTTTAACTGATGAGTTCCTTGATATGTACATGACCTTTTATGAAATAGTTGGGGACATTTTCTTGAAAAAGGAGTATGGTGAACTCTAGTGGTGGATTGATCACCTACAACACAATGTCCCATAATGGATACTCATGTCCATTATGCATGACGAACACCAGGAGATTTTATTAGTTGATACAATGAACACAACAACCATCTTATAGAATAGTTCAGACGCCATATTTTCCATGAATCATACAACATATCACAAAAATATAACAATGCCATCAAGAAAAAGTCCGCCCAAGTATCCACATAGATCATGGAACTGATACGAATGTACAGGTGTGGCGTATGTGAAGAAGGTTTAAAGTTTGAGAAATTGTAGTTCTGCCACAGGAGCCCACAACAAGCACTCCTCTCTAACGAATGTGGTTTCGACAGTCTATTATGGATGCATATTCTAGAAACTTCAAATCCCTAGGTAAAACACTACTAGGAGGGTTATTATCACCATCTTCGACGCCATTTGCAATCAAGATTTTATCTTAGGAATGGGAACAACTAAAAGAAAAATCCTACATTGTATGTTCTAGATCAAACTCATTCTTTGACACCCTTGGGACATGGTGGATGATAAGCTTGGGGGAGGGTTGTACAGAATTGTGTGGTACATTTTTATGCTTAAAATTTCATTTTCATTTCAATTTTCCATGTATTTCTTCATCTTACCATTTTCTTACTTGATCTTGGCAAAAACATTACCCAAATTTTAAAAATTTTGAAACACCAAATGGCTGATTTTGTCTAAAATCTTCACATATATATTCTCACCTTTCAAAATGAAACTTTTGATGCATAAAAGTTTTTTAAAGGAAAATTTTGAATCCATTTTTCCTAGGTGTTGTCACCACTCCTACCTTAGAACTTCTTGTCCCTACTCTACCTTATAGTGTAATCTTTTCAAGACTAATATCATGTACTATAAATTTACCTAAAACAAATTATTTTCTATAGCCATGTCTTTATGCCATTCATATTTCAAGACTCTGTAGATAAGAAATAGATGCCACTGTCCCTAGTGACGACCCTAAAACAAATCAAACTTAAAATGTTGCAACCCTGATTGATTACACTAACCTCCTTGTATAGATTGGAAAATGCATACTTCTTTCAGATAGGAGAAACAACTACCCATTCTAGTATAATAATCACTACTTTGGGATCAAAAGAGGCTTGGAAAAAAAAAACCATCTTTAAAGAAAAATCCTATCACCCCAATCTTGTGGCAAGAATAAAATTCAAGAGGAATAAAATCTTGAGAGTTGTGCCAAATGCAAAATATGTTGAGGGGCACAATGGAAGCAAAACTTTCTACCTATCTTTTGAATGAAACCTCACATAAACACTTGAAAATATGTAGGACCGAAAGTTGGGTAATAATGTCAATATAATAGTACCCATGGTTGAGGGGACATAAGAAAGGTAGAAAAACACTACATCCTTAGCCAACCCTAGAACAATAGATAGGACCTCTCTAAATTAAAAGTTGGGTGTGAAAGGTACCCCTAGCATGAACCATTTACTAGTACATCTAGGAAAAGAGGTTATGCATACATCATGAAGTGAATCTGCCTTCTACAATGAAGGTAGTGGCAGAAATAAAAATCATGCTACTCTGGATCGAGGGTAATGAATTTCGTAAACTAGTAAGCTGACTAAGAAGTAAAATAGATCTTTGGACTGAAGGATGGCATATGGATATTGTTTTAGGAAGAATCACTAAATAAATAAAGCCTATGGTCTTTACTTGATGCATTGATTCTATCTATTAGCTTGAGGACAAGATAGACTCTAATCTTGGAGGGGTTGATAACATCCAATTTTGTGGATGTTTCATGCCTTAACTTCCCTTTATTTCCACTCATTTATACATAGTTACCTTAAATTTCCATTATTTATCACATAAATACCTCTTATTCTTTGTCTTGAAGATAACTACAACATTCTATATAGGTAATCTAAGTATTTGGAGAGTCTACCATGGAACAGGGCATCCATCAATTCTCATAGATGATGGAAACCATGTCCAAGATAGGGCACAACTTACGGGCTAACGATCGAGTTACAAGCGATGGTCGTAAGTAGGAAGAAAGCCTTAGTATTCAACAATTCACATTTGATGGCTTCCTTGGAATGGGCTTCTACATGTTTGTGACCATTGATGTCATAATCTGATGGAACCCATGGGAAACCATCCTATCAACCTTACCATTGTCTTCTAAGACGATGACCATCTGATTACTACTGCTAGTACACTTGGATCTTGAGAACCAATGGACGACCTAGTGCAGAAACTGATATCCCCACTGATCCATCAACTCATGGAAAGGTAGACTCCATTTAAGATGTTTGAGCCCAACATCAAAAATCAATACCCAAACTGAATGGTCATTTCAAGACCTTTAAGCATGCACCCCGACGCATGTGCATGTACTTGTGGCACAAGCAAAGGAGCAAGAAGTTGAAGCTATAAATAGGACATATGGAGCATAATGTTGGGAGATGCCACACACCGAGGACACCCACATGCAGCTGGAGTTCATTATTTGCATCGACCATGTGTTGGACCAGTAGTTCATGGGATAATAGTTTGACTCCTTTACAAATTGATCTAGTTCACCATCCCTCCCTTTGCTCGTGTTCTTCATCGACAAAAGGAGGGCAACGAGAAGGAGCTTTGCCTTCATCATGCTAGATCCAGACTCAAAGCACAGGACCATCAACCTTGGCCATTCTTGGTCAGCCTGAATCACATGTCCAAAAAGGAGTTGATCTAGAGTACTCAGACTCATAAATTTATAACCCGACACTTAGACCCCCAACTGTTATATGAGGTTCAATGTAGTAAATCAAGGTTGATTTACAGGGACAACGAGTGGTATATGCTAAGAACATAGAATTTTGACTCATTTACACCAATCAAAGAGTAGGATTAAGTTTGGCGTTCCTTAGGGAATGATGTCACATGAATTAAACAAACAAAGTGAATTAAGTAAAAAAACAAGAAGTAAAACAAGAGAATAAGTAGAAACAAGAAGTGATGTAACAAGTATGGATGGCAACTTGGATTGGACTTCACCATCTAAGGTGTCTCACCAACATGCAATACTCACACCCATTATATACCCTTAACATGATTATAAGCAATCATCATATATGCTTATTCCCTCCTCGCTCCAGCTTAGGATAGATCTATATTATGAGGTTGTCTCTCTCTCTTGATGGAAAACAAACAATCACAATAAAATCATGTGACCATTATCTTAAGCATTTGAACATTTTCATGCATTCATGCAACTCTATGACACTTATATAAGTTTAAGACTACTATTGTATCTTGGAAGGTAGTGAATTGGTCATAGATGACGAGCTAATATCCTATCAAGATGCTATTGAGGGACCAGAGTCTGAGAAATGGCTTGAGGCCATGAGATCTGAGATGGAATCCACGTATACCAACAAAGTATGGACATTGGTGGATCCACCAGAAGGAATAGAAGTATAGGGTGTAAATGGGTCTTCAAGAAGAAGACTGACATGGATGTAAAAGTTCAAACCTATAAGGGAAGATTGGTTGCAAAGGGTTTCAAACAAGTTCAAGGTGTTGACTATGAGGAAACCTTTTCTCCAGTGACCACGGTTAAGTCCATCAGGATCATGCTTGCTATTGCAGCTTATCATGACTATGAAATTTAGCTGATGGATGTCAAAACTGCATTCCTTAACGAGAACATTATCAAGGATGTCTACAAGACACAACCTGATCTAAAGGATGCAAATAAAGTCTGTAAGGTACAAAGGTCAATCTATGAATTGAAGCAAACATATCCGAGATGGAATCTTCATTTAATGAGACATTCAAAGGGTTTGGCTTTATTAAAAATGAAGATGAACCTTGTGTGTACAAGAAGGTTAGTGGGAGAATAGTGACATTCCTCATATTGTATGTTAATGACATATTATTGATGGGGAATGACATCCCTACTTTATAAAAGGTAAAGACATGGCCTAGGAAAAACATTTTATATGAAAGACTTGGAAGAACATCCTACATATTGGGGATAAATATCTATATAGATAGATCCATAAGGCTTCTTGGAATAAGTCAGAGAGCATACATTGACAATGTGTTCAAGGGTTTCAACATGGAGAACTCAAAGAGAGAAAACCTACTAGAGTTGCATGAAGTCACCATCCCTAAACCTTAAAGTCCCATTTCATGTAAAGAAAGGGATTGCATGAGTTTGATTCCATATGCCTTAGCAATTGGATCAACGATGTACACAATGTTGCCTATCTGTCTAAACGTCTCAAATTCCTTGAGCATGATGAGCATATATCAGTCAGATCCAGTTGATGCTCATTGGACAACCATAAAGATCATCCTCAAGTACTTGACAAGAACTAAGAATTAGTTCTTTGTCAATGGAAGATAGGAAGAGTTGGAGGTAAAAGATTACACTGATGTAAGCTTCTAGAATGACAAAGATGATTACAAATCGCAATCATGATTCATGTTTTTCCTGAACAATGGAGTTGCAAGGTTGAAGAGTTCCAAGAAAGAGATAGTTGTTGGTTCTACAACAGAGGTCAGGTATATTGATGCATCAAGTGCAATAAAGGAGGTTGTGTGGATCAAAAAGTTCATTATAGATCTTGCAGTCGTTCCAAGCATCAATGATGCAATTGAGGTATATTGTGAAAACAATGGAGCTATTGTACAAGCTAAGGAACCCAGACCGCATCAATGCCCAAATCATATACAAAGGCAATTTCATCTCATATGAGAGATCGTACGATGAGGAGATGTACAGATTTGTGAAGTACCAACTGAGAACAATGTTGTTGGCCCCTTGACAAAGGTACTTTCACAACAGAAGCATGATGGTCATGTTAGATCACTTGGAATAGGATTTATGAGTGATTGGATCTAAGTGCAAATGGGAGTCTGTTGGTATGCATGCCCAGAGATCCAATCATGTGATGATTGTAATGGCATAACTTGAAAATGATTTGATTATTATAAAAGGCAAGCTTCCAATTTATTCTTTTTAATTCAGTTATGAGGGAATGATGTAGCATTATAAATGTCTAGAGAATAATATTACTCAATGACGTATGTCTTCAAGTATGTGACTTGGAAGAATGAGATCATACAGATGTTAAGAGTACATATACATATTATCATTATGCCCCTGATTGGTTGTTATTGTCAAAGGTTGATAGACAACAATGACGAATAAGATCAGACTTTGAGTTGGTTGATGATAGAATCTCATCAGTCATGATATAGCAATATCAAACCAAGCACAAAGATACATATTAGAGAATAGTGTATCGGACAGACCCACGATGAGCCTAAAACATGGAAGCCATACTCATGGAAGTCATAGTCATCTCTCACAGTGATGGTCGTGGTTGTGGTTCTTAGAATTGAAATCATTGTACTCATCACATGTTGTTGGGTACGATTTGACATCATCAAATGTGGTCTTGAAACATTGGTTGTTATAATGGTAATGATTGGGTGACTTTGACACATGGGGATAGACTATGAATGATAGAAATGGGATTTGTCCCTCCTATTAGAGTTTGATGGTCTAGGACTCTTGATTAGCAAGACTGACAAATGCATGGCCATGCACATGTGAGTCAATATGTGATATTGAGCATACACATATCTCAGGCAGTCTACTCTTGGTTCAAGGAACAAGATTGAATGATGAAGAGGATGTCTTCTCCATACCTCGAGTTCAATTTGAACATCAGTGATAAAGGAACTATACAAACACTATAACACCATAGACAAATTGTAGGTTGAAGTTGTTCTCCAACTTTCCATTTACCCAGGTAGAATTGATGTGAGACTAGGCACCACTCATTACTTGTGATTTCATAAGTTGTTACAAACATTCATTGCCAACATAATAAGAGACCTATAGGGTCACATACATAGGTCTCAACCTAGAAGAGGAATTTAAACTTAAATAATAGTTGAATTGATTATTAAAGCATTTAAGTATTGAATTCACGGAAGAAGTAGTATGACTACACTACCAAACGACATCTCATGGCATGAGATGACCGTCTGGAGTGCCAAACAATTGTCTCAAATGTGGAGATGGCTAATTGAAGTGTCAAAATGATTCCAGTTGAAATTTTCTATGGATTGAACCGATCGGCTCAACTTGGCTCACCATATGACCGTCTGGGTGAGAAAGACGGTTGTCTCACATGGGTGAGATGGCCCAGTTTGGTCGAGAGAAGGTTCTAGATATTTCCAAGTTCATTTATGTTGCACATTACTTGTTGTGTAAGGAATTAGTATGTAATATTAATTGGAAATGAATTGCCAATTTCATATGCGATTGGGAAACTGCAAAATAGCCATTTTGTAGTACGAGATGACTGTCTAGTGTGTCAAACATCCATTTTGTTGGTTGCAAGTTGAGAAAATTGGAAATCTTCTGGTCCTTCCACGCCCACATACACTAGGAATCCTAGCCCAAACCCTACCTAAAAATAGAGGGGTATTATGGACTTCCCAGAATACAACACATACGATTGAGAATCAGTTTCTCTGATAATTATTTTCCTCTCTGGTTATGGTAACCAAGAGAGCCCAAGCAAATGCTACCCAACTAGGGAAGAATAGTGAGGAAGAGAACAACTAAGATCATTGTTTGGGAGAGAAAGTTGGTGACTAGTACGCCAACAGGAGGGACAACTCCTACTTACCCATTCTACCAGGACGATAGGTGTTCTAGGCAGTTCGTGTGGACTTCTCTAGATGAGAAGGTTGGTTTCTGCCCCTAAGGAGGACATCATCAACCAGTAGTCCATGATGAGAGGAGATAGTGCATAAGATAATGTTTGAGTTTGTTGTCCATGGAGGAGCACTCATATGAGTCCCAATGCAACAAGGAGTTAGAGTTATGCAACTACAATGATGAGAATTTTCACTAGAAATTCTCCAAGACCAAGTATATCCTCAAAACCATCATTTCTGTCTTATAGTTATTGACATGATCCATAGGTTATGGGGAATGTGGTAGATATTTTTTTCCCGTTTCCTGCTCTATAGTCATATTTCCCTACAGTCAAGTCTATTAATAGACCTGAGGCATGGGTTTATGGTGAGTAGACTTGTATTCTTAATAGTACATATTGCTTTGTCCCTACCAACAATGCCAATTTAATACATTGGACCGTGCATAATAGTTTTCGGGGCATGAGTGTCTATATCACATTATTTCAAAAAGCCAAATCATTGATTCTCTCTAAAATCTTCCACATATACATTCTCGCATATCTAAAGGAAATTTTGGATGCATAAAAAGTTTTAAAATGCAAATTTTTATTCCATTTTTCCAAGGTGTTGTCACCACTCCTACCTTGGAACTTCTTATTCTCATGTTACCTTGTAGAGTAATCTTTTCAAGAGTAATACCATATGCTATAAATTCGACTACCATAAAATCTTATCTATACCCATATCGCTATGCCGTTCTTATTTCAAGACATTGTTGATAGCAAAAGAATTCCATTGTCCCTAGTGTTATCTCTGAAATAAAGAGGACTTAAATTGATACAAGCCTTATTGATTACACTAAACACATTGTACAGGTTGGAAAATGCATACTTCTTGTAGACAGGGGAAACATATATCCCTTGCAGTACTAAAATCCTTGCTTTGGAATCAAAAGAGGCTTGGTGGACCCAATCATCCTTAAAAAAGATCCTATCATCCGACAAGCATGTGAGCAAGAATAAAAGAAGAGCAAAATAAAATCCTGAGAGTTGTGCCAAATGCAAAAGATGTTGAGGAGAACAAGATCGGAAGACAAACTTCCTACCAATATTTCAAAGGAAACCTCACATAACCATGTGAAAATACATCTGGACCAAAAATTGGGTAATATTGTCAATATAACAGTACCCATGATTGAGCGGACCTAAGAAAGGTAGGAAAACACTACAGTCTTAGCCTACCTCAACACAATAGATAGGACCTCTCTAAAATAAAAGTTGGATGTGAAAGCTACCAATAGCATAAACCATGTACTGGTACGGCTAGAAAAAGATGTTACACATACTTCATGAAGGGAATCCACCTTCTACAATCAAGGCCGCAGTAGAAATAAATGTCAAAAAACTCAGGATTTTAGGAAATAAATTTGGGAAAATAGTAAGTTGACTAAGCAGTCAAATAGATCTCTCAACCTAAGGATGGCATATGGATATGGTGATACGAAGAAAATCACTAAATGACTAAAGCCTATGGTCTTTACTCGATTCTTTGATTCTATCTATTATCCTAAGGACAAGCTAGGACCTAAGTTTGGGGGTTGATAAAATCCAATTTTGTGTATGTTTCAAGCCTTAACTTGCCCCTAATTTCACCTCATTCATTAATACTTACCTTGAATTTGTATTACTTTGCACATAAATACCTCTTATGTTTTATCTTGAAGGAAACTACAACATTCTATTTAGATAACCTAAGTATTATGAGAGTCTACCATGGAGCAGGGCATCCATCAGTTCTCACAACTGGTAATAACCATCACAAGGCTAAGGAGCAGAGGGTCATTATCGATGGTCGTAAGCTAAGAGAATGCGTTACTATCAATGGTTTACATCTAATGGCTTCCTTAGACCAGGCATCCACATCTGAGTGACCATCAGATGTAAAGATCTGATGGCCCTCTTGGGAAACCATCCTATTAACCTTACCATCAATCTTCCAAGATGATGATCATTAGATTACTACTACTAGTACCATCATATCCCAAGAACTAATAGACTATTTGGTCCATTAACCAATGGACCCTTTGATCCATCAGCCAAAGGAAAGGCAGACTCCACTGAAGGTCATTGAGCCAAGCATCAAGAGTCGATAGCCTGACTGAACAGTCATTCCAAGACTATTAAGCATGCACTCAAGGCATGTTCCTAAACTTGTGGTGCAAGTAAAGGACCCAGTAATCGAAGTTATAATAGGACATATGAGCACGTGCCTATACCTGCTGGACCATCACTTTGTGGGCCAAAAGTTTAACTCCTTTGTGGTTTGATCTAGTTTACCTCCACCTTCTTTGCTTGTATTCTTCACTGAAAGAAGGAGGGCAACAAGGAGTTTCACCTTCATCACACTAGATCTAGACAGGGAGTACATGATCGTCGACCTTACCAGTTTCAGTCATTGTTGGGGTATCAACTATGTTCCTTTATATAGATCAATTACCCGATCCTCACTTCTTCCATTCCATTCTGACAGTCCCTCATGTCTATCCTTGTTTGTAAATCCATAGTTCTAATCACTACCATGAGTGACTAAACATCTAGCTTGGGTTGGGAGTAGCCACTAAGGCTATCCCAACATGTAAATACTTATGTCCATTGAATATATATTCTCTTAGAAAAGATTATATCCATAATCTTGGTATTAATGCTTGACTTGTATAATTATCTACGATCTTGTGATGTGTGATTGTTAGGGCCTTGAAAGAGTAGTAATAAACTTTTGTAAGTGTAATCGAGTGGTATCAATGTATCAAAATGTTGGAATGGTTAAGATAATGGTGACGTGATTTTATTGTGATTATTTGTTTTTCATCTCAACAGAGAGACAACCTCATAGTCTAGATCTATCCTAAGCTTGAGCGAGGAGGGAATAGACATAAATGATTATTGGTTGTAATCTTGCTAAGGATATACAATGGATGTGAGTATTGTATTTTGGTGAAAGAACTTAGATGGTGAAACCCAATCCAAGCTCCTGTCCACACTATTTACATCACTCATTGCTTGTACTTATTCCCTAATTTTACTTCTTTCTTTGTTTTACTTGTTTTACTTTGTTTGTGTGATTGGAGTGACATTAGTCCCTAAGGAACACCAATCTTAATCCTACTCTTTGATTGGTGTAACTGTTCCATGACTGTACATGGTTAACACATACCACTCCTTGTCCCTATTGATCGACCCTGATTTATTTCATTCAACCCCATATAATAGTTGTGGGGGCTTGAGTGTCGTCTTATCAATTTAAGAGTCCGACCATTCTAGATTGTCTCCTTTTTGGATGTGCGTTTTAGGTCAGTCAATACCATATATTATTTATCTTCATATTAAGAACAAAATTGTTTTTCAAAAAAGGATCATGATCTTTTTACTTCTTAGAGAAAGATTTTGGAGCACCCAATCCACGAGAATGTATGACATTTGAATTTTCAATAAACAAGTTATGTTTCATCTTTAAGAAATTCCATTTAACATATCAAAAATAGGACTTGTCTTTTTCTTTACTTCTCGTGTTTAGGAATGAATCCATGAGTACCATGATAATTAGAATATAAAATATTTCTATCTAAAAATTCAACCAAAGATAGGTTCAATGTTTTGCTTTCTTTTGCAATAGAATTGTTTTTAATTGTAAAAATCAAGCATTGTCTTGCATGATCTTCTTCGAGCATAGAAATTTTATCACGGAAAACAAATTTTCTTGAAGAATAACGTTATGATTGACATGAGCACAATAATAGGAATCTTTTCTATTAATGCAAAGAATTAATTTGGAAGAAAAAAAGCAACTTTTTTATGCCCGATTAGATCTAAACTTAAGGAATCAAGCATACTAGACAACAAGTTCTTATTCTTCTTATATACCAACATGTTCTATAAGATCAAAGTAGAGAGAGATAGGTATGTAAGAAACTTATTATCCAATTCAATAGTTTTGAAAATAATCCATTTGCATTGACTTCAAAAAAATTCACTAACAATTTTTTGATCAAACTATTTTTCAACTGAGAGGTTTCTCGGTCGAAGGCTTTTGTTGACTGAGAATAGTTCTGGAGAATCTTGAATTTTTTTCTTAACAATATATGTAAGAAATACATATGAATCAATTTTAAGTAATAGGTATGCAAATGGATATTTTCTTAAGTAAAGGATATCCAAGTGTACATCAAATTAGGTTGCGATAAGACAAATGTATTTTTTCAAGATTAAGCATATATCAAATCTGAACAAGTTAATGGCTCTAAGTTGGAACCCAATCTACATGAAAAAACAATGTACAAGATATTTCATTTCTCTTTCCATCACTTTGACTTTACAATTTTATTTTTTAATGCATATTTAATTCTAATATGTTTTTTAACCAAATAAACATGTAGAAAACTACTTTAACTGCCAGGTTTAAGATAGTAGAATTAAAGCCTTATTGTCAATAATTTGGTCAAAATGTATTTTGACCGAGTTACCTCTGGGCCAAGCTGTGATTCGATCGAGAGGTTGTCTTCCGCAAAAAGTATCCATTATAAACCAATTTAAATAGAATAAAAAATTATAGTTTATCCCCATTTATTTTAAAGAAGTTTGCAAAAAGTAACTGAACTTAATTGGGTGTGGGAGGGGGTGATCAGACCACTCACTGCTCATGTCCCTTGGGGCTTACATTGCCAGGGTGGGGTCACCAAAGTGGCTCCTCCTCAGGGGTGGTTCCCAAGTAAATAAAAAAAAAATAGTAACCAATTTCTTTTTCTTTTATTTTTTAACTTTGTTTGGAATAAGTTTAACAAGTTCCATAAGATCATTTTTTAATAAAGTAGAAGGGAATACCTCATCATCACTATCATTACCTTGAACTTCATCTTCATCATGTGCATGCACTTCTTCTTTTTCATGTGCTCCTATATGTGCTCCTTCTCTTCATTATTGCCTTCTTTAGGTTGACCTAGGAGGTAGTTTTCATGATGTAAAACTTTATCTTCACTCTTTTCAAAATATTTGCTTCTGGGATGAAGGTGACTTTAGTTCTAAGCATCTTGGAAACGTTTTATTCTTCACTGAAGTGCTTCCTTAAGGCACTCAAACTATTGATTACAAGAGGAAATCTAGCATTCATTGTAGAAATAGTCTCATCTTCTTGCATATGAAATAATTCTATCTTGTGATTAAACATGTTACTTTTAGTGCTCTTGACTGGTAAAGTATCTTCAAATGTAACCAAAAGTGTTCTATATATTTCATATGTAGTTTCACAAGAGGATATTATATCAAATTCTTCAAGAGATAAATGTGAACATAAGTTACTTATAGCTTTGGCATTGAGTGTAGACTTTCTTATCATTGGCTCATCTCATTCCTTATACTCTATTATAGGATGTTCATATGGGTGGATGACCATTTTCCAAATATTAACATCAATACCTTAAATGTAGACTTGCATATCTCACTTCAACTAATCGTAGTTGAATCCATTGAACATAGGTGGACGACTCACATAAGCTCCTTCAATCTTGAGTTCTCCCTATTGTTGTCCTCCATCTTCAAGGCCAGTTAAGGCTTCTTTAAGCCCTACCCTGATACTAATCGAAAGCTCTATAGGGGGGATTGATTGAGCTAAAGGAATTTATTTGCAACTCAAAACACAAACACGGTTAGTTGCAACTTGCTTAAAGAATTTGCGGAAGTAAAAAGCAAGTTCATGGACAAGAGATGCAAACCAAACGAAAACATGATTTAGAGTGGTTCCGTCAAATGATGTCAGTCTACTATATTTTTGTCTGCAATCAGGATTTTCAAACCATGTATTTTGTTGCTTTTATATACTGATACAAAATAGGTAAACATTGCCAGTGCCTTTTGTGGGTACCACATTTTTTGATGGGCCACTGGAAGGTCACCCTATATACTTCTTTGACGGACTTGGAAGAGCACCAAACCACCTCTTCATTGACTGACGTGGTAGATCACCGAACCACCTTTTCTTTGATAGACTTGTAAGAGCATCGTTCTTCACCTCTTCTTTAATGACTAGTAGAATAGCACAAGTTGAGAAGCCTCTTTTTTATCATAGGTTCCTAGACAACTATCACTCCAAGAAGTAATCTAAGAGTAATACACCAATGAACAAATAGATTGAAGAATGAAAGAAACAAAATTATCTCACAAAATATACAATCAAGTGCTATTAGACAAGTGATAATGATCTCTCCACATGGTTTAGGAAAATCTATACTTGGTGGAGAAGGATTCTAACATTGAGCTGAGGCTTATGCTAGATTGATGGCAACTTGAAGTGTAGAATATAAGCTCTTGAGAAAGATGGAAAGTATAAGTATGCTAAAATAAGTAGTGTTCTTAAATATTGTCAATTTGTTGTGCAATTGTTGTTTCCAAGTGTACTAAGACCACTCCTATATATAGGAAATGATAACAAGTGTCTAGGGAAACTGTGGGGAGTGTCTAGGACGTTCTAGGTGGTCAAATATATGTTAGTATGAAATTAGCTAGGTTGCAATGGATAATTTGATTGTTAATAAATTAATATTATGGAAATATTCTCAATCAACAAAAAATTCGAGAAAAATTGTCTCGATCAAGAAGTTTTGTCTATTGAGAGTGACTTGAGTGTGCAAATGCTTTCAACGGCTATGTGTAGGTCTATCTTCTTGGTCAACATAGTATAAGGGTTTATTGTCGAATGATAAAGTGTTCAACCGAATGTGTTCTGGTGGATAAAATCTTTGATCGAGACTAACTCAAAACTTGATGTAAGTAAACTTTCTTTCGGCTTCTGAGTCCTCAACTGAGCAGTGTTTCTGTCAACACTATCTTCAACGAAATGTGTCTTGGAGCACAAAGTTCTTTGATTGAGAAAAATCCCTTTGAGGTGTTATGCAAATTTTGAAAAATCCTTTCTAATGATTTTTATAATGAAATTGAAAACCCTACAAACATCATATGAGTGTGGGATAGGGATTTGGATAGGTTTCTAAAGATCATCACTTTTCCTTGCATCATATGTTTCAAGTTGTACAAAAACACACATGTACAATAATATTTATAGTACAACTATTCCTGCAAGAATTGAAACATTTAAATTTGCATAGTCTTTATTGTTGGATCTTGACTTAGTTTCTTGATAATATGAAATACTCAATGCACATATTAGTGACAAAATTTGAGACATATTTGCATCATTGAAATATGAGTGTGTCAGATCCAAAAAGGTAAAAGTCAATCCATTCTGCCATTGTCATACATCCCAATAGAGATAGCTGCCAATCAAACTTGTGGTAACTCCACAGTGTTCTAAATTATATGTGTCTCCATCAACTTCTCTATTAATTTCTTAGAATTCTAATATATTTAACCAATATGTAACTCGTGGAAAAAGACAAGCCAAATATAAAGCATTGAAAGATGACTCAGAACTGAGAGTCTAGCTTTCATCTTTGTATTGTGATCCATAGTTTTTTATCCTTCTTTCTATTTTTTGTAACTTTTGTCTTAACAAAAATTGTGGCCAATAAATCCTTATAATTGTATTTTTTTATGAGCATCTCTTTAGATAAGAAGAAATGTATATAGCCTATCCATGAACCCTAAAGATAGAGAAGATCCTTCATGACCACAAAAGAGGAGGGCCACATTGTATCCTTTTATTTTTACGCCATTAAAAGTAGGTAATAATGCTTAGCCTCAAGAGAGTTGTTTTCCATCAAATCTACATGTCGTGTATTGCACTTGCTAGAGAATTGATAACTGGTAATCTTGGCAACTGATTTAGTAGAATCTGATTTTTTATATACATTTGTTATATGTGAAGAAGAGGATTGATTGGGAAGTTGAAGCTCTGATATGGATGTGGATCCTCACATCACCATCATCTCCCATGGGTTTCTAATAAATCTATATAGTTCAACTTTTACAAATTTTCTTAGCATATATCTGGTCATAGTTGTTAATTCAAACCAATTTCATCTTTACAAAAAGATGTTAATACAAAGCTGACATCATTTTACTGTTCTTTTCAAAATTCAGCAAATGGCCCAACTCTAGTAAATCTGATCTCGTACGCTTATGAGAGCCAATGTTGTATGTTAGCTTTATAAATTAGAAACTTAGTGTGTAACCTTTACAGGAAACATATCATATTTAATGACCATGCATGCTTGTATTCAATCGATACACACCATGTTATCCATGTCATGTCAGATACGCAACACCTCTTGAATATGGCAGACGCAACCAATTGCTGGTATGAGGGAGTGGGTATGTTTGGGGATAAGGATTATCCCACTTACATGATTCCCTACTACTACTCATACCTTGGTATTTTTGGGGATGTTCTACGTGAGTTGTTTTCTTCCGTATTTTTCATGGTATTTAGGGGAGTGGAACAATCTATTGATTTCTTTAAAAAACCTAAAATTCATTGTTTGCTGTAAAAATAAGTGATGCAGGTACGTACAAAGCTATTGGAAATGTAAAATAGGAATAATGAAAAAAATTAATGTTGCTCCCTATAAACATCTAACTAATGAAATTTTTATTTTGACCAACATGAATGATAAAAAAATTGTAAGACCTCACGCAGTTGATAGACATCATAGTCAATAATTTGGTCATTGTCATCCATTGAAAGGTTGTATACAGGTGCCCAGTGGTTTTCATCTTTTTCACTATTATAGTTTTGCAAATTTATTGCTTTTATTTAGAGGATTTCCAAAAAATATTATCAAGAATAAAACAAAATGTAGGAAAAAATAAAAGAGAAAAAGGACACAAGCAAGCCTCATCAATTATGAGGGAAAAGTGATTTGAAGGTTATGATAGAGGGAGACATTGAAGGGCGGTGTGTCACCTTTAATATAAAGAAAGAAGTCATATATGACCATTATGACCTCTTGGTGAGCATGTTAAAGGAACTAGCCCCTATTTTTCCTAGATAACAAATCAATTTCATTTGTATCCCCTATCATAATGACCTGATAACCTGAAATAAAAAGGGATAATGTTGATTTGTGGGACATACCTTATATGTGTAAACTACCAATGATCCTTGGTGATACGGCACATGATAAAAAACTAACTGTTCTAGTCCTCATCTCAATCACTCATCCTATGACATGCGATCGTACACTCTTGAAGAGGGCAAACAACAAAGTCAAATACTTATTGATTAAAGATCGAATGCAAAAATAAAGACCTAGCCAAGAGTTTTGAACACCCTATCAAATGTGAATCAAAAAGTGATCATTGGGGAATAAAAAACGTGATCAACAAGTAAAAAATTCAATCATGGGATTAATCACTCAACCTACAGCCTAAGGTTGTACATCTAAAAGTGGCATGTGCCAAGAAAACACCCTCATCAATACATTCTTTGATTAAAAGAAGAATAAGAATATTGTGAGATGTGCAAGTGGTACCTCCTTTAAAATTTCCTAAAAGAAAACAAAACAAACCTCTTCCACTCATATGTGTTATATGTGTAAGTGCATTCTTCCATAGTCGAAAAGGTGAAGTTTGTGTCCAATCTCAGCAAGACAAGATGATCACAACTAACTCATACAAAGCTACAGGCTCCAAGTTATTGAAAGTAGTTAGACTACTCCAAGTACATTTAGTCTGATAAAAGAAGTGCTTCCAAACTCATAAGAAATCTAATCAAGGTTCCTTCTGAATACACAACTCTAGAAATCACCATTTTCGAATGAACCCAAACTCTCTTCCTTCCACTTAGATTTGAAATGAATATAGTCTAGATTGGAGTCAAGAGTTTACTAAGAACTAGGATATAGAAATTCAATGGTGTCAAACTCAACTCTGCATGCTGTGAAGAACTCTGATGTAGAAGAATTCTAGTCTTGAATTTGTCATCTTTTCCTCAAAATTTCACTTGAGAACCATAAAATAGACTCTTATACTCTTTGTTGGGAGTCTGCATCATAAATAGGATCCTTTCACCAACATTCTCAAGGTTCAAAACTATGCATCCATTTCCACTCTACCCTGCACTCCTCATCCACCCTTTTTCCAGTGACAATATGACTTTTTCATAAACACCTTGACAGTATATCCTACAACTTCAATCCACCACTACCACACATCTTCCCAGAGATAGCTACTAGTTAAACTTGTGGTAACACCACAATTTTTGTAGGATTGTACATGATTCCATCATCTCCATCATTAGGATCCTATAATTCTACTCTCCTCGACAACTAATAGTTAGTGGCAAAAGTTGAGCTAAATATATGTAAGTGTATGCTGACTCAGAACTGCATGGCTAGTTTATGTCTCTAGGTTGTGCTCGCTATATATCAATAGTTCTTTTAGGTTTGTTATAAGTTTTGTTTCAATATTAAATTCAACTATAGTCTCTTTCCAACTATGTTTCTTTATTGAATGTCATTTTAGACAATTTCAACTATAGTCTCTTTCCAACTATGTTTCTTTATCAAATGTCATTTTAGACAATTATCATTGGTTGTCATCTAACGTTGAACCTTAGTTTAAGAGAAGATTCATATCAGCTCTAAAAGTGGAGCAACACATCAAATACTTTGGTTTTCAAGCCATAATGTTTAGGTATTGATGTTTATCCCCAAGATAGGTGTTAATCATTAAATCTACATGTGCTTCACTTCTACTAAATACATGATTCAATAAGGGTGACAATGACAAATTTGATTGAGTAGAATCCAATTTATGTGTTTTTTATTGTCTTTGGAGATTTAAAAGAGAACTTAGTAAGTACAAGACTCTGATTTGTATGCTTATCTCCACATCACCATCATCTATTATGGGTTTTGAATCGACCTATCTAGTCTAGATTTTACTACTTTTCTAAGTGAAGATCTAGTTGTAATTTTAAGTCCAAATTGTTTTCATCATTAAATCTAGTATCTAGTATAAATTTGATAGAAGTATTCGAAACTATTTGAGATTTAGTGAATGACCAACTCC
Organism: Alisma plantago-aquatica; assembly: GCA_963693085.1. Taxonomy (NCBI): domain Eukaryota; kingdom Viridiplantae; phylum Streptophyta; class Magnoliopsida; order Alismatales; family Alismataceae; genus Alisma; species Alisma plantago-aquatica. The sequence continues at coordinate 51,734,820 of OY856412.1, forward strand.
ACTACAACTAACCTTGTACATTGGTGATAGTCAATGATGCATGATATGTTTATAAATTTAAAAATAACCTACAATAGCCAGGTGAAGTGACTCATATTTGATGAGATAAAAAAATTATATTCAATCGAATACAACCATTTTCTCACAATGATATCACATACAACATCTGTTTATCATGGTGTATTCAATCAATAATTACCATGAGGGTGGGCTTATTTAAGAAGGAGGATTATTTCACTTACATTGTGTCACTATCGCTATTGATACCATAGTGTTGTTGGGTTGTCGAGTGTGAATTTTATTGATTGATACTAGTAATAGTAAGTAGATGATAGTGTAGATTCCAATGTGATGATTATTCAAAACCCAATTCATCTTTTGATACAATAATATAGTAATGTGGCAGTGTTTAAAATCATCATGAATTTGGATGAGGAACAGTGCAAAAACATTAATGTTTTTTACTATAAGCATTCAACTAAATCAAAAATAATACAAAATGAAATCCCTCAAATTTGTAAACTATGTATGATCATTCGGAGTTAGGCCACATGATCACCAAGTAACAGAACCAATCATGAGCTCAATCATAACTCCTATAGAGTGGGTCTTCAATAAAGAAATGTACTCATCACCGATAAAGAAATCATAACTCCTATAGAGTGGGTTAGACCAAAAAAGAAAGACCTTGCAAGGCATGTGGGACACCCTTTCAGGCACATGATCTCCAATTAATGGTTTGAATCATGTGCCTAATAACTCATCCTTAAAATAATCATCAATAAAATCTTAAGGTTATTGAAGAAAAAATCTTGTTGTATGCACGAGCAGTACATGCCCATAAAAAAGTAAAAAAGAAAACAAAATCACCTCATCAAGATCATCAAGGATTATGATATGGATTCTCCATTGGAGTCACCATTATGGTTTTGATGCTTGCGAAATGAAGTGGTGGAGGCCAGTGGAAAGATCAAGAAGATAAAGTGTCCACCATGTTTATATGGGATAAAAGGAGTAAAACTAATAAACATTTCAAAAGATTGGGTGGATAAGGAAAACAAAAAATACCAAAAAAATGGTAAGGAATTAAAATATTCATGGGGAAGGTGTTAGTTACGCCAATGTTCCCTCAAGGTATCCTAAATCCTAACAAGGATATGGAGTTTTGTTTTCCTTTAAAGTGGCTTGTGTATGCAAGATATAGTGAAGTAAATGATAGAAACATCACCTACAAATTATATGTTAGAGAAATAAGATTTATATAAATGATCATTTACTGTGGATGCTCATATCCAAACACCACACATGGTTTGGAAAGAAGGGAAAAAGTGAGAAGGACAAGATTCCAGATATCAAAATAACATCATACAAAAATTTTCCTTGGTATTTAAATTTTGTTGGTGATCATAAACCCTTAGTGCACATCTCGTTACACCAATGAGGGGTTGGAAAAGTGGAAGGGATATAAGGAATCACATTAATGGTCCACATGTCTTCCTTACATGACTACTTTTGGAAAGGAAAGGAACCCCTTATTCTGTCAAGTAACGAGAAACATTTATACTCCTCCTTCTCCCCCTTAATGGATTGATTACTCTCATATTATCCTTTTCAACCTTAAAATGTGTAACCTTTCTCTTGCTTGATATTTCTAAAATTTTATCCCTTATACATAATAATACAGAGATCTCAGGCTTCTAAACCACACTAGTGTATAATATTTTATGCCAATGTGAGGCAATGAGGGAAGGCAGACCGATCCACAACCTCCATAGGGCATTTGCTCGGGCTCTAGTTCACATGAGGTGATGAGGAGAGGCAAACCAAATGGACGTCTCCCAAGTATCTAGGGCATGACCCCATAAAATTCTAATGAATTAGCCTAAGCTACTAACTGGCAATGGATATCACTACAAAAAAAAGATGATTTAACTACAATTATTCTAACTACATATATTATGTTTGTCGTTAAAGACTACCTTTCCCTATAAATTATAAACATGTAAATAAAGCAAACGTAGTTAATTGTATTAGCTACAAAATTAGTTACATATCATAGTGACTACAAAATAATGCTCATTCCTAACTCATCTCCCCCTCACTCCCCGTCCCTCCAAATAACCAAAATACTTGAAATATTCAAAATTTTCGCACATTACCCTCTGTTGGCGCGGTATCAAGCAGAGCGCTAGCATCTCCCTCGGTAGTTCCACCCCCACTTATCACGCATGTTCTTCCTCCCTCACTCTTCTCCCCTACAAAAGCTACCCATATGATAGCCCTCTCCCTGTCTCTCCCTCTTCTCCCTACCAATACCCACCCACCTCCTCTGTAACGACCCCACCTTCTGATAACCCCCAATTAAGGGAGACCGAGAGGTTGGTGCCGTTATTAATTTCCGGATCAAGGTTCAGCAATTAATTGATAGTAATTATTAAATTCTACTAGAGTAAACTGAAAAGCTGTAATAAATAAAATTTTTGCATACCTTTGAAAATTTTGGATTTCTAACCTTCTATCCAGAACTGGAACTAACTAACTAATCCTCCTTTGGTTTTTAATTCATGTACTTCACAATATGGCAGTTTACTGTTTGTCCTTTTTGTTTGTACCTAAAATGCCGACAAACAAAAAGTCGGTCAGCCAAAGCTGGTATGTGGGGGATACAAATAGTGTGCAACTATATTAACAATGTAATCAGTCAATAATTCATTTAACAACCACTTTTACGTTTTCAGCCATACTACTCAATCCTTACCTATCCCCTAACTATGTACTGCCTTGCATGCTACCTCTCTTTAGGTAGTTCCTTACCCCCATGGTCCTACCTTATAGGTAGCCAATACATAGGGTATAGAGTCGCATGGCACTACCCAAGAAGTAGCCCAATATCTAACTCCATGTGACTTGATGGACCTACCCCATTAGTAGCCATATACTAAGTCAACTAATGAGTCACAGAGGGGACTGGGATCTGAGCTAGTACGCACATAACTTAGGTGATAGTCATATCCACATTATAGTTTGCATGAATTAAAATCATCCAATAATTAATTCATGTCATCGATGAAAACCTCAGTAAACCTCGGAAAACATAACCAGATATATTCATAAGTGTAACCACATACCTTCTTTTTGCAGATTTGAATACACAATCAAGTATGAAGAGAGAGAATATCCAAGTAGGCAAGCAAATTGCACAGAAACCCTGAAATAAACATTCCAACTATATTTTATCAAAACTTATTCAATTCCATCTTATTCCTTAGGGTTTCTATTCCAATATTTAGGGTTTCCTCGGAAATTAGGGTTTTGCTTTCATTCTTAGTCATCATGAACCCTAATTCATCAAAATCACTTAAAACCCCTAAATACTCTCTTTTTAATATTCCTAACAGTCTTAGGACCATTATTTAGTAATTTACCTCCTTAATACACAAATAATCATGGGTTTCTTTTTCCTTTTCCCTAAATTAGAGTTTCCATGTACCTTATCATTCATTTATAAACATAAACCCTAATTTAGCCATCTTTATATTCAAAACGAATGAAAACTTTATATTATTAATTAACAGGTTGATAATCATCAAATTAACCCATTAAGCTACAAAGAATCATCCTTTATGTATCATTAGGGTTTCTAATTAATTTGAAATGCATTTTACTAGCAAATTAAAGTACTTTTGCAAAAAGAACTAGAATCAGGTTACACAATCATTTTTATTAGATTCCTTTCATTTTTCTACACAACTTTCATATATAAAGTTTCTCCATTGGATAAGCCTAGCGTTTTCTATTAATTTTGCAAGGAAAAGCCATTTTCTGTAATTTCAGTCAGAGAAGGAAATACCTAGATCATTGGATCGGTGTACCGCGGTCCACAGGTCGATCTGACGCTCCGCAAGCACCGGCTCCACTCACTTGATCACATGCGCATTCGTTGGCGAGTGATCGTCGGATGCTTCTGGGTTCACGATGGACCCCTGATCCAACGACTCACGTCGTTGCGCTCCCCTCAGCGGGCTAAGGTGCACGCTTCCTCCAAAGATCGTTAGATCTCGTCTCGGCCCACCGTGCTCCATGATCCGACGACACCTGCTCGTCGTCTCCTTCATCTTTCTAAAAAGAACGTGTGGCGGTGCCGCGTCTGTAGCTCGTCGGAGCAAGTGGAATCACGAGAGGGAGGGGTTGCTAGAGTCTAGGGATCTGCCGCCAAGGTTCGTGAGGGAGAGAGAGACCTCATGAGGGTCTATTTATAGGCTAGGAGGGTCTCTTCTAGGATTTGCGATCTCGCCGACAAAGCTTGCTCCAGCCCAATTGGGCATTTTGGGTATACGCCACAAAAGTTGGCAAAACCTGGGTCTAGACTCTTCGCCAAGGTCTCCCGAACTTAATGGGACACAAATCCTAAGTGCACATGCACTGTAAAGATCGGAAAAATGAGGGGAATATCCCCCGGTCTGCTCTGTGTCTGTGTCCCTCTAGGACTCTTGACGATGAGTAGCGTGTGTTGGATCAAGATCCAATGGCCCTCGTCTCGCCCGCTTTTGCAAAAGGAAAATCAATTTCCTAAAATTCGAATTATCTTCTCAAATTAATGATAACTTGGGAAAACCATAACACCCAATTCTTAACTCCGTTTTTATTAAAATTTTGAGGGAAACTCTTTTATGTTTTTATCTCTCAGCCTACAAAATTTGAGATAATTATATCAATTAAATCGTTCCTTTTCATTGGTTGCAAGAAAACACCTTTTTATTCATATTTTCCACATATTCTTTATTTCCCTTGCTTTTATTTAATTATCCTGAGTTCCTTGAAACCCAAGGAACCTTTATAACATGAAATCCTATTATGGGAAATTATCTTTTAACCTTTTAATCATCTTTTATCCATTTTCTTATATTTCCATTATCCCATTGAAGTCCTTTTTCCTTTCTTTTTCATTTTCTTTCAATTGGGCTTAATGGCCAATAAGGCCCATCAAGAAAGCATGCAAGGCCATTATACACGAAATTCATTCAAATCAAACCATGAAATCAAACATTGATCTTATTTATCTTTTAAAGGAGATTCATAAATCTCATTACATGTTTTGGAAAATGAGGTTATAACATCCTCCCCTCCTTATAGGAATTTTGCCCTCAAAATTCGACAATTAAGAAAACAAATCATGATATGCTTTTTCCATGTCCGTCTTCAGCTCCCATGTGGCCTCATCCTCCCCATGGTGCTTCCAAAGAACCTTTACCATCTCTATATTCTTATTTCTGAGCTCTTTTACCTTGGTATCTAGAATCCTCAAAGGCAACTCAGGATAAGACAACTTTCCTTGAAGCTCAATAGGTTCAATGCTCAGCACATGGCTTGGATCTTGCACATATCGCTTCAGATTGGACACGTGAAACACATCATGCATCATACTGTATTGAGGGGGTAATGCCAAATGATATGCGACTTCACCAATCCGTTCTAACACTTCAAACGGACCCACGTATCGGGGACTCAACTTTCCTCTATTTTTAGCTATAGCTCGGAGCGGTCGGATTTTCAGAAAAACATGTTCTCCCACAGCGAAATGCACATCAGTCCGCTTCGCATCACCATACGACTTCTGTCGGTCCTAGGCTCTCTTTAACCTTTGCCTGATCAAAGCGAATTTATCAGCATACACTTGGAGTTCATCTGACCTCAATAAGGTCCTTTCACCAACATCATCCCAGTAAAGTGGTGACCGACATGGTCTTCCATATAGAGCCTCATATGGAGGCATCCCGATACTGGCTTGGTAACTATTGTTGTAGGCAAACTCAGCTAAAGGTAGGTATTGCTCCCATGATCCACCCCAGTCGAGCACACAAGCTCTAAGCAGATCTTCTAAGGTCTGAATCGTCCTTTCTGACTGACCATCTGTCTGGGGGTGATAAGCGGTACTAAACTTCAACCTTGTACCTAGTTCCTCTTGCAGCTGCTTCCACAACTTAGAAGTAAACTTTGGGTCTCTGTCCAAGATGATGGAATCGGGTACGCCATGCAAGCGTACTATCTCTCTGATATATAGCTCAGCTAAGTCCGACACCTTGGCGGTGGTTTTTAGGGCAAGGAAGTGTGCTGACTTGGTAAGGAGATCCACCACCACCCATATCGCATCATGACCTCTCTTGGTCCGGGGTAGACCCACCACAAAATCCATGGTGATCTGCTCCCATTTCCATTCTGGAATCTCTATAGACTGTAAAAGTCCGCCGGGTCGTTGGTGTTCAGCCTTCACCATTTGGCACGTAAGACAACTGGCTACATAAGTTGTAATGTCTCTCTTCATTCTTGGCCACCAGAAAAACCTCTGCATGTCCTTAAACATCTTAGTAGTTCCTGGGTGTACCGTGTACTTAGAACAATGAGCCTCTTGTAGGATACGTTCCTTCAACGGTGAATCTTCAGGAACCCATATGTGATTCTCAAATCGGATTCCTCCATCTATTCCCAATGAAAGACGGGTCTGAGGCTTCTGCATCAAGCCTTTCATCTTGTCAAGTCCTCCACTGGCCAACTCTGCTGTGACAATCTCACTCAATAACTCAGACTGTATCTGGATATTGGCCAATCAAACTCGATCATCTAACAGTTGAGGTGACCATTCTACCAGCTCTTCTAAGCTCTTCCACTGTCTGGACAACACAACTGCACACCTTAGCTATTTCTGACTCAAAGCATCGGCTACGACATTCGCCTTTCCTGGATGATAGGCAATGGTGAAGTCATAATCCTTCATTTACTCCATCCATCGTCATTGTCATAAGTTCAAGTCTTTTTGCGTTAGTAGATACTTCAGGCTCTTATGGTCGGTGAAGATCTCAAAAGTGGCAGCATACAGGTAATGCCGCCAAATCTTCAAGGAATGGATGATAGCAGCTAACTCCAGGTCGTGGGTCGGGTAATTCACCTCGTTGGGCTTGAGTTGTCGGGAGGCATATGCAACCACATGCCGATTTTGTTCCAACGCACAGCCAAGTCCCATCTTGGATGCATCGGTGAAAATCATGAAACCCTCATTGCCTGATGGTAGAGTCAAAACTGGTGCAGTGGTCAGCTTCTTTTTCAGCTCCTGAAAATGAGCCTCACAAACATCGGACCACACAAACTTCACCTCCTTCCGGGTCAACATAGTCAAAGGCAAGGCAGTCTTTGAGAAGTCCGCGATGAAGCGCCGATAATATCCTGCTAACCCCAAGAAGCTCCTGATCTCGGAGGGGTTCTTTGGTGCAGGCCAGTCTCGTACTGCCGACACTTTAGCTGGATCTACGGCGATCGTTCCTCCTGAGATGATGTGTCCAAGGAACATGACTCGGTCTATCCAAAACTCGCATTTAGAGAACTTCCCATAGAACTTTTGCTTTCTTAAGATATCAAGGACTTTACTTAGGTGGTATCACTGTTGATCTACGTCATCCGAATAAACCAGTATGTCATATATGAACACTATGACAAACGAGTCAAGGAAGGGTTGAAACACACTGTTCATAAGGTTCATGAACACACTAGGTGCATTGGACAACCCAAAAGGCATAACCACGAATTCATAGTGGCCATACCGGGTTCTAAAAGCTATTTTTGGGATGTCCTCACTCTTGACCCTCAACTGGTGGTAACCCGACCTCAAGTTGATCTTGGAAAAGACTCGAGCCGACTTCAACTGGTCAAACAAGTCATCTATCTGGGGTAAAGGGTATTTGTTCTTAATGGTAGCCTGGTTGATCATCCGGTAGTCTATGCACATTCAGAGCGAACCATCCTTTTTCTTTACAAAAAGAACCGACGCTCCCCATGGTGATGTGCTAGGGCAGATAAAACCCTTATCCAAAAATTCCTACAATTGCTTCTTTAGCTCAAGCAATTCAGCAGGGGCCATCCTATAGGGTGCTCGGGAAATAGGGTTTGTACCAGGGGCTAGCTCTATGGAGAAATCTACCTCTCTTTCAGGGGGAATTCTAGGTAGATCATCTGGGAAAACATCTGCATAGCCCTTAACTACCTCTATTTCTTCTAAGGGTTGCACTTTGGATTCTGGCTCGGTGACTACTGCTAGGAAAGCTCGACACCCTTTACTCACCATCCGCTCTGCTTTAACGGCTGACACATATGGGCTGGTGGTGGCATCCTTCCTACCCCTAATGACAAAACGTGGTTGACCTGGTCTCTTGATGATCACTTTCTTCTCTCTACAGTCGATATTGGCCCTATATGTATAAAGCCAATCCATGCCAATGATTATGTCAAAATCGTTCATTTCAAGAAGGATAAAGTCTGTAGGAAAATCATGATCTCGATATTTCACAGATACCACCGGGGTTTTCAAAAGGGAAGTGAAGATTCTACCACTCGGGGTTGTAACATCTAAGACATACCCTAAATCGTTGATATCCAAACATAGCACAATTGCAAGATTTCTCAAAATGAAAGTATTAGTAGATCCAGAGTCAAACAAAGCTTTCACATTATGTCCCATAACTTCAAGCATGCCTACATTATTGTTCACCATGCATTAGACCATTACATGCTTAACTTTAAAACATAAAAGAAAACTCTAAGGGTTATTACCCTCGATCAACCGATTAGCATTAACTTGAGCCTCCTCATTGTCAATGGCAAACACTCGAGCTTGTCTTCTCTCTCCAGCAGGTGGGGCTGCAGCTATAGGTGGTGCTGCCACAGGTGGAGCTGCTACTGGTGGGGCTGCTACCTATCCTGGTCCTCTTGGATTTGGAAGAGGGCAAATAGCTTGGAGATGCCCTTCTTGGTGGCATCGGTAGCATACCTTCTTCTTGTTGCGGCACTCACTGGCATGCCACCTCCTGCAGGTGCGGCATCGAGGTCGGTTGTTCTCTTGACGGGGCTTCCCTTTTCCTCCATGTCTTCCTTTATCATGATGACGTCCTGGACCCTTCTTGTAGTTGTTTCTCGGGCCTTGGACTCCTTCAGTGAAACCCAAATACCCCTTGGGTGGAGCCTGGGTAGGCATCACGGTCCTCTCCATGTCTAAAGTAGTGTTGTATGCCTCAGCGAAGGTTTTGGGTTTACTTGCCATCACATGGGGCTTGATGGTAGGGTGAAGACGTTCCACGAAGTGGTCCACCCTCCTTTCTTCATCCATCATGTGTCAAAAATGTTCCAGGAGGCGGAACCTACAACCAAAGTCCACAACTGAAGAGCTTCCTTGTGTCATGCTAGTGAACTCTCTTACTTTCTCCTTCTTTGCTGAGACGGGGAGGAATCTGGCGGTGAAGATGGTCTTGAAGTCAGTCCATGCCATTGGTTCCTCAATTAGGTCTCTTTTCATGATATGGTTCTCCCACCATATCTTGGCTGCACCTTCCAAAAGCTGAGTAGCAAACAAGACCTTCTTATTCGGTTGTACTTCGAGCATACGAAACCCATTCTCGACTGCAAGCAGCCAAGCTTCAGCCTTGTCGACTACTTCAGACTTGTCTTCTCCCCAGAACTTCTCAACATTCAACTTGACGAAGTCCAGAATGGTGGCTCCCAGTCGAGGTCGAACTAGAAGTGGCTCACCATTCTCATTCCTTGTCATGTCACTAAGAGCCAGTGCACGGATAGCCTCAGTCAGTTGCTTTTGTTGTTCCATCCAAACAGCGTATGTGGTGTGAATCACCATGGCTGGTTCTGGACCACCAGGTTGGTCCTCCTCCATTTGGGCTTCCTCTTCATACACCCGGTGTTCTTCATATTTTGGTCCTCCTCCTTGTTCTAGGTTAATGTCGGGCATTGGTTCAGGGTTGGGGGCCTCGTGCACAACTTCTTCAGGCATCTTTCTCTTCTTAGAGGTCTCTCCACCATGATTCCGCTTCCTCTTTTCAGAAGACCCATTCTCTTTACGGGGTGGCCCACCTCCGCTGGTGGAGAAAGGGATTGCCACAACCTTTGTACGTGCCATCTACATAAGCATAACAAACAGACCTTTAGTTTGTCATTAAACTAATTATACCACATAAGCATGATATCTCATTACGTATCTTTTATTAATTTGATGGAGGATTCCTTAATCCTTAACTTACTTGCCCATACCACATGAGGGTGAGGAAGAGGGAGAAACCCTAACTCTTAAAGTCCTTAATAGAATTTGTGATGAGAAGGGATGAATAAGATGAGAAAGTCCTAAAGGTGTCTTATTTCGATTCAAATCCTAGGACATCGGCCAGGCAGTCACACATTCCGGGAGTCCTCGTATTCCGACTAGTGGTGCGGAGGAAAATTTTTCCAGCCCCCGGAAGTGATCCTTTTCTGGACACCTCAGTCTTTCAGAAAATCCTCTAATAACTCCCTTGGCTTCTACAGAGTTCGTAAAATTTAATAATTATTAACAATTAAGTGGAGAACCTTGGCTCTGATACCAAATTTAACGACCCCACCTTCCGATAACCCCCAATTAAGGGAGACCGAGAGGTTGGTGCCGTTATTAATTTCCGGATCAAGGTTCAGTAATTAATTGATAGCAATTATTAAATTATACTAGACTAAACTGAAAAGCTGTAATAAATAAGAAATTTGCATACCTTTGAAAATTTTGGATTTCTAACCTTCTATCCAGATCTGGAACTAACTAACTAATCCTCCTTTGGTTTTTAATTCATGTACTTCACAATATGGCAGTTTACTGTTTGTCCTTTTTGTTTGTACCTAAAACGCTGACAAACAAAACGTCGCTCAGCCAAAGCTGGTATGTGGGGGATACAAATAGTGTGCAACTATATTAATAATGTAATCAGTCAATTATTCATTTAACAACCAATTTTACGTTTTAAGCCATACTACTCAATCCTTACCTATCCCCTAACTTTGTATTGTCCTTGCATGCTACCTCTATTTAGGTAGTTCCTTACCCCCATGGTCCTATCTTATAGGTAGCCAATACATAGGGTATAGAGTCGCATGGCACTACCCAAGAAGTAGCCCAATATCTAACTCCATGTGACTTGATGGACCTACCCCATTGGTAGCCATATACTAAGTCAACTAATGAGTCACAGAGGAGACCGGGATCTGAGCTAGTAGGCACATAACTTAGGTGATAGTCATATCCACATTATAGTTTGCATGAATTAAAATCATCCAATAATTAATTCATGTCATCGATGAAAACCTCGGTAAACCTCGAAAAACATAACCCGATATATTCATAAGCGTAACCACATACCTTCGTATTGCAGATTTGAATACACAATCAAGTATGAAGAGAGAGAATATCCAAGTAGGCAAGCAAATTGCACAGAAACCCTAAAATAAACATTCCAACTATATTTTATCAAAACTTATTCAATTCCATCTTATTCCTTAGGGTTTCTATTCCAATATTTAGGGTTTCCTCAGAAATTAGGGTTTTGCTTTCATTCTTAGTCATCATGAACCCTAATTCATCAAAATCACTTAAAACCCCTAAATACTCTCCTTTTAATATTCCTAACAGTCTTAGGACCATTATTTAGTAATTTACCTCCTTAATTCACAAATAATCATGGGTTTCTTTTTCCTTTTCCCTAAATTAGTGTTTCCATGTACCTTATCATTCATTTATAGACATAAACCCTAATTTAGCCATCTTTATATTCAAAACGAATGAAAACTTTATATTATTAATTAACAGGTTGATAATAATCAAATTAACCCATTAAGCTACAAAGAATCATCCTTTATGTATCATTAGGGTTTCTAATTAATTTGAAATGCATTTTACTAGCAAATTAAAGTACTTTTGCAAAACGAACTAGAATCAGGTTACACAATCATTTTTATTAGATTCCCTGCATTTTTCTACACAACTTTCATATATAAAGTGTCTCCATTGGATAATCCTAGCGTTTTCTATTAATTTTGCAAGGAAAAGCCATTTTCTGTACTTTCAGTCAGAGAAGGAAATACCTAGATCATTGGATCGGTGCGCCACGGTCCACAGGTCGATCTGACGCTCCACAAGCACCAACTCCACTCACTTGATCACGCGCGCAGTCGTTGGCGAGTGATCGTCGGATGCTTCTGGGTTCACGATGGACCCATGATCCAACGACTCATGTCATTGCGCTCCCCTCAGCGGGCTAAGGTGTGTGCTTCCTCCTGAGATCGTTAGATCTCGTCTCGGCCCACCGTGCTCCACAATCCAACGACACCTGCTCGTCGTCTCCTTCATCTTTCTAAAAAAAACGTGTGGTGGCGCCGCATCTGTAGCTCGTCGGAGCAAGTGGAATCACGAGAGGGAGGGGTTGCTAGAGTCTAGGGATTTGCCGCCAAGGTTCGTGACGGAGAGAGAGACCTCATGAGGGTCTATTTATAGGCTAGGAGGGTCTCTTCTAGGGTTTGCGATCCCGCTGACAAAGCTTGCTCCAGCCCAATTGGGCGTTTTGGGTATACGCCACAAAAGTTGGCAAAACCTGGGTCTAGACTCTTCGCCAAGGTCTCCCGAACCTAATGGGACACAAATCCTGAGTGCACATGCATTGTAAAGATCGGAAAAACGAGGGGAATATCCCTCTGTCTGCTCTGAGTCTGTGTCCCTCTGGGAATCTTGACGATGAGTGGCGTGCATTGGATCAAGATCCAACGGCCCTCGTCTCGCCCACTTTTGCAAAAGGAAAATCAATTTCCAAAAATTCGAATTATCTTCTCAAATTAATGATAACTTGGACAAACCATAACTCCCAATTCTTAACTCCGTTTTTATTCAAATTTTGAGGGAAACTCTTTTATGTTTTTATCTCTCATCCTGCAAAATTTGAGATAATTATATAAATTAAACCGTTCCTTTTCTTTGGTTGCAAGAAAACACCTTTTTATTCATATTTTCCACATATTCTTTATTTCCCTTGCTTTTATTTAATTATCCTGAGTTCCTTGAACCCCAAGGAACCTTTATAACACGAAATCCTATTCTGGGAAATTATCTTTTAACATTTTAATCATCTTTTATCCATTTTCTTATATTTCCATTATCCCATTGAAGTCCTTTTTCCTTTCTTTTTCATTTTCTTTCAATTGGGCTTAATGGCCAATAAGGCCCATCAAGAAAGCATGCAAGGCCATTATACACGAAATTCATTCAAATCAAACCATGAAATCAAACATTGATCTTATTTATCTTTTAAAGGAGATTCATAAATTTCACTACATGTTTTGGAAAATGAGGTTATAACATCCTCCTTACATTAGCGCTCGACCTCAAGGACCGCCGGAGAAGAGGCAATGATCGAGGATAATGAAAGGTGGTGAGCAGACGCACGAGATGGCAGGGAAAAACTCAGGTATACTTCGACTCCTCTAATTCCTGTATTTATGTTTCTCATACCTACCAAATCACATAGAGTATGAAAACATAACCTTCTCTTCCCCTGCTGGAACCTCCATTCCCCATTTTCGAGAATATGATGAAGATCGCCACTAAGTGTGTGAGAAAGAACAATGCATAATTGAAATTGCTTCATTCCCAACCTACCTATCACTCCAAGCCTCCATTATAATCTAAATCTCATGTTGGAATCTAGTTTGTGAACTGGCATTATTGCCTTTCTACTAAAGAAAGCCCTTAATAAGAACACTGATTGATCGTATTCAGGCTACTGATGTAACAATTTTGATAGGACTATTTCATCTTCCTATATTCAGTTGACTTTTTATCAGGAATTTTACTGATTATCACTAGAAAGATACTACTAGAATGTAAAGAATTCGTTTGGTTTAGTACAACAGAATACCTTACAAAACACACCAAAATCAATGTGAAAAGAAGGCCTTCATGAAAAGGTAGTATTCCTGTTACATCGATCAATTAAAATTAATTATAGTGGTTGTTTATTGTATGTTCAAGAAGTGAAAAACATGTTCTGTTTTTCATATCAACTAAATTCACGGTTCAACTCTCATATGCCTAAACTATTAGGAATGTGAATCTATAATGCCATGAAGTCGTTCTAGACAAATATCTCTATTGTCTCAGGCTAGAGATCTTGCTGCATTCATTTCTACAGGAAGTTGGAATTGATAATGGAAGTAAAAGCATATTCATACATGTGTTACAAAAGTTTTAGTTCAAAGATCTTTTTTCCATATAGTCAGTGACATTTCTGACTTGAAAATTCAATAAAAATGAATTACATCATGCTAATTGGACATTGACACCTAAAAGTGTAGATCTGTTAATTTTCTCAAGCAACGTCTAACTAGTTGTCAACTAATATAAAGACAATCATTATCAATTATATTTGTCTCGATTGATTTTCAATATGCATCTAGTACCTAAATGCAAGTTAGGAGGTTGAATTTGAACATCCAATTCATTTATACATGTTTTTATTACAGTTGCATGAACTTGCTCTTCAATTTTGTCCTACATATTGAAATCATGATCGACCTTGTGATCAGATATTCTTGGTGCTTGTGACCTTTCCCTTCCCACTCTAATGTAACTAACTTCTTTGCATTCCCAATTCAGATAGATCTGTCTTATTCCCAACAAGATCCAATCTTGGTGCTTTATCAACAAGACTCTCTTTGTTAGCTACAGATCACATCAGCATCAAAGTAAGTATGAGAACAAAGATGTTTGCCCAGACTTACAAATGGTGCATCATAATGAAAGGATCTGCCACCATTGGAGGTATGTCATATTCTGAAGACATGGACTTACAAATGGTGCATCATGTGCTAGTTCAGTGCAGCATCAACACATTAGAAGAGTTCTAATCGACATCACAATGTTCGAATATGCAGGTACGTCTTATTATGAAGACCTGGACTACAATTAAAAATTTGTTTATACTTATCTATGATCCATATGTGAAGTGACTAAAGATAATATACTCCAGTAGAAATATGTGGCAATGCATAATAAAACAATGAATTTGGTTGTTTATTCTGGGATAGGGGGGTTTAGACTTGACCTTCAATTGGATGTGGTCTCCAACTATGCATTATTTAATATATCTCACAGTATCTTTGACAAGCAATTTCATGTTTAATCACATTATGGATCTTATTTTATTTGAAAATTACACGCCAATTTTTCCTACAACTCATAGTGCAACTCTTCTTGTTGTAATAAACTAGGATTCTACCCCTTGTAGCATGATGGTTCTCAGTAAGCTATGATATCCAATGAAGTTTGACAAAGCTTTGTTGTGCGAATCCCACAATTGATGTTGGATAATACAATAGTAATCACAATCACCAAACCAGTAAGTTGTCTAACATCAATGATAGAAAAATCAAAAGCAAGCCAAAATTCTTCTATTATCATCTGCTACCAATTTTTTTAGAATTTGTGATTAATATATTGCATGAGGTGACGACGAACATTAGTTTTGAGAGTGGAACATCAAAATTGAGGGTACAATTCCACACTTGTAGATGAAATGCACACAGAAAGGGAAATTCATGTGCAACATGCAAGGATATGTCAGCCTGGTGCTATTGGGATAGTTGTCAGAGTCCCATATATTGTTGTCTATTCAGGCTATGAGGACAAGAAACCTTTAGATGAGCCTTTAGGTCTATGTGCTCACTCAAGTGTGTTACTCCCTTTATTCAGAACCATAGGTGGGTAAATACCACACCAAAGTTTAGGACAAAGTCCATATACAAGTAAAGCAAGAGAGGGGCTTCACAGAAAAACTTTACAAAAAATAAGACTGCATAAGAGACAAAGGGAAAGTTGTATAAGAGAGAAAACATAAGATGTGCAACAGCCCATCCTCCAAACATAACCTCAGAAATCAAGACAGAATAAAAAGAATGTTAGACTTCAAGTCAACCTAGAATTTTTTGCAATCCCATGTCCAATCACAAAAAAATGATTTTATTCATGGGCTTCCAGATATGGTATAAAGCAATAATACTAACATGACGATGGGTCTTATTCTTCAAATGAATGATGTCATTGATACTTGAAGGAATGAACGGAATAAGCTTCATGACTTTGATAAAGCTCCAAACAACAGTAGGTACTTTGCACTGAAAGAAAATATGAGAGCATGACTCATTAGAAGATCTGCACATCATAGAAATGGACAGGAACATGAAGCCTCTTCTACTCAGATGATTAAGAATTGGCAAATGGTTCCAACCATATTTCCAAAACAACATCCTAAAATTCTCAAGGATGCTGAGCCTCCATAACCAAATAGCCGAATCTATATCAGGGGAAATGGGTCTACACACCTCCTAGACATCTTTAAGATTGATACTAGCTTTCCCATTGAAAAGGATTCTATCTTCATTAGGATATGTTGAAGATGAGCATTTAGGTTTAGCATCAATATGTTTAATCCAGTTATATACATGATATACACCAACATAGCAAGTTAAACCTCACTCTCCACCATAGGTTGCCTTGGTGGAGGAAGTTCCTTTGCCCCACTTTGACCTATATCTCTCTACCATTCTTGCTACGCAACCATGTATACATTTAAAATATCACTGTCATCCATATTTTGTATCCAAACAATGAAATTTCTACTGCTTACAATTTGACATAGTAGTATATTTTAGCATTAATACAAACCACATTTCAAGGATTATGGTTTTTTATTTTTGTTTCACATTTATTGAGCAATGTGCTTCTAGTTCGCCAAAGAACTATCAAAGTCTGATTCAAAATCTATGACAAGAGTAGGTACCAGCTATGTTTAAGATATTGTGGTTTCAAATGACCAAACTGAAGTGGTAAGTTTGTGTAGGCATGATTTTTCTTCTTAAAAAAAAACATGTGCATAAACTCTTCAAAACAGTACACAAAATAAGAAATAAGGCCTTGCCATCTTCATATATAATTGAGTTTCTAGTTTTTCCTTGGATTTACGCTTTCAGTTTGAGCCTCCACAGGGGTTGTGTTTTTCCAACATTGGAATGAAATTTCTTTATGAGGCTGCATAGCGGTTATAGGGCTTGTTGCTCATGGTTGTTGATATACAAATTTGGTCTTCTTGGACATTTTTCATGCTACATCAAACTAAAACATTAATAGATGTGTGGGTTCATGCCCTATAACTAATCGTATGCAGACTTTGGATTCTCTGTCAAGGGTGATATTCCGGCCCATATAGCTCACTTAAAAGATGATCATAAGATGGATATATAAATGATGGATGTACTTTTAATCTTTAGTTGTCAAATCCAATTCACACAAGGTTGCAAATTCCACATGGATGCTTACAGTAAGATATTACTCAATCCAAAGCTTTTTTGAAGCTAAATATAAATTCAGAAGTATGATCTAACTTTTCTTGGCGATTCTTGTTGTCTAAGTTCATGGGTAGTGTTGGTAAATATTTCCCACTGGCTTGTTTCCTTGGAATTCCCTATTGACTCTGGTCTTGGATCTAATCTTTCTCTGTCAGGATATGGGCCTTCTTGTTCTGATATGGAACTGTAGCTGTCTCTCAACTGCTAAGCACTCAGAGAGTTGGGATGTGAGGCAAGTAATGATTTTGAAGTGAAAAAATTCTTAATTTTCCTAAAATAATATCTTGTTCACCTGATAATAATATGTTATATGCATCACGGTTCACTCATCGTACTATGTGTAATTTGGCTATATATGTGCACACCACCTAATAAGCTTTTCTAGCAGGTGAACCAATTAGTAATTAGTGTTCTCGTGTTTATCATTGTAGTTGCTCCATTATGTTTAGTGATTGTTTCATGATCTGGTCATTGCTCTCGTATTGAGTCTGGATTTTTGTTGATTCATATTTCCTCATGTGATACCAGCTAGTGGTGAAGGCATAGATATATAAATATGAAGATTACAGTTTTAGTTGAATATTCAGAATTCTTTTAATGAGTTGACGGCTTGATAGTTTGTTTAATAATTTCCAGTTCAGTAATTTGATGTATTACTGCCTTACATAGTATTGCATTTCTTGGGAGGAATGCCAATGGAAGGCTGAGGAATTCACATAACAACAAAAACTCTTAAGTTCTAAGCACACATTCTGATACTTTGTGAGCCATGTGTGTTTTGTGAAATGTGTATTTGGACAAAAAATCATAAGTGAACAACGTAATTGGGTGCTAAGTGAAGAAAAATTAGAAATTTCTTTTAACCCTATAAGAGCACAGTAGAATAGAAAACTAATTAATGACTATAAAAATTTTCTAGAACAAAAATTTCTTTTACCCGTTGTAGGCACCATGAATTCAAAAAAATTCTATAAACTTGTTCATATTATCTACTCATTAGCTGAAAATTAAATTTCTATTAGATTAAATCTGGCCTACACCTCCCCCCTTACTTATGAATCATTTAAAACTGTGGGATTGTGATTTAAGAGATACTTATAATTTTACCATAAACATATCAATGATTTATCTGTCAGGAAGTTGCAGCTCTTAGTATCATCATCTTTAGCTGGACTGGAAGTTATTATTTGGTTTACAAAAATTGCCGAAGCATTATAGTGAAACACTAGGTGAGAGAATTTGTGGTTGTTGTGAACAGACAGATATACTTTACCTTAAATTCATGGGAGTCTTTAGGGGAGCTCTCTATTATGGAGTCCCATATTTTCTTGAAAATCCTCTTCTGCTTTTTCCACTGGTTGATTTTTTTAGAAAACATCATCACTATTTCCTTTTTGTGTTCTGGCTTTACCAACACAGATCCCTCCCGTAATTGTCCTGCTTAGGTATCCCGCTATTACTTATGCATTTACTCTTCTCTATCATTTAGGAGTCAGGGTTTTTAGTAGACACAAGGTCGTGTGCATCTAGGTTCCTTCCTGGATATCCACATATACCTTAAATGCATTTGGGTATTCTAGTCTGTGTAATGTTGCCATAAAAGGCCTTCACAATAATTTAGTCTATATAAACAAATAGAATAGGATTTCTTGTAGGAATACAACGAAGCCCCATATGTCTCTATCTATTTGTACTTATATTCATTTAGAAATGGATGTCGATATGCATTTCCATATCTCTCAAAATTTTGACACATTATGTTTCATGGGATATTTTATACATTCAGATATGAAAAATCCATTCTATCTATATTATCAATATAATTTGTGCTTATTTCTTATTTAACATTTAAGGAATCTTCATGGTCATAGTCATCATTTCAATTTTAATGAGGTATATGCTAGTGAATCTTTAACATCCAAATGATATCCATATCCATATCCATGTCCATATTCATGCCATTGATCTGAAAATGGATAGCATTCATTACTTATCTTGTTTTCAAGCACCGATAGTATCTAGTCTAACTATTATCCAGATATGTATTTGCTTGTGTAACTTTAAAGAGTTGTACCTTTTTACATAGTATTTATTGTGTGATTATATGATGGAGGTTTGAGTCATGTTTGCTGCATGTGAACAAACTGCCTTTATTTGTATTAAATTTGTATTGTATACAGTGATGTTGTAGAACTTAGTCCCTTTTTTCTTAAATGACATATTATTCTTCAACACAATTTGTAAGAAATGTTGCATGTGCCTTCCAGGCAGCCAAGAATGTTGAATGAGGTGTGTTATGGTGATGTTTCACTCTGACAAATACCGGATTGCTGGTTTCTTGACTGGCGATTGGTGATGTATTTAACAACCGCACTAAAATAATCTTTACCATTTTGGGGACTCAGTGTGATGCTGGAAGATCCCACAAAAATAAGAGCTAATCTAAAGTACCAATTTTCTAATGACTTTGGAAATGAGAGGGTCTAAATTTACACTTGGTTTGGGTGACATAGTGGTAGTAATAATTTAGTAACTAGGCAACTTCATGTAACTTGTGTGGTAGGAGCTTAGTTGCAAAGAAATTTCTGTCTGTATGTCTTTCAAGGATATCCCTTCAGAACAAGCAACCAATTATGTACCTCTTCTCTTCAGTGTAATAATTGTTTACTGGGCTGGAGTTCTTGGTAGGGAAAAAGAGGGGACAAGTGGGTTAATAGATAAAATTGATATATCGCGCATGAAAGACCATCCTCTAGCTTCATTAATTGAATGTGCATCCTACCTACTTGTCGAATACCCAATGTAGGACAAACACACAAGGGTCTATGGAAAGCCACAATATGACAAAACTACACAATTGGAGCAACTTGTTAGATCATACTAATGATAACTTGGTTCGTACTCTACAGGAAACTAGTACCATACCCATACCACGGAAGGATCTACTTCACATCACCTCTGATTTTGTTACATGAGCACTTGCCACTTATTCATGCACTCACATGCAACTTGATGTAGGACAGGAGCCTGAATCACTCTAGCTGCATTGTAAACTCCATGCAAATCCATACACCATTTAGGTACTTGCAATTCTGCCTGTTGAAGCCTATCCAATGTTTCTTATTTCAGACTGAAATAGTTAGTGTATCAAACATTTTGAATGAGTTTTTTCTGCTCCTCCCATGTTTTCTCTTGTAAAATACATATATAGAAATCAAGTGGAGCTCAACTCTAAAAACTGTAGGATAATTATTCAAGTCAGTGCTTGTTCTTTTAACATAGATTCTGTATTCCAGTTAGTATCTTTTTAAATGGCTTTGTATCTGAGTATGCATCCCTAGATGGTGCCTATGACTTGGATCTAAACATTTTTGTTTCCAGAATATCAGTTTGGAAGAAGATACCTTGTTGCATTGATTATCATGGATTCAAGAAAAATGCAGATGGATCATTAGGTATGTGGATGGATGTTGCAAGAAACTGATTTGTTCCTATTTTACATATTGATACATTGTTTAATTCCATTAACCATACCATATCTCCAGATCATGTTGATTTTAGTTAGTACACCTTGGTGGAAAGGGAAAGCAGAGGTAAGATTCACAGTGTCTTTCACACCATGTAATGGATGGAACGGGCAAGCAAAAGTATGTAATTGTTATGACTATTTTGATTTATAAGAACACTGCCTTATTTCATACTGGTTATAAAGAATGAATGAAGTCCTAGCCATCTTTTTGGTTTTCCTTTTTCTAGGTTGTGGTTCTTTGCTTCTGTATATAGGTATCCTTGCTTTGAAGCATCTTTGGGTGCTTTTTCATTTACTAGTAAGTGAAGGTCTACTCCACAGTTCATATTTTAGTTGACTTGTGATGTGACATGTGGAGGTGATATCAATCTGTTGCATAATATTGAAGAAGACTTCTTAAATGATTGATTTTGTAGCTGAAGATGGGTACTTGCCCTTTGCTTGGATGTCTTAATGGCTCTTTTTTTTGTCTCTGACTGCCAATGACCCAGTAATCAGTCTTCTATATAATTGCTTTTCTTGAATTATAAAGTTGTACAGCTCTAACTTTGCTAACATTTCATGTATGCAACTGGGAGTTTCTTCATGTTTTCTAGTTGTGCATTCATATGTCATTGATCACATTTACAATTGATAGTTGAGGATGAATGTGGTTGATTTGTAGGAATGGGTCATATATGCAGGTATGCATGAATTGGTCAAATATGGTTAAATGAGATGTTATAATTTTCATATTAATTCACCTTCACATAATGTTCGATGATCATCATTTGATGTCTCTACGTTTCTATATAGTATGTCCTAATAGTTCTATTATCTTCAACTTACTAGTATATTCGATCTTTTATATCAAGTAGATTGTGTTGGATAAAACTTTAGGGTATGTTTTTTTATATATGTAGGACCACAAGGTACTGAAGCAGACCTTGCACTATGCACCTCTCTCATAAATGAAGGTTCTTTGCATAGATGGAGAGCAACATATATATCCTCTGTGTTTATTCATATCACTAGATTATACTTAAATACAAGCTTCTTGCACTGTTGTAAAAAGTTTTCTGTCCTGTTTCAAGTCTTTAAATAGATCTAAATTAGTGGAAGACTTGATGCCTCCAATAGAACAAGGATCTTCTCAACTGACAATTTCTAAATGGTGACATAGATATGATTCTGAATTTGTATAATACATGTATCATTCTAGCACTGCCACCTTTAACCCTCTTTCCTTGTCATTTAGTTGTTCTTGATACTACCTATTATTGTTGTGATTGTGGTGTTGTTTACATCTTTATCAACATGGTGCTTCTAGACTAAAGCTGCAAGATAAAAAACTCTTTAAAAATAATAAACTCATTGTTGTGATTGTTGTGATTGTGGTGTTGTTTACATCATAAGGCCTATAGGTGCATGGATAATGAAAGGAAGGGGCACATGAATGTAGGATTTTGCCTATTTGCTCTCTTAAGAGATAGAAAAAAGCTAAGTAACACAAACCAAGGCTCTCTGTCTTGAAAGACCAGGTTGGTTTTATGGAATTTTTTGATAATATTTCCCTCTTGTGTTTCCTTTTGTAATCAAAACTACCCTTGTAGTCTTAAGTGTTATTTCTATCTTTTCTTTGTTGAGTGCAGTGTTCTAGTTCGTGTATCATTGCCTTTATCGGTAGAGGAACGGCGGTTATTGGTCAGGTCCCCGACGTTTAGCTCCCTTGAGCCTTGACGCCAGCCTTTTCCATACTCTTTTTGTTATTCAGCAGGCAGCCTCATCTTTGACCAGTGGCATTAAGCAGATTATATGGATATTACCAATTTCCAGTTTGATATGAGATATTTTGAAATCACAGGATGTGGTGGTTGCGTGAAGGCAAAGAAAACAAAAGGAATGGGAGGAAGAAACAATCAATTTGTTGTATATCCCCTTAACATTTTGTGGTCAAAATCCCATTTTGGATCAGACGTCAATGTCCACAGATACCTTTGGGCTTTGGTCAGCTACTCAAATAATGGTTTGCCTCAGTTCCTGGTTTGATTTCACTACCATCAGTCCCTTCATCATCTTCTATGCTTCCCATCAGTTATTCCTCAAATGGACAAGCCACAGCACCAAATTAAGTTGTTCTCCCTGCCCCTATTAAATTGCAAGTAGAGAGGGGCAGTGAAGTCCTGCAATGAAGAAATTGTTCTCATTTTCTTCCATTTCAGCTTATGTGGTTCTTGATGAGCTTGGTAAGCTATTTCAAATAATATTGTTGCCTCTCACATTTTTAAGATCTCACTGTACTATGTTTCTTTTTATTTTTTTAATCATGAAATGCTAATCCAATTCCTAAAAAGGACTAGTACAAGATTGATCTACATAAGAACTATAATGACAACCTCGCTGCTAACATTTCAATTAAATAGTGATTACAATTTTACTCATTTTGCAGAAATATCAACTCATAAATTTAGTGTGACTCTGAGCCCGTTTGATATAGTTGATGTGTAAATTATTTTCTGGTATATTAGACGACCTTGGTGCACATACAAGCATTTTCAAATTTGTGACATATATGAATGTGCAATATCATTTCCAACTGTAAAGCAAAGGCATGAATGTGAGGTCCATCGTCATTTATCTTCCTTGTTACAGCATGTGCTTCCACAGAAATCATTAGTATTCTATTTCAAGGACTCCATCAATAAGCCAAAATTCCCCAGCCTCAAATGCAAAAAGCAAACGATCCCTCTTAGTATACTTTAGAATGTTTTCCACAGGGTGATCAGTAAATGCAACATACATTAGAATTTCCTGGTACGTGCATTTATTTACAAGCTCTTTGTATATAAACATTTATATATTATGTCTCTGACTCTCTGTAAGTAGTCAACTACATTGTTTTGTATGCTAAAAATATTATAGGTATGTCAGTGGATTTTATTTGTGTGACAAACGACAATGACTAAACATATAGGTGCATATTATTACTCTTGTAATAATGAATTTGTCATATCTTTGCATTTTTGTACCATAACCATCATGATTTATTTGATATTCACTTTTAAGAACGACCACTTATCATATTGTTCTAGAAGATAAACCATGCTAAAAAAATTTGTATACAAACACGCTTAAGGAACGCTTTCATATTGACTAATAAATTTCATATTGTAAGCAGTCCATAACATTGTTTGTGTATTTAAAATATTACTGACGATGGCCATGTCGTAGAAGTAGTAAATGCATTTTCTTATATCTCTTAATGGTGATTTGGCTTTATGTCCCCCCTTTTGAGTTTGTGTAAATTGAACAAGGTCAAGTTCATCCTGTCTAAGTATGCCCAGACCACTGCGACATGTTGATTAGTTTCCTATAATGTTCTGCCTACAACTCATTAGTCCAACATTCTCTCAACCATAACTTATCCAATGCACATGATTGCATTATAATTTAATTTTTTTATACAAAACCAGAAAAATCTAATTATGTTAGAAGTGTTTCTTATCAAATATAAGCATTCCACTATATCTAGCTCTCTTCCCTACTGTACGCATTATATCTGTCATTTTCGTTCTTCTTTGTCTAACATCTTCATCTATAACATATAATTAGTGGTGTTGTCATATATTGTTGTCATGGTAGGATCTTTTACTACACATGATGTTTTGTTAATTTGTGCCCACTAACCAAGAACATGGATCAAATAGATAATTGTGCATATTTCTTTATCTGCCAACCATTGTTGAAACCAGATTCTATACAGTAACCTAGCTATTAGTTTTAGTTATACGATTTAGCAGTATTTTTGTGTGCCTTACCCTGCTACATGCAAGGTATTGGCAATATTAGTCATCAACTGCTTAAGTCGATTTGAGAAGATGTCTTTCAGTGTATCCCAAGTATGCCATAACTTTCCAGTTACAACAATAGTCTCCATGATTAGTGTAACATCCTCTTCATTGACATCGCAGTTGGGCTCACTATCTTCGTGAACGTTTGAATCATTGACATATTTATCCTGGTGATTATCCTCACAGGTCAAAGAAAGACTTGATAACGAGCTTCTATAAGCAACTTAAACATCAGTATCCACCTCTGAAGGAGTTTCTTCCATAGTAAAAACCAACTATCCAACTTAAACAACCTTTCTCAAGTATTCTACAGATCTACATCTCACAATGTTCATTCTTAAAATTTCTAATACAGGAATGAGATCTAAGGAACTTAATAAATTGGGAAATGTTACATGTCATGATAATAAAAAAGTTCATGTTTACCGTTGATCTTAGTTTAGTGTTTGGGTCAATGATGCTAGTACATGGAAGTAGGCTTATACAAGATAATTAGAACTGATCTTTCCTTGATGATGTTGTAGAAAAATTATACGCTCTCGTGTAGGATATGGTAATCTATTCTGATATATTATGAAAGATGTATTTCATGGTTCCTTATATTGTTTATTCTAACTAGTAATATGAGGGGACTGATGGAATCCCTGAGGTGCATTGCTAGAAAATATGGAATTCAGTTCTAGTATAAGGCCATGATTCTTGTTTGGAGGTTGGTTCTAAGATAGACCGCCCTAAATATCATGGTAGTTTTGCCTTCAGTAAAATGAGTTTGGTGGTTTCTTCCAAGAAAAGAATTCAATAAAATCTCCTACAAATGTGCAATCCCTCAAGGGGAAAATCTACAGCAACCAAACACTTATGTTTACCACATGGAAGTTCCTCTAAACAGGAAATTTTTTAGGATTATCATTCTATGTAACATATTTTGCAGCTGCAACCCTATTATATTCCTAGTTTTCTAGTGACTTGTATTAACCTACATTTACATAATGATTCTTATGAGAAGTGAACACACAACAGTATTGTCATTGGCCCACATGACACTAGTACTTCCCATTTGAGAGGTTCAAACATTTCTCAGCCTATTCCAATTGCCAACTGTCAATTTACTCCATGTGGATGCTACTATCACATGTGAACCTAACAAGCTAAGAACAACGCTAGGAAACTACTTGTATTACTTAGTGGGTCATATTGAACATGACATAGTTACCAAGGTAATTGGTATGCTATTATCTCTGGGTCAGATTGCAACCATGTTCTCTTTAGAGTCTTTAGAGTTCGAGAGGGCCTCTAAGCTATCAAAGCCTCTAGAAGTCCTTAGAACTGTAGATACATAGTAGAATTGAAGCCTGTTGGTGTTCATTTTATCTTCAGATATAACTGCTCAACACATTGCTATAATTACAAATGTTGATCTGAATGCTCAATCTTTAGTTTCTCATTTCCAATAAAAATGCTAAAAAAGTTAATGATTTATAGCATAAATCGTTCTAAGGTCTCAAAATGTAGAAGTGACTCTAATTTCTAAATTATGAAGAATCCAAGGTCTCAAAATGGGAGGGAGAAATATTTCCACACGTGGTTAGTAACCAATGAAGATAGTGGGCATGTTTCTCTTCTGCTTGATTCTCCTTGTCATCTCCCAACTGTTGCCTTTTAGATGAGCCAGCCACCCTTCCTTGTCAGTACTCCAGTTGCATTCTCTATTTATGTAAGAAAAAAGGTTGTTGTCTGAGGTTGGTACATTAGTTTTGAGTTGACACACTAAAACATTGACATTAAAGCTTTATCTAGTGACCTGATGAATGATTGATTGCAGGTACCATATGATGAGCCATTTCATATTTATTCAGTACCAAATAAGGTGAAATCTCAGCCTATTGTTGAGAAAAAGGCCCCTAGTAAAAAGCAAACTGGTTTGGGGACCACACCTGCTCTGACAACAACTATTGTTTCAGATGCTACAACGTTTTGTTCTGATCTGACTACCACATTGACACAACAGTTGTTGGTAAACAATGATGCCATTATAACTCATATATAGCTATGTTTGGTATAAATTCTGATATGTATAACTTTTAGCAAGGCAACTTGATGATTCACTATGATCTTTTTTGCAGGTCAGGTTATTTGATGCCAAGAATTATTGTAGTGAAGGCCTTCATATCACATCTTCATCCTAGACAAAATAACCCATTGAATAACCTTGATTGGAGTATCATAAACTGGTTTTCATGTACATGTGAAAGGTAAACTATGCAATAATTTCATTGGTTTTCCAATACACGTCATTTTCTCAAAATTAGTGTCATACTCTCTTACTTTCACCCGCATAACACAAACTATGTTACTGTAGGTTAAGTTATAGCTGGCTGCTATATCTCTTGTACAGGAACAACTGCCACAGCAAAAGGAAGAGAGGACAAAGTAGTTATCCAATATATAGTCGTAGATTCACAAAATATATGCTGAGATATATGGAAGCCTCAAACTTGGGGACCAGGTGGAACTGCCAGTTGTTGATGAGAATGATTTGTCTTTCAAGAATCTCCATAAATATCAATATCAACTACACGAGCTTCCTATGGCCAATCAGAAGCAGAGCGCGGAGAAGTTCTCTATTTTCAATCAAGAAGAGAAATACCTTAGCAGTCTTTCTCTTCTTATGAGTTTATCAATGTAATGATATCCGTTGATGATACAAGTGGTAGAATTAATAAAAAAGAAAAATCAAGATAGAATAAGATGCTCATGATCATGTGGCATATAGAGTTTGCAGCGTATATAGGTAGTCAGAAGAAGATATTATATACATCTATCTTTTTTCCATGCATATAGTAAAACAGGGACCAGGTTAATGTCCTCCCCATGTGTACACATTATTCAAATATAAATAGAAGTATCATTGTTGACATTATAAGCACAACTTGATCTTGATCACTATTCATTTTTTCTTCTTTTTGGAAAACCCCTCTATATTAGCAAGCGACTGATTGGATACATAATGTCTCTCACTACATATTTATGTGTAGTACATGATGTCTTTCACTACACACCAGCTATAATTACAAGTGTAGTAAGAGCAAATATTTGCTATACATGAACTACATATACAAACTGTAACCAATGTCATCTCTCCCTACATATCATAGCTACAAATTGAATTGTAGTCATATAGTTAGCTACAATGGAAACTACATTTTTATGTGTAAGGACATTTTTTACCTACAATTAGGGTTACATATGAATTTGTAGCCAGAGGAATAACTAACTACAACTTTGAAAAATGTAGCCTAAACAATTAGCTACACGGGTATTAGCTTCATATTCTAAATGTACGGATAAATGTAGACAAAGCTTTTAGCTACAAATTTTGGGGTTTTCACTACAATTTTTTTTTGTAGTTAAAGACCATATTTTTCGTAGTGTATGCTAGGTTATGTATAGGGAACTAGTCCCTAACACTCCTTACGACCCTTGTGAGGATAAATTAGGTTAGAATTTAGGTGTAATTCAATTAGAGTTTTAACAAGTCTAGGTTTCTATGTTATATGATCTTAGGATGATTAGGGGTTGAGGTTAGTAATGGGAGTGGAAGAGAGGTTTTCAGCCTCCCATCACCCACATTCTAGCCTTGAGAAAGCTCCATGCTAAGCACACCAAATTCATATAAACTAGATACTTAGATCTCTCAACAAGGATTAGGGGAATTGATTATAATGTCGGAAGATGGGTAGCTAAATAGGTATCCAAGAATTGTACCTAGGAGAAAATCCCAAAATTCACACATATAAGCAATTTCCCTAAACTCCTAGGTGATTTCAAGCACAAACCAACAAGCAATTCATGTAGAGTGGTATAGAAATAGAACATAATCATTAGAAAATGAAATTAAAATGTTTACATATCATTTTAAGTAACATTTTTCACCCCCAAACAACCCACCCAAGGGGCCTAGCTACTCATAGCAATGCAAAGTACAAAATGACGGGAGAAAGAGGTAGAAGAAGCCATGGAGCTTGGTGTAGATGAAGAATTCCTCCACTTTAGCTACTACAGAACATCCTCCACTCTCCTCCAAGATGCAATGGCAAGGGATGATGGTGGGAATGGGTGGAAACAATAAGAAACTAGGGTCTTAGTGGTGGAGATGGTGCAATGGAGTGGAATGTTGGTGGAGATGAAGGATAATGGATAAGGGGCAAAAATAGGGAGATAAGAGGTGGTAGAAGGTAGATAGGGGTGGCCAACCACATGCTCTAACCACCACATAGGTTTATATAGGTGTGGAGGAAATAATAGGTCAATTAGGGGTAGTATGGGAAATGCAATGCAAAAATAGCTAGGTTTTTGTGAGTAGAACGATCGTTGTGGGGAGGGGTGGGAATTCTCGTTGTGGATGGGAACGACCTAGGTGAGAAATGGGGAAAATCATAAGGACTTGGTTGATTTTGTACTAGAGGTGGCACAGCTGTGGTGGTCACCACGGTCATGGTGGGGCTAGGGTAGCACGGCCATGGTGACTTGGATTGCATTGCCCGTTGTTGGCTCCACGACCATTCTGTCTTAGTTGTCACATGGTTGTGCAAGGTGGCACGGTCGTTCTATATCAGTTCACCACGGCCTTTCTGTGTGACATGGTCGTGGTGATTATAGCTTTGCTCCAATGTGACTCTGTTGATTTGCAAGTATGCTAGCATGGCCGTTCAGTGGTACCACAGTCGTGCTGGCCTCCAGATCGGCACTTGGTCTGGTTTCTTTGGATTTTCTTGTACATATTTGCTTCAATGGATCTTTGGCCACTAGGGGTAGTTGAGGGAGAATTAGACTTCATTTTAGTTCTCTCCAAGGGTAGAGAAACCCTAAGATCACTCCTCTCACTCTTCCATCAAGCTTGGTCCAAATGCCTGAAAAACATGCAAATAATGTCCATAAGTGCATTTTATACAAATATGCATATTGTGGGGAATAACATGTAATCTAACAGGTATAGATGTGATTGGAGTGCAATAAGACACAAGATGAAGCCCTAAAATAGGGCTGAATCAGCCAACAGATAGGAAGGAGAGAGACTGCATAGAAAGCAAGGAATCTTGGAGCTGTGGCAATTTACTAACCGGAGATATCTCTCCCTACAACGATGCTCAAAGTGCAAAAGATTGGGATGAATCATGAGTGTAACATCATGAGAAATAGGAGAGAAGATAAACTGGGCCCTCTTGACTCTCCACCCAACCTAAATTGGGTCTGAACCGCCTGAACCGACCGGCCCAAGCCCTATTAAAGGTAAATCATTTATTAATTATCAGGAAATAGATTGGACCTTAGAAAAATGGTTAAAATTAGCTACTTTGGTGTATAAATTCTCCAAAAATACCTCAAAACTCAAAAAAATGTATATTTATTATTGGACTCCTAGATCAGACTCTTAAACCACTTTCAATGATGATATTTAATTTAGAGTATAATGCTCCTTTTTATGGTTTATTGAATGAAATAAATAATGTCCGTTTGAGATTATTTCTCAAGAAATTACATTTGAACCCTGGAATCATTTAGAAACCATATATGGACTCTGATCTAAGTAATAATGCCCAATATTGAGTCTTTTGCTAGTAATGATTAATTAGATGCTTTTTGTCTCCTTTTAGTTCTTGAAAATTGATCAATCATCAAAAAATATAAAAATTATATCAGAAGCTTAATTTGACTCTATGATCATTAGAAAAATATCAAACACTCTTTTAACCTCATTTTAAATCTAGACTTGGTCAAACCCTAATTTTGGACCTAAAATATAAATAATATAATGAGTCATGTTTTAGTGATCGTTAATATTAATCCGGTAATGACCAGAGATGTAGATGGTCCAGAATATAAATATGAATCTTTGAACTCAAGTATGTGGGTTTTATTAACTATAAGACTACTTTTCATGAATGCATAATGATATGATGTACTTTGGATGCTTGTATTTGCATATAAATTCTTCGAAGCATATTCGTAGTATATGCTTCTCCAATCTTAAAGGAACATAAAAGAACTTCTGATGAGTTGTAGCTACTAAGGTAATAACAAATGGTAATGGCCAAGTATGGATGTATGACATATTTCCTAGTATGGATGTATGATGAATTTCCCATGCTAGATGTATGATAAAGTAGTTTTCCCATACTGGATATAAGACAAAGTGTTGAAAGAAATAGTAGTACAAGTACATCTAAAGATATGTCCAAAAATATGTTTTTACCTGATTATCGCATTAAATAATGCTTTCATTTACCTTTTCTTCTTTCTTAAAATTTTGAAGTATGCAAGCATAATATATATGTATCTTTCAATTACGTAAGCAACACATTGTGTTGATTCATTGTTTCACACATGTTTTAGGTTCAGAGCTAGCATGGGATAAAAGAACAAGATGTGAGCAAGTTGTACAGGTTGTACCTATTGTGTTGATCCTAGTTAGCATGCATGTTCAAACTTGTAAAATTTCTCTTTTGAATATGTAAATGTAACTTGTAACAATTCATGTTGTAAATATACATGTTGAATGTTGAGAATGTTAAGGTGTATGCACTATAGTTGTATGATCATGTATGCATATTATGCTTCTGCATTGCTCTCTGGAATAATTAGCTAACATTTTCATATTTGTCCTCTCGGGCCTTCTAAGCCTCGAGACGGAGGAATCCGGGGACGTTACAACTAGCCCTTGTTAGTGGTGGATTCAAACATTATATGTTTAGGTCATGTGGGGGTCCCTAGGGTTAGGGTTTTGTTTGAAGTGTTTTTCAAGTCAAAATGAGTCTATAAGGCGGCTAGAGATATATAGGTGGTTAGAGTCTTTCTGGAGTCCTCAAGATAGGTTCAATCAAACGAGTTAAGTCAAGAAAGGAGGGGAACTTCTCAATGTGCACCCCACTTTCTGGAGGTTTTGGTGGGTGCATTTGAATGACGTGGAGTTATCCTATCAATGAGAGATGGGAGGGGAATGTGGCAAATGCTAGGTGTGTGTCCTTAGTTCCATAGTCTCTTCGGGAGCATTTGAACAGTGTGGAGTTGACTAATAAAAGAAAAAGACATAGGGAACATGAGGCACACCCTTCCTTATAGAGGCTTCCTTGTGTACGTACAAATTTCTTTGGTGGCCTGGGGTAGGTAGGAAAAGTGGGGTGAGTGTCAACTATGGACCTTACCTCCCGAGGTCCAGTTTGGGTAGGTTCATACTAAAATATAGACATGGATCAAAACTACATGAATGTGTGGTGTTCGTTTACATGGATAAACTACCTTTGATTATTAATATATGACTCATGGGACAATAACATGTAGGGACCCTAGCAACAACCTCCAAGCAAGGTATCTCATATAGAATCATTCATGAGTTGAATGTTTACTCTGGTTCAAAACCTTTTAGTTGAATGAAATTGATAGTTCAAAACATGTGAAAGTGACTTCTAATCATGAGAGACAAGGAGTCATAATAAATATTTCATCTTGTGATTTTTTTCATTTTCATTGATTATTTAATCATATTGTGATATTTTCTCAAAAAAAATCACAATTCTTTTCTTAGGTTGGATGTGTTGAGAATCACATTTGAATAACATTTTTGTGTCGTAACATCCCTTAGTATGTTAGTGATGGACCTAAGAGCTTTGTGTCTATTTGTTTCACTCCATGGTGACCTTTAGCACTTTCAGACAAGATTTTGGTGACTATGGTTATTCCCATAGTTCATCACCATATATGTTCTAATTTGGAAGGTTGTTTGCATATGTATTTTATTCGTTAATTGTTCTGATTGAGATTTTTTTAATATTACTCATTTGGAAACCAAATTAGATCGGTACAAAAATGGAGTGCGAACACCTAGAATCCTCTTCCCTCAGAATGGTAACATTTTTCTAAAAATGGTTAATCACGTACTGCATTACCAAAATGTCAATGAATGTAAAATACATTGAAATAAAAGTGTATGAAAGACAAAGGGTTCAAGTAATATGTTGATCGTATCAAGAAAGATAACAATTCAATAAATAATATTTGAATATTCCTTAATTAAGTTTTAACCTCATTTCCTTAGGTTTTGAGGCTATAAGATAATATGAAGCAAACGCAATTAAGATTAGATGTAGAGTGTATCTAATTAGGAACGTGATGGAACATGAAAAGTGAGATGATATATTAATAACCAAATAATATTAATATATAATATATGAAAGAGGTTTATACTAAATTGATTAGAGATAAAGAATAATTTTAGTAAAGAAAAGTAGATGAAGCTAGGAAATAAACCAATTCTAATATGTTCATTCTTGTAAATGAAATTTATAATACTCTTTAATGAAGAATTTTTTTAATGCAACTCATAAAATGTATAAAAAAAATTATACATATTTATTATTCAAGAGTATTGACAAGTGATGTGAACAAACGAGTATTGACAAGTATGTCACAAATACGTTATTTTTGAATTAAAATACCATGTTTTTAATGGTTAATGATTGAAATACCCCAATCATGGTTGGTTCATATGTAAATAGGAAATTTCATTATCTTTTCTATTTTGTGGTGATTGATAAAGCTTATTATACCTATTTACATCAAACTCCTTAACATGACAAATTCATATTTATAAGTCAAACAAAATTCTTATTGTGCATATTGTGAATTTAATATATGAAGTGCATAGGAATTACTTACTGCCATAAATTTCAAAATTTTAGCCCTATCATGGTTGATCAGTTACTAAATGAATGAACTAGAACTCAAAATTCATGCTCCACTGTGAATATATTGAAAGTGAATTTATATGAAAGAGAGAGGAATGACTAATGTGTTGTATAGTAAAAGTACTTAGGGCTTGTCAAATAAGAAAGATTTTACTCATGCAAGGTTTGTGGTTGTAATTATTTTACTACACATCAACTACTACCAATGTGCATTTAAATTGATGATGACAAAAATTCAAGTATGATATCAATGTGACTACATCGATCAACTATGAGACCCTATTTAGGAAATTCTTGTCAAAATATTTTACATAAGTAAGATTCCCCAATTATGGGGTTTTGAAGAATGTGATAAGAGAAAGAAATAGAATTATATACATTATTGTTTAACACTTAATGAAGTATATGAGTACCATCTACAACAGAATGTTTACATATTTTATAATTTACTACGAAGGGAAATTGTAAGTGTATTCCTTTATAGTCTTTGATATCATATAAGCTTACTAGTATATCTGCTCAAATTTTGGTGAATATCTTATATTGATAATTTTATGTTTAAATGAGTAGAAGAATAAATGGTCATAGTGAAAACTATGTATGCATTTATTTAGTAGTCACATCGGGCATTAAATATGTGAAGACCTCACTTTTTGACAACCCCCAATTAAGGAAGGCCAAAAATATGAGATCCATTACCTAAAATTTTCCTAAGGGTCTAGATTTCAAACAAATAATAATCAATAGAAAATAATTTCCATTAATTCAAAAACATTATTTACAAGTTGTTCCTCTAGAACTTACATAACTTACATTATTTACAATTTATTCCTCTAGAACTTACATAACTTTCTATCATCATAATTGTACATATGAGAATAGATGAGAAGAAGTATCTTTCCAATTCTCCTTACAAATTAACTTAATGTCTTCAATAAATTTCATTTGACCATCATATCTTGATATCATCTTATCTAGGATGTACCTAAGACATCATGAAACCAAAAGCATGGATCAGCATATCAAAATATACTGTGTATGTGGGGTGCATGAAAATGCATGCAAGTAAATTAACAACAATAATCCATCAAATACTAGCAAATAAGAACTAAGCATTTTATTCGTATAATTTTTCTTTATGTGATACTCATAATGGCATTATAATTGAACATAATGTAAATAAACATCCAATATTTTAGTTGTTTAATCTTTAAGAAACACTCGGAAAACACCAGCAAACTAATATGGGTAATCATAGGTGAAACCACTTACTTTGACAGTGAGCCATACATAGTACACTTGAATTGCATTTAAGCAATCCAATCAACAAAGATGAATCCAGGTAATCACATTATATCTACATGTATGTAAATACTAGAATGTCACCATCATGTTAATCACATTAAACCATACTTGGATTCTAATCTAGGTTTATGGTTTCATCATGGAAGATGGGCATAAACCCTATTTCTGTTGCATGTTAACCATTAGGGGAAACCCTAATTACTATATCCAACATTTCCTTTTATTATGATTACTTGACTTAGTGTGAGGACATTAAAGTTATAATTTTTAACCCTAATTCTATAAGTTCATGAGCATGTTAAATTATCATTACATATCATTTTATCAATTTACATCTAAAAATAACTAGATTTACTGTGTTAATCATCATAATCACCGAAAATAGGTTTTTATACCCTAACTACACATATTTATGATTATTAACATTAGAGACCCTAATTACCTTATCATCATTACCATCGTCATATTTATTATCATTATTCTCTACAACATCAGATAATAATCTAAAAGAAAGACTTTTGATATTTTTAACACTTTAATACCCAAAACTAGCGTGTTTCTACACTAATCACACATAAACATATATTTGCACAACTTTTGAAATTTGAAGCATATTTAGAGTTTAAAACTATTTTGTTTGGATTGCCCTCTTTTTTTACAAATTTTTCCATATTTCGATTAGCCAATTGATTTCTATGATTCTTAAAAGATAACAATATTTTAGTCAATAAGATCAGGCCAAGTCAGCAGATTACTTTCGGTCCTTTTTATTTCTGACTGGCATGGTATTTAATGAAATGACTCATATGCCCTTGTGTTGTGATCGTACATGGAGGGACATACTTTTCCTTAACATGAGAGTCTCCTTTTTCCTCATGAAGGAGTTCTCCCATGGCTACAGTGCTTGGGTGTCAGGTCTGCTGAATCAGTTGATGAGAACTAAGGGATCGAAGAAGTTTGGGAAGTTGTACCCTCTCTTGACGGAGGTGACCAGGCCCAACATCATTCATACATTTGCGTATCACCGCCCTCATCCCTTCTGATCTGGAGTCTTTCTCACCTGGAGAACTCATCCTACCTTGGTGGTAAACTAAACAATTTCTACTCATCTCCAACATCCAAAAGACCAATAGTTGGCGGCCTTGCCTCCGCCAGACCACACTGGAGTAACTAGGAGTCTGGGCCTGTCTTATAGTGGATGAAGCAGGAGGTAAACCATGGCCAACATGTGGCTTAGTTGACATCATGCTTTACACATGGTGGAAAATAGAGGCAAATCATGGCATTAAACAACTAGGTCATCATCATAGGCCCAGCTTGAGAGTTGTTGCCATGGAAACATTGTTTTGACAAGCCTGTTTATATGTATACAGGTAGGGTTGTGGATCTATGATCTTCACATGAGGAAAACAAGTGAAAGTCAGAGGGATTACTACCCAAGGGTGATCTCTGTCGCATCCTTAATCTATGGAGCATATGTGATCCTCCTAGGGCACGTTTGGTTAGATGGATTTATTGAAATCATGTATTTTGTCCATCCTATATTGTTGAAATGTTGCATTTTCCAAATCCCACAAAGTAAAATTTTAAGTTTGGTTTGTTGGATATTATAAGTGTGGGATTTATCTTTTTTCGTGCCTGCTGTCTTACCCATGATGGATTTTGGCATCCGAGAGAATTTTGATGGAGACCAAAAAGATAGATTCCTATTCTGTCTGAAAATCCTGGGATTAGCCCCATTTATGCAATCCTGCAAACCAAACATAAAATTTACAGAACTGGAGTCCAAAATACAATCCAATACAGTATAATCCAAGTAACCAAACGTGCCCCTAGAGGACTCTAGGGTAATTTGGGCATCAAGAAGTCTTATGGGAGAGGGTCTAATGAATCCAACATCGTATGAATCCCATACATATATATATATATATATATATATATATATATATATATATATATATATATATATCAAGGAAGTCCCAAACGGTTATGTACACTTTTGGCAGAAAGACAATTACCATTACTTTTCTATAATATAAAGATATCATTTTTACTCAATAATTCAATGCCAAATAGGAATGATTATATTCCTTTTCCTAGTTATTTTATCACATGTTAAATAAATAGGCATGGATAAGTATGTACCTAGTTGTCAAATGGATGACATGCATAATATTTCCATTATAGATTACACATCTCCATGGTTTATTTCTAATTTTTGTTTAGTTGCACACCAAAAGTCATCAAGGAAAGCATTCTTATGTGTGGTACTTATTGGGTAATGAATTATACATTATTCTCTCTCTTTCTCTCTTTGATATATTTCTTAAACCACTTATCGAAACTCATTATTATTTTTCCCACCTATATTCAATTGGTGGGGTTTTATTAGGATATATCACATAAAATGCTCCTTTGAAACATTTATTAAGATCATTTATCATTATTTATTTTGAGACATAATTTTTCTCCCTTCTAGAATTCTCCTATTTTCCTTATTATTTTTTATTATTTCAAAAGTTAGATTTTGACTATATTAATTGATGTCTCAAAACACATATTGTCAAACTAGCTAGACAATTACCTATTCAATTATCTAAAACACCACACATCTTATTTTCTTTTGGGAACTTGCATATTATCTTTTATTTCTATTACCCAAGTCACCATTCTTTATTTATTGATATAACTCTCTTTTGTAACGAATCCCACACAATTATATATTTAACAATATCAATTCTCCATTAGTTTAGAAATCCCTTAATTTTTTGTATTTTCCATTCTTTCTCTTATCCAACATTGTTAATGGATTATTGCAAATGAAATCCTTTTGATTTCTTTAACTTGTTCCATAAATACATCATTATTCCATAGATAATAATATTGGAGAATTTACTTATCAATACATTTCTTATATTTATATAATTCAATTTATCCAAAATTGAGGAGATTACATTCACCCCTCCTTAAAAGGAATTTTCTCCTCAAAACTCAGACCGAGTAAGCTTAGGTTAATTATAATTCATCTTAGTCTCAAACCTTAGGGTTAGAAACCCTTCTTAATTATTTTTAACCATTTTTTTATATACAAATTCCTCACATTATTACTAGGATTGGCACTTGAATCCAATTCAAGGTACATCCACGTCCTAAGTATTTCAATATTATCATCTCTTAAACATTTAAATTTTCATTTTGTGCTTTCAATTTCACTTTGTGATTAACTTTTCACCTAGGTTTCCAACCTATTGTTCATTTATTCTCATATAAGGATGAGGTAGCACCTCCAAACCTAGATCATGTGAGTAATCTACCAATAACTATACTACAACTAAAGTAATAAACAAAAACGTAGGTAATGTGCCATGAAATGATTCATAAAATTGTATACTTAATCAACTTATACTTGTCATGTGATACATATCATCTAATTTCATTACACATCTTCTATTCACATTACTTAATCAACTTATAACTTGCCCATTTTTTGGTCACCATGTATCCATTTGTGTCACTTTTTCAAAATTCGATTGCATTACATGTCTATAACATTTACATTTCACAAATGTAGTTTCTAGAAGATCATTGTAGTGCTTATGGAAAGTATAGAGTGAGATAATTATGTTAATGTTTATGATAATTCATCTCATAATTATTCTAATTCCATTTTCAATCACTATGTAAATGGGTATGCATTTTCAATAATTTTCCATCATCAAAGGGTAAATATAATCATTTAATATGCAAACAAGATCATTCAATATTAATACAAACCCTATTTTCAAGTATTTATTAAAATGAATGACTCAAAATTATCACACGAAAATCCTACTATAGTTGTTCTTTAAAGATAGATTTATCCATTGCATTGATTTAAAGTGAAATGGGTTGTGACACAATTCATAATCAATGATAATTTGGTAGATGATATTATGAACAACATTAGAGTGTATTTCTTAAAGCAATACTCTATAAAAATATCTCTTCCTACAACCATTCACAATTTCCAATTAATTTTATTAACTTTTTAAAAAATAATCGACAAGTAATCAAGGTAATTATAGGAATATGTAGTAATTTGTTTAAGTCCTAGATGTCTATAACCATTACTACTAGGTATACTCATAGTATGAATGATATAAAACTGATTTCTTTAGATTCTTTTAATTGTCTAAGATTTTCAAATTAAGTGATTTAAGTTGTAGAAAGATGAATTTGTAATTAATTTCTTCTATATGTATTTGTCTAATAATCACGTCATAGGGAGAAGGAGGAAAGCTTGTCATCATGTTGATTGGT
Organism: Alisma plantago-aquatica; assembly: GCA_963693085.1. NCBI lineage: Eukaryota > Viridiplantae > Streptophyta > Magnoliopsida > Alismatales > Alismataceae > Alisma > Alisma plantago-aquatica. Next base: position 51,773,765 of record OY856412.1, read on the forward strand.
TCAGTAGAAGCTCCAATAACATGAAATTTTTTGGAATCTAGAATTGGAGATTCCATGTAACCTAAAGAATAAGAATAAGGAAGAACAAAAAGAAAATTTTAAGAGTTATTTTTTCATCATTCAAGCAGAAGAGACTTTAGGGTAGAATACAAAAAGGAGAAAACAACAGAGGAATAAAAGAGACAACTGATGATTCTTGTCACCATCCATCTTGAGGATATATTTGAGCAACAAATTCCACCTTGACTCTTCTGGTTGGGGTGAAATTCATAAGATAATTATACATATTTATTATTCAAGAGTATTGACAAGTGATGTGAACAAATGAGTATTGACAAGTATGTCACAAATACGTTATTTTTGAATTAAAATACCATGTTTTTAAAGGTTAATGATTGAAATACCCCAATCATGGTTGGTTCATATGTAAATAGGAAATTTCATTATCTTTTCTATTTTGTGGTGATTGATAAAGCTTATTATACCTATTTACATCAAACTCCTTAACATGACAAATTCATATTTATAAGTCAAACAAAATTCTTATTGTGCATATTGTGAATTTAATATATGAAGTGCATAGGAATTACTTACTGCCATAAATTTCAAAATTTTAGCCCTATTATGGTTGATCAGTTACTAAATGAATGAACTAGAACTCAAAATTCATGCTCCACTGTGAATATATTGAAAGTGAATTTATATGAAAGAGAGAGGAATGACTAATGTGTTGTATAGTAAAAGTACTTAGGGCTTGTCAAATAAGAAAGATTTTACTCATGCAAGGTTTGTGGTTGTAATTATTTTACTACACATCAACTACTACGAATGTGCATTTAAATTGATGATGACAAAAATTCAAGTATGATATCAATGTGACTACATCGATCAACTATGAGACCCTATTTAGGAAATTCTTGTCAAAATATTTTACATAAGTAAGATTCCCCAATTATGGGGTTTTGAATAATTTGATAAGAGAAAGAAATAGAATTATATACATTATTGTTTACCACTTAATGAAGTATATGAGTACCATCTACAACAGAATGTTTACATATTTTATAATTTACTACGAAGGGAAATTGTAAGTGTATTCCTTTATAGTCTTTGATATCATATAAGTTTACTAGTATATCTTCTCAAATTTTGGTGAATATCTTATATTGATAATTTTATGTTTAAATGAGTAGAAGAATAAATGGTCATAGTGAAAACTATGTATGCATTTATTTAGTAGTCACATCGGGCATTAAATATGTGAAGACCTCACTTTTTGACAACCCCCAATTAAGGAAGGCCAAAAATATGAGATCCATTACCTAAAATTTTCCTAAGGGTCTAGATTTCAAACAAATAATAATCAATAGAAAATAATTTCCATTAATTCAAAAACATTATTTACAAGTTGTTCCTCTAGAACTTACATAACTTATATTATTTACAATTTGTTCCTCTAGAACTTACATAACTTTCTATCATCATAATTGTACATATGATAATAGATGAGAAGAAGTATCTTTCCAATTCTCCTTACAAATTAACTTAATGTCTTCAAGAAATTTCATTTGACCATCATATCTTGATATCATCTTATCTAGGATGTACCTAAGACATCATGAAACCAAAAGCATGGATCAGCATATCAAAATATATTGTGTATGTGGGGTGCATGAAAATGTATGCAAGTAAATTAACAACAATAATCCATCAAATACTAGCAAATAAGAACTAAGCATTTTATTCGTATAATTTTTCTTTATGTGATACTCATAATGGCATTATAATTGAACATAATGTAAATAAACATCCAATATTTTAGTTGTTTAATCTTTAAGAAACACTCAGAAAACACCAGCAAACTAATATGGGTAATCATAGGTGAAACCACTTACTTTGACACTGAGCCATACATAGTACACTTGAATTGCATTTAAGCAATCCAATCAACAAAGATGAATCCAGGTAATCACATTATATCTACATGTATGTAAATACTAGAATGTCACCATCATGTTAATCACATTAAACCATACTTGGATTCTAATCTAGGGTTATGGTTTCATCTTGGAAGATGGGCATAAACCCTATTTCTGTTGCATGTTAACCATTAGGGGAAACCCTAATTACTATATCTAACATTTCCTTTTATTATGATTACTTGACTTAGTGTGAGGACATTAAAGTTATCATTTTTAACCCTAATTCTATAAGTTCATGAGCATGTTAAATTATCATTACATATCATTTTATCAATTTACATCTAAAAATAACTAGATTTACTGTGTTAATCATCATAATCACCGAAAATAGGTTTTTATACCCTAACTACACATATTAATGATTATTCACATTAGAGACCCTAATTACCTTATCATCATTACCATCGTCATATTTATTATCATTATTCTCTACAACATCAGATAATAATCTAAAAGAAAGACTTTTGATATTTTTAACACTTTAATACCCAAAACTAGCGTGTTTATACACTAATCACACATAAACATATATTTGCACAACTTTTGAAATTTGAAGCATATTTAGAGTTTAAAACTATTTTGTTTGGATTGCCCTCTTTTTTTACAAATTTTTCCATATTTCGATTAGCCAATTGATTTCTATGATTCTTAAAAGATAACAATATTTTAGTCAATAAGATCAGGCCAAGTCAGCAGATTACTTTTGGTCCTTTTTATTTCTGACTGGCATGGTATTTAATGAAATGACTCATATGCCCTTGTGTTGTGATCGTACATGGAGGGACATACTTTTCCTTAACATGAGAGTCTCCTTTTTCCTCATGAAGGAGTTCTCCCATGGCTACAGTGCTTGGGTGTCAGGTCTGCTGAATCAGTTGATGAGAACTGAGGGATCGAAGAAGTTTGGGAAGTTGTACCCTCTCTTGACGGAGGTGACCAGGCCTAACATCATTCATACATTTGCGTATCACCACCCTCGTCCCTTCTGATCTGGAGTCTTTCTCACCTGGAGAACTCATCCTACCTTGGTGGTAAACTAAACAATTTCTACTCATCTCCAACATCCAAAAGACCAATAGTTGGCGGCCTTGCCTCCGCCAGACCTCACTGGAGTAACTAGGAGTCTGGGCCTGCCTTATAGTGGATGAAGCAGGAGGTAAACCATGGCCAACATGTGTCTTAGTTGACATCATGCTTTACACACGGTGCAAAATAGAGGCAAATCATGGCATCAAACAACTAGGTCGTCATCATAGGCCCATCTTGAGAGTTGTTGCCATGGAAACATTATTTTGACAAGCCTGTTTATATGTATACATGTAGGGTTGTGGATCTATGATCTTCACATGAGGAAAACAAGTGAAAGTCAGAGGGATTACTACCCAAGGGTGATCTCTGTCGCATCCTTGATCTATGGAGCATATGTGATCCTCCTAGGGCACGTTTGGTTAGATGGATTTATTGAAATCATGTATTTTGTCCATCCTATATTGTTGAAATGTTGCATTTTCCAAATCCCACAAAGTAAAATTTTAAGTTTGGTTTGCTGGATATTATAAGTGTGGGATTTATCTTTTTTCATGCCTGCTGTCTTACCCATGATGGATTTTGGCATCCGAGAGAATTTTGATAGAGACCAAAAAGATAGATTCCTATTCTATCTGAAAATCCTGGGATTAGCCCCATTTATGCAATCCTGCAAACCAAACATAAAATTTACAGAACTGGAGTCCAAAATACAATCCAATACAGTATAATCCAAGTAACCAAACGTGCCCCTAGAGGACTCTAGGGTAATTTGGGCATCAAGAAGTCTTATGGGAGAGGGTCTAATGAATCCAACATCGTATGAATCCCATACATATATATATATATATCAAGGAAGTCCCAAACGGTTATGTACACTTTTGGCATAAAGACAATTACCATTACTTTTCTATAATATAAAGATATCATTTTTACTCAATAATTCAATGCCAAATAGGAATGATTATATTCCTTTTCCTAGTTATTTTATCACATGTTAAATAAATAGGCATGGATAAGTATGTACCTAGTTGTCAAATGGATGACATGCATAATATTTCCATTATAGATTACACATCTCCATGGTTTATTTCTAATTTTTGTTTAGTTGCACACCAAAAGTCATCAAGGAAAGCATTCTTATGTGTGGTACTTATTGGGTAATGAATTATACATTATTCTCTCTCTTTCTCTCTTTGATATATTTCTTAAACCACTTATCGAAACTCATTATTATTTTTCCCACCTATATTCAATTGGTGGGGTTTTATTAGGATATATCACATAAAATGCTCCTTTGAAACATTTATTAAGATCAGTTATCATTATTTATTTTGAGACATAATTTTTCTCCCTTCTAGAATTCTCCTATTTTCCTTATTATTTTTTATTATTTCAAAAGTTAGATTTTGATTATATTAATTGATGTCTCAAAACACATATTGTCAAACTAGCTAGACAATTACCTATTCAATTATCTAAAACACCACACATCTTATTTTCTTTTGGGAACTTGCATATTATCTTTTATTTCTATTACCCAAGTCACCATTCTTTATTTATTGATATAACTCTCTTTTGTAACGAATCCCACACAATTATATATTTAACAATATCAATTCTCCATTAGTTTAGAAATCCCTTTATTTTTTGTATTTTCCATTCTTTCTCTTATCCAACATTGTTAATGGATTATTGCAAATGAAATCCTTTTGATTTCTTTAACTTGTTCCATAAATACATCATTATTCCATAGATAATAATATTGGAGAATTTACTTATCAATACATTTCTTATATTTATATAATTCAATTTATCCAAAATTGAGGAGATTACATTCACCCCTCCTTAAAAGGAATTTTCTCCTCAAAACTCAGACCGAGTAAGCTTAGGTTAATTATAATTCGTCTTAGTCTCAAACCTTAGGGTTAGAAACCCTTCTTAATTATCTTTAACCATTTTTTTATATACAAATTCCTCACATTATTACTAGGATTGGCACTTGAATCCAATTCAAGGTACATCCACGTCCTAAGTATTTCAATATTATCATCTCTTAAAGATTTAAATTTTCATTTTGTGCTTTCAATTTCACTTTGTGATTAACTTTTCACCTAGGTTTCCAACCTATTGTTCATTTATTCTCATATAAGGATGAGGTAGCACCTCCAAACCTAGATCATGTGAGTAATCTACCAATAACTATACTACAACTAAAGTAATAAACAAAAACGTAGGTAATGTAACATGAAATGATTCATAAAATTGTATACTTAATCAACTTATACTTATCATGTGATACATATCATCTAATTTCATTACACATCTTCTATTCACATTACTTAATCAACTTATAACTTGCCCATTTTTTTGTCACCATGTATCCATTTGTGTCACTTTTTCAAAATTCGATTGCATTACATGTCTATAACATTTACATTTCACAAATGTAGTTTCTAGAAGATCATTGTAGTTCTTATGGAAAGTATAGAGTGAGATAATTATGTTAATGTTTATGATAATTCATCTCATAATTATTCTAATTCCATTTTCAATCACTATGTAAATGGGTATGCATTTTCAATAATTTTCCATCATCAAAGGGTAAATATAATCATTTAATATGCAAACAAGATCATTCAATATTAATACAAACCCTATTTTCAAGTATTTATTAAAATGAATGACTCAAAATTATCACACGAAAATCCTACTATAGTTGTTCTTTAAAGATAGATTTATCCATTGCATTGATTTAAAGTGAAATGGGTTGTGACACAATTCATAATCAATGATAATTTGGTAGATGATATTATGAACAACATTAGAGTGTATTTCTTAAAGCAATACTCTATAAAAATGTCTCTTCCTACAACCATTCACAATTTCCAATTAATTTATTAACTTTTTAAAAAATAATCGACAAGTAATCAAGGTAATTATAGGAATATGTAGTAATTTGTTTAAGTCCTAGATGTCTATAACCATTACTACTAGGTATACTCATAGTATGAATGATATAAAACTGATTTCTTTAGATTCTTTTAATTGTCTAAGATTTTCAAATTAAGTGATTTAAGTTGTAGAAAGATGAATTTGTAATTAATTTCTTCTATATGTATTTGTCTAATAATCACGTCATAGGGAGAAGGAGGAAAGCTTGTCATCCTGTTGATTGGTTCAGTAGAAGCTCCAATAACATGAAATTTTTTGGAATCTAGAATTGGAGATTCCATGTAACCTAAAGAATAAGAATAAGGAAGAACAAAAAGAAAATTTTAAGAGTTATTTTTTCATCATTCAAGCAAAAGAGACTTTAGGGTAGAATACAAAAAGGAGAAAACAACAGAGGAATAAAAGGGACAACTGATGATTCTTGTCACCAACCATCTTGAGGATATATTTGAGCAACAAATTCCACCCTGACTCTTCTGGTTGGGGTGAAATTCATAAGATAATTATTAAGACACCTAAGAACAAAGTTATCTTCCTCAGGTCAAGAGGATTTCATTTTGTGATTCATTTTCTTATATATATATATATATTTATTTATTTATATATATATATATTTATATATATATAGAGAGAGAGAGAGAGGCAGGATAGAATACACTTGAGTTTATAGATCACATGGATACACTCAAGTGTGTTTTCATATCAAGACTATTTTTTACAAGATGTAAACTATTGAACTTCACCATCATACTATAATTAGGCTACATACAAATTTTGAGCCCATTTGGATTAGTGTAAGTCACTCATCTGAAGGCAACAAAATCGACACACCAAACTAATTTGTGTGTGTGTGTATGTGTGTGTGTGTATGTTGGTACGTATGCCCAGAGAGCCAACCATATGATGATTGTAATGTGGCATTAGATTACTAATTTGATAATAATAAAGGTATTTATGTCTATTATGTTTATCTCTGTCATGAGATGATGAAACATACATGGTAGATGTCTAAAGAATGATGTTACTCAATGTTTTATGTCTTCAAGTACGTGACTTGAACAATGAGATCATACAAATGTTATGACTACATACATTCTTGTATGTCCCCAGTCAGATATTAGTGTGGAAGAAAAACAGACAATAGTAATATATAAGACATGAGTGTGTGTTGACTGATGAAAGAGTCTCATTAGTCATGATATATGATATCAAGTCAAGCACATAGATACATGTTAGAGAACAGTGATTTCGGATAGACCCACCATGCCAGTGATACATGGAGACCACGAAATGGTATTTAGAATCAACTATCATAGTGATAGTAGTGATTGTTCTTAGACCTAAAGTCACTACATTCATCACATTTCATTAAGTGTACTTTGACTTCAACCAATGTAATCATGAATAATGGTTGCCATAACGTTGGTGATTGGGTGCACTGTACCAATTTACCTAGTTGAAACCTAAAAAATAAGTTACTCAATTACAATCATTTTTGGGAATAGGAATTTATAGTAAACCTCAATATGTCCCAATTATAAGTTCAAAAAATAAAAAATCAATTTCAATCTAGGTTCAAATTTGTGTATAACTTCAATTTTTGAAATATTTTTAGCTATTTAAAATTTAGTAAAGTAAATATGTTACACTTTTATATTAGATAAAGAATACCAAATATGTAGCAAACTATCATATTATATTATAATATTTTTGGTTCTTAAAATCAAGGTTTGGTTCAAAATGATTTTATGTTACCATGCCATTAAAAGATAAAAATTTGGTTAAAAATCATTATGTTTCTCAGTTTCATGGGCACATTGATCTACATAAACCCAATACTTGTATGATTGTAAGATTCATTTTTTGGAAACACGATTGTCTTTCATAAATACATAAAATAATTAAAAATGAATAATATGAATAGATTTCTAAGGGAAAATTTAGTTCTAATATGCTATTGAATCAAGCACAATAAATAGAAGAAGAGCAAGGACTAAATTAACATGGTAGGATCTTATAGAGAGATTTTGAATCTCTACATCTTAACTAGAATATTGCCCATGATAGATATGAATGGAAATGAATGATCCATGTAGCCGACCCCAACATAGTTGGGACTGAGGCTTAGATGATGATGAGGATGATGATGATGATGATGATGATGATGATGATGATGATGCTAAATGAAACAACATTTACAATTTGGATAGTATTTTGAATCACACAACCGTCTATTTTACAATTATCAAATTTTAAAAATAGGTCATTGGAGTTAAGGAGACAACAAATGAGGTTATTTCATAATGGGGGTGGGATAAATGATATATTGTTGGACATTTTAGGACAAAACACAAAATGTATTTTATTGCTTGCAAAATATCATTCTAAATGTAGGATTGTCCTATGTAAGAATTTGAATAGTCTCAAAAAAATTTCCTACAATGAAGTGAGACCACTCAAATATGGTTCTTGTAATTTTTCAAGAAATTGTGTATTACTCAAATCAACCTCTGAATGACTAGAAAGCCAATGGTTGAAGGACCCAAGCTTCTATCGCTAGCATGGTAATGTGTAAGAACTAATGGGGAGGCATAAACACTTAGCATGTGTGAACAAAAAACAAGATGAAACCACCAATATTATTTCAATATTAAATAAGTATATTAAAAAACATCATTTATTATAATTTTCTAATTACAATTTGAGAATATATTATACAAGTTGATCATGTACACCATCTATGATCTTAATATGATGGATGATAGAGTTCTTTACAAAAACATATGCTACAAGATGATAGGAGAAAGTGAGAGGAATCAATTTGGTAAAAAGAGGAAAGGATGAGGGTGATTAGGTGGAGAAAAGCAAGGTTAGGTGGATTCATCTCCATTGGTTCCAACCCACCATATGTAAGTAGAAGATGAAGGAAGAACCGTTGGATGTTGGATGAAATTTGTGACCCAAAGGACGGATGACTGGGATTAGCCAAAAAAAAAACAAGGGAGTCAATGAAATGGCAAGTGGGGCGCTCATTTAGTTTTATTGGTCCCCTCATTTGGACTACTAGCTTCAATAAAATCAAGTTAAATCGACCTATCTTCATAAGTCCATAAATTGGCTCTGATGGTCCAATTTAGGCAATCTTTTCACAATTAAATACGTAATTGAATCCTCTACCTCATGATATACATTGGAGATCAAGATGAGAATATAAAAGACATTAAAATTTACTTGTAAAAGGGTGACTTATTAAGGAATGGTACATAGTTCATTATGGAAATTAATGTCACATATAGTAAAATTGAGCATTGACATGACCAAATTGGATTATTAGCACACTCCAACTATAAAATGCATATGAAAATGAGTAAGAGGGTTACTTGATGAGATAGAAAGCGTATACTTATAGGACATAGAAAATTCAGGTTGTCACATCCTTCACTCCTTGAGACAATTTTTTTCGATAAAATCTTTTCAAGTTCATAAACAAGAGTCAAACTCTATATTCATCATATTTAGGCAATCAAACCCATGTGTCATGAAACCTATCACTATGGAGTGCACACTTAATTTATCATCTTATATGGTTTGATCATCCTGACTATATACATATTATTAGGTGCTTTATAATATTATGACATCGTGTTGACATTAGTGCTCCAAAACCATTATCTCTATATCAAAAACTAGGTATTTTGTTTATATAATCATAAATCTAAGTGTGTATTGTCACAACCATATGTCATTAATTCTCAATAGAACATGTTATTTATATTTCATTGAAAAATGATGATCATTGAACTTGTATTTCTTCATTACACTAGATTTCACACATGTTTTAGTTTTCCCTCAAAATTTTACCAATTGTCCCCAATAATGTTATTTTTTTTTATTTTCTTATAAAGTTAAGAATCATATTCATGATAATTCTATTTAAGATGTCAAGGTACCATCATATTATGCATATGATTTCCAACTACATCTTTCATGTATAGTATAGTTTCATATTAGATCTAGCTTCTGAGAGTGACTTGTCATACATCTATCATAAGTGAGATTATTCCATGTATCAAGAATCATTTGAGGAACAACATTATCATTAACATAAATGCGTTTCAATTATGTCACTTGTAGTTAAAAGAGTGTCACAATCTCAAGTTACTCGAGCTAAGACATGTTATATCATCGAGAAACATACTAATCACCAACATATACCCATACCAAACTTTTACCCAAATTTAGAAAACAAGGTAACCAATAGATTCCTTCACATAGAACACTAACCTAGGTGTGAGTATTAATATGATATCACACATCATTTTAGGGTTTTGGTACATTTCCCTCCCCTAGATGACAAATATACATATATTCAAATGAATCTTCCTCTAGGGTTAGATATTTACATTGGAGATCTAGGTTTCAAAAATTTTAAGGGAACCACATACTAGGTGAATCAACTCTTATACCTGGAAGTATTCTGGATAGGGACACATCAATATGTATTTCTTTTTTCATATTTTTCAATATTTCATATTTTTTGGAGAATAGGTACTCTGACCTTCTCTCATTTTGGGCTGACTCATATCAATAGTTCACCCTTATCATGTGTACCATGCTAGAGGCCCTTTGTAAAGAGGTTGAGGCCTATGTTTGTCCCAAAAAATAACTCATAATTTATGTTTCAACATATACAAACTTAGGCACTAGAAAGCATTCCAACCAACAAGGCTACCTAGGGTTTAATGGTCAAGCTCATATGAATGTCATCAAAGCACACTTGACACTTACAAAGACAACTTTGGTCATCTTGAAGCAAGATCATATCATCAACATAAACATCATCATCATCGTCATCAACATCATCTTCATCTTCATCATCATCATCATCATCCTCATCATGATCGCCATCTTCTTCATCATCGTCGTCGTCGTCATCATCATCATCATGATCATGATCATTGATCCAACCCTATTCTAGGGCTGTATCTTGTGTCATTTTGTACCTTTATCACATTCAAATGCAGTAGAATTACATGTTATTCTCCCCAATATGATTATCATTGCAAATACGCTTATGGATGTTCTTTGCACTATTTTTCAGGTACTTGGACCTTGCTTAGATGGACGAGGGGGAGAGAGGGACCCAAAGAAGGTCCCAAAGTCTCCCTCAACCTATCTCCAGTAGCCAAGACTCATCCCCGAGCAAAGACATCCGAAATTGACAAAGTTATAAGAGAATTAAAGAAGTCAGGCCTCACCACGGCCGTGGCCCCAAGGCCATGGTCGTGGCTTTATTGCCAAAGTTCAACAGGTCGCAACAGGAGAATTTATAGTTCGCCCACGACCGTGGCCACCCAGCCACGACCGTGGCCAATGAAGGCAACACGACCGTGGCCATCAGCACGGTCGTGGTCAAGAGAAGAGAACACGACCGTGGTACCCTGCCACGGTCGTGGCTTTATTGCCTCAAGTTTACAGGTTGCTACCTCAGACAGCCACGACCGTGGCCATCTCGCCACGACCGTGGCCAAAGACGAGCAAAATGCCCGTGGCCCCTCCCCACGGTCAGCCTGACTCCACCAAAACGGCCGTGTTACCCAACACGGCCGTGGTGCCCCTAACCCACCACGACCGTGGCACTCCGCCACGGCCGTGGCCACCACCCTACTTTTCTTTTTCACCACCGCCTTCACCCCACGACCGTGTTCACCACGCCACGGTCGTCCACCACTACCCCCAACACGGTCGTGGCACACTCAACACGACCGTGGTGACCACCTGCACTATACATTTTTCCACTGCTTTTCCTATTTTACCCCCACTTAACCCTAGCTCCTATATAAGCACTAGTGGCTCCTAGGGCTCGAGGTTAGCACCTCGAGAGCACCCCTAGCCGCAACCTAGTTGCTTCCTTGCCTCCATTGCTCCAATCCACCCATTTCCTTGCAATCTACCCCATTTCCATCCATTTTCCACTCATTTCCACCATAGAAACCTAGTTTCTCTAGGTTTCTATCCATAACCCCCGCCATTTCCATGCTCTTGGGCACATTTGGAGGAGGGAGGTCGTCTGCAGCTGCTTGGAGGTGAAGAAGGAGGCCACTACATCGAGCTTCATGGAGTTTTCCCTTCTTCTATCCCCTTCTTTTCCTAGTTTGATCATGTATAGCTAAGCCCCCTTGGGTGGGCTGTTTGGGGCAAAAATGTGACTTTGATACCATGTTGGGGGAATATAATTTGTAATGAACATATTTCATTTCTATGATGATTACCTTTGCTTATACCTCTTTTCCCATTACTTGTGCATGTAGTTGTTGTGAATTACATTATTGCTTGCCTTGTGGTGTTTGAAGACATTTGTCTCTAGGATGTTTTGGTTTCTATGTAGCTATCATAGGATTGGCTCCTAGGTCCTTAATTTGGATCCCTAGCTAGCCCCCTATCTTCCTACATAATCACCTTCTTACTACATGCAAATGTGAGTTCTAAGTGACTAGTATAAGTGTGATTAGTGCAATTGCCTAGGATTTCCTAAAGGCTGAGGTGGCTAGTGGCATGTGGTCAAATACCCTCATCTCTACTCCCATCCTTACCCTTGGTCCTAAATTGACTAATACCACTTATCCTAGAGACCTAGACTTGGTACGTCCTATGAGAATTACACCTAGCCCTAGTTCTCCAATTAGTATCTTAGGGTAAATTCTCATAGCACTCACCTTGTTGTTTGGTTTGGTAATCTAGAATGAGATATGTTAATTGCTTATTATGGTGACAACCCCCAACTAATGTCAAGGTCACATTCCCAAACGGCCCACCTCCTTCATCTATTTGCTTAAACCCTAATTGCTCCATTTGCTTGTTAATGCTAGCTTAGTTCACTTGCTTTAGTCTAACTTAGTCAATTGCATCGTTTTGTTAGCTAGTGTTAATTTAGATCTTTCATCCTGCTTAGTGGTTAACTTAGGCTCTAAATTGTTGGTTGCTTGCTTAGTTTGGTATAATTCATTCTTGCTCTTGGTTAGATAGCTCGTTAACTTAGATTGCTAATTTAGTCTTGGGATAACTTAGTTTCACTTTGTGTTTCCTACTTGCTCGCCTAGCTTAATCAATCAACAATCAACCTCAAAACCCTAAAAACCCTAAGCTCCGCATAAGGAACATAGTTCACGCCATCTAACTCTAGTGCCCCCTTTATCCTCACGGATTGACCCCATACTTGCCGCCTTACCTGTACTACGACAAGACCCCGTGCGCTTGCGGGTATATTGTCTTAGTAGACGTAGGTAGTTAGTCTGGGACCTTACAAATTTTCGAAAGCTAAAGATCCCATCTCATCCCGTGCCTCCCGACCTCGTGGATTGCACTCGTTGCAAGCCTCTAGCGGGAGCGCACCAAGCTTTCTGGCGCCGTTGCCGGGGATAGAGGCGCTCGGCCTAGTTAGATAGTGTAGCTTAGCCTTTCCTTTTGCCCTCACCATTGCTATTGTTTATTCTTTGTCTTACTTTTGCATATTGGTGTGCTAACTTGGTTCCTTGTTGTTTGTTTGTGCTTTGTGCAGGTGACAGCCGTGCATGCGCAGCACGCGTTCGACTTGCACCGACTTGGTGGTTTACGACCCCGAGATTGGGAGAAGGAGACGTCAAGCGCGCCGCAATCTACACCGAAGGACCGAGATGGCCGACAACGAACCACCACTGGATGTTCCACCGCCACATCACCCGCTTCACGAGTACTTCACGCCGGGGAACTACAACTCCCCCATCGCCACTCTAGTTGACCAGATGCCGGGTCAACAATTCTCCATCCCGCCAGCACTCTTGGGGCTTCTCCCCATGTACTACGGGTTTGAGAACGAAAATCCGTATCACCATATAGACGCATTCTTGGAGACATGCTCCACCTTCCGCACTCCTGCTGCCACCGACGACTCAATCCGGAGGACTCTCTTCCCTTTCTCCCTCAAGGAGAAAGCCAAGGAATGGTACGTATCGAGGCCAGAGCTCGTCACATGGAACGAAGTGAAGAATGAGTTTCTGAAGAAGTTCTTTCCGATAGCCAAGTTATCCTACATGAGAAGGTGCATCACGTCCTTCGCCCAAAAAGAGAACGAACCCTTCCATGAGGCATGGGAGCGGTTCCAGAAGCTACTTCGTGACTGCCCTCATCATGAGGTCCCTCTTTGGCAGCTAGTGCAGGCCTTTTACACTGGGCTCGAGGAGCAGAGTCAAAACAACGTCGATTCTTCTTGTGGGGGCACGTTCATGGCCAAGCCACCCGAGGACTCATGGCCACTGTTTGAGCATCTAGCCGAGAACTCTCGCCACCGAGCTTCCACAAAAGGGGGGCATTGCGGCCGGGACTACACCTCCCCACCCTCCTCCGTGGCTCCCGCACGCAACACCGCCAACCCCGACATGATGAAAATGATGGCAGATATGATGCAAATGATGAAGAATCAAGTGGGTGGCTCTTCTAGTCAACCCGCAATGGCTGTGGAGACTGTCGATGAGGAAGTTAATGCCTTACATTCCTTTGGTGGCCGCAACAACCAGGGCCCGATGTCCCAATCCTACACTCCCGAGTGGAGGAACCATCCAAATTTCTCGTGGAAACAACATAATGAAGATGGACAAGGGCAGGGACAGCAGAAGCCACACTACTATTCAAAGTTCGAAGAGGAAGTACTTGGAAGATTGAGGAATCTAGATGAGGTAAAGAGAGAGGTGTCTTCTCAAGGACAAAACATCAGCCGTCTTGAGCAAAGGCTCGATCAAATTTCTATTTCACTTGCTCGTCGTGAAGAGGGGAGACTACCATCTCAACCTATAACCAATCCTAACAGCGATGGTAGTTATGTGAACACCACCCAAGCCGCATACATTCCACCACATGGCCAAGCAACCTCACTTCCACAATATCAAGGACCACCACACCCATATGCTTCGCCATCTCACCAACCCCCGCCAAACTACCAATACCCACCACCACCTCCACATACTTACCAACCTCCACCTCCACCACAACCAACTTGCATACTCCAAAATCCTAATCCTCCCCAACAAAGACCGCCACCACCTCCATCCTCACAAGCTCCCCCTTCTTCACATGAGCAAGTGAGTATGATCACTATCATATGGGGTGAAGAAACTGCTCAAGGTTTTGGAAAAAGGGAAAAGAAAGTGAAAGAGGTTGGAAGCAAAGTCCCGATACTTGAGGGATCTATCAAAGATAAAGGACACTCTGAAGAAATGGCCGCCCAAGCACCACTAAGGAATGCTAAGTGCACCCAGATTGCTACTGCACCCGACGCGAATGTAGAGGCACTCTCATTGGTTCCACCCATACTCGGAGATACAAAGATTGCAATAGGTATAGCTCAGCCAGCGGTTGGTGACGGTGTCACGTCTACTGTTTCACACACCATGGACATAGCGGCGCTTGAAGCCATATCCTTATGGGAACTAAGACCTTTACATGAGACGAGCGTCACCATCATCCCTCCGCAAGTCCCAGCAAGTACAGTGGAGATAGTTGAGGAAGACGGAAACCAATCCCATGAAGGTTGGACTCTCCAAAAAGGGGACGGAAATGGCATGAATCTCCTAGGAAACTTGAAGCGGAGAGCAATAGGCATTACATCACTCTTTTCATTGATGAAGGACATATGCATGGGAAGGAAAACGTTAGTGCTACTGCCGATCGAGGAGATGGTTGCCTCGAAATCTGTGAACTTTATCTATGACATTGGCTTCCCGGAGAAAAGAGGTGATCCGGGAGTGCCACTGATTTCTTGCTACATTGGCACACAGCCCATCGAACACGCTCTCATTGACTTAGGTGCAGGGACAAGCCTCATGCCATGGAGCATGTACCGACAGCTTGGCCTAAACAAAATGAAACCAGTGGAGTGTGCTATTATCTTGGGTGACGGAACCAAGCGGAGACCCTTGGGAATCATGCAGAACACAATAGTGTCGATGGATGAAAGGGTGAACATTTCCTATGTGACCGATTTCTTGATAGTGGATACCTCACCGATTGATGGAGAAGAGTACCTCATATTGGGTAGGCCCTTCCTATCCTCCGCATGCGCAGAAATCAACATCCGCAAGGGCACGCTGACAGTTACTTACAAGAGGAAAAAGTTTGACTTCTTCATGTTCACCAAGGAAGAGAGAGACGAGCTGTCCAATGAAGACTTCAGTGAGAGTTTGTGCTATCGTGACCCTCTGGAGCTGTGGAGATCGAGCCCATACTTCTATTCCATGTACACTCCTTGGGACGAAGCACATGTAGTCAGAGCGCTCGACAGGATCACCATAGAAGAGAAGGAGGGCACCGTGGGTGTCAACACATGATGAAAAAGAGCAACAAGTCTGGCTGAAGGCTATAAATTTAGCGCTTGTGGGAGGCAACCCACGTAGTTTGAGATTCTCGAACCCTTCTTTTGATACTTTTGTTTTGTTTTACACGAATACACACACGCACACTCGTGCTTTACAGTTTTTGTTTGAGTTTTGATGATGTGCAGGTGTTAGACAGTAGAGGGAGAGGTTTTGGAAGTAACTCAAGGTCATTCAAGAAGATTTGTGGCCAAAGAACCAATGAAATCGAAAGTTCAAGTTTCGAATCTTGGAAAACTGAAGAAACAACCCCAACACGGCCGTGGGGATAAACCACGACCGTGGCACAGGTGGCCAAACACGACCGTGGCTCTATGCCACGGCCGTGGGAATTAAAGCACCAAATTGGCCGAAGTTACAGGTTGTTTTGAAGATCGGCCACGACCGTGGCGAGCTACCACGACCGTGGCGATGGAGCGTGCCAACGACCGTGGTCCGCACCATGGCCGTGTTAAAGAAGGCTGGCCACGACCGTGGGAAACAGCCACGGCCGTGGGAGTTATTGCTGCAATTTGGCCGAAGTAACAGGTTGTTTCGAAGATCGGCCACGATCGTGGCAATTCGACCATGACCGTGTCGTAAGGACAGAGCCACGACCGTGGCGGGACACCACGACCGTGGCGCGGTCAGACCGGGGAGTTCTTCATCGACAACAACGACCGTGGTCCGCACCACGGCCATGCTACCTGACCCTCGCCACGACCGTGGCACCCCACCACGGCCGTGGCCGAACCCGGTTCAAGAAAAACAAATATACTTTTAAACGTCCAAACACGACCCCCCTCTTCATTCCTTCGTCTTCCAACTCTAGAAAACGACCGTGGCGGCCGCAAACACCCTCGTGCTCCCCCATCCACCACCAAATCCACTACAATCCGCCCCCTTTTGATCCCCAATCCACCCCAAATCGATCCATAGCCTTCCCTCTCCCATTCCCACCGTCCAATCTCTCCCAATCGCACCTCCATCTCCATTTCCATCTCCATTCCGCCCAGCAACCCCCCCACACAAAACCTCCACAAAAACCCCTCCATTTTCACCCAAATCCACCACTAACCATATAACCACAATCCGTACATCACTATCCTTCCTTTCCACCCACAAAACCACATCCACAACACCTCTCCCATAAAAATCCGAAAATCACCACATCCACCTCCATTTCCCGCAATGAAGAAGATTGGAAAAGCTATCACAAAGGGGACCAATATCCTCACCAGAGGGAAACGGCGCTCTAAAAACGCCTCCTCCGATGTATCCGTCCCATCCCACACCCCATCACCTACCACTTCCGCCCACCTTTCCCTCCGCCGGTCGCAATCGGTGAGCGGATCACACTCCCGCTCATCCGACAGCCACCACATCACAGACGCCACCTACGAGGGGGAGGACGAAGAAGAAGAGGAGTCTATGGGGGTCGACTTGGACCACCTCATAGATGAGATCGCGTCGGCATCCGCAAAAAGAAACCAGCGATCCAAAGCAGCGCCGTCCTCATCAAGGCTACCTCCAAAGCCCGCACCACCCCGCCACTCAACATCCAGCGCGGCGGTGAGACGTGAGGTGCAGCCAAAACACTCACGGCAATTGCAACATAACGAGGAGCAGTCGGCCCACTGGTACAATCTTGATACCAGTTCGGGGTCGCAATCTTATGCAATGGAGGAAGAGCACGATAGCGAGGAGGAAGAGATGGAACTCTTGTTCGAAGAGGATGATATTCTGGCACACTTGGAGGTAGACAGAGAGAAGACCCTGGGAAAAGCACAGACGGGAGTGTCCTATGGTAGAGGACACAGGAAAAAGAAAGCTCATCTTATTTACCCCGAGTGCATGACAAGGCGAGTCGTCGCCTCCAGGTACGGCTGCGAGAAGACAATTGAAGAACTTGGAATCAAGGAGGCAGTGGAAAGGAACTTAAAGAAGATTGGGTTGTGGAACATTCTTTTCACACCCCAACCTACATATCCCACTATAACCCAAGAATTCTTTGCCACTCTGGAGAAGACAAAAATGAGGGGTTGTGATGCACTCAGATTTGCCATAATGGGCAACATGCACACCCTCACTTCCACTGAGTTGAATGCCATCTTCGCCCCTAGTCCTGAAGAAGCCATAAAATTTGACGACGGCCTGTTAGAAAGAGAGGTCAGTTTTGACTATGTGCATTATTGGCAGACCTTCACGGGCAGGGAGGACTACAACGCGGGTAGATCAAAGACTGCAGCTATAAGTAACCCGCAGATGCGCTACGTGCAAAAGGTCCTAGCAAATACAATTGTGGGCAGATACGACAACCAGGGCAGCATTTCTCAAAAGGATATGCTTGTCTTGATCAGTATGCAATACAAGAGATATGTTGACCTCGGAGTCCTTTTGATAGATCATATGAAATCCATACCTTATAAGAGTTCAAAGCCTTTTGTTATGGGTGGATTTGTGACTTCGATTGCACTAGCGCTGGGATACGATCTCTCGGGGGCACAAGGCGCGATTGGGGCAGAGTTCGTTGACCTCAATTATCTGACGCGTTCGCACACAATAAAGATAAAGAACAAAAGAATGATCTATTTGGCCACTAGTGTGCAGGATTTTGAGCTTGAGCTGCCATACCATGCAAAGCCTCTATTATCCACAATGGGACCTGGCAACAGGATGAGGGAGAATTTGAGGGCATGGCAGCTAGACCACCCGAGAGAGACTTATGTAAGGGAAGCCACTGCCGCACATGAAGATGTTGCTGAATCTAATGTGCAAGGGCAGGAGCATGAAGCAGAAGAAGAACGGCAGCCCCGAAGAACAAGAAGGAGGGATGAGGGAACATCCCAGTTGCAGCCACCCGCAGGGAATGCCTACGACATGGCCACCATCCAGGCACACCTCGAGAACATCCAAAAGACTCAAGGTGACATGCAACTTGTCCAGCAATACATGTGGCAAGATCAACAGCAGATGCACTACCAGATCAACCACTTGTACCAATACCAACACGCCCAAGCAGCACGAAACCCCGAATGGGGTGCAGACTTTTGGGGTGGTATAGCTGGACATCCACAGGCATATCCTCCACCCCAGGACGACTACTGGGGACACTACTATCAGCATCCTCCTTCCAGCTCAGCTCCAGACTCAGCTCCTCCTCCAGATCATCCTCAAATGCCGGACCAGCCACCACAGCCTTGATTCTTCCCCTATCTACCCTAAGTTGTAGTTTCATGCTGAGGACAGCATGATTCTAAAGTTTGGGGTGGGTAGGGCGGTATGCACCACCCTTTCCCTCATTCTGTCATTTTGTTTCACCTGGCTATTTTGTTTTAGATTGCTGTTTTTGTTTTGTTCATTGCTGTGTTGCCTGTCATGTAGTTTAATTTCATGCATTTTTGAGTAATTTTTCAAAATTTTACTTGCCTTGCTTTCCCATATCATGCATTGCATCTCATGTAGATTTTTGCTAATTTTTGCATGCTTTAGCTAGGATTTACTTGCTTTTTACCTGAAATTGTGTTTGAATGTGATTTAGTGCAATTTGACACCTTTTTGGCCAATTTTGCCCATATTTGATGTTTCTTGTCCAAAAAGCATGTTTTGACTCAATCTTTACCATATTGAATGAAATTGCTTATCTTTGACAAATACAAGATGATATGCTATGATGAAGTGCTATGTGGTATCAATGAGCGACTTCTTACATGCTCGTCGCCTCCCTTGGGAATGTGTTGGTGTGATGGAACTATGATCCGAGCAAGCATAGAACGTTTAATGTTTGTGGAGTTACTTGATTGATATATGGATTTCATTTGGTTCATTCATGTGATGTGATATCTATGGTGAAGTGTCAGACTAGTTTTCATGCAGGAGACCTTATGTGGAAGATTATGCCAAGTGACCCCCCTTTGACCCGACCACTCTTTCATCATCTTCATACCTCTCCGCCTCATAAAAGGATGCCAAAAGTGCACACATTAGCCGTGGCCACCTCCAAAAGTTTGGGGTGACCACATCTCTATCTCCCCGCTTCACTCTATCCACCCTGTGCCCTACCTACACCAAGGGCAAAGAAAAAGAAAAACAAAAACAAAAAGAAAATAAAAGGATGCTCCTATTTAAGAGCATTCAAATAAAGAAAAGATGAGTGTGTAAAAACACTCCAAACCTTACCGCAACCCTTTCTTCACTTTTCATACCCATGAAGCTAGGAAACATTAAACCTAGCTCACTTTATCCCTTTTCCGCAGCCATGTGGGTCATTTGGCATAACTTGAAGCATAAGGTTGAAGGCATGAAGGTGAAACGACACTCCTAGTCATCGGCGATTAACATCATCATGAAACGGTCTACCCGGAACCTTATGGATGAGATATTGATAACTTGTGCAATCCATGCATTATATGTGAAGTTCTTGTGCTCTGTGCTCCCTTCATGGTTGGTTTGTGAAAGTAGAAGAGGAGGGAAGTGATTTGCATGTACCTAGTCACCATTGATCCCATTTAGCATTTGTCGCCTATCATATTGTATTTGCCATATCTTTGATTATGGAAAATGGAAAAGAGATTGAGTTGGAGCATACTTGAGGACAAGTATGTTTCAAGTTTGGGGTGGTGATCCAACCCTATTCTAGGGCTGTATCTTGTGTCATTTTGTACCTTTATCACATTCAAATGCATTAGAATTACATGTTATTCTCCCCAATATGATTATCATTGCAAATACGCTTATGGATGTTCTTTGCACTATTTTTCAGGTACTTGGACCTTGCTTACATGGACGAGGGGGAGAGAGGGACCCAAAGAAGGTTCCAAAGTCTCCCTCAACCTATCTCCAGTAGCCAAGACTCATCCCCGAGCAAAGACATCCGAAATTGACAAAGTTAGAAGAGAATTAAAGAAGTCAAGACTCACCACGGTCGTGGCCCCAAGGCCACGGTCGTGGCTTTATTGCCAAAGTTCAACAGGTTGCAACAGGAGAATTTATAGTTCGCCCACGACCGTGGCCACCCAGCCACGACCATGGCCAATGAAGGCAACACGACCGTGGCCATCAGCACGGTCGTGGTCAAGAGAAGAGAACACGGCCGTGGTACCCTGCCACGGTCGTGGCTTTATTGCCTCAAGTTTACAGGTTGCTACCTCAGACAGCCACGACCGTGGCCATCTCGCCACGACCGTGGCCAAAAATGAGCAAAACGCCTGTGGCCCCTCCCCACGGTCAGCCTGACTCCTCCAAAACGGCCGTGTTACCCAACACGGCCGTGGTGCCCCTAACCCACCACGACCGTGGCACTCTGCCACGGCCGTGGCCACCACCCTACTTTGCTTTTTCACCACCACCTTCACCCCACGACCGTGTTCACCACGCCACGGTCGTCCACCACTACCCCCAACACGGCCGTGGCACACTCAACACGACCGTGGTGACCACCTGCCCTATACATTTTTCCACTGCTTTTCCTATTTTACCCCCACTTAACCCTAGCTCCTATATAAGCACTAGTGGCGCCTAGGGCTCGAGGTTATCACCTCTAGAGCACCCCTAGCCGCAACCTAGCTGCTTCCTTGCCTCCATTGCTCCAATCCACCCATTTCCTTGCAATCTACCCCATTTCCATCCATTTTCCACTCATTTCCACCATAGAAACCTAGTTTCTCTAGGTTTCTATCCATAACCCCCGCCATTTCCATGCTCTTGGGCACATTTGGAGGAGGGAGGTCGTCTGCAGCTGCTTGGAGGTGAAGAAGGAGGCCACTACATCGAGCTTCAAGGAGTTTTCCCTTCTTCTATCCCCTTCTTTTCTTAGTTTGATCATGTATAGCTAAGCCCCCTTGGGTGGGTTGTTTGGGGCAAAAATGTGACTTTGATACCATGTTGGGGGAATATAATTTGTAATGAACATATTTCATTTCTATGATGATTACCTTTGCTTATACCTCTTTTCCCATTACTTGTGCATGTAGTTGTTGTGAATTACATTGATTGCTTGCCTTGTGGTGTTTGAAGACATTTGTCTCTAGGATGTTTTGGTTTCTATGTAGCTATCATAGGATTGGCTCCTAGGTCCTTAATTCGGATCCCTAGCTAGCCCCCTATCTTCCTACATAATCACCTTCTTCCTACATGCAAATGTGAGTTCTAAGTGACTAGTATAAGTGTGATTAGTGAAATTGCCTAGGATTTCCTAAAGGCTGAGGTGGCTAGTGGCATGAGGTCAAATACCCTCATCTCTACTCCCATCCTTACCCTTGGTCCTCAATTGACTAATACCACTTATCCTAGAGACCTAGACTTGGTACGTCCTATGAGAATTACACCTAGCCCTAGTTCTCCAATTAGTAGCTTAGGGTAAATTCTCATAGCACTCACCTTGTTGTTTGGTTTGGTAATCTAGAATGAGATATGTTAATTGCTTATTATGGTGACAACCCCCAACTAATGTCAAGGTCACATTCCCAAACGGCCCACCTCCTTCATCTATTTGCTTAAACCCTAATTGCTCCATTTGCTTGTTAATGCTAGCTTAGTTCACTTGCTTTAGTCTAACTTAGTCAATTGCATCGTTTTGTTAGCTAGTGTTAATTTAGATCTTTCATCCTGCTTAGTGGTTAACTTAGGCTCTAAATTGTTGGTTGCTTGCTTAGTTTGGTATAATTCATTCTTGCTCTTGGTTAGATAGCTCGTTAACTTAGATTGCTAATTTAGTCTTGTGATAACTTAGTTTCACTTTGCGTTTCCTACTTGCTCGCCTAGCTTAATCAATCAACAATCAACCTCAAAACCCTAAAAACCCTAAGCTCCGCATAAGGAACATAGCTCACGCCATCTAACTCTAGTGCCCCCTTTATCCTCGCAGATCGACCCCATACTTTCCGCCTTACCTGTACTACGACAAGACCCCGTGCGCTTGCAGGTATATTGTCTTAGTAGACGTAGGTAGTTAGTCTGGGACCTTACAAATTTTCGAAAGCTAAAGATCCCATCTCATCCCGTGCCTCCCGACCTCGTGGATTGCACTCGTTGCAAGCCTCTAGCGGGAGCGCACCAATCATCATCATCATCATCATCATCACCACCACCACCACCACCACCATCATCATCATCGTCATCATTGTCATCAGTGTCATCATCATCGATGTCATCATCATCAACAACAACTTAGGTAATCTAGGCTACTTACTAGCCTAACCTTTGCCATGGTGTTGAGTACAGGGCATAAATATACTATATATATATATATATATATATATATATATATATATATATATATATATATATATATATATATATATATATATATATATATATATATATATATAATTATATATATAGGCCATTCATCTGCTACCCGCATGGGTAACTAATCTTAGTTACATGTGCATCTATATTGTAATAGGAAGATACATATTTGTAATAAGACAGACATTATTTGTAATGAGACGACTAAATTTTTAATATAAACACTCGTTTTCTATTACACGTCTGATTACAGTAAAAATGATAATTATGACACCAATTTACATTGTAATACAAAATGAGTGTTTGTATTACAAATTTGGTCATCTTATTACAAATGTTGTCTGTCTCATTACAAACAAGTACCTTTCTATTATAAAAATGAATCCACGGGTAACTAAAGTTAGTTATCCGCATGGGTAGTGAATATATACCCATATATGTATGTGTATATATATATATATATATATATATATATATATATATATATATATATATATATAAGCTTTGCATAGTTTGAAAAGAGTTGCTGAAGTAGTAAAAGCAATAATATGCAAGTTAAGTACTTACTGAAACAAGAACCCATATTCTAATCCATTGTACTTCAATAATACTAGAAACATCATATATCATAAGTCCTTTTCCCAACTTCACATTGGAAGGCTCTGTAACCAGCTAACTTTTTTATCAACATTGTTTGTCCTATCTTGACAACTCAACTAGGGCACGCAGCCTTGTGTCCTTACCTCGAGGATATAGGTGGGAGCACAAGGTTTGTACAATGGAGTTCTATATTATGTTTGAAATTTTAGAAAATCAACAAGACAAAGATGATCAAGTTCAATACTACAAAATGACATGGCAATATTTGATCAGGAAAAAAAACATACACACATATCAAGGTGCAAATAAGAAATCCATAATGATATAACTACGTAAGCATGTACTTGATTCAGAGATTCTCAATTTAACTATAACCACTAGATCAAAAGCAACCACCTGATTAGGAATAAGATTACATGCATGTGTCAAAGTCTCATCATTAACCCTAGATAACTCCATTATTAGGTTTTCGACCATGTTAGGTCCAAGATTTCTTATTAGTGCATTGTCTTTGACCATGTTAAGTCAAAGATTGCTTATTAGTGTATTAGATGATCTTGTATTGATTTATATGTCATCTTGAAGGTGCAACTCAAGTTTCATGACATTTTAATGTTCCATCTATTTTATATGATTATTACAAGATTAATTTCACTTATGTACTATCTAAGTCAAAAGAATCATTGAGCTCTGATATTTCAGGCTAAACATTCAATAAAATCAACTTCAAAACCTATCTTGATTATCCATAACTTGGGCTCTGATGGTCCAATTGAGCCAATTTTTGCACTGATATTCTGCTTCATTACCTACATTTGGGTATCAATAAGAGAATATAAAAGAGATTCAAATTCACTTGCAAGAGGGTGAATTGTTAAAGAATAGTGCATAGTTCAATATGCAAATTATTGTCGCATTTAGTAAAATTTAGCATTGATGTAACAGAATTGGAGTATCACCACACTCCAACTATGAAATTCAGACATAAATGAGTAAGAAGGCCACTTTAAGAAAGATAAATAATATATCTAGAGTAGAGATAAAATTCAATTTGTCACACTATTAGTCCTCTTTTAAGTTCACATATGACTATATTGATATCAATACTTGTTCATCTCTTCTCTTCCGTAATTAATTTCTTACCTTGCATTCAAATATCACTTGACCCACATGTGCCATTCCTAGTTGTTCCACACACTTACTTTCCTACAATTACAAATATAAGACACGCCTAGGCCTCATTCCATATATCAGAAGAGTTTAGATGCAACTACAATAAAATATCTTCCTAAAAACTTTTCTTTTATCCTTTTTACCTAGTCTTTCTACTTCTCTACTCCCATCTTCCCTCCTTTTCTTTAATTTCGTTTTTTCTTAAATTTCCTTTGTCAAACCCATAGGGATGGCGTTTACCTTTTGATGCTTCTTGGCCTTCTTGAGAATGAACACCAATTCCATTCACTTTGCATTCTTGAGTATCATTTTTATGATGTTGTAGATGGTACCTGGTATGTACATGAATATCTCCATGGTCCTAAAGATGGTGTGACCATATATAAGGGATTTTTCTCTCATAGTCAAAACTTAAAAAATACAATGCATGGATCATGCATTTGATTGAGAAAATGACCAAGTTATAATGAAACTAGATACAATGGGTTGAAATTTATGTGAGGACATAGTGTTGACCATTCTCAAGTTGGAAGTATTACATAAAATCATATGTTAAAAAATATAAAATATAAACAATACAAAACATTTTAGTTTGATAAAATTAGTATAATCATCACTCCATAGTGTTGCTAGTTTGATCTATATAGCCATAAACCTATGCCAACCATTGGGAAGCAATTGAATCTCAAATTTGTTGTTTAAATCCATGTTAGTTTTGGGTTTGAAAATTGATGGTCGAAATTGCATTGCACAAATACTGAGTTAACCAAGTGAATATAAAACTTCATTATGAGTTCTAAATAGTATACATTTGTGGGGCTTTTACAAATTTTGGATACTTGCAATTCATATGAGTACCAAGTTCTAGTTACAAAATTAGTTTTATCAATAAAATGTCATTCATAGCTCATACATCAATGTTGCACTTTTACATCCATATATCTTAGAATTGTCATTAAACAAAAAGGTAATCTTTGATCTTTGAGAAAAGTAATAATGGGGTTTATTACAAATTTATAAAGTAAGGCATCATTTCCAATAAAGGGAAATGTCATGCTCAGTTTGTGAAAATGACTCAAAATTCAACACAAAATGCTTTAAGAAAATATATAAAACAAATAATATCAACACATTTAAAAGCACAAATGTTAAACCAAGATGAATCTAGCTATGTTAATTAATTTGCCACTTTTGAATGAATACAACACATAATAAAATTGGGTGAATGGGAACCCTATTGCATATGGAATTTCTTAGAGGTGGTATGTGTTCCTGGGATGAGCTTGAAATAACTGACCATCAAGGAAATGTTGGAGGCATTGACTTGAGGGTGTTGAAGACCAATTGACATAGGGAGAGAGTTATGGAGGAGTAGTTTTTTTAAGGTTACATATATACAGACGTTATTATTAGTTGATGTGTGAGTAGGTGCTATAAGAAGAGAAAAACAAGGAGATGAAGAGGATATTTAGGGTTTCCTTGATTAATTAAGAGAGATAATGGATGAGTAAATGTTCAATCAAAATATAGTATGGAAAACTAGATGGAAAAGGACAATGCCACTGAAGTCATAGACATAGACAATGTGGCAGAAAGGATCATCAATGGGATAGATTGGAGGACAAGAAAGAAAAACTCTATGCAGAATAAGTCGACCTCAAGAAATCAGTGAAGCGTCAATAATCTGCATTCAGATCCCTCACAGAAATCCAGCCAAGTTCCATCGACAAACTCAATGCAAGAGCAGGCAAACATGAATCATGCAACAGTAAACCCAACTGGAGATGCCCTCATATCCGGTAGATCACAGGATCCACACCCTTTTGTCACCACAATCTTCTCCTTAGGTGACATATCTAGATTGGACATTCCCCCTCATCCCCATCGAAGTCCCAACTGAAACTCAGTGGGCATTCACTTAAGGAACATGAAAGTGATACACACCGGGAACAACTCCACTCTGTCCAATTGGAAGAGAGATAAAACTTCTCATATTCATGACCTAGAAGACGAAGACAGGATGTTGGGCACATCAACATTCATCATAACTGATAAATGAGGATCACCTCTTGGAACATTCAAGGTGCATGTGATAAGGACACCCAAAATGCAGCTAAGGACTTGGCAAGGAAATACGACATCTCAGTCTTATGTCTTCTTGAGACTAGACGCAGCAGAAGAAGGGCCATGGGAATCATCAAAAAGCTAGGGTTTGTGCACTCACACAGAGTAGAGGCCACTAGCTACTCTGGAGTCATATGGTTGCTCTACAAGCACAATGTCAACCTTGACATCATCTACTCACATAAATAATTCATCCACTGCAATGTTAATGGAACCTTGTTTACGTTTGTCTATGCAAGTACAACAAGGGGGGTTGAAAACTCCTATGGAACCACCTTTGTAATTTGGCTCAATCCATCACGGACCCTTGGGTGGCTATGGGTGACTTTAATGTAGTCATGCATCCCTCTGAGAAGTTCGGCAGTAACTCCTTCAATAGTGCTAATAGCAGGGATTTCCAAGAGGCCATGGAAACATGTTGCCTTCACGATCTAGGAGCATCAGGTGCTTGCACCATCTTCAGGCGAGGGCTCCTCCACGAATGCCTTGATAGGGCGTTGGCCAACAGATTTTGGATCGACAGCCCAACAAGCAAAGAGGTCATTGTCCTTGAAAAGAATATCTCCGATCATGCGCCTATCATGGTTTCCTACATTGATCATTCCTCAACCCACAAGCACCACTCAACGCGCACCTCTGCACAATGGTACTCAACCCCTGGTTATGAGGACTTCTTTACAGGTTCATGGCCTCATGACCAGGACCTTATGTCCTCTAATTCCTTCTTCCTTACTAAAGCTAAAAGATGGGACATTGCTACTAGGAAAGCCGATAGGAGGGAGAAGGATAGAATATCGAACAAGATAAAATGGAACCAGTTGAACCTCGCCATCAGATTCAATCATTAAACTGCACAAGAAACCATCGATTTGTAACCAAAGCTAGATGAGATTCTTAGAAGAGAGGAAGCTAAAAGCCAACAAAGGTCTAGATGCGAGTGGATTAATCTTGGGGATAACAATACCTGGTTTTTCCACTCCCTCACCAAAGCCAGAAGATGGAGGAATAAGATTACTTGTCTCAAGGACTCCAATGGAGAATGGAGGACTGAAGAATTGGCAATCAAGAAGCTAATGCTTTCCTTCTTTTCTAATGTATATATGGAAGTAAATGAAAATCTAAGGATACAGGCGTGTCCATCCTTCCCGGGCTCCTATACCCATTTATCTATGGACCAAAAAATCAAGTTGGCTCATACTCCACACGAAGAAGAAATCCATACTGCCCTAGATTCCATGTCTCACATCAAAGTCCCAGGTCCAGACGGGGTTGATGCTGCCTTCTATCAAAGGAACTGGAAGCTTCTGAAACATCAACTCTGCAACTTCATCCAAAAACCTTTTGAGGGCATCCCCTTGCCCCCCAACTCAATAGATTCCCTCATCATCCTCATTCCGAAGATTACTGCACCTGAGGTTTTCTCTCAATTCCGCCCTATATCACTGAATAATGTCTGCACTAAGCTCTTATCCAGGGTGCTCGCTACTAGGATTAGACCCTTCCTCAAAGATTGGGTGTCTCTACAACCATCCTCAATAATGACATGGAATGCATGTCCCCAACAAGGGCAGCAAATTTGTCTTTCTGATCTTCAATTGTTTCCCAATTTGTTTCCTTTAAGCTCTTGATGTAACCGGTTTACCAGTATAGAATATATATATATATATAGTGAGGAAATGTTGGTGAAAGATGTAGGTGAAATGAATAATTGTGGAGGAAGGAAGGTATTTAAGGAATACTCGCTAGTATCCACTTTCCCTCCTCAACATGGCCATTAACAAAAGGTAGGGGATAAGGTCCCTATAGTTCGATGAAGTTTGGCGCAACTCAGAATAAGAGAATGAATATAGACTATTAAATTTATAGGACAAATTGGAAAGAATGGAGAGAAGAAGAGTGTGATATATATCAATGTTTTTGTGTTGAATTGTATGTTGTGTATTACATTAATCAAATCTTTTACCATATATACAAGGTTTTAATTTATGTTTTCTCCTCTATATTGGGTAGAAGTTCAAACAAGGTGACATCAAACTATAATAATAGCCTAATTAGGGTGTCAAAATTGTTTCTGTGTAGTTATATTTCACTTTTGATGGTCAAAAGCTAGGCTTTAATCAAACAATGTATACTATTGTTCTACATGTATGAATTTGTTGTTAGAGGAAACTCTGTTTAGGTAATATTATGATTGGTGTGGGATGATATTTTTGAGGTGTATTTAAATTAGAATGTTTGTAGTAACATCATATCTTGTATGAAGTGGTATAGGTGTTAATGACATGATGGTGCATCATTAAGGAATGAATAAAATGAAGATTCATCTTGTGTTTTATTAAGCTTAAGTCTTGAGTATGTTCTTTATGCATGATTATAATGATATAGCATTGATCTTATTATGGTACTTCACAACAAAATCTAACAACTTATCTAACTATTGTAAGTCTGTGAGATAGAAATAACCTTCAGATTCCTAGGGCCAGAAGCTAACAAGGAACCCTTATATTTTATAGGAAAATATTTTTCTCAAGTGTATATTTAGTTGTTGAAGCTTTGTAATCATAATGACAATCGTGTTATATAATTTCAACATCATCTTTGTGATCATGAACACATAATAAGATAAGGATTCATGTATTTCTATATTATTCATATAAACCATTCGAATAAAAGAAATCCAATTTGATTTTATTAACTAATATTCTATTTTATGCACATATCACTAAGTTGATACCAATACTTCAACTTATATTTTATTCAGCAACGACTAGACTACCTTACTTTGAAATCTCACCACAGTCACGTGCACCATCCTCTTACCTAATAGTGCTTTTCATTGTCTTTCCATATCATTACTTTCAAAGTCTTTCATATATTAATAATATAAGCTAGTTCAATCAAAGAAATCCAGTTTGATTTTATCAACTAGTTTTTTCATGCACATATCACTAGGACAATACCAATACTTCATCCTAGATTTTAATCAGCAACATCCAACCCACCTTACTTGAAATCTCACCACAGTCAAAATA
The DNA here is from genome assembly GCA_963693085.1 of Alisma plantago-aquatica. NCBI lineage: Eukaryota > Viridiplantae > Streptophyta > Magnoliopsida > Alismatales > Alismataceae > Alisma > Alisma plantago-aquatica. The sequence continues at coordinate 51,804,287 of OY856412.1, forward strand.
GTGTTTTTCATAGTCTTTCCATCTTACTATTTTCATGCATTGACCAATAATTTTCAACTGATACAGATTCATTATTACACAAATCTACATGTGCAACCTACTTTTATAAAAGAGTTAGATGCTACATATCTCCATGATACCTATTCTAATTTCCTTTGTTCTCATTTCCTTTCCTTCTTATCTCCTCCCTTCTTCCTACCTTTACTTTATTTTCCTTCTATTAATCTTCTTTGGTAAAGCCCACTAAGACAGTATTGCCATTTCAGTACTTCTTCAGCTTATTGAGAAAAATCACACATTCCACCAGTGGTTTAAACATAATGCACACTAGATTGAACAAATGACCAAGGTAGCATAACATCAGAGAGAATATAGAGAAACAAAGGGCATAGCTCTGAACATTCCATGTTACTAGCTATAACATAATACCAATGCCAAAAACTATAAAATAAATACAATACATATAATAAAATGTTACATAATTAATATAGTGATCAGCCCTGAGTGTTGCTACTTTGATCTTGAAAGACATACACCTATATAAATCTAAATGGATCATTACAATATCAAACTGATAGTATAAGTCATTGTTATCAATGGGTTTGGAAACGGATGGCCAAACTCTGATTGGTCAATTCGAAATTGGTAGAGTGAAAATCAAGCTTTTAATGGGCTTGAGCTAGTACATAGTATACATTTTTGGCCTTGTATAATTTTTATATATGTTAATTGTTGCACAATAATTCATATATGTTGTAGTTTGTAATATATACAATCAATTATGCATTCAATATTATTTAATATATCTTTTTCAAATAAATATTATTTATAGTGCAACGATGAGATCCATATTGTCTATTTTCAAACATAGTCATTTCTAAGTTAAGGTTTTAATTAAAAATCTTAGTCTTAGTTGGTTAGAGAATAAAATCATCACCAAAAAATTGTCAACTCCAGTGATTGTGCAAATTTATACTTAAATTGTGAATCCCATATGAGTCCCCGATTATAGGAAAAAACTCAACTCTAGCATAACAGATCGAGTGACATTTATATTTGGTCATTGACATAATGGTCACTAAAAAGAAAAGTTACCTTTAGAACCATATATCTTAGAATTGTCATTGAAGAGAAAGTTTACCTTCGATGTTAGAGGAACTAATGTTTTCTGTGATAAAACATTAAAAAAATATCAATTCAGGAGGAAATAATAACACAACTAGGCAAACAATAACTTTATATGACCAACATCTCATCGAGAAACTAATGGTTTCTTTGGAGGAAATATTCTTAGGCTTTCTAGATCAGTCAACTTCAATGTACTTTAGGGACAATGGATCAATGTTGAACGGACAACATACACCCATCCAAATGCCCATGGTTGGCTTATTCCACGAAAGTAACTTGTGAGCCATGTTCGGTGCCCAATTGAAGTTGTTTCCATGTACGTGTGGGGACTCCAGACAGGGAAAGAGATTCTATAGCAACCTAGTTAGCATGAAACTAAAAATAATGGATTCAAATTGAGCTGAGGACATGGTTATAAACATTCTCTTATCACGAAGTAAAACATAGGATCATATGTCTAAAGAAAAATATTTATCACACTAAACTGTAAAATATTTTGAAATTCATACACAAGCATGACTCATTTGTGTCTCTAATTTGACCTTAAAGCCATAAACCTATCTCAATTTATACAGGGCAATCCAATTTCCAATTTATTGTGTCAATTCATGTCAATTATGCCTTTGCAAAATGATTACTGGGCTCAATTTCCACGAATACCACATTCACAAAGTCAAAATTGAAATTATTGTACTTCAGTGTGAGGTTTATATGATTATTAGATTTGTAATCTTTTTGTACAAAACTTGATATCATGTTGTAGCTTCTAATATATATTATCAATTATACATTGAATATTATATATTATACTTATTGATAGTGTATTATTCATAGAAAGTAGATTTGGTTATTATTTCCTATTATAAAACTATGTCATTTCTTGATTGCCATTGGCAAAATCTTGAAGTTTGACGACAAATTCATAAAAAAATATCTAATATGTCTGCAGACTATGCAAATTAATACATAAATGAGCAGTTAAAAACCCGATGGCAGTCATAAATTCAATTTACCGAAGTGGATCCAGTGGCGTTCATGATTCATGCATCATTTCTGCACCTTTACCATCATATATCCTAGAATCATCAGCAAAGAATTTTTTTTGCCTTCGATGTTAGGGAAAAGTAATGGTGGGGCCGGCTGCAATTTCATAAAGCAAAGGATTGTTTGTGATAAAGGGAAATGTCATACTGGGCTTGGGTAGAGTTTCTTAAAGTTTAACTACACATGCATTAAGGAAAATAATACGTATTATGGATCAACTCAACACTATTGCCAATACAAATCTTGAACCAATATGAATCCAGTTGTGACAATTAATATGCCACGTTTTTAATACATAAACGCTGAGCCCAGTACAAAATTTTGAGTTTTTTTCCTAAAAATACCGTTGCTTTTATGACAATTCCAGAAAAGCCCCCATATTTTTAGTAATTTTAGCTAACCCCCTGCGGTTGGCTAAAATTATGCACTAACGCAACATTATGATTCCTCATTTGCCCTCTGTATTTTATCCAGTCCGTCCACATTTGGCTGTTGCTAACCTGCTACATTTGATTTGTTTATTATTTTCTGTATTAGAAACAAAAAATAACCTAGCCTGCAACATTTGATTTGTTTATCATTTTCTGTATTAGAAAAAAAAAACCTCGCTTGTAAAATGTCTGACGTCAATACTATAAACAGTATACACAACATTGTACATATGCGTAGATACTAATACAATAGCAACAACATAAAACAAAATAACTACATACTTTACACACAATGCATAATGTACAATACGCATGCAAGAAAATAGCTTCATATTATACTTTTTAAAATAATTATAGGGGGCACATGGAGCATGTTAACATGTTTGAATTGCAGTTTGAATACCTATCTATTTCGGTTAATGTGATTTCCATTTGTATCTAAAATTGTTATCTAGACTCCATTGTATAATAAGAGGTGAGTGTATATGTAGGCAGGAAACTATCTTATTGATGGGGATCATAAGAAATCCAAGATAGGGATAAGACAAATTTAATATGTTGCATCTCTATTTCTACTTTACTTAAATCAACGACCGTCTATTCTCATCAAAAATGATAGATAAGATTAATTGTTGTTTTGAATAAAGTAGAAATGGTGATGAATGTCATTTGTCTGAATCGATAACAATTTCCATCCATGGAGTCTTGGATGGTTCCATGTTAGAAAAGGGTGACACTCTAACCTAGAACAGAACCGAATTCAAAATCTTGTCACAATCTCCAAATTAGATTTGATTCAAATTTGTCAAACTTAAAACCGATAAGCAATTAGCTCATAATCCTGATCAGTCTAGATTCAATTGAAATTAGTCAAAATTAGAATATGGAAGTTAGTATGTCAAAATTATAATTTATATAACCTAAAGCTTTTACAATCTAACTGAAAATGATTTGGACACATATTAGTTCAAGCTCAAGACAGGCTCAAATAGTGAAACTAAAGTCCAGTAGACATGAACGTAACTAAACTTTGATTGGTATATCTAAAACTTGAAATGGCTTTGATATTCAAAAGTAGAACTCGAGACTAGTTATATAAAGTTAGATAGAATTAAGTTCAAAAGTCTAGGCGTAAAATTAACAACCCTATTGCTCCTACATCTCCCTCTGATATAAGAAGTGATTAGTTTTGTATTGCCTCCAACATGGATTTGTTATGATGGCCATCAACGAAATGGTTTTCACACTCATGGCATGCTATATAATTGAGTTTGGATGAGCGTTTTAAACACAAATTGTTCTAGTGAAAATAGGGAGGTATTTGGATTGCCACTCAAATATGCTGGCATGCATCATGTAATGGCCTATAAATATTTTGAAAAGTATAATAATAAATTACTTTCTTGTCTACATATTATGCTACAATTTACGCATAGTATGTAAAATAGGCTGCTGCTTAGTTTATGTTGTTATTTGTGTATTAATATTTACGTTGATATATAAGGTTGTATTGTTTATAGTATTAACATGTCCCATTAAATATGTGACATTATTTATTTGTTTCTAATAAAGGAAAAGATAAAAAAAATAAAACATAGCAGGCTGGCAGCAGCTAAATGAAGACGGATTGAAGATAAATGCAGGAGAGTAAATTGGGAATCCTCTATTTGTGTTTGTGTAGCTGATAGTCCGTAGGGGATTGGTTGGAATTACTCAAAATATATTTTTGTGGAACTGTCATAAAAGCCACGGGTATTTTGGGAAAAACTTCAAAATATTTCCTCCCTGATTCCCTGGTCCCATTCCTCAGCTATCCGTCTGCCTTGTGATCCAATCACGACACAAGCGACACCTTTCTGCTCGACGCATTTTCTATAAGATGCATCTTATAGAAATATGGTAGGATCCAACATGATTGCGTTATAATATGCAGTTAGTGTTTCTCTATCTTATTTTTTAAGGGGTTGGGTTTTAAAGAATAAAGAGAAAGAGATAATACAATCTGATTGGTTGTGCATTTGTGCTATAAAAATTAGTATAGGATGCCGTCCTATACTACTGGCTACCCTTTCTGCCTCATGGCTAGGGCATCTCCTCGTACATTTCTGCACTCGCATGAAACTTTAACCCAACTAGCAAATTCTAAATAGACACGCCTGTCACCACCTTCAATAAAATGAATACCCGCTAACAAAAATTGTATTTTCTTGTCTCCTTCCTTCTCCTCTCCACCTTCTTGTCTCCCTTGGCTGACCCAACAGAGACCATTTCGATCTTCCCTTACTTCCTGAGCTTCTTGACGATCACGACAGCATCGACCCCGCCGACCACCGTGAGCGTCCTGTCCTTCATGTCCACCGCGGTTAAATCCACGCCCAGGATGTCCGCAACGGTCGAACATGAGGAGCTCCGCGTTAGATCAAACCGATGAAGGATCTAGCACAGGGAATTAATTGTACGAAACCGTGATAAGATTTGAGATTTTATTTGTGTAAGTTCTGCATGTTCTTAAGGCGAATCAAACCGATGAAGGATCCAGCATATTTGCGGACACCTACCTGGGCCATGAGTTTTGCAGCTGGGTAGCTAGGTTAGTTGCCGGGTGAAGAGGAGAGCAGGTCAGGATTGGTTTGTTGGCATATGCCGGGGCTCGTTATTTACAAGCTGGTCTTGCTAGCTGCAGATCGAGGTGACGTCGAGTTAAGCTAGCGAGTGAGTGTGTGGGATTGTGAGGGATTGGAAGCTCGGGTGCTCATTTATAGGCAGTGCGTGGTAGCAAGAGGAAGTAGCAATTGATTACGTGGTTGTGGTCCCTAATCTCGCAGAATCCACAAACATAGTACCGATATCTGCCTCCTCGTCAATGACACTGGCTACTTGTATATAGAGTTAAATTGTCCTAACGCTCACTCGGCAGGACGTACTTTTTGACGCGCTGGGGAAACTATCTAGTGGCCTGTCAGTCCACCTGTCAACCCTCTGTCACCTGCTCTGCTACATGTCAATGTGATAGAATTTTTATTTTATTTCTTTTACTTTTTTATTTGTTTTGTTTGTAGGTTTTAAAACAAAAAGATTTTTTTAATGAAATAAAATACATTACATATAAAGTACAATCCAACAAGACCAATATTAACATATTTTTAAAGAAAAAAAAGAAGAGAAAAATATTTAGAGAATAAAAGGAGAGAGGAGGGAAGTAAAAAAAAAATGGTTTTTTGCTTAAATGAGCCCACTATAGACCTCAATACATGTATTTTTTATTGAACATGCATATTATTTACTTCAATGCATCTACTTTTATTTTAATGCACCAATTATATCATGAATGCGCCCACTTTTACGTGAACGCGTCGATTATTGACTTGAATGCGCCTATTTTTGCTTGAATGTGCCTACTACAGCTTCAATGCGCCCAATTTTGCGTGAATGCGCCCATTATTATGCTGAATGTGCCCATTATTATGTTGAAGGCGCCTACTTCTGCTTGAATGTGCCTACAACAACCTCAATGCGCCTAATTTTGCATGAATGTGCTATGCTAGAAGCGCCTACTTTTACTTGAATACGCCCATTGCATCTCTCGATGCACCCATTATTGCTTAAATGCGCTCACTTTTGCTTGAATGCGCCTATTATTACTTAAATGTGTCCACTTTTACTTGAATGCGCCCACTATTATCTAGAATGTGTCAAGTACTGTTTAAATGCGCCCACTTTTACTTGAATACGCCCACTTTTTCTTGAATGCGCCCACTATTGTCTAGAATGCACCAAATATTGTTTGAATGTGCTCGCTATTGCATGAATACATCCATTTTTACTTGAATGCGCCCACTATTGTTTAAATACGCCCAATTTTACTTGAATACGCCCACTATTATCCAGAATGTGCCCACTATTGTTTACATGCGTCCACTTTTGCTTGAATGTGCCCACTATTTCCCTCCTCAATGCGCTTACTTTTACTTTAATGCGACCACTATTATCCAGAATGAGCCCACTATTGCTTGAACGTGTCCACTATTGCTTAAATGTGCCCACTTTTTCGTGAACGCACCCACTTTTACTTTAATACGCCCACTATTGTCTAGAATGTGCCCACTTTTACTTGAATGTGTCCACTACTTCCCTCATCACTTCTTTCTTTTCCTCTCTTCACTTCCTTCCTCCTTTTACTTCTCACGTGTCTTTTTATTCATTTGTTTTCTCACTTCTCTTACTTCTCTTCTCATATCGATGTGTATTATTTTCTTTAAAATATGTTAATATTGGTTTTTTTGAAATGCAATTTTTATAAAAAAACCCAATAGTTTTTATATCATCAAAAAAATCATTACGGAAAAGTTATGCACAAAATAAATTTTACTTTCTATTTGCTCTTAATATATGTGTGTATTATTTTTTTCAGAAATATATCAATGTTAGTCTTGTTGGAATATATTTTTATAACAAATTTAACAAAAAAATTTGTCAAAAAATTCATTATAGATCAAAGATCATACACAAAACAAAATTTTGTTGGCATTTTTCTCCACGGACCTATCACATCAACTCACTTGTCAGCCTTACCTACCATATGCCACCTCAACCCCAAAACCACCCACCCCAATCAAAACTACCCCACACCGATTTTCATGCTGGAAAACCAGGTACAAGAGTGCAGTGCCGAAGCTAGGAATTTGGGTCAGGTAGGGCACCATAGAAAACAATATTAAAAATAAAATTGTTTTTATGTTAAAATATATCAATGTTCTAAAATCCATGTTCGACAACAAAACGATGTCTACAAATTATGAAAAAGTATATAAATATAGAAATACCAAGGCCTCCCTCAACAACTAGACATTTAATGATGTTTTAGAAAATATTATCAGTATTATGAACATTTTGAATAATAGGAGAATATATATGCCTAAAAATTTCTAGTTTCCATCGTACTTGAAATAAAAAAAAATCAATGAATTAAAGTTTTTGGTGAAATATGCTTGGATATGTGTTACTTCCATGCAATATAAACACAGGAACATATACTAACTTGGACCAATTTTAAACACAAACATGAAGCCAAAGAAATTTGAAGTATCTTCTGAAAACTTTGTGTACATCACGTGTAAACAATAATAACTCCAACAAGCATTACTCTAATGCAACAAGAGCATATTGGATTAAAGGATAGCTTGTTGTGTTGATGTAGTGTATACTTTTACAACTACATTGTCCTAGTTCTTGCCCCTCTATCCTTTGATAGTACACCGGATAATCTCATTCAAAGTAAAAATACCCCAATACTTTCTGTACAATCCAAACAATATAATTAAAGCAATACATGTGAATATAATGGACACGTCTATAAAAATATATTTATCAAACATTTTCTTGACTACATGTGTAAAAGAATATCTCCCATTCGAATCTCAAATGAATAAGCCTAGAAATGACTTATATGATATTGAGGAAAGACAAGGTGTCATGGACCGAAGCTACTCTAGTGAACATAGACAAAATACACATCTTCACATGTTGCAGTCTTCGTATAAATAAAAAATAATTATGAAATTGTTGCGTTGTACTACCTATGAAAATTACGTAGTCAAGTCAAAGTTGTTATACAAAACAACTTCTATTAATATTAATAAAAACTTGGAACTTATTTTTATCTTACCCTGTTTAAAAAGTAGAGATAATAATTAAATTTTAATTTAATAAATAATTATGCATGATCATGATGGGTTGATGTTAATAAAAATATTGATATTGATATTTATATGAAAAGATGAATATATAACATGTACATTGAAACGACCGCCACCAAACTGACAACTAATTCGTTACTAAATATGCTAAATAATCATAAGAAACAGATCAACAAAAATCACTAAAAATTAAAATCATTTTTTTTGCAAAGAAATCCATTTCCAGGAAAACTCTTTAAGAAAGAACCAAAACCTGATATTCACATTGATCATATATTGTACATACACTGTACCATCTCTTCTCGAGGATAACATATAACTGTTGCTTTCTCAAAACTTATACATAAAGAAACAACAAACCTCGAGGCAGACAAGGCAAAATATTAGATTGTTCATAAAACCAACACGTACTAAATCCAAGAACTTGAGAGTATAGAGACGACACATAGGACTACTATCTACAAGATACGACAGACAGTACACTCAACCTGAGCTGTCACTGCTATCCCTGTTGTTGCTGTTCTCCTTCTATAGTAAGGTCTCAACCCCCCTCGTGGACGTCCACCTAAAAAATGTGGATCCCACGGGGTGAGACAATTGTCCCAGCGAGAGATATAACTCTCCGCCAACAATGTTATTATCACAGTTAAATAGTATTAAAATGAGAAGAGGATAAGCAGTTTAGAACATTCTCATCTTTTATAGCATTGCAACTATATGTGATAGAGCAATAAATCATATATTCACTTTATAAGGAATATGAAGAAAATGTGTAACATTTACCCATCATACTATATCAACATCTCAAGCTTATCCTGTGATACTCATTATCATGGTACGGCATCCATGAACCATTCTCATTTCTATGTGTTGGCCTCAGCCAATCTGCTAGCCAGGTATTGGACTGTACCAATCATGTGAGTATACATCATCATATTCTGTCCAGGAATTGGACTATGCCAATCTTGTGTAACTATTCTAGGATTGGACTATGCCAATCCTGTGCAACTATTCCAGACATTGGGGTATTACCAATCCTGTGTCATTATTCCAAGCATTGGGTTATAACCAATCATGTATCATTATTTCAGGTATTGGATTATGCCAATCCTATGAGTATTACATACAAGCATCGGGTTTTCCCAATCATGTAGTTTTATTCCAGGTATTGGTCTATTCCAATCCTGTGACATTATTCCAGGTATTGGATTATGCCAATCTTGTGAGTGTTGCATCCATGCATCCAGTTTTCCCTATCCTTTAGTTTTATTCCAGATATTGGTCTATGCCAATCCTGTGAGTGTTGCATCCAGGCATCGGGTTTTTCCAATCCTGTAGTTTTATTCCAGGTATTGGTCTATGCCAATCCTGTGAGTGTTGCATCCAGGCATCGGGTTTTCCCAATCCTGTAGTTTTATTCCAGGTATTGGTCTATTCCAATCATGTGAGTGTTGCATCCAGGCATCGGGTTTTCCCAATCCTGTAGTTTTATTCCAGGTATTGGTCTATACCAATCCTATAAAAACAGCCAGTTGTTGGGTTATTACCAACCCTATGAAACTATTCCAGGCATTGCACTGTGCCAATCATGTGCATCTCATCACTGAATATCACATCACCTTTACTAAGCTTACCTTGGCCAAGACATCATACTAATTCACATCCTTTATATAATACAAATATTCCTCTTATCTCCTTTAAGCATATTCAAAACACTATAGCCCTTATTTGTCTATAAGCATAAAGCATGTATGATCAAGATTTCATTATTATTATTGTATCCATTTATTATTATTATTATTATGTTACTAAGTTTCCATTTCTTAGTTTATTTTGAACATTATCATTTCTTACATGAGACTTTTATAAACATCTTGTTACCTCTCACTAGGCAACAATTATACTCATGGATCATAAGGCCCATTAACCATCTTGTCACCTCTCACTAGGCAACACAAACCACATGGCGCACAAGGACCATTAAACATCTTGTCACCTTTTAATAGGCAACAACTAACCACATGGATCACAAGTCCATTAAACATCTTTTATCATTAAATGATAATCAACACAAAGTATGAGTTTCTCTCTCATCCTCACTAGGATATTGATTACATCATACTTCATTAACTTGGCTTAACCCTTTCTCAAGGCATGTTAGCCAACATTTATCAAAGGACATTACATCTCAATGTAACAATTGACATGACACACTTCATGCGTTACTCATTCATTTATATTAGATTTAAGGTGCATCAAGGTATATCAACCTTGAGGTGCTGGATGTGATATTTATCGTGTCTTGATGTATCACTTCCCTCATCACTTTTAACTTACTTAAGTTCATTAACTTATCTTGTATTAGGGTATTTCCCATCCTAATACTTTATGCACTATCCCATCACATTATCTTCTAATGTATTGGTCATAAGTCACACATTTGAATTATTGAACCATCATCAATGATATGGACTCATCTGGGGTTAAGGCATTGTTGATATAAGGTTGTCCATCACTTTAGGTGTTTCACCTATCAAGGTATTAGCCACACCAATACTTTGTGTTACACTCATCACTCCTATGAGTGTCTTACCCTCACCTTTACAAGGTGTCTCGGGTTGGAGGTGTATGAGCACCCACCATATCGGGCTAGAGATATATGAACACCATCCATATCGAGCTAGAGGTGTTTGTATGTGTTACCCATGTCGTGCATGAGGTATTAAATCATCACCATGTCAGGCTAGAGGTGTATTCAATCACCTTATCAGGCGGCTCACCATCTAGGGTTGGTTGTGACGGGTTAGTGTTTGCCATATCAGGCTCAACGCAATATACAAGTTGATAAGAGTGAAGGGCACCAAGCCATGTCGGGCTACACCATCCAATGTTAGGTTGCAACACCCATGTCGGGTTAGGTTTGGTTGTGACGGGCACATGATACATGTATGTATCGCCCATAGTGTTTAAGAGGTATCAATTCATCACCATATCGGGCTAGACATCAACTAGGATTGGGTATCAGGCTACCATATCGTGCAATAGTTCTTGTTATTCATTACTCATATCGACTTACCCAAATTAGGGTTTCATATCAACTTCAAAGTATACATTTAACCTTGTATCATGCATGGAGTCTACACTTGACTTCCTATCATGCAAGCATATCGTGCAAACATCTTGTGCAAGCATATCATGCAAGACATATCGTGCAAGACATACCCATATCGGGTTAGAGCTATTTGTGAATATGCTGGAACCCCATATCACTTTTACAAAGTGACACCATCTTCTTCAAGATCTAGACCTCCATTCTAACCATTATAGTTCATGTAAATAGGTCTAAGAAACTACTAGAACTCATAATTTCATCAACTATTTCAAGAAATTTTAGAATTAAAAGTAATTCATTAAGTATAGCAATTTAGGTGATGAATAATAACATGGTTGAGTTCAAGTTATATAACCCACCTTAAGAACAAATTCAAAGCTCCAAGCTCCAAAGCTCCATGTTCCTAAGATTGAAGATGACTTATCAAAGTCCAAGGCTTGTTCACAACTCCTTCATATACAAGGAATCACCATGGATAATAAATTGGTGAAGAAGAAAAGAAAGGAAGATCAAAACCCTAAAATCATGCTTCAATCCAAGGTTGAAGATGATCATGGCCTCACCATAGGGTTAAGTATTGAGCTCCTTCTTTCTATAGAACCTTTGCATGATATCTCACAACCCTTGAACTATATTCCACCACATGTGGCCGATATCCCCCTCACTTGTGGCCAAAAACACTTTACTTGGCCGATATCAGCATGCCATGGCCAAAATCAACATGCTATGGCCGATACACTTGTTATGGCCGATACCCAAGGCCTATGCACGATACAACTTCACTCCTTCACAATAAAAGGACCCTTTTCATGATACCCTAGGCAAGGAGGGTGGTAAGGGTCGAAATATTTCACTAAGGGGTGAAACTAGGGGTATATATACTTGTTGTTCATGAAGGAAGGTAAAAATGAGGTGTCATCAATTTGAGCTAGTAGGTGCCACGTGTCCATGCATGGGTGACACATGTACATGCATGCATCAACATTTATCTTGACATGAAAAATAGTTGAGGGTATCTAGGGATAAATATTCGTTCATTACTTATCTCTTTGAATAAGATATATCAACAAAATCACCACTTTATTCACAACCTATCACAACTTTACTAAGGAAGTTGTAACCCAACACAACTCACCTCCTTGAGGTGCTTTGCAAGACATGGACTTTGGAAAGAGTTCAAAAAACGATATGAGGATTGTCCTATGTCTCCTTGGCCGATAGGCACTCATATATAAGCTTTTCAACATGATACGACTCAAGTTAAGCTTTCATATTCAACCATTTTCTTGGTCATTTCATCACCAAGATTACCATTACTCATAATTAATTCAAACATGGTGTCCACTTCTTTCTATCTCCTCTACATGATACTAGGAGGGAGTAGGAACACTCTAGAGTGGTAATTTACATATCAACCCTACATTTTGGGTAAATTACAATTTGTACCAAAATTGGTGCACAATGTACTAACATTATTCAAACATGTTCAAACTTGGAATTTAGGCTTTCCACAAGCCACCACTTAGCATAATTCTCTCTCTTATGATGATAAAACATATAACCCTTCAACTTGGGTAAATTGCACTTTGGTCCAAAACAAAGGAACATTGCTCAAACAACATTCAATCAAGACCAAACTTGGAACATAAGTGTGTCACATGATAAAAAAACACCTTAGAGGATTATATTAAAGTTTTAAGCAACTTTATTAGTCAAAACAAATATGGTTACCTCATAACCCAGGTCAGGGTCATTACAAGTTATAAACCCCTAACATGGATTTCGTCTCCGAAATCCCAGGTAAAGGGAGACATATATTATTCATCCATCATATAATCAAGTCTCCACATAACATTTTAATGTCATGGGGATGCCATAGAACTTTGATCAATGCAAAGTTCTTCCACACAGGTTTATCATAGAATCTGTCATACAGGATAGATTCTCCACTGTCCTTTTCATTATTGACTGTAGAATCAACTCTGTGTCAGGTAACACTTTTCTTTGTCAGAGAGACAGTATACATACCTTATTTAACTCAGGTGTCAAACTTTACCTATTTTTCACCTTTCTCAACTTACAACTTTTCGTGAGAAGATTCTTGATTTTGGGGAGTCTTCCCTACTCCTCTTTTAGTTTAGCATTTCACTTCCAAGGAAAGACTAAAGTTATGTTTTGTCACCCTCTTGGGACTACAAGTCTTACCATACATCTGTTGTGCCATCCAATCTACTAACACAACACTAAACTTTCTTATTACTTGTCCCAACTATCTCATTAGTTGTACATACTCTTTTCATAAGGGGAGGTTGCTTATTAATTAAGAACTTATCTTAGAGGTAACTTTAGATGTTATGTATAAGTTTCCTTAACAGATCTAGATAGGGGTATTTTAAGGAATTATTTTTAGCTTGATAAGCTTTTTCCACAATGATTTTACAATTGTTCCTTCAATTAGTACATCCTTATTGATGTTATGTTTATGCAGAGCATAAACCCCTAACATATGATGTCCATACTATTTTATGTAACTAGATTGATTTCATAGTTGGCCATTCCAGGTAACCAACATAAATCATCTGATTAGGAGTTATGTTTTTACTTTCCCATACCACCCAATACTTTTTAGATACCAGAATTACTTACTTTGGTATCTGTCACATGTGCTTAAAACATATCACAACCTCATTATTTCCCTCTCTCTATTGTTGTTACTAAAGCCCCACATATAAAAGGATCTTTCTTTCATCTTGGGACATTATATGTTACACATATCTTTATCTTGGAATCAAAGTCCAAGACGAACTGATACTTTTCTAAGTATCCATCAATGGATTATTTATAATCCATGCATATCAAGTGTCATAGCACTCACTTGATTGCCATGTTCCCAAAGGAAAAGAATACAAAGGATCATATTCCTTTTATCACCCCATCATCACCCAGGGTTGTTTATCAAAGAGAAGAGATTATCATCTCCTCTGATTATTACATGAACTTTCAATTGTTCATGAGTCATTTACATTTGTTTCACCTTAGGTTCCTTTCCATCATCATAGGAATTATAAGGATGATTACCTGTCATCTCTCCTTTCTTTGTTATTGTCTAACATGTTCATGAACATTTTGTGATTTCATCACATTTCCCATTTCCACATCATGGGAAAAGATCTTTACTATTCACACAGATTTTATCAAACAGGGATCATCTCCCTTGTTCTCATTCTCTTATCATGAGGATTATATTCTTTTACTTCCTCATGCACACAGATTGATCTGAGATCATCTCAGATTTCATTTATTTCACTTAGGATGTGATCAAAATATCCATGCCATGTTTCCCGTTTCATTATGCTCACTAGATTGTCTCAAAATGACTACTTGATCAGAGTAATAAAAAAGATAACAATCTAAGATTTCCATACTTACCCTATCTCCAATAATTATATACCTGGCCAGGGTATACAATTACTGAGATTAGGTAGTATGCACTTTTTGTACTATCATATTCATTACTTTTCGTATCATAACCAACTCATGATTTAACGTCCCTAGATTTTCTCCAGGCATCACTTCTATATCTCATCCTCTTTCACATAGATAAGAGCAATTAAAAGAATACTGAATAGAATATAAATTCTGGTTCTCGTCATTTCTTCCCTATGTCCCCATAGGGCAATCAATAAGGAATTTCAATAATAGCAATACTTCTTATGATTATCAGGTAACATAAAAATAAAGCATATCAAAATGAAAAAGATCTATCTGACTGTTACCCCACGCGGTAATTTACCGCTTCAGGTTGACTCAACACATAGAGTCTATCTAGTTCATGTTGTTACTTTTGCCTTTATACGTTATTGGGCTATAAGTTTCGTAAACCCTACCGAGTCTGCCTCGGTTGTTGAGTCATTTCCTTCCTTCTTTTTGAACAAAAGGGTTTAGTATGCTCAACATGTACACATCTATAACATGTCTTATCCTCATACCATGGTCTTATAGATCTTATTACCGATGTAGAGACTAATCCATGGGTTCTTATAGGTGGAAAGTTAGTACCTTTGCCTTTACTTAGTGGCTATTTCCCTGGTACACTAGGCATTTATTGCACTGGTGGCACCAAAAACTTTGGCTTTTTAGAACAACTAGGCAATGTCTCTAGAATTGTAGTGACATTTCCTTATTTCTCGGCTTATTTCCCCATATTGGGCATTACCATCACAGATGTGCTATCTATCTATACTTATGGCAGAGTCTATTTTCTTGCCATATGATAATCCTTCCCACATTTTCCACTATTCCACATGACTTATGTCATTCAGGAACCCTTTCAAAGCCCAAAGTTTCTGTATTGAGGACTGGTAACCTAGGTTGTAATACTAGTATCCATTCTACTATATGTATCACTGTTATCCTAGACTGCCCAACAAGAGCATAAACGTAAGATTCTCTATCCTAATCGGGTCATGATGGAAATTCTCAGGCACTCATTCTTCTCTTGCCTGATCCCTTGCACCCTTTCTTGGTGCAACAACATTTCTCTCAGCAATGTGTTCCTCGTGTTCCCTAGTAATTTATAACCACCCTTTCCTCTACACAAGCAGAAGTCACTATAGGGTATACTAGAGTACACTAACATAGACTCAACACCTTAGTCTTATGTCTCTGTAGACTCAGTGAACCTTAAGCTCTGATGGCAAAACTTTGAAACGACCTCCACCAAACCAACAACTAATTCATTACTAAATATGCAGAATAATCATAAGAAATGGATTAAAAAAATCACTAAAAATTAAAACCATTTTTTTTGCAAAGAGATCCATTTCAAGGAAAACTCTTTAAGGAAGAACCAAAACCTGATATTCACATTGATCATATATTGTACATACACTGTACCATCTCTTCTCGAGGATAACATATAACAGTTGCTTTCTCAAAACATATACATAAAGCAACAACAAACCTCGAGGCATACAAGCCAAAATCTCAGATTGTTCATAAAACCAACACGTACTAAATCCAAGGACCTGAGAGTACAGAGATGACTCATAGGACTACTATCTACAAGACACGATAGACAGTACACTCAACCTAAGCTGTCATTGTTGTCGCTAATGTTGTTGTTCTCCTTCTGTAGTACGGTCTCAACCCCCCTCGTGCACATCCACCAAAAGAAAATGTGGATCCCACGGGGTGAGACAATTTTCCCAGCGAGAGATATAACTCTCCGCCAACAATGTTATTATCACAGTTAAATAGTATTAAAATGAGAAGAGGATAAGCAGTTTAGAACATTCTCATCTTTTATAGCATTGCAACTATATGTGATAGAGCAATAAATCATATATTCACTTTATAAGGAATATGAAGAAAATGTGTAACATTTACCAATCATACTATATCAACATATCAAGCTTATCCTGTGATACTCATTATCATGGTACAGCATCCATGAACCATTCTCATTTCTATGTGTTGGCCTCAGCCAATCTGCTAGCCAGGTATTGGACTGTACCAATCATGTGAGTATACATCATCATATTCTGTCCAGGAATTGGACTATGCCAATCTTGTGTAACTATTCTAGGATTGGACTATGTCAATCCTGTGCAACTATTCCAGACATTGGGGTATCACCAATCCTGTGTCATTATTCCAAGCATTGGGTTATAACCAATCATGTATCATTATTCCAGGTATTGGATTATGCCAATCCTATGAGTATTACATACAAGCATCGGGTTTTCCCAATCATGTAGTTTTATTCCAGGTATTGGTCTATGCCAATCCTGTGACATTATTCCAGCTATTGGATTATGCCAATCTTGTGAGTGTTGCATCCAGGCATCGGGTTTTCCAAATCCTATAGTTTTATTCCAGGTATTGGTCTATGCCAATCCTATGAGTGTTGCATCCAGGCATCGGGTTTTCCCAATCCTGTAGTTTTATTCCAGGTATTGGTCTATTCCAATCATGTGAGTGTTGCATCCAGGCATCGGGTTTTCCCAATATTGTAGTTTTATTCTAGATATTGGTCTATGCCAATCCTATGAGTGGTGCATCCAGGCATCGAGTTTTCCCAATCCTATAGTTTTATTACAGGTATTGGTCTATGCCAATCCTGTGACAACAGCCAGGTGTTGGGTTATTACCAACCCTATAAAACTATTCCAGGCATTGGACTATGCCAATCCTGTGCATCTCATCACTGAATACCACATCACCTTAACTAGGCATTACCTTGACCAAGCCATCATACTTATTCACATCCTTTATATAATACAAGTAATCCTCTTATCTCGTTAAGCATATTCAAAACACTATATCCCTTATTTGGCTATAATCATAAAGCATGTATGATCAAGATTTCATTATTATTATTGTATCCATTTATTATTATTATTATGTTACTAAGTTTCCATTTCTTAGTTTATTTTGAACATTATTATTTCTTAAGAAGGATGTTGAATTTGTTTTACATGAGCAATGTAAAAAAGAACTTGAGGTGTTGAATGAGAAATTGGTCTCCGCACACTGTGGTTCGAGCTCCAGATTGAAGCCAACCATTCGAGCATATGTGTGACACATCATATTGTGTGATAGGAGTTTTTTTGGGTCAACGCATAGACAAGAAACCAGACATGATATGATGTCCAACTTCATTATACAATAAGTGAAATAGAGCTTTTGGCAATAGTTTTTTCTTTTGAAAAATTTCACAAGTATTTGATAGGGGCAAGGGTTATCGTGTGGACTGACCATTTAGTAATAGTGTATCTACTACAAAAGAAAAATGCCAAACCTAGGTTGATTAGATGGATGTTTCTACAACAAGAGTTTGATATTGAAATCAAGGATAAAGTAGGTACAAATAATGTGGTGGTAGATCGTTTGGCTAGGCTTGAAAGAGTGGATGAGAAGGATCTAGATGTACCCATAGTTGAGGAATTTCTGAATGAGCACTTATTTGTTATGAAAAGAAAAGATCTATGGTTTGAAAACATTGTGAACTACTTGGCTTGTGGTGAGCTGCTAGAAGACTAAGAATATCAAGATAAAAAGAAGTTTTTCCATTCTTTGAGATTCTATATGTAAGATGACCCCATCTTACTCAAACAGTGTATGGGTGAGATTTT
Organism: Alisma plantago-aquatica; assembly: GCA_963693085.1. Classification (NCBI taxonomy): domain Eukaryota; kingdom Viridiplantae; phylum Streptophyta; class Magnoliopsida; order Alismatales; family Alismataceae; genus Alisma; species Alisma plantago-aquatica. The sequence continues at coordinate 51,822,834 of OY856412.1, forward strand.
AAGAAAGTGCATTTCCAGGTGTGAGTTTGAGAGTCTCTGGGCACACTATCACTCCCTACCTATTGGGGGACATCATGCTAGTTCTAGGATAACAACAAAGGTGCTAGAAAATTGGTTTTATTGGGCAACACATTTTAAAGGTGCTTACAATTTTGTACATAATTGGGATGTATGCCAATGTGCAGGAAATATATCTAGGAGACATGAAATGTCCTTAAACTTCTTTTAGGAAGTTGATGTTTTTGATTTATGGGGAATAGATTTTTTGGTTCCTTTTGTTTCGTCTAATTCTGATCTCTATATATTAGATGAAGTTGATTATGTATCTAAGTGTGTGGAATCAATTCCAACCCTCACTGATGATTCCCACATTGTAAGTGTGTAAAAGATCATATAATTTGCAGGTTTGGGGTCCCATGAGAAATGATAAGTGATGGGGGATCTCACCTCACCAATAAGAAGTATGGTGTATTGTTGAGAAAATATGGAGTGAGGTATAAGATAGGTACCTCACATCAGCCACAAACGTAGGGACAGGTTGACGTGTTTAATAGGGAGATTAAGAAAATATTAGAAAAGACATTCTCAACCAATAGGACAAATTGCAGAATGTAGTTAAATGATGCTCTTTTGGTATACATGACATCTTACAAAACACCTATAGGAACAACTCCGTTTAGGTTGTTCTATGGGAGAGTGTTCCATTTACCTATGGAATTGGAACATAAAGCCAAGAGGGTGTTGAGTAGGTTGAATTAGAATCTAGATGATGCATGAAAGAAGAGAATGTTTGAGTTAAATGAATTAGATGAACTTAGGTTTTATGCCTATGAGAGCTCAAGGATCTATAAGGATAGAACAAAGAAGATTCATGACCACCACATTTTGCATAGAGTGTTTACTCCAGGACAAAAGGTGCTTCTATTTAATTCTAGGACGAAATTATACCTTGGGAAACTGAGGTCTAAATGGAGTGGTCCTTCTGTGGTGGTCAAGGAACTACCCCATCGAGCAGCGGAAATTGTCAATGGAGTTGAGCCATTCCATGTAAATGTTTAGCGGCCGAAACACTATTTTTGTGATACCCTTTTCCACACAAAGTGAGATTACTCACAACAAAACCGTGGAAGAAAGGTTAAACAACCAGATTGCTGGAAAAATATTGAAAATTTAAAACCATTTTCATAGAACTGTCAAATAGCTAGAACCTTTACATATGAGTCCTTTCATGCCACAAAGTACTTATTGTGTGTGCCATCCACCTGTTACCAGAAAACCTATTCTAGTACATATATACATATATCCACTGCATATGTATACAAAAGGGCACACAAGCCAACCACATATCAAAGTCACATCCATAAAACATTTACAAAACATTCCCAAAGACCTGAGTGTACAAGGACGACTCTAGGAGTCTATCAAAAAAAGACATCTAGAAACACTCTCAGCCTTGTCAGCTATTGCCTCTCCTGTTACTCTTCAACCTCTAGTGCACGATCTCTACCTCATTGTGCTTGCCCACCTAAAAAGGATGTGGGAAACCCACAGAGTGAGATTCCAAATCTCAGCGGGAGATATAACTCTCCATGAACTCTATTATTATCACATATTAGATAAGTAAAGAACTAGTAAAGGTACAACTATAAGAAACAAGTAGTCATTATTAACAAGATAGACAATTATTAAATTATGAAGCATCTTATCCATTTAAAAGGAATATGAAGAACATGTATATTTCTAAGCAACAAATTTGTATAAAGATTAAGCAAGGCCTCATCCAAAGTTTCCTTATTTGATTCTATACAGTTATAATGCATGTTTGATTGTGTATTTTATTATGCCCTGAGGATTTGAGTCGTGCGACTCAAATCCAACCGACCATTACTAAGTCAAAATTGGTGCCATACCAAGTCTGGTGGAAGAGCTAAAATCCATGACCTCACCACTTCGTGGTTAATACACAAGTGAAACATGCAATGACATCACCAGTTAAATTGCTTCCAGTGACATATAGTCCAATTATGCAAACCTAGCCTGCCTTGGTACAGGTCACGGTGCTAGTGAATTTGAGCTACGTCCTACAGTCACACTCTTCCAGGTTATGGCCCATAGACAATCATGTGTCACATATCATTGAGATATTGTCTAATGTTGCACTCTTCTAGGGTAGCCCACAACCAATCATGTGTCACATATTCCTGGACGTAGGGGGATATTTGTCCTTACCCTTGCATATTCAAAAATATGCACTCCAAGTTAAAAATCATATCACCATTCAAGAATTACTAACACTGAATAGATCTATGGCACAGGAAAAACTACATGCTTATGTTCCACTTGATTAGTTAGGTCATTTAAGTGTCTTCTAGGATGAATCAATTTACAATGTAAAGTTCTAAACAAATTTAACATAAAAAGGGCATAACACATCACCAGAACATATTTGAGCACATAGGGTGTGATCTCATCACATTATCACTTGATATTTTCGAATCACCATATTTCTCATCAAAAGTATCACATACTTTAGGGTAGAAACCCCTAATCTCATCACTGAGGAAATCATCATCTCATATAAGGCAATAATCCACCATTAGGTCATAAGACCATTTACCTCCTCTTTCAATGATGTCAACATCACATATGCCTCACAAGGCCCATTCAAACATATCATACGCAACATAGCTCATACCTTGATATGCTTATCAATTGGTAATACCTGCATGGTTAAAGACTTATAACAAGAAGAATAAAACATCATCAATATTACCATCTCATAAGATGTATGACATTCACATTACATCATTTGGGTTAGGGTAATCAATTAGGGTCTACAAGGTTTGATCAACAACCACCCTTAGATCATTACTTTCATCATCTCTATACAATATTCTATGAAATAAAGATTATAGCAAACAACACTCCCTTATTATTCACACAGACACCCCATAGGGTATCGCAACATATCATGTAACCCTATCATCAACATGATGTAACATAACCACACAAGGCATCAGTGGAGACTATCATGTAGTGTATTGGTTGATACTTGCCATAGGGTGTCGACTTGTCATCATCACTATATGTCGGATGCCACCATGTAAGGTACAAGTAATATCATTACCAAAGATGTATCGATTTATCCTTCTTGAGAGTGTGACGGCCAACACCTCCTAAGGGTGTGATGGGCAACACCACCCTGTGGTGTGACATATAGCACCACCTAAGGGTGTGACTTCCATCACCACTTAAAGGCGTCAGGCAACTAAATCGTGTTGGGAAACTAAAGCATGTCAGGAAGCCCTTGGATTGTCGGTTGATAGTGTTAGGGTTTAGCTAGGCATCAGGGGTTAAGGTGTATTGGGCAACACCACCCTAAAGGTGTGTCAGCCTCCACTCAACCATGGCACCACAGTAAGCCTTCAAAATAGACCAACTCCATAGGTTACACCCATATTCGTAACTGGATAACATCTTCTAGACATATCGATTTAAGAAACACCTTATCTACTTAGGTAATTCAAGTGCATGACAGCTAACACCCTCCATGCACATCACATATCAGTTTAGGTGCTTCTAGGGCATGACGGGCTAGCTACTTCAAGATCTATCCACCATATTTGTTTAACAACCATAAGCCAAGACAAGTTAACCTTCTCAACCCATGTGGACCTAAGCATCCACAAGGCATGTTGACCTAGATGTCTCCAAGTCATGAAGACTTGCCACATAGGGTGTTGATTTGTTTCACTACAAGTCATGACGACCTATCCTGAACATGATGCATTTGTGTGTGGAATTGTTGTCTTAAACATTAGAAAGGTCATCCACTAGTCCATCCACTAACATAGTAAGAAGGTGCAAGACATGGATAGCAAACCAATGAGATTCCATCCTCAAAACAATTCTAAAACCATCAACAACTACTATCATATAAGAGAATAATGATCTCAAGATGAAGAACAAACATAAGTATGTGAAGAGTGAAAATAACAAAGGAGGTTAAGAGTTATATAACCTACCTCAATGATCACCACCAAGATCCAAGCTTCCAAGGTCATGCTTCAACCTCACAAGATCAAGGTATAAGATGATCCACCAAACTTGGTTTCCACCACACCTCCTAGGAAGTATATGATACCAAGGTTAGGATGGTTCAAGGTGGAAAGAAGGTATCCAAGATCCATGGTTGAGAAGAAGAAGGAAGAAGAGAGCTAGGAAACATAACATACCAAGGTAAAATATTGAAGATGATCAAGGAACACCACAACTTGGAACTCGTAGACCAAGCTCCAAAAGAACCTCCCTAGATCCTTAAGCTTCTCAAGGTCATCCACCAAGAAGGAGAGAAAGCAAGGATGGCCAAAAGGATCCTCTTGAATGGAGAGAAAGGAGTTTATATACACGAGGGATGAGACAAAGATCATGGAAGATGTGTCATCACCTTATGAGCTTAGGTACCACTTGTCCACAAAAAGGATCCACATGCAATAAGGTCTAGGCAAGGTCTCTCCCTCTTGGTCTCCTAGCAAGGTCATGCCCAATACCATATCTCCACACATCCATAAACTGATAGGGTACAACCTTACAAACTCACAAACCAATAGGGTATAGCCCTACACACTCACAAACCGATAGGGCTCAACCCTACACACTCACAAACTGATACGCAGCCCCTCCAAGGCTATTTAGCCAGAGACAACACATCTAGGGGCAAGATACACCTCACATGTGTGTCCAAAACATCACCAAGGATGTCACCACACAACCAAAATCTAGACAAGGTACCCATCTCTCTCTCCTCTAGATGATGCTAAGAGAGATAAGCAACACTCAAGAGGTTGCAAACTTGGCACATCAACCCTACTCTAGGTGCACCAAAACATCACCACAAAACATAAGCATCATCCAAACAAGATCAAACAAGAAACTTTAAGCTTCCAACATGCCCTAATTACGTCTCAGGTGATTAGAGCAAGGTGCTAAGAAACATACTCAGGCAAAACAAATAGGGTTATCCCAAAACATGGGTCAGAGTCCTTCCAATTTTAGGGGAGATTTTACATTTGACCAAGAGGATTTGAAGATCCTTAAGATTCACTAATTATTTTTGATCTGATCATTGAGCCTAGGATGTAAAATATGGGTACTCATTGGGAGGCAACCTGGTTTTCATTTTTTCTTTAGATTTAGCTTTTACATTTGTTGTTACTGCACTTCATTGTTCTAGTTTGCATTTTATATTTTCCTTGTAAAAAGTAGCATGAATAGCTCGATTTAGTGTGCAGGAAAAACAAAATTTGGTACTATCGACAAGCAACTCGATAGGACCGATGGTTTTCAATAGGAACAACTAAAAATTCTGTCGATAGTTCTGACATTGAAGTCGGTAGCACTGACTTTTTATAGAGATGAGTCGTGTTTACTGTATAGGGCTCGGTACTACCGACATAGTGGTTGGTAGTACCGACACCTTAACAATGCTCTAGGTTCAGGACACTAAGAGGACATTCAAAAATATCAAGGTCATTAAAGACTCGGTACTACTGACACATGTAGTCGGTAGTGTGACATCATTCGAAAGGGGCGAGTAGAAATCAACTCGATACTACTAACACAATGGTCGGTAGTACTGACATCTACAAAATCAAAATTTGTGGATGTGCACATCGACGAATGAAATAATCTCCATCCAATGGTCGGTAGTACCAGTCCAATGTGTACTTTCAGAAGTTGGTACTACCGACACATGACAATCAACACTGTGTGATATCGACATATGGGAAGCATTGGTATCAATGACTGCTATCAACTCACATAGATCGCAGGAGAGAAGTCGATACTGGCAAAATTTATGTGGGTACTATCGATGTGGATCTTGAAGGTAGTTAAATAACTATAAAAGGAAGGGTGTGGGTAGTGTTCAATCACACCCACACCACATGTTTTACAAGTATAGTGTTAGTGCTCCCCGACAATCAGGGTCTTCACCATGCTCTCTCTCCTCCATCTCTTTCTCATACCAGCTCAATGGCGCCTAGGCAATTAGCTTCCTCTGTGGCAGGAAACACCACGTTGTGCCGAAGCCGACACACATAGCTCACGCCAATGCAGACTAGAGGAAGATCTATGAAGGCTTGATGGATCGGGAGATTATCCTGACACGATATGGAGATCGTGTCTTCCTTGCCTATGTAGGCTTCACCAAAAGCCTCATCTAGGTTTGTGTTGGCCAAAGCATGGTGTGTGATCACCCTTTTTATGGTTCCATATTGATTTATCATTATTTTAGAGCTTGTGATCTTTCTTATTTATGTTTCAGGTGAATTTACAAGAAATAAATCAGCTCGGTACTACCGACGTATCTGTCGGTGTACCAACATTTGATAAAAAGGAACATAGTTGAATCAAGAAAACTTGATAGTAATCACACAATAATCAGTACTACCGACATTCTAACAGGAGAGTTTAATAGGAGTTTCAGTACTACCAACACCCAACTCATTGGTACTGACTTCAACTGAAAAATCAACATGAGATGTTAGGGAAAATCTCAGTACTACTGAAACTTGACTCAGTAGTACTGACACCTTAAAAGGGATCACAAATAAAAGAAGGTTTCAATACTACTAACACCGTGTCGGTGGTACCAACTTGGCGTGATCAGTCCAGATCCAAAATCACAGTTAATCCAATGGTTAAGACTTAATGACGCCCTAAGTCAATGCTATAACTAAGGGAAAGTGCAGATAAACCTAAGGAGGATGTCATATTCAGTTACACAATAGAGGAGTGAGGAGTGGAGAGAAAGGAGAGGAAAAAGCCATGTTCTGGGAAGTTCAAGTACTTCCGGTGGCCCTATTTGCAGTCGAGAGACGGCAAATCACTGTGTTTGTCAGAAGGAATCATCTAGACCGTCCTTCTCTAGGGATTTTTCATTATTCTTGATTTTTTCCTCATATCTTGTTCCTTTTCTATGTGTAGTGCAATTAAAATCATGTGGGGCTACTTCCCTAATTTCTTAGGACCTAAGAGTAGCCCAATTTTATATTGTAATTGACGCTTATGAATTAATCAATATTTCTCTTAATTTCTAGACATATCTCTATGATTTCTTCACAAATTATCTTTTCTCTATCACCATAAGTAATTTATTGACCACATATTAATTTGAGGGATGGATTAAGGGTTCAAAACTCATAGATGTACAAAATTTATATGCACCTCGAGAGATGGCTTACAGTTGTGAAAGGAATAGCCTAGAGAATTTGGTAAAGCACCTAACTAATAATTATATCCCTAAGAGAGTGGGGTTTATATTAGTTTACATAGTGAACTATGCTGTGAGAGTGGGTAATTCTTACTATTGGTCCCTTGGTCCAAGATTAGGAGAGATACATATTAATGAAATGATGTTGACTGTAATGTGTACCGTGGTAAAACTATAATCTTTAGAAATCCATACCATATTTTATCACAAACATATTAATTTAGTTTACTCTTTAAAATTAGTCAATTAATCAACCAATCACCTTTTTCATAGGTCTAGCTGATTGATTTATAGTTATTAGTAGTCTTTGGAGTATGTTTCTCTGTGTTCAATATTGGGTCTCCTTTAGTCCCATATTACTCTGATGCGTGCACTTGTGTTTTAGAAGTGTAGTTTAAGCACATGACCCATCATTATAGCATACATCTTTTGTAGTCCACTCTAACCCTACTACCACTGACCCTCTCCATGCATCTCCCTACATGCATTGCCCTACACCTATACCTTCTCATCCATCTCCCCCTAGCTTAGCTTTGGATGCTTCCACCTGACTTGTATCTACATTCTTGCTGACTATGATTGGATTGTCCATCCTACCTTTCCTTAGGAACATGCTCTTGTTTCTAGATGATGAATGACTTGGTACATAAACATGCAAGACGGGAAACAAGGCACACATGTTCTCCTTCTAATGTGGACATGTATGTAGATGAGAGTCTTGAGGATGATGGTGATGATGATGAAGACATTGAGGGTGGAGAGGATGGTGATGATGTCGATGATGATCATAAGGTTGTAGCAATTGATGTCCTTAATTGCCTTAACACTTTTTTACAGGACATGGATGGTGAGGACTATGTGTAATGGAATTTGCCTCAATTTAGTAGGTCATTAAGGATTACATGACCCTAATCTCAGTTTTCAGATCTTTAATGTGAAATCGATATTAAATATAGATGTGCATGATGCTTATTCAGATACATAGTAGGAAATATGTAAGATTTAATTAGAAATCCTAATGTACAATATTTTTAACTTGTTGAAGCTCAAACCAGTAATTTTGATACCATATTATCAGAAATGTGATGAGAAATTTTGTGATAAGAATAGCAATGAGATGTATGGTTTTTATTATTTTATTGGTAACCCATATTTTTTTTTAAATTTCAAGTTTAGAAGATAAATATCATTTTATGATATCTTAAAATTTACAAAAATTTTAATTGAGTAATGGACCTATTTATTAGTTGAATTTCTTCAACAAATATTCAGCGAATCATATTGCGATGTTGAACCTTTATTAGTATGGTAATTGATTTTTATTATTTTATTATTAAGTCTAAATAGGGTGAAATTTGAAATGTATCTATAAAAATAAATTTCAAAGATCATATTGAATTTTCATAATTCTTGGATATCCATGAAGGAGAAAAATTATTAATGTATCAATTACCTTTTTCATAGAAAATTTTGATGAAACAAATTAAAATGTAATCTTGGGCATTATTTGTAGTTGACCCAAGCAATTTCATTAATACATATATCAATAACCTAGAACCATACTATATATTATAATTAGTGGTTTATCCTAGAGAAATGAAAACCTAGAGAGAGAGATGGAGAGTTAGGGTTTGAAGAAGGAAAGAAGTGGAAATGTTGAACTATCTTCCTAGAAGTGATGAAATCAAGTAAATTAATGTTCTATAGATAATTTTTTATGTTGAATCTTCTCTCCCATGTATAAATTTTGTCCCTCCTATTATTTGAATCATAAGTATATCAAATCGCCATATTTTATATATCTGTCTCTCAAATCTCTATTTCAAGGATTCTTGAGTTGAACGAAGGAAGAAAATGGCTGATTTCTAAAAGTTTGATTTAGATTTAAAAGAATCAGTTCTTAGGATATGTTATTGAGGTTTTTAACCCCTTATGTGAGTAGTTAAAATAATTCTTCAGCCAATCACACTTAATTAGATGATTTTATTTGATATACTCAATCTCTTCGTAGATGACAGTAGATGAAAAGTTATTGTTCTTGAATTCAATTTACATACAATTTCATTTCATGTACCAAATGAGATATTAAAACATCTATATCTTGGAATATATATATATATACTATTATAAAAAGAGCGAGTTTGATGCTGCACTCTCCTTGATTCACTCTCTTCTCTCCTTTTTCAAGGAATTTTACTCCTACAAACATTTATTCCCACAGTCTCTTATTAACTTTTATTATCTTTAATTTTGTATTTCTCTCTCCATCCCATGGAAACGGTTCCTTGATTCTATCCTTTCAAACAACCAACACAAATATCTTTTACCATAGGGACCCTTTCACGGATCAGTCATCTCTCCGTACATTTCCAACAAATTTTATATGTCGCGTGCATGTGCACGTGTAGATTCACTAGTATATATATAGATATATATATATATATATATATATATATATATATATATCCATCTCTCTTGAATAATTAAGACTTCATATAATTAGTTGTTAATTATCTAAACAACCCAAAATTTTAAATTATTCGGGTGTTTGAACAACAATCTATCTGAAATTTAGATAAATAGTGTATTTAATTGGACATGTTTTGTCTATCTAATTTGATGCATGAACATATATAGGTACATATCTTGTGAATAGAGAATAAACAATGATGGAAACCCAATCTATTTTGCTTCTAAAATCATACATATCTAATTAGTAGTCAATGACAGATTTAAATTAGTCATGTGATAATATGAGTTTTTGGCTGAATATTATTTTATATGCACCCACATTTTGATTTGTGTGATAAAAAAATCTTTATTTAATATCTTTGTCATGAAATTAATAAGTTTTTATGCTATTATAAGTAAAAAACATTCCCCTGGAACGGGATGTTATTGATGTCATGCATAAATGTGAGATATAATGAATGAGAATGTTTATATCAGTAGACATGATATATGTTTGAATGAATGAGAAATGTTATATGTGAATGGGAAACGATAAATCTTAAAAGAAGGGTGATAACTATGTTAAGCACTTCAACAATGAGAATCCTTGAGAGAAGGATAATCAATATGTTAAGAATTCAGATCAATAACATTAGTGAGTTCTATTCATTAGTCCAAGTAGTCAATAAAATACAGAGTTGAAAGATATCAACCTCACAAAAAGATACAATTAGAAAGTGTAGTAGAAGTAGATGCTCTAAACATCAAAGAACCCACCCTACAGGTATGTAGTGGGATGGGTGAAATGGGCTATAGGCTATCAGGTATAAGAAGAAGTGGCTCAGAACTAAGTATGTAAACACCAACTAATTGGTTATCTGTAGTAATTCAGTTTAGTAGAAGACAATCCAACAATTACCTGAGATCATGGTGCAACTATTTCTGTAATAGGGGTGTCTAACAATAACTGGAGAACAAGTGGTACCCACTAATTGGATACTATAGCCATTATGGACGATTCATAATTCATTCTCTTAGGGGCGTTGAGGCGATCGGGGGAGTTCCCTTGGACGTGCGTGCTCTTGGCGGCGCCGCCGCCATCCACTCCGGCAAGGCACTCTGCCTACCGGAGGCCACCATCACTCATAGTTAAGTAACCGATCAAGATGTTTCCCTCGCCCCTTTTGCACAGGGTGACAAGACAGACCACGCGAGATCGCGGGACGCAACAGGTCATTGCGGAGAGGAGAAACAAGATGATATCGACTGCATTCTCATCGGAGGAGGTGCTTCCCGACATTAGGGTTGTGATGGTCAGTGAAGAAACGCTGCATGACTCGCCGTCTAGGGTTTCTGTGGTGGAAGAACGGAGGGATGATAGACCCGAACGTGTTGGGCCCGAGCGGACGGAGGATCCAGCGTCTAGTAGCCCATTGAGGACGCAGCCGTAGGAAGATTCCCAGGGTCCTGATGATGAGGGGGCGCCACTGCCGCCACCGAGGGAGGAAGGAGACGTAACTCCTATGGTGATCGAGTCGGCCTGCCCGCCGATCGACCATACTGGTCCGGTGAATCAAGCGACGCGGTCATCTGAGATCAGAACGACGGAGGTTCTTGCTGTCCCAAACCCTAGGCAGGAGCCTGTTCCGACACCCATCACACAGTTGGTCGTCTCGTTGCGGCCCCAGAGGAAGACATCGCTATACGGGATCCCTCACGACACATGCTTTAGATGTATGGGGAGAGGCCATTGGCAGGCGCAGTGTAGAGGAAGCAAGGTTTGCTATTAGTGTCGTAGACCGGGTCATGTGGCTGCTAGATGCACGCACTATACGCCGAGACTGAGGCCACCGGACGTACACTCAAGGACGACGTTTCCACCATTGCCGTCGGGCATCCCGGCCAGGGGCGGTCCGCAACACATCCCTAAGTGCATCGCTGTTGATGTCGGGCCTGACGACGAGATGCGCAGAGCGAAGATGACGGTGCTAGAGAGGGCGGTGGAGATATCTTGCCCCTATGGTGTTCAATGAAGGAGCTTTGCCCGTTCTTGTGGCAGTGCTGGCCCAATGTTGCGGACCTATACAGATTTACGGAACGTAAGGCTGTTGCTTTCTTCTCATGTGATAAGGAGGCGAAGGAAGTAAAGGAGAAGGGCGTAATGGATATGTGCGGGAAAAAAATTGTTTTGCAACACATGAGTAATGGAGAACAGCACCAACGGAAGGAGGCTTTCTGGTTTTGGGTAGCATACATCCCTATTACCTACAGAGATGATGACACGATGGAGAAGATTATATCACCTTTCGGAAAATTGAGGTTCATTTCAGACTGGCAGAAGGAAAAAGATGACTTATCTGGCCTGATTATCCTGGTAGAGGCATTCAATGAATATGTCCCTCAATTTGTATCTCTTACTTACGGGCAGCGTCGGACGTCTGTGCAGTTCTTCATGTTGGCAAGAGGGCCGGTGGGTTCAAATAGCACGCAGCTTACTGAGTTTGGGAGAGAGTCAGGGATACCTAGGGAGGCCTTAACTATGCAGGGGAAGACGATTGTATCTAATGCCATGGTGGTTGTGTCAGACAGAACCTCAGATTCTAGAGAGATCCCTCAGGCGCGGAGCCCGTCCCCGGTCAGGCAGCACCATAGATCACCAAGACGAGTGGTTGTGGATAGAGAGGGCAACAACAGATTTTTGTCGAACAGACGATTGGAGGATTTCATTTTCCTTGAGGGTAACTATGTTGATCATAGGAGGACATCAGGAAGGAGTCATAGCAGACATAGAAGATATGGTGATGATAGCCGGTACCACAGTCGTTATCATTCCAGGAGGAGGCACTCAGACTACGACGGAGAATTTTTTGATGGATACTGGTCGGAGTTGGAAGGGGGATATAGCCCCTGATCATTTTCATCTTTGGTGGTGACGGCGGCACAAAGTTAATATGGACTTTACTTCTATTTTTTGGAACATCAGAGGGGCATCTAATAATCCTATGAGGAGAATTCTGAGCAAAATTTGTGGTAGATATAAACCAGGTGTGGTTTGTTTGTTTGAGCCGTTTCTCCATGCTGAACAGGGTGCGGAACTCATGGACATTGTGAGGCTTGATTGGACGGTGGATAATGAAGAGGAGGAAGGGAAGATTTGGTTCTATGCAGACAAAGATACAAATCCTTCTGTATTCAAGAGACATAGGCAACACATCACAATGAGGTTGGAGGCCAGCGATGGGGCAAAGTTCTTTGTTACAGCTATATATGCCAGTTGTGATAACCTTGAGAGGAGGTCTTTGTGGAAAGAGATTATGACAATGGAGGAACATATAGGTGATGAGCCATGGATGATTGCAGGTGATTTCAATGTGGTACGTAATATAAGGGAGAGACGAGGAGGGAACACTCCAGGATATCAGGACATGCTGGATTTCAACACCATAATTGCGGATGTTGCTTTGGATGAAATTCCGTTTGAAGGCAGTCAATTCACTTGGGTGAACAAGCAGATTCTTACACCTACTATGTGGCAGAGAATAGATAGGGTGTTAGTGAATGAGGCATGGATGGTGGCAAGGCCCGCAACCAGATCGATACACTTAAACAGAGATAGAGTTTCTGATCACAGTCCAATAGTGACAATTCCAGGTGATCAAGCATTAGAGCGAAAGACAGCACATTTTGTTTTCATGAAGGCGTGGCTTGAGCACAAAGACTGTTTAAAGGTGATTGAATAGGCTTAGAGTGAACAGGTGTCTAGACACCCGTCCTTCATTTTTTGTCACAAGCTTAAAAGATTTAGATCAGCTTTGCAAAGATGGAGCAAAGAGTCCTATGGAGAAATCAAACAGCGCATCAAAGACTTGGAGGATGTGGTGTTTACTACACAGGTGGCGTTCGATGGGAACCCAACTATGGCGAATGAAGTTAACCTGAGGACGACTGAGAAAGAACTGCAACAATTGTTGGATGAATAAGAGGCGATGTGGAAAGAGAAAGCAAGGATAAGCTGGCTTCAAGACGGGGAGCGTAATACAAAATTTTATCATGCTACCGTCAAAGCAAGAAGGAAGCGCAGGAGGCTTAACAGCGTGGTCTTGCAGGATGGCACGTGTATATCGGATCCAAAGATGATGGCGGAGGTGGCGGCGGACCTCTATAAACATTTCTTCAATGAGGTGGTGGAAACAAATGTACCTGACTTGGAGGATTTCTTGCAAAATATCCCGGAGTTGGTATCTATTGATGAAAATTTTTCCCTTCTCGCTGTCCCACGTGAAGAGGAGGTTGTGAAGACCCTACTAAAGATGGACTCCTCAGCAGCTCCAGGTCCGGATGGGTTCACGGGGATGTTTTTCCGGGCTGCTTGGTCCATCATTGGCGTGGATTTTATGAAGATGACGGAGGCTTTCTTTAGAGGACAACCTTGCTTTAGGGGCCTTTTCTGCTACCGAATTCTACTTATTCTGAAGGTGGATTGCCCAAAGAGACTACCAGAGGACTTCAGGCCAATATCTATTGAAAACGTTGCCCTCCGTATTCTTGCACGTATTCTCAGTGATAGGATGGCTCCCATGATGCCGAGATTGATTTCCTAGGTACAAGGTGCTTTTGTTAAAGGATCCGACATCACTCATCATGTCAGACTTGCGAAGGAGCTGATGCACGACATCAATAGAGGCTAAGGGACACCCAATGTGATTTTCAAGTATGATATGTCGAAAGCTTACGATAGGACTGATTGGAATGTTCTATGGAGAGTGATGCAGCAATTTGGGTTTAGTACGGATATGGTGAAGTTGTGCTTAAGCTTCTTTTCTAATACATGGGCTACCATCACGGTTGGGGATGAAACTGCAGGATTTTTTCCGATGAGTAGAGGACTCAAGCAAGGTTGTGCGCTATCCCCTTTCTTGTTCATTCTTTTCGAGGAGATTCTATGTAGAAAATTTTTGAAGATAGAAGAGGAGGGACACATTTCGAGATTCAAGATAAGGGAGGAGGTGATTCCGCCAAGCATTCTATTATATGTGGATGACATTGCTTTATTCTTCAATGCTGACCAGAGATCGATGGAGAAGGTTAGGGATACATTTGAGGCGTATGAAAGGGCCACGGGGCAAAGAATCAATAAAGATAAATCCATATGTGTAGTAGGTGGGAAAGATTTGGAGATGATAAATAGAGTGGCAGTTTGTATGGATATGGGGGCAGCGAAGGAATATATCACTTACCTGGGTATCCCTATAACAAAAGGAAGGATGAGACTCAACGACTTCGAGTTCTTGATGAAGAAGATTGTTAATAAATTCACAACTTGGAGATCCAAACTCCTATCCTTCACGGGAAGAAGACTACTAATCGCTCACGTGCTATCATCCATTCCTGTATATACGGCGGCTGCGATTGGCGTTCTGGTGGGGATTGCAGACCGCATTGAGAGGAAGCTTTCTCATTTCTTGTGGGCGGGCAGAGATGAACAACACAGAAAAGCTTGGCTCAGTTGGCACAGAGTTGCAAGACCTCTATCTCAAGGTGGGCTTGGGATTCCATCGCTCCGTCTGTTAAATGATGCTTTCGTTGGGAAGACTTGTTGGGAGGTGTTGACATCGAATTCAATATGGGCCAGATTCTGCAGGTGGAAGTATGCCAATGTGGTAACAGGTCGTGATAATGTCTATCCCGGTTCCTTGAAGATGGGATCTTCTCCTTCTCCGTACTGGAAACGTATATGGGATATGATGTCGCGGGTGTTCCCTATGTGTAGATGGGTGGTAGGGAGAGGTGAAATTCCTTTCTGGGACTCGAGGTGGTGTGAGCAGCGATTGACAAATCATGCTAGATTCGCTAGTGATAGAAGACACCCTTTTCTTATTAAAGACTTCTGGATTGAAGGCCAGGGATGGGATTGGGATTTACTGAGGATGATAGTTGACGATGATGGGTTGGATATCATCCGTGAATCTAACGCATGGATCGCTGATGTGGAAGATAGAATGATATGGAGTCTGGGGTTGAGAGGTGTATTCTCTATGAGATCGTTCAAAAAGCTACTGATGGTAGACGGAAGGGAAGGTCCATTTGGGCTGGAGTGGATTTGGAAGAGTAGTTTCCCTAAGGCGGCGGCTTTCATTTGGAAGTCTGTTAGAGGGGCCACGTCAACGGATGATAATATTAAAGCTAGATGCTACATTTCCTTTGCATCTCGATGCAACTGCTGCGAGGAGCCGCACGAGGAGAGCATTGGACACCTGATTTTCCATGGACAAATGGCGGGTTTCTTTTGGGGTAAATTTGCCGAGCTGACAGACATGCATCCACCTACTGACGTAAGATCCCTAATAGATACCTGTGTTTTGGGGAAGGGGAAGAAACTAAAAGAGTGGCTAGCTGGAAACCTGGCGGTTCTGATCCCGTATAGCATATGGCGGTTGAGATGCCAAGTTAGATTTGAGGAGAAACATAGACCATTCTCTCGTGAGTGGTGTTGGGTTATTGCGGCAATGAACGTTCACCTGAAGAGGAGATCTTTTGTGTTAGATACAGATAACAACATTTATGCCCAGATGAGGGAGGCGAGCTTGACCCACGAGTCTTGATGAGACAGATCGAGCTGGTGAGATGGCAGACTCCTGACCTGCATAATCTTAAGCTCAACCTCACGATCGGGAGAGATAGAGATAACCAAGGAGTTTCTCGAAGGTGGGCGGCAGGAGTTATAAAAAATCACAGGGCTAATATCTGCCTTGTATTCAGAGCTTGGCTCAGGAGTACGGATTACATACTTGCATATATGCAAGTGTGTGCTATCGGGTTGAAGATAGCGAGAGACCATGCATTGGTCATTTCGTGTATTGAGATTGATGAGGCGTACGTGCATGACATCTTATGGAACAACGGGAAGGAACCATGGAAGACGTCACCGTTTGTTAGGGAGTTGCGAGAGGAGCTTGATTCTGCTATGATATACGGGTCCTTGGTTCACAAGGTCATCAACTCGATAACTCGTGAACTAGGGAAATGGGGCAGCAGGTTGAATGAGCCATTCATTGCTTCAGACACACTGAATATACCACGTAGAATAAGAGGTATGGCGGCTTTAGAGAAGCGTAGAGTTCCTTACATTGTTTTGCAGAGTGTTGTTGGTTAGGTTGTTATGATGTATCTGGTTTTTATTATTTCTTACCTGCACTGTTATAAGCAGGAGCTGTAATTTTTGGATGATTGTGCCCACAAGAGGGGTGTGGGATGAATAAAAGCGACCCCTGGCTTAACCAAAAAAAAATGCCATTATGGACCTACATATTTTTTTTCCTTACTTTGTATTTCCTTTCATCCCTTGTGGAACTACATTACATGGATAGAAAGGCTTTTTAGCCTAGAGGAGCCCCACCAAGGTACCCAGGTAAAGAAGCCAAAGTTATACGACTAGTTTCTAAAAACAGTCATCCCTTACGAGGATCCCTTGATGCATATCAAGGTGGTAGTAGTAGTATTAAGTTCCCTGAGTTTACCTTAAGAGTTGTACAATGTTTCATACAGTAGTGATTCTTCTTGAATGATACACTCTGAGAGAGATCAGGGACAAAGTAAAAGAGAAAGATAGTTGAGTTCAGTTGAGTCTAGATAAAAGTTTAGTAGTCAGATTAGTTAGTTATGTTCAGTTGGTCAACATAGTAGTATTCAATTTAATAGTTCAATCAAGTTGGAGTTATTGAATAATAAAAAAGAAATATCGAGGAAAATGGTTTGATATTTGTATATTGCTACTGATCAATGCTTTAATGTTATTTGTAAATTTCCATACAACTAGTCTTAAATCTTTATTTTTACTCTACTTTATTTTAGTAATTCTCAAAAGCTCAATGCCTAATACAATATTTTAGACTATTTTATTATTTTACTCATTCACTAAGTGAGTAGGCCCACCCCTTTACTCACAAAATTTTAGGAAAACCATGTCTATTGAAGATGTTAATGCATCAGAGTAGATATTCCACAAGAGTTAAGTATGAGATTAGTTAAGTTCACTCAGTCCCTTTCACCCTAGGTCCTTGTAAAGAAATAAGAGAGTTGTAAATGATGATATGTAGCATTCTTTCTCTACTAACAATGTATGTATATAAATATCAAGACTTGTGTACGTGAATGAGTGAGAACTATATATATACATACATATATATAAATATATATATATCTGTGTGTGTGTATGAAACCATATTGGATGAATCAAAATTAAAATTTCCTTCTAAAGTTAGTTTATGTGTTTGAATGTGACAAAACAAAAAGTTTGAGATCCAAAAGTTAAGATTGATTTTTTTATTATCTTTAATCCTTAATTTATTCTCTAATCACATGATTAATAGTTATAGTGAGATGTAGGTGTAATAACTTGATATTAGAGCTCGAGATAAGTTTCCAGGGACCATTAAGTCAATAAGTTAGAGTTATATATGTGACAGATAGGAGATTATATAATGATAGCTATGGGGATTTGAGTATTTGGATATCTTGGTCCAATATCTAAGTACTTAGATCAACCAGTATCAAGATACTCTAGTATGCTTCACTATATTTCTTGGCCAGGTATGTAGTGGGTGGATGGGCTACAAATAGACCCTAGAAGTATTAAAGTTAAATGACCAAAAAGAACAAATGAATAAGAGAATAATGATATAATGTGATGATGCAACTTTGTTCTATATTGTTGAGATAAAGAGAGGCATTCTATCCCCCTCTCCCACGCCTGTGGCAAAGGTTCAACGTTCGAGTGGGTGGTTAACCAAGCCAGCAACTGGGATTCAAACATGGGTCCCTTTGTTAGAAGACATTGTGCTTGACCACTTGAGCCACTCCTTGTCAGAATTTATTTTTTTTATTGTTATTTATATTTGAGATCAATAAAAATGGTCTTATCTATATGAATCCATGTATTTATTTGTCCAAAATATGGAAGGTTACTTAATGTTGTTGTATACTATGAAGTTACTTCAGTAGATACTGTTTATATGATTTGCATCGAGTAGACTAGAAATTATCTTTAAATGGGTTTTCCTATAGTGGATGTTCTTTTCAAGTGTATGGCATAATAGAAGTTTGTTAATGGCGAGTAGCTGATGGCCTCAAGACCATAGGTGTGGCCTGGTTTGAATGGCAGGATGCCTTGCTAGGATTGAATCCTACAGTATTCAGATAAGTATAAGATATGATGATGCAATATTGACATATATGGGGGCATGAGAATTATAATCTACTAGAAGTCAAAGAAAATGTTGGAATAACTAAGAAAAGTTAGTTACAACTAGTAGTCAAGTGAAAAAATTGAATATATTGATAGATCAACATAAGTCTAAGCGTGAAGAAGAGAATAGAAAAGGTAATTTAAGATAAAGACGTGCATAGATGACACCAGACAACAATCCATACCTAAAATAGGTTATAAGAGCTCATGATGGTGTTTGAACTATATCTAAAATGTTATAGCAGTGTAAAACAATTGTAAATGCCCAAAACTGAATGGGAAATCTTTCCACTAACTGATAAGTTGATCCATAATCACTGAGTAGAATGACAAATGAAGGAAGTACTTGGCTTACTTAAATATAATTAGAATTGTTGAAATAAACTTTGTAAAGAGTAAATTTGTAGTAAAAGAATAGAAAAAGAGTAGTCATTGAAATTTGTGTTAGGAGATTGAGTTGTCAATTTATGTCAAGGAACCTAAATATGAGTTAACGAACAAGACAAAAGAAGCATAAACATAAGAAACTAAAGGGAGAAAATGGATTTAGAAGTATGAAATCCATAATTGAGATTCATATATATGTATTCCTTAATCGAGGAAACATAAGGTAAAAATAGAAATGGAATAAATTGAAAAATCTAGTAAAGAAGAATAATTCTCAGAAGGACAGAAGTAAAGAGAAGTTTACCCAAAGAGATGAATTAGTAAGATGTAAGATCTATTTATATGAAATACCAAGAACAAAGAAAAATAATTATCTATAGTGTTTGGAGAAAATGATGTATGATAAGATGAGAATATGAAAATATGCATCCCAAGATAAATTAATGCATAAATCCTTATTACTATTTTATATAGATTTTTTCTATTGGGTAATTGGTTTATCTTACTATGACATGCTTAAATAGTTTTTTTGGCTGGATAAGTCTATGAAGGATGAAGATGATGTCCAATTTTTTTGTTGGAAGAGTAGAGTTTAGTTATTAATCATCTTGCACTCTAGAGCATGCCAAAATAGGAGGAAGTTGATGTTTACACATTCAAGACAGTTGGGATTTGAATGACTAAAAGAAACAACAGAATTAACAAGAAGAGAGTGCTTTGCTATCGGATCTGACACTATGTTCAGCTTGTGGGGGATTTACTGCAGACGGAGATCCTGAATGTCAGCATAGATATCCTGAAATTGCCTCCAAAGTGGTTGGAGTTTGGGTGGTGGTGGGCATGAGCTTGATAGAAGGTGAATCGCTTCTTGAGCATCCAAAAGAATCAATACATTTCAAAGTACTCTATCTTTACAAGCACGTGCAGCATTTACAATTGTAGTGTCCTCCGCATGAAATACCGATAATGCAAGTAATGACATTCCAGTACCAATGATGCATGTTCATGACTTGGACACTACGTGGATGCCCAGGCTTGCGCTTTTAAATGACTTTATGAATGAGGCGTCCGTAAAATTGATGAAATCATATCACTCGTGGCAGAAAGGGGTTGTACTCACCCGGGTCGAATTTGTGGTGCATGATGTCTCCTTGAATGAGAGGATCGTGCGTGAACATTTTTTGATGAAGGCAATGTGTGATGGAATGTGGGGCTACTTCTCGGAGTGGATCAAGTCATTACGAACTTGCCATATATGCCAGCAGGCCACAAGCAGCATGGGAGACTGTGGTGAGCAGCTTTGTGCCTTGATGATGGTCGAGATCTAACTGTCCTCCTCCTGACTGTAGAGGGTTGGATCATGAGTTATCTTGGCTCATATTGGTTTGATGATGGCTCAATCCCTGAGGCAATGTAAAAGTGAATTGGGTGCATTGTTACAAGCGGGGTACAAAATATCAGATTGATATGTCTTCTTATCTTTTCCCCATTATGTAGTAGTGCCTTATGGAGGAGGAGCCAACCAGAAATTTTAATTCTTTCAAGGACATCGAATTCCAGATGTAAGAGCAGTCTCCATTGACTGAATATTCTTTATGTAGGTATAGCCGAGGTCGCCCGAGGGATTATGGGACCACGCCCAGCTATCCGAGCCTACTGATGGAAAAGCTGGCGGTATAAGTTGGACGAGGTATTTTACGGCAGCTGGAAGATAGGCATTGACAAACGCTTGGTCCCATTCCCATTGTCCAGAACCATGTTGTTTGTTGTTAAATCTTCAAGTCCACTGGGTGGCCTAAAGGATGGATCGAAATCTTGTATAGATAGGCCAACAATCCGTTTATCCTGCCACACGTTAGTGGATGAGCTGGATTGGATTATTATGCAGCATTCACTCTTGACAACATCTATATTCTTTATTAAAAAAGCTCATGCCGGAGAGCAACGTTTATTGACGATTCTTCCTTCTTTAGCATATTTCTCAGCCGTGACACAAACCCAAGGCAGGGTTGGTTTGTTGAGGAAGTTCCACACATTTTTCAACATTAGAGAAGAGTTAAGGTTTCTTGCATCTTTCAAGCCAAGACCACCCTCCTCCTTGGAATATGTTATCTTTTTCTAGGAAACAAGTGAAATTTTTTTTTCTGTCATGCCCTCCTGACCATATAAAGTTCCTAACATGCGTGTTGATCTCATCATTAAGGCTTGGAGATAACTTGATTGTTTGCATTGTGTATGCAGGAATTGCTTGAAGAGTGGACTTAGAAAGCATTATTCGGTTGACAAGTGGGTGTTTATTCGATGCCCATCTTTTCATTCGATCATGCAAAGTTGTGACAATGCATACATGAGTGCTTTTTCTAAGTTTGTGATATAGGAGGGGAACACTGAAGTATCTTCCCAAATCGTCTATCCAGGGGATGCCTAGTTCTTTTCTTACCATCCTCATGACCACCAGGGGGTGTTGTGTGAAGAGAAATATTTAGACTTCTCTTTCGATATTCTATGGCCTGACACAAAGGAGAATTCCTTTAGTACTTGCTAGATGGTGACTGCTTTCTCCTTGGTAGCATTCATTAGTAGCATAATATCGTCCACAAAGAAGACGTGAGAGAGGGGTTCCATTTGTGCAAAGTATGATGGGTTTCCAGGAACTAGATTGTACTTCATGAAATATGGAAGGCATAGATGTTCCATACATAGCAAAAAAGTATAGGAGTTGATAAGGTCTCCTAGTCAAACTCCATGCGTAGCTTTAAAGGGTGGTAAAGGGGTACCTTCCTAGAGAATGGAGGTTGAGTTGTTGGTGATGGTTTGCATAATCAATCTGATAATAATGTTGGGTAGACCCACCTTTGGTAGTGTATCGTGTATGAAGGGCGACTGCATCCTGTCGAATGCTTTGGAGAGATCAAGATTGATGGTTATCTAGTGTTTCCCAGAAGATTTGGTCTTCATGGAGTGAATTACTTCTTGGACTAGAAGTATGTTACCGCTAATATGATGGCCACGAATAAAGATGGATTGTGTGTTGGCTATCCAACCATTTATGAGTGGCTTGAGACATTCAAAGATAACTTTTGAAATAAGCTTGAAGCATGTGTTATTTATAAAAATTGGTTAGACTTCACTACACCTCTGGGCTGTCTAACTTTGGGTATCAATGCCATAAATGTTTCAGAGAGCTTGGGACTAATACATCTAGAGTTGAAGGCTTGTTGTACTGAAGGAATACTGAGTCACCAACTTGGTACTAATTAGATTGAATAAATTTTAAGTAAACCCCATCAAGTCCTGCTTCTTTGGTTGGCGTCGTTGTGAAGGATACCTTCATGATTTCATCACCACCTGGAATACGTGCAAGGAAGCTGATTGTTTGGGGGTTGAGCTATGCGAAGGAGCCTTTGCAACCTCAGATGGTCACACCGTCAGCCAGGGAGTTGGGGTGTATAGTGAGCAACTTTATAAAGAAGTCGCAAATTAGTGCTTGAATGGTGTGAGGGTCAATGACCCAATTGCCTTCATCGTCCCAAATTCACGAGATCTTATTCATCAGTCGTCTAAATTTCACAAAGGTTAGGAAAAAATTGGTGTTGTAGTTGTTATTTTTGACCCAGTTGATGTGTGCCCTTTGGTACCAGTCCACCTCCTCTTATTGAAGGATATGGTGATATTTCTCTTGCAATTCAATAGCACACATCTCATTAGAAGGAAAAGGTTTGTGAGTATAGAGTACCTACCACTTGTATAGACGATGGAGCATAGTATATTTCTCCTTCCTTGCTTTCATGAGGCGTTTAGACTCCCAGGCCAAGAAAGTGGTTTGGAAGGAAGGTAAATCATCTTTGAATGGGCTGTGAGGATCCTAGAGAGGCAAAAGCACATTCTTGAAGTCGTGAAGCATACTCCATCTTGCTTTGGTATGGAAGGTTTTTCTTTTGTCTTTGGCCATATAGTTTTCAGTAATAAGTACTAGGTTGTGGTCAGAACATAGTCTCGAAAGAATGGAGACGGTGTAGCCAACTTCTAGGGAGATCCAATCCTCATTAGTGACCACTCGATAGAGTCTCTCATGAACTTTAAGCCACTTCAACGTGAAGAAATGGCCTTTATCTTTGATATCTACCAAGCTTGTGTATAGGAGAGTGTCTTCAAACATATTAGAGGCCATGCGATCAAAATATCATCTTCCCATTTTCTTTGTGGGGTCAAGCATGGTGTTAAAATCCCCCACCATGGCCCAATTCCATTGGTTTGGTGAGAGAGTTCCTAAATTCAGTTCTAGAATAGGGGACATTTTATCAGATTAGGTATGCCATACATTAATTTTATATACCAACATTCATTGATAATTGTGGTTTGCAATGCTTTCCATATCACAATGGGTAGTGTCACATAGGAGCCAGATGCCTGTAGAGAATCCTAGAGCTTCAACACAATGTGAAGAGAATAACTAAGCTTATGGATGATGTTGACTGCAATGATTCCACTGCAACTTGTTTCTATAAGGGCTAGAAGAGTAATGTTGTACATTGATTTGAATTATTAAGCAAACAAATCTTGTCCTTTGATTTGGCTCCTTGGACATTCCTGTATAGGATGTTAACCATTGAGAGAGGATCAAGGGTAGCTACTGAATGGCTGCTCCAAGTCCCATAAAATCACTTCCATCAGCTTGGGGTGTCACCTCCATATCCTGACGTTCTTCTTCAAATCTTAATACTCTTTGGGCCCCACTTTTGTTGTTGAGGTTTTCAATTGATTGGACAATCTTTCCCTTCTCCCTTTTTTGTTCAGGACTAACATGGACTGGCTGGTAGATCACTTTTTGACTATGGAGTAGGACCCCCCCATGTGCTTTCTCGTTTGTCTCCCCAGTGAAAATTTTGATGTGCCGAGGATGAGTCACCAATGGCCAATGAACTACCGACTGGAATGGGGGATCAATAATGCACCCTTCACATATTGAGTCAGCAACTAAGATCATAGATGTGTCTTAAGTAGAAGCACGTTGGCCACTCAGCTATCCATTGGGTTGGGTTGAGACTCTTTCCCAATGTCGACATGTGGTATGGATCGTCCTTATTCTATTTTTTATTACCACAGTCTTTCAGTCATCTTCCATGATATCCTTTCAATTGTCGATGTTGTTCTTTGTGCCAACTTTCGGTTGGGTGGTTGGATCCAAGGGTGGATCTTTTCTCTATCCCTTGCTATTCTTTGTGCTTGTTGGCGTTCAGGCTTCTTTGCATGGATTGTCAGGGAGTAATGTGGCATGGCAACCAGTGGGGTAGTAAAAAATGATGAGGATGGGTTTGGGGACATGGAGGGGATGAAAACGCACTCCTTGTCCACATGACCCACTCTCCCACAATGCATGCTTATCCCCAACATGCTTTCATACTCTATCCTGAATTGTTCATTATTAAGGAAGATCTCCGGCATTAGTGGCTTTACAATGTCTACCTCCACTACAATTTAGGTAAATTTCCCTTTATGCCCAGTAGTGGTCATATCGTCGATCTTAATGGTTTCCCCAACCAGGTCACTAATGCTAGCAAGAAGTTGTGTCTGATAGAGGAAAATTAGGAGATACAACACCCTGATCCAAACCACTAGTTTGCAAGGAATAGGATCACAGGGGTAGAACTTGGGGGACCAAGATTGGACCGACATGTAATTACCAAAGATGGTTTATGGACCTCCAGTCATGGCTTTCAATAATTCGTCTTGATCAATGTGTTGGATTATATAGTAACCCTTCTCCATATCAATTGTACAGAACATCTCAGCCGATGACCAGAGGATTTGTAGCCTGTTGAGCAATGCCTAGAAGTCCACTTTAATCCCGCTCACATTGACCATGACTGCTAATCTCCAGGGTTCTAGGAGAGGTTGTATGGTGGAAGGGTCCATCATTATGGTCGGAAGCGGGCTAGATCGATAAATGCCAATATCTTCATAATTTAGTGTGTTTGAGAGACACATTGGATTGACAGTGGAACTATGGGATTAGCCCTAGAGGTTGTTGCTGCGTAGGAATAGGGAGAGCCAAGGTTCTACATGAGATCGACTAGGGCGTCACCTTGGGAATCAACAAATGAAGTGGTTTGGACCACAACATGGGGTTGTTCAAGGGAGCTCGATGATCCAGAGACCGGACGAGTGGGCACTATTTTTTGTGAGAAGAAGTAACAAAAGTACAGTTGCCGAAGTCGCGACTTTCGTTCTTACCTCTCATAGACACCACCATGCAACTAGGGTTTGTACCAGACCTTAATAATGGCATATAGGAAGATGATGTCCAATAAGTGAATGAGTCATATGGATATGAACAAATATTAATATTGAGAAGCATGTCTTTTCTTGCATGAGACTTATCATCCATGGGAATAGTGATAACTATATAGACAGTGAATTATCAATTTGCTTAGATTTTTCTCTGAGAATTGACAATAAGAGACTAGTGAAGGGTAGTAGTCTATGAAAGAAATAGTGCATAGAAAGGAAATGATTATGAACAAGACACTAATGATATAAATATGATAAATTCATATGTAAATCATAATAAGGAAAACATGAGCAGAAAGAAAATGTCAAGTAGTCAATTTTCTTTGGTAAGAAATGATTAGGTCCAGATAATAAAGAATTCTAAGTTACAAATAAAGAAATATTCAATGAATATTTGAAGAATGTGATTTTAAATACTTTAACTCTCCACATCCTCCATATTTTCATATGTGAAAGTAGAGGAAAATATTCAATGAATATTTGAAGAACATGATTTTAAATATTAACTCTCCACATCCTCCATATTTTCATATGTGGAAGTAGAGGAATGCCTAGTGGAGATGAAAACACATGCAAGTAAAAGGGATATACATAAAGTTAATTGAATATGCTAAAAGGATAAGAATGGAGAAAAGTAATACATGAACTCAAAATAGATAATGTGCATATACTTGTTTATGGATCCCTTGCTAGTGTAAGAAAATGAGTGTGTAAAATCAATAGGCCACATATACTAAGAGAAGAAAAATAACTTGATTTAAAAATTTGAGATCTCATTAAAGGATTGATTGTCAAACAATTGTTTGTTTTAGATTTTAGATATGCTTTTATTATTTTTCATATGAATGTACACTTGTATCTTGGGTCTTGGTAAAGTATGGGATAACTGAGATCATAACGATGAGTAATTTAAATTCCTTAACATGAATGATTGATGAAGAAATGATTGATTTGAACTTATTGAGAGAAATCTCATGTAAGAGTAGTGATGATACATTTTAATCTATAATACTTTAGTGAACAATTAGAGAAAATTTTGTATGAGAAAAAGAAGATGAAAGTATACGAGAAAATTCAAATACATTTGATACATTAAAGAGTGATGAAATTTTAGCATAATACAGAAAGAATATCCTAAAGATAATAAATTGCACATGAAGCATATATCTAAGGGATATGGGATTTTTGGCAACTCAAGGCAGGTCTAAAATAATTTGACCTCAGATGCCAACAATGTTATATGATGAAACTTGAAAATAATACAAAGAAGGTGAACTAATAGTTAGTAAGTAATTTAATGCATGAGATATGAAATTCAGAAATGTGAGTGAATAGTATGGGGATGATTAGATAAGAGAACAATGGATCAATTTTAACTATAAGAGATGCAAGTTAAATAAAAGTCATTTGAGTATCTGAATACTCTTAGTTAAGAATCTCTACATAATGTAATAAAAGAATAAAGATAAATTAGAGGAGACAAGCAATTATGGATAAGAAGCAAATCAATGAGACAAGATATTTTTCTTTAGTGATGTTGTGAAAGGTGTTCCAAGAAAAGTAGACTTTTATTATATGGTTTCTATTGTATTAAAATATGTTAATTCATTGAAAGAATTGTGATCCATGCTACCCAAACATTAAAATTTTAATTCAGTAGTTAAATTGTGGTTATTGTGATCGGGCGACTTATGGGGGCTTCAAGATTTGACATATCAAAATAAAAAGTAGCTTCCTTACTATTTCTAGTTGTTTTATAGAACAACAATAGAGAAATAGTTGTATAGTTGATATTGTACATAACAAGAAACATGCAAAGATAAACCTCAAGAGCATGTACTAGACTGGAATAAAGGGTGTTATTACCAGTTGATCGTGAAGAATGTATTTTCTTGTTGACATTGACATGATTTATTACTAGGTGATTGGGACTTGAAAGAAAAATCTAGAACTCAGTGTGGAATTTGATATTTAGATAAGAGATACAAGGACAAAAGAAATATCAGATTTTA
The DNA here is from genome assembly GCA_963693085.1 of Alisma plantago-aquatica. NCBI lineage: Eukaryota > Viridiplantae > Streptophyta > Magnoliopsida > Alismatales > Alismataceae > Alisma > Alisma plantago-aquatica. The sequence goes on from OY856412.1 coordinate 51,850,492, forward strand.
AAACGTAGTAAGAAGTTCTAAGTGAACCTATCTTGTCACATTTATAAATATTAAAGATGAAACCTTTAAGGAGGAGAGATTGTAATGGTGTTGCCCCTATTTAGTATGTGATTGAAGATTATAAGACCCTAATCTAAATTTTCATATGTTTAATGTGAAAATGATATCAAATATAGATGTGCATGATCCTTATTTAGATACATAGTTGGAAATATCTAGGATTTTATTAGAAATCACGATGTACAATACTTTTAGCTTGTTGAATGTCAAACCAATAACTTTGATACTATACTAATCAGAATGGTGATGAAAAATTAGTGATAAGAATAGTAGTGAGATGCATGGCTTTCAAATTTTATTGGTAGTTCATGTCATTTTGTAAATTTGAATTATAGAATATAGATCTCATTTTGAGAATATCTCAAAATTTTCAAAACTTTTAATTGAGTAAAAACTTATTTATCAATTGAGTTTCTTCAGCATATATTCAGTCGGCCATACTAAAATAATGAAACTTTATTAATACAATAATTGATTTTTATTGGTAAATAAAAAATGGATGAAATTTGAACAGTAGGTCTGAAATGTGTTTCAGACATCATACTAAATTTTTAGAATTTTTAGATATCTGTTAAGGTGTGTAATAATTAACATATCAGTGAACTTTTTGATAGAAAAATTGTCGAAATAAAATAAAATATAATATTGGGGATTGTTTGAAACTGACCCAAAAACCTCAATTAATCTATATAATTAACCTAAAATCCTAGTAGCCTTTATACTTAATTATTCATACCAAAGAAACAAAATCTTAGATAGAGAGGGAGAGTTAGGGTTTGGAAGAGGAAATGAGTGGAGATGTTGAATTGGCTTCTATCTTTCTAGAAGTGATGAAATCAAGTATGTTAATATTTTGTAGGTATATTTTCATGGTGAAGCTTCTCTTCTATGTATAAATTATGTTCCTACCCAAATTTGAATCAATAGAGATATCAAATCACCATCTTTTCTATTTCTTTCTCCCTAATCTCAATTTTTAGGATTCTTGAGTTGAATGAAGGAAGAAAAATATTGATTTCTCAAAGTTTGATTTGAATTCAAGAGGATCAGTTCTTGGGATATGGTATTGAAGTTTTTAAGACATGATGTGAGTGGGTAAAAGAAATTTCCAACCAATTACACTCAATTAGATGATTTAAGTTGATATTCTCAATTTCTCCATAAATGACAATAAACAAAAAGTCATTGTTCTTGAATTTAGTTTATGGAACATTTCATTCCATGTTACAAATGTGAATACAAAAATATTTATATGATTTCATATATATAGAAATCCATGTATATTGATTATTAGAGAATTTATATATTTATTTGATAATTATTTTTGAAAACATTTTGAATTATTCTAGATTTGAACAACAATTTAGCTGAAATTTAGACAAACTCTTATATGGCATTGTTTATGTGATTATCATGTTCAATTGGACATATTTGATCTATCTAATTTGCAGAAAAATAGATTTTATGATTTAATCATTACATATGTTGTCAAAAGAAAATAATCTGTGATGGAAAATCAATCTAGTATGCTTTTAAAAGAGTACATGTCTAATTAGTAGTCAATGACTGGTTTAAATTATTCATGTGATATTCTAAGTTTTTGGCTGAATATTATTTTATGAGATAAAATCTCTATCTCAGATCTATTGTAAGTAAACAAAAATGGCAGTAGACATGATGTCTGTTTGGATAAATGGGAAGTGTTACATGTTAATGTGCAATGTGAAATCTCAAGAGAAGGGGGTAAATATGTTAAGCATTTCAGCAATAAGAATTCTTGAGAGAAGGATAATCAATATGTTATGAATTTATCTTAGTATCATCAGTGAATTCAATTCAGTAGTCCAAGTAGCCAATAAAATACATAGTTAAAAAATGAGCATAAGAGAATGATACAATCAAAAAATGTAATAGTAGTAGATGTCTGGTACACTACAAAACCCTCCATTTAGGTCTATAGAGGGATGAGAGTAACAAGCTATGGAGTATCAGATATAGGAATAAGCACCACAAAACTGAGTATCTGTCACAAACCGATTGGGTATTAGTGATACTTTAGTTTATTAACAAAATACATAACAATATTTGGATATCTCAGTGGTAATATTTCTGCTCTAGGGGTATCCAAACATAACTAGAGACCTAATGGTATCCACCAATTGGAATATATTGTCCTTGTGGACCTACACCTTTTGGGAGTTAACCTATATTGTATATCATCCCTTATGGAACAACATTACATGGAGGCAAAGGATTTTTAGCCTAGAGGCACCCATCTTGAGTACCAAGGACAAGGGGCCACATTGTAAAACCAGCTATTTAGCCACCGTCAACCCTTACGAGGCTCCCTCAATGCAGATTGAGGCAGTAGTAGAAATATTAAGGTTTCTAGGTTTACCTTAAGACTTATATGATGGGTCATGATGTAGTGGCTTTTGCTTGAATAGTTTGTCCAAGAGAGTTTAGCAACAAAGTAAAAGGGAAAGATGATTGAGTTCAATTGAGTCTAGATAAGAGTTTAGTAGTCAGATTAATTAGTTATTCTCAGTTCGCCAACATGGTAGTAGTCAATTCAGTAGTCAAGTCAACTCATAGTTATTGTAAGATAAAAAAGAGAATAATGAGGTAAATACTTTGATATTTGTATATTTATAGTGATGCATGCTTCAATGTTATTTATAAGTTCTCGTACAGCCAGTGTTTTAATTAAAATTACTAGTTTGCTTTGTTTCGGTAATTCCAAAAGCTAAATGCCTAATTCAACGCTTTAGATTGTTTTATTGTTTTAATGCCTAATTCAACGCTTTAGATTGTTTTATTGTTTTACTCATTCACTGAGCAAGTAGGCTCATCCCTATACTCGCAATTTTTTAGAAAAACCATGTGGAAGGAGAATGTCAATGCATAAGAGTAGATGTGCCATAAGAGTTAACTATGAGATTAGTCAAGCGCAATAAGTTCCTATCACTCTAGGTCCTTGTAAGAAATAAGAGATTTGTAAAATATTATGTATAACATTGTTTCTCTATTAACAATGTACATATGTAATTATCAAGAGTTGTACATGGAAGTATGAGAACTAGAATGATTGTTTATATATGTATCTTTATTCTTGAAACTAAATTTTAGGAATCAAGGTTTAAATCCCCTTGTAAAGTTAGTTTATGTGTTTGAATATGAGAACTAAGAGCTTGAAATTGGAAAAAGTTAAGTGTGATCTTGTATGATGTTTAATCCTCAATTTATACCCTATTCTCATGATTATTGGTGACTGTAAGAAGTTGGTGTAACACTATGACCCATATCTGAATGATTAATTTTATATTCTATAGTGTCTTTCTTATTTTGTAAGCTCAACATGTATCACCTAGTGCACTTGTATCTAATCCTATTACTTTTACATCTTTGTCATATTTTCTTTTATGTTTTTATCATGGAACATTTTTTCATGATACTATTTTATCTATATTATGCATTGATAACATCGTTTCTCGTTCATATCTATTGAGGTTTTGAGTATGTGGTTTCATAGTTTGATTATGACAATTGGTGTGAAATTTTGTTGACTGGTGCTATCATTGATTATGGTTGGATTAGACCTAACTTAGTTCTTGTACTCCCATCCTCTTTTTGATATTGCAACAGAGGAGAAAGACTTTTTCATAAATTGAGATAGATCTCATTGCATATATCTTTGAATGTTGATACTTGAATGAAAATACCATGTACATACTATTTGTCTTGTATGGAATAACTAATGAAATAGGATTTGTAAGCATGAATTGAGGGGGGGCATATTTTATCGCATACTTAAAAACCCCCTAAAATTTAAAGGTAAAGTACATAAATTTCAATGCTTTCAATATTTTTAGGAATGGTGTCTCATCTTCAAAAAGGCAGACAATACTGATATAACAGTTATAAATTGTTCATATTTTGAGGATGACTTAACCATTCTATTATTGTGCATATCACATTTTTGGTTGATATCAATTATACACATATAGGTACACCAAAAGGATAATCTTAGAAAATTGTAGTTTGCCGAAGTGCAATTCTATTTAACACAATTTTCAAGAATTGAAGTACAAAATCTCTATTAGAAATGTGTTTTAAATTATTAGTAATGAGTGAATGATTTGTAAGATCAATTTTACATTAAATATAGAGAGAGAACTAAAATGCAATTCTGAAGTCTTTATCATAGTCTAGGCAAAAGGATTTCCAGCTAAGTTCGCCCTGGGGCAATGTGGCTTGACGGGAATCTCTGTCAGTTGAAATGTTTTTTGTAACTAACTCGTCTAGTAGATGTATTTGTCTAGATAAAAGTTCTACTAGCCGAATTTCTCAAAAGATAACTTGGATAACAACATTGTACTGTAAAGTACTAAAAAGTGCATTTAGTTGTTTGACTATGTTAAAGCTATAAAAATAGATCCGTTGAAATCCCTTGAATATGGCTAAAATTCAATCTAAGTGCCCCTACTAGCTAGTAGTCATCCTTAACAACGAATAACCTGGATTTTATTCCAAATTTGCCTTCTCTGCTCTTATGTTATTAATTAAGTGGTTGTTCCTACAAGATCTCTTAATCTCCCTCAGACTTGATTACTTCTCTACTTTCATTTTAATAAATTAGGTTTCCTATGATAGAGTTGGCATCAATGTCATCTTTTTAAATCTCTAAATCTCCTCTCTCAAATCTTGTAGTTGAAGATTATTTCCTTGGGTAAGGAGGTGAAGGTTGAAGGATGAAGATCCAAAGTCAAGGGTAGGCATGTTCTTGTTGAAGGCCAAGACCCTTGGTCATTGGGTAGGTAAGACATTAGTAAGGTTATTAACTATGTTGGCCTTAAAGGGGAGTTAGTTTCTTTTTGTTCTAAAAAGAAAAGATATTCTTTAAGTAACTCTTATAAGTAATATAAGATGAAACTCAAGTGTTTAAAATCTTAGAAGTTGACCACTCTAGGTAGCAGAGTACATTGCTTTTTAAGGGTTAGAATTACTATAAATACTTGTGTACATTTTTGGCTATCTCTCTTCTCCTTGCTTTTGTTGTTATTTGCACTCAATTTTCCGTATAACATGAAGGGATAACATTTTTTATGTTAGTGTTTTTAACTATATGTAAGCCCATCCATCCAACAAAGCAGATTGTATTATGTTTGGAATATTTCCCTTTGGGTTTGTTCCCAATGCATACTACAATAAGACATCACTACTACAGAAATGGCTTATAACGTCACTTTTAATGGTGTCGGTTGTAATAATAAACCGACACATAAACCATACAACGTCGGTGTATAAAAAAAGCTGACATCAATCTGTGAAGGGCGACCAGACACGGGTATCGCTTTTATTAAGTGTCGGTTCCTTAATAAAAATCGACACCTAAAAGTAACCGCCAAAACCAAAATTTCCAACGAAAAAAATTACCTCCAAAAATTGACATACATCATCGGTTTTTAAGACAGAAACCGACAACTAAAGGTTTTCTGCGAGAGAGAAATTTGCTCACTTTTGATCGTCAATTTTGTGACAATAACTGACGCCATTGTGTTTTCGCACGAATAACCATGAAAATTTTCACCTCCCTTTAGTGTCGGTGTGTTGTTGCAAACCGACACTTAAAGTTTTTTAGTGTCGGTTTTTGTTAGCAACCGACACCTATAGTTAACTTAACAGCGCGAGGCAGACTCTTCCTCTTCTGTTTCATTCATTTCCGCTGATCAGGGTTTTTGCTCCAACGATTTCTTTGCTCCGATGATTCCGCTGCTGCTCTGCCTCCGCCTCCGCCTCCGCTTCCGACATCGCCGCCTCTGCTTCCGCCATCCGCTACCGGTGACCAAAGCTCTCCGCCTGGCGACGCCCGACCAGATCTCTCCGTCGCAAGAGCAACAGCGTCGCCGACAAGGAGCATCAGCGCCCCCCGCACGGAGCAGCACTGTCTCCTGCACGAAGCAGCAGCATCACCGCTTGAAGCAGCCAGCAGCATCGCCGCTTGAAGCAGCCAGCAGGGCCACCTCTTCGAGCTGCTAGAAGGGTCGCCGATTGAAGCACGACCAGCCCTCCTGCACGCCCATTATCAGGTTTTCCCCTGACCTTCCCCCCTATTCTTGTTTTTCCTGTATCACAGGAACGCCCATTAATCATATGGTTGTGGCTGTGTGCTTTCCTTTTATATGTGTGGTTTACATGCATCAATATTCTATAATTGTTCTATGACAAACTGCATTTTGTTCTACACAATATTACTCACGTTTACAACATACTCACATATCAATTCAGGGTTAATGTGGGGGATTTGGGGGCGGGATATTGCACTACAAGTTCTTCATGTGCTTATCTATGCATAACCTTTTATATTTATTTATCCTCTCTCGGTTCAAGTTTTAGAATTCTAGGTAGTTTTGAGCTACATCTTCACTACTTCAACCCTCAAAAGTTTTGATATGTAGATTCATCAAGTTGATGAATGCATTATTACATTGTTTAAAGCTTGATTAATTATGGTAATCTAATCATTATGTTTTAAAACAAATGAGAAGATTTAAACATTATTTGATTCCATAATTAGTGTTTGAGAATTGAAAATCCTAATCGACATAAATTAGGGTTTTGGTAACATATGAATACAAAATTTGATTAGTATAGTCGTGTACTAAATGATTTTCAGCATTTTATATACAACTAGGATTTAGATGAAATTTGTACATGGTTTGGAGAAATTAGATATTAGTTGGAAGAATTTTTTGACTTGTTTGTCGGCCGATTTAACCCAAGATAAACTCAATCGGCCATGTATTCAAACTGAAATATAGCAGTCTAGTATTTGAATTTTATCTTTTTATTGGTATATCCAATTGATCTGAATTAACATTATAAAATCATATTTGAATTGTATTAGAATGAATTATACAAGTGTTTGTTGAGTCTTACTGAAATTGAATATGATATATACATAAGGATCAGTGTGAGGTGGCAATATTCCCTATTTAGGGTTGTGTTGATGGATTACTGAATTATGTAATTCTTATGATGTTGAACAAAGGATGACTTCTTGAAAACCCTAGAAGTTTAGTATTAAGACGAGTATGAGTGATAAAGCTAGAACTTGTATATAATGGTGCAAATGTGATGAATTGTTGAAGTGTAAGTATTAATACTTGTATCAGATGGCTGATCAGGACCGTGCTGATGATCACCGTGAGGGTGAGGACGTGCTTGCACCGCCTGACAATGTAAGTTTTAAGAATATATCCCTGAGGTTTCTATCTATATGTTCATTTATAATTATATTATGTAAGTGTGTTTTTTTATCAAATTTTAGGTTGGTGATGTACCCCCTGAAGAAATTACAGCACTTGATGAGCAACAAAAGAAAATTGATAAAGTGAGGGGCATCACAATGATGAACAAGTTAATATAGCAAAGGGGCAATGGACCCAAATTGCCCGTGGATTTTGATCAGGCAGGAAATCCATATGGAGTGAACCACAACTCATTTGTTTCATATCTTGGGGTTCTTACTCACATCCATTGCAGTCTTATCCTAGAATCATGGCATAGAGTTCCTAAGGAGAAGAAAGACCACATATGGAAGGAACTATGTGTGAGTTATTATTATTTGTAATTCTATTTGTGTAGATTACTAATTTTTAGGATACTAGTTAATAGCAATTCTATTTAATTTGCAGAGCATATTTGATCTGGATGAAAAGTTGCATCGTAAATGTGTGATGCAACGTTGTGGGAGGGTCATAAGGAACTATAGCACCAATCTCACTCGAGATTACATACGCGATGCTGAGAATAGGTTCTTGATAGATTCCAATTCTAGACATTGATCAGTATTTCGCTAACTTTACACTAATAATTTTTGTTTGTATTCTCTTTAAAAAATAAATATAGGAAGAAGGAAGCCACACAGCAATGGAACTACTTGGACCCCAGAGAATGGGAGGAGTTTGTTACCCAAAGAAAAACAGATGAATTCAAGGTATTAAGTGCTGCCACTCCCAATTTAATTAATATACATTTTTATGTATTCACCTATTCAAGATTAACCTTTAGTGTTACTAACCAAATCAATGTGCTAACTAACTAGGCTAAGAGTGATGCTCAATGATCAAGGTGTGCACTGAATGTGCACGACCACACAATGGGTCCAAGAGGATATGCAGGCGTTCGCCAAAGACTACAGGCTGAGTCTACTCAGCCTACTGCTACTCAGGAGACTGAAGAGTCATCTACTGTTGCTCCCGCACCTCTGCCTCGTCATGTTATGTGGATATGGGAGGCAAAACAAGAAGGGAGAGATACCGAAGCCCGCAACCGCTGAGGCGGATGCAAAAATGGTAAAAATCAAACTCTTAGAGCAATCTATCGATATTGATTATTGTTGTGTTTACTTATGAATTTTTGTTGATGGTGCTTAGCGGGAGCTGCATGAGCAGAGGAAGGAAGGTAAGTTCATCCCTCAGGGCATAAGGGATGAACTGACAGTTGATCTGGGTAACCCAGAGCATCCTGGACATGTAAGGGGTGCAGGCGCTGGTGTGGGCATCAAAGCGTTCTTTGGGCCATCCCAGCGTAAACCTGTCCCAAAAGTGGGACTTTCACAAGCTGAGGTAACTTATTCTTATTTTAGAACGTTATTCAACAATCAGAAACTAGCATTTCTTTTATCCATGTATAGGTAGATTCCTTAATTTATAGGAGAGTCGAGGAAGTAGTTGATAAAAGACTCCAGGAAGCATTTCACAAGTGGCAGGCGTCTCAGACTGCCACTCAGACAGTACCTGTGGCGAACCTCTCTTCTCCTACTCCTCATACTGCAGAGGTTGGGAGTAATCCTATAGACCCACCTAGCACGTCCTCTGTAAGTATTTTTATGGCATATATAATAGCTAGTTTGTTCAAGATGGTATGTTTGTGTATATATGCATATAACATTCTTTAATTACGTAAATTTGTAGGGGTTGAAGCCATGCCGACTACAAAGTGAAGGATATATCGTTGCAGATGCATCGGCTTACCCACCCCTTAAAGGGTGCATGTTTCATGAGAGTCCAGTACCAGATGGCATGGTACGTGTGAGCCCCATACATATACTCGCTGGCTGGACGAATCTTGCACTGTCTCATGCACACCCAGATGCTGAAACACTTGGTGAGGCAGTAGGCGGAGTGATACTGTGGCCCGAAGCGGATGTCCTCTATACTGATATTGTATGATAAATTTTCATTACTTTACTTTGTTAGTGTGTATATATATATATGAGTCAATTGATATGAAATTATATATACGGGTCAAAAAGATGAGACCCGCTACATCTCGGCCTCCACCTCCTCGACTACCAAGTTGGCTTCCAGGGGACCTACACGCCTCGATAGGTCCTAATTGTAGGAGTGTGGCAGTATGGATCGGCGAACATAATCCAAATTTCCCTATAAATGTTACTATTCCGGAGAATGTTGCAGGTAAATCATACGATAACAATCTATTTATACAAGTTTAGCATACATATTAATACATACATAATAGAAGTTCTGGATACGTATTAATGCAGGTCAAACATTCAGAAACAACATATTTATACAAGATATTTTGGAGTTGTTTAAGTATGAATGGCTGAACACATCTATGATAGAGCTGTAGATATGGTGAGATTAATGCATACGACAATCTAGTTTATACATCCATATACCTTGTTTTATATACAGCAATCTGGTTTCTTATATATTAATGCATACATAATACATGTTTTGCAGCCACTTATACAAGACATGTAAAGATTTTGGGTTTTCCCATGTGGGATTTTTGGTTCCATCTTTGATTAGTCTTGTAGATACAGACCCTAGTTCAGTTACTTCATACTGCTGTGATGCTTTTGAATATTTTGGTAGAAATAATAAGACGGTGATAATAGCTCCATTCAATGTCGAGTAAATTTACTTTTCTTGTAATTTGGACTTAAGCAAATTACATTTTTATTGCGGATATTGAGTTATTAATTTTCTACTTTCTTACCTGTAGTTATAAGCATTGGGAGTTATTAGTTATTGTCCCCAAGACATTCACCGTCTATTATCTAGATCTTGCGGGGAGTGAGTTGGATGTATATGGACATGCAATTAAAAGGCCATTATTCTCGTGAGAAATATTTTATGTTTTTATATATGTTAAGATCTGTTACTGCATTACTATTTAATTATGTAATTTAATGTGTTACATTAACATATATAGGGCTTTACAAGAGTACAAAAAAGCTGGAGGAAAGGTCCCCAGGAAAAAAATCTGACACTCATTTGGAAGAATGTGAAAGTAATTTCCTGACTCCAATGTATATATTATTTATGTGAAGTGTGCTTACTTGTATTTTTGAATATTTTGTATATTTCAATTATAGTGTGCTACACAAGATAATGGTTGGGCATGTGCCTACTATGTGATGCGATTTATGGACTTAATAATCAAACATGATGTATTGGAAATCGATAACATACAACAGGTATTATACATAGTCTCGTTAGATAATATAAAATATATGAATCTTATTATATATTATTATAATTATGTATGTACGTCATTCTCTTTGTAAGTCTTTAAAACTGAGGACTTTAACACAGGTGCAAAGCGTTTCGATGTACATGCTCCCTATACGAGAGATGAATTAAATGTTGTAAGAGAAGATTGGGCAAAAGCCTTGCAAAGAGTGGGAATTTTTCAATATGATTTTGATGACAATGATGATGATGAATAAAGAATAACTTTGTTCTCATAATTAAATTTGTGTGAATGTAAATGAATTTTTATGAATTGTCATATGTGTGTGAAAATCATCAATACATGAATGTTTCTACATGTGTCTGAATGTGAAAAGAGATGAAATAAATGGAACTACAGGTTGCTACTGGTTTCTACATGCGTGTGATGAAAAAATAATATAAATTAAATTTCTTATACATGAGTGTGAATCACATATATAATAATTTATCCACCATGTTAATTTTGCAGGTTTGTGGCATGTTGTTGGCTATTATCAATGGATGTCATAAAACCTGCAGTTCATAATTGAACTACAGATTTCTCATCCTGTGACCAGCCACAACAGGTCTGCAGACTGACAGAAAAAAAATCAAATCATAGGCATCAGTTATTTGTATAAAACCGACGACATATGGTTACAGTGTCGGTTTCCATACTAGAACCGACGTCAATTTCCCTAATGAGGCCAGACACCACGGTCGTGCTGGCCAACACGGCCGTGGCAACGGACCAGACATAAAATACGTGTCAGATATCTGTATAAAACCAACAATATATGATTACAATGTCGGTTGCCATACTAGTAACCGACGTCGATTTCCCTAATGAGACCAGACACCACGGCCATGCTGGCCAACACGGCCATGTAGGCGGGTGATTCAGTGTCGGTTTCGAAGCTGATAACCGACGCCTATACCTCCTGCTGGCGTTTTCGGCGCGTTTTCGGTGGCGCGCGAAGGGTTGTGGCGTCGGCTTGAGAACCTACGCGTAAAGGTTGGGCTTTTAGCGGCGCCCACATAGGTGTCGCTTAGAAACTGACACTAAATGCCTTAAATAACCGACACTAAAGGTCGGTTATGCACTAGTGCATGTTCCCTTGCGGTGATATGGTATACCATTAGATGAGGTAAAAGTAGGGGGTTCTTCCTTCGTGAATCTGAGAGGGTACACAAAATATCAAATTAGGGAGGTAGACTGTATCTTTAGAAGCACCTCATAAAGAGATCAACCGAACAACTAAAGGACTGGCTCGGAGTGGATGGCAAAGGGGTGGAGATGCTCACCAACTTGGAACAGTTACCGATGTTCAAGAGATGGATGTAAACTTGCAAAGAGACCAACCGAACAACGAATGCACTGTCTTAGAATGGATGCATGCTTTGTATACGCTTGGTTGTTTTAAATAAAGTCGTTGAGCTCTAAACAAGTTATGTGACTTGTGTTTCCATAAAAATGTAAAAATACATATGATAGTGTTTCTTAGCTTGATTGTCTACTTGTAATGTCACTTATCTAAGTGATCTATGTTTATTGTTTCATAACACATTTCAATTAACTCGATATCCATTAAGGATATCCAACTTCAATAACAACGATAACCAGTAGTAAAAAACAGTTAGGCTTACACAAGGACGCACATCATTCAAGTAATATTATATGATCCCATGTAACAATCTTGTGTAATTATATAAACATTCAACAAGAGCTTATAGCAGGATAACGACCATCCACCTGCATAAGAAAATGTGCTTATTTCACAACAGGAATGCATTCAGTCTTGCAGATTTTGAGAGCAGTACTTGATAGTGTTAGATATATGGCTAGCAGCCATCTATTTAGCATGGGTTAAGCCCAATGTAGTGCAACAAGTACATATGAGAAAAGTAGTTTTGTCTCTAGTACAAATGGCAAAGAAGTTTTATCCCATATTGCTCAATCCTACAACTTTTGTGGTCCTCATATGTAGGATCACATGGGACACTAGCATCCAAAGGGTTCTAAGAGGGAGGTATGCTCACCTCCTTGGTGGGTGGGGTTACCACATCACAACGCACGTACGCGCGCGTGAGCCACGCCACGCCTCGTCTCGCCTGGCCTGGCTCGGGCTTGTGGATTGTGGATTGTGGAGAATGTCTTCCGTCTTCTTTTTGCACTAGGATAAGACTAAGTTATTAATTACTCGTAATTAATTATTTCTTTCATATTCGGATTTCTTAATCCTAACTGGAAAGTGTTTTTCTTTTGTGGATTATTCCGTATTGTGTACAAGAGCAACCGAGTGTTTGCGTCTTACTGGGAATAGGATTAGGGACGTGAGTGGCTATATATACGTCTCCGGTCATTAGGGTAAAACACACAACAAACAACTTTCTGCCGTCGTTTCACGTGTGTTTTGAGAGCCTTAATCCAGAGAGCGAGTGCCTTCGTTCCAAGCCGCTTCGTGGAGTTGTTCTCCTGTGCGAAGTGTGGCGTTCTCCTTCCCATCACTGAGACACAACTGTCAGGCGGTGGTTCCTGCGGTTACTGTGTTGCACTGGTAGCAGTGCAACGTGACTACGTCAAGCGCGAGCGAGACGAGTCGGTTCCAGGTTCGTGCCAGATCGAGTCAGGGAGAACGGTGCCTATCCGCGAGGATTGCCGAGCATTGATTTCTTTAAGTATCATGTTCGTTTCTCAACGAATAATCTGATTTTTGAATCTAACTCCTATTTTTCTGTTCTTCTGCTTTGTTTGTCGTTTCTTATTTTAAATCTGCCTGAAACTATTAATTACTTTACACCTGTCGCTGTTGCATGAACGACGTTAATAATTATTAACAACAGATAGATGTGTGAACATGCAGGTTTACCTCTGTACATGTTATTAATTGTACCTATATCAGATCTACTAATTCAGAAGCTAATTAAGTACATACTGGCTACTTTAAATATGTAACTTATACCAGTTTGCAATCTTTGACAGAAATAGTATAGGATGTAAAAATGTTATTATATATCATTTTATACTAAAAACATGTCATTTGTTTCATAAAAGCTGAGAAATATGTCTAACTGACTTAAAAAGAAGTGTGTGAACCGGCAATGGTAAAAGATACCCATCAACTACACAAATCTTTTGTCCTCCCCGAGTTAATAGTCGTGAGAATTCGCAAAAGCCATGCCCTCAATTTGCTGCTTCCAAATGCAACAACACTAAGAAGGCAGAGAATGACGTCCGAAAAGGGTAATGGAGAAGCTGCTATGAAGACATGTGGAGGAAGGGGAGGCCAAAGAAGAGGATCAGAGGATATTGTGGAGCGTGGGTAGATTTCAGAATAGTCAGAGCTACTTCTGTGGACAATATCGTTTTTATTTACTTAGGCGAGTGAGGGCAAATATTGAATCAAGTCAAACATTTACACATGAATCGGGCGATTTATCATCAAATTGATTTGTGATCTGCAATATGTTGTTCATGTGTATTGTTTATGCCTCTTTAACACGGCATAACATTCCACTACTACCTATATCTTTGACCTGTAGATCACTCGTGGGCGCCAAAAGCCGCTACTAAAATATCTTTTATTGATGTGTTGTGATAACGCACCCGTGCCCTGCACACGTTCATGCTTAGTAAATGTTAAGAGGAGTATTTAGATAGAAAAGAAAAATAACAGAAGTGTTCACACAGATACTGGGTCTGTCTTCGTACGTGTTTCACTATGTCAACAGTGTTAGTCAGATAATTAAGTTTTGAGTTATTCAATTCAAATTCCTCTCTGGTTTCTTTTACCCGTTCTGATTGAAGGGCGCCAGCTGTATGTAGAGATATATAAGGTGCACGTCTTATTCAACATGCACCGTGTCAACAATGGTTGAATAAATAATATGCTTGTTGTTTTATCAGCGGGCCGTCAGAAACAATTAATATCCAAACAGAAGTAAGACCAGAAAGTGTAAAACCTGGATGTATGATCCTTGTAAAAGAATGAAAAGAAAATCTTGAGTAAAAAATAATGAGTACCGTCTAAAAAAGAATGAAAAGAAAATCTTGAGTAAAAAATACATCAATGAATCTATCTAGCTTCTATGATATGCCTGCTTACACCACGATCTCTCTACTTCCCTCCCTTCTTGTCCTCCCCTTTCTTCTCGTCACCTGATCCCTGCTTCTTCTCCTCCAGTTTCTTGTCCTCCTTTTTCTCGACCTTGGTTGGGCCTACGGAGAGGATCTCAATCTTGCCAAACTTCTTCAGCTTCTTGACGAGGATGATTGCATCAACACCACCGACCACCGTGAGCTTCTTATCTTTCATGTCGACGGCGATGGAGTCGACGCCTAATATGTCCGCGACGGTCTCCATGGTCCGCCGCCTGGCACGGTCGTCAGTCAAAGAAGGCACCCTCAGAGTAACTGCCTGCAATACACAGAGCATGGGCGTGAGTCAGAATGAACCGAATCAGCATCTAAAAATGGGAGGGGCATGAAGTGAATATATGAGAGGAGAAGGGGCCTGTTTCGTTACTTAAGAAAGGAAAGGTAATGGGGAGAGCGGATTCGAGCTGCTGATGCTTACCAGGGCCATGAGTTGTTGGGAGCGTCGACGATAGAGCGCTGGGACTGGAAGGGTAGCTGGGTAGCTGCTGACAGAAATGAGAGAGCACGATTGATCTGATTAGTTAGCTTCCAACGCTTGTTTCTGGCTGATACAGCTGACTTGGATCAGCTTGCTCTACTGAATGCGGAGCTATAGGCAGTATGATCCGTGGTCTTGTTTTTTAAAGCTCGGAATGGCTGAAGTACGATGGGACTGTGAATGTGAGGGATATACCTTTGTTGGGAATTTATAGGCAACATTTCCCAACTCGAGCCCGTAGCGTCATGGCGTGTGGGAAAGAGGCCAAGAGGTAGGCTGACTTTGTTCACACAGTACTGTGGACCGGTCTCCTCGGGAAGAAGTTGCTCACTAGCTCCCAGTAAATATTATATAATTTATTGATCCTAAAGTTCACATTTGTGATTGACATTGACATGTGTATCAGAAAAGTTCGGCGGACCAAAATGGTTACGCACGTGCACACGTGTTATTTGTTATATTTACCGAGAGGCAGCGCTCGCCGAATTTGAACGAAAAATGTTGAATTTTCTAGGTGGAACGAGCCGTTGGTCTCGCTGCTCTCGCAAGAGTCTACATCTTAATCCGTCTTAGGCCTCCAGTTTACATTACAAACGGCACCAGAAATTCGGCGAAATCCGGCAACAGGAACATCAACACACATTCAAATTTCTGTGTTTCGGATAAGGGCGCCAGCTATATTACTACTACTTTCTCAGTAGTTGGTCCTTTCCAGGGCGTTCGGTTGAATTCCTGTCACTTCTGGTCCAGATTTGTTTTCCTACGAGGTGTTGTTGTAGGTCAATCTCCATCGGAGGATAATGGTTTTATGTATGATGAACCCGTTTCAGACTTCACAATAAGGAGGCTATTGTCGGGAGATTTTGGGCAGACAGATGTGCGGGATTATCATCATAATGCATACATGCATACTCGTGAGAACGACATCATTTTGTGTACATCTAATATTCTAATCCACGTTCCAATTCCGTACTGAGAAAGTCCCAATCTACAAGAACAAAGGTGACGTTCAGAGTTGTACAAACTATAGAGGTATCAAGCTGATGAGTCACACGATGAAGCTTTGTGAGAGGATTATTGAGCAGAGGTTAAGATCTATAACACAGGTATCAAACAACCAATTTGGTTTCATGCCTGGAAGATCAACAACAGAGGCTATTTTTCTGATAAGGAGGCTTATGGAGAAGTATAGACAAAGCAAAAGAGATCTTCATATGGTGTTTATCGATCTAGAGAAGGCTTATGAACGAGTACCCAGAGAAGTGTTATGGATGGTTTTGAAGAAAAAGGGTGTGCCTATCCAATACATTGACTTGATCAAAGACATGTATGATAGCTCTACTGCAAGTGTCAAGACTCCTGGAGGAGAGACACCAACTTTTCCTATTACAGTTGGGGTACACCAAGGATCCACACTCAGCCCATATCTATTCGTTCTGGTTATGGATGAGTTAACAAATAATGTTCAGGATGATATTCCTTGGTGTATGTTATTTGCTGATGATATTGTTTTGATTGACGAAACAAAAGATGGATTGAATGATAAAGTTGAATGTTGGAGAAAGGCATTGGAATCAAATAGATTGATGATTAGCAGGAGCAAAACTGAGTATATGCATTGCAATTTCAGCCAATCTCGCAGTGTGAATGATGGAGCCAAGTTGGACGGAGTAGATATACCAAAATGTGACAAATTTCGTTACTTAGGTTCTATTATTCAAATAGACGGGGATGTCCAAAATGATGTTTGTCACCGGATTACTGCAGGATGGTTGAAATGGAGGAGTGCAACTGGAGTTTTATGCGATCAGAAGATCCCTCTCAGGTTAAAAAGTAAGTTTTATAGAACAGCTATACGACCAGCCATGCTCTATGGGAGTGAATGTTGTGCGGTGAAGAAACAAGGTCTCAACAAGATGAACGTGGCTGAAATGTGTATGCTGAGATGGATGTGTGGGAAGACAAGAAAAGATCGTTTGAGAAATGACTATATCAGGAATAAAGTGGGGGTGGCGAGCATTGAGGACAAGTTGTGTGAGGGCCGAATCAGATGGTACGGACATGTGCAACGCAGACCTACTAGTGCGCATATACGAAGCAATGCTATTGAGCCAAACACTATAAATAGAAGAAGAGGAAGGCCTAAATTAACATGGGATGAGCTTATAAAGAGAGATTTTGAATCTCTACATCTCAATCAGAATATGACCCATGATAGAGCTGAATGGAAACGAAGGATCCATGTAGCCGACCCCAACATAGTTGGGATTGAGGCTTAGATGATGATGATGATCTAGGGTTTAATAAGAAATCTGTCATTTTTTACATCACCATTACAGCCACACCCAGCAGTCATCACTTATATGCTAGTTGTCCTCAATGTTAAGTCACTTGTGAATGAGTTAAACTACCACATTCCCAATTTGCAGATACATGTATCAAAATATACACTATAGGAAAAGCCTTAAATAATGGCTGAAAAAGTTGGTCATAAATGTGGATAAGCTTGCCGCTATAACTATTAACGATGAGAAAAAAAGTTGTCGCATCTTGTCGTTATCGGACTTGTCGTTAACTAAAATAACGACGAATAATTTCAGTTCGTCACTAAAACATCTAACGACGACTTATATAGTTCATCGTGAATGGTGTTAACGATGATATTAATTGTTCAACGTTAATAGTAATCACGACCACATAATCATGTCGTAAATTCTAATAATAACAACTAGATAATTTGATAATACAACTAGATAATTTGATATATACTAGAACGAGAGCTCCCACTTCTCTCTAGGGTTTTCGTCGCTGAGGGGAGGGGTGTCGTTCCCTTCTGGCGTGCCCTCCCCTTGGCCCTTCTCCTCCTCGATCCTTCTCCCCTCTTTCCCTCCCTACCTTCTTCTCCACCTTCCTGGCCTTTCCGCTTTCCATGGAGGTTCTACTGGTGGCCAGCGGCTCGCCTCCGTCTGCTGGCGGTGGGGCTCGGGCGGCGTCGTGTGCTCTCCGGGGCCACCACCCCTCCGTCGCCTATGAGCTGCTCGTCCCTGGAGTCTGACCCGAGTAGTTCCTCAGTGAAGGATATGAGGTCTGTAACATACCAGATCTAGAACCCTACCCTAGAACTGTGACCTTTTGGGTTTGACCAAACAAGGTTAAGGTTAGAGAGATCCCAATAATATAATGCATGAATAATGTAATATAATATGTCATATAATTTATTTGGTAATAATAAAATGATAAATAACTTAATTTCATGCATAATATGATGTTAATGGGCCTCTAATGGGCCAGATGACAAAACCCATGTAAGAAATTCTTAAAAGTGGAAATAAACTCCAAATTCGTAATCTATACATAAAAATAAGTTTACATGTCAATTTTCATTTAATTTGGACGACCTTGAAATAATATGGTAAGTTAAGTGAGAGAAATTGCCTAAAAGGTGTAATTAATAAATAAAAATAATAAATGACTCCAAAATAGGAAAATAATTTTAGATTCGTAATCTACATAATAAAATAGGCCTTTGGGTGAATTTTCACTCAATTTAGAGAAAGTTTAATTAAAAGATGATATTAGGAGAGAGAAAGTATGAAGAACATTCAAAATATTAAATAATTATAAAAATAACTTTAACATCTAAAATTTATGGCAAATTCGTATTAAACATGTTAATCATGACTTGTGGGTCAAGTTTTATTATTTTTGGGTAATCCTAACATCACTAATGAAGGAAGAAATAGAAAATAGTAATTAATTTATTTAACACATTAAAAGTTTTCAAAAGGCAAAACTAAGTGCATAATCGGAATCCACATGCATTAATTGATCTCTGTGCAAAATTTTACTAAATTTAGTTAATGTTTGGACCCTCAATTTGCTTAGTAAAGAAAGTTAATCAAACATTATTTAAGTGCATAGTATTTTCTCGATTTCCTTGTCATGCTATTTGATTTCCTTTAATTTTCGGGCTTTAACCTGGACCCTCCGATTTTTGATCGATGACACTCAGCTCATCTCCCACCTTGGGTAGGAGTCCAACGCGACCCGTTCTGTGCAGGGTCCCGACTGCGATCTCCGCTCGGGTCTCTCTCCCTTTCCTTTCCTTTCTTTCTTTCCCTCCGTTTTCTTCTCCTTCGCCTTTCCTTCTGCTTCCCGAATCCAATGACCCTATAAAGGTAGGGCTGTGGTTGCCCCTTTCCAGTAGTGGCTGGGCGCCGCCTTCTTCCCCTGTTCTCCCATCTTTTCCTCTGTTTTCTTTCCCCTTTCGACCTTCTCCCCCTCCCTAGACCATCAGACCTCCAGGAACTCGGTCCCTCACCTTCTTTGCACCACCAGGAATCTTTCCTTGGTGATGGACTTGACTCCCCCTGTCGTGAACTATTTGGCCTAGAACCCACCTGCCGCTGTCGGTGAACGTTACTTCGTTACCGTGCAACTGGACTCCTCGACCCTGGCTAGGTCTTCTGATCTTATGCTCGACATCTTTATGGGTTTTTGAAGAGCTACCAATACCCAATTCCAACAACCAGGTAGACACCACGCTTTTCCCCTTTTCAGTTTGGTATCTGTGGATTCATGGTCGCAGTGCTGTTTTCCCGCCTCCGGCCACCACCCAGCTCGAGTCTGGGGTGATTGAGTTCGGTTTGATCTCAGGAGATCGAGTGAGGGTTTCGTTTTGTAGGACCTGCTTTGGTGGTGAGAATCTGACTTTGAATCAAACCTGTAGAGTTATGTTTGCCTTTGTTCTTGCGAAGAAGATGACACATAGCCATTTTACATCTTTACCCTCCTGCTTTACTGCTTTAGTTGTGTTTCTCGACCAGGGGCATTTTGGTAATTTCTCTTGGAGTTTGCTTCTTTTGCGGTCTGCCCTCTCTCCTTCTTTCTCGCCTTTAGATTACTGACATGTAATTTCTTGATTGGCTGAGATATAAAAATTAATAACTAATTAATGGCTGGTCAGAAAAATATAAATAAATATTCGTCGGATTCAGAAAAATGCAAGCTTTCTAATGGTATCAGAGCCATAACCCCTCCATTAGGTGGGGCACACATGGGCATGGCATGCCAGTCTTGAGCTGTGCGGTCCAGGCATGTAGGAAAGGGTTGTCCATGGTTGACGTAGCCACCCTTGCGCTGGTATTCCGTGATCAGGAGCTAGGTGTCCATGGGCCATTGTGGGTCTGCACTGAAATGGGGAAGAGATTATGAGGCCTTATAGTTGAGCCTTGACGAGGACGTCAAGAGTCTAAGCTGGGGAGATTGTAACATCCCAAGATTTGAGGCCTCAGATAACATGATCTTAAAAGGAATGATTGGACTACCCATATCACCAAGGTGCACCTCCTTTTCTGGGAGCCCATCACTAAAGAACTCCATAGTTAAGCGTGCTCAGCTTGGTGTAGTACTAGGATGGGTGACCGGTCGGGAACTTGACCCCGACTTGCGCATGAGTGTGGACAAAGTGCATAATTAAGGGTAGTGGTGGTCTGTGGGGCCAGTCATCATTCTTGAAACTCTACTAGAGCCTTGGGTAGTGGGCCAAGGTGTTACAAATGGTATCAGAGCCCATGGTAGTCGGAATCGACTATTTCAATTTTGTCTTCCTTTAGAACCCTTGACTTAGTTAGTTACCTTTAAGTGAGATGTTGACCCTAGATCTGATATATGATTATCTTTTATGCAATAAGGTTTGGTTTGAGGACAAGAATAGGTTATGAGGAAGTATTCATATGGAAATATTGTGACTTGGTTTTCTCTTTGATTTTGAGCTCACCATTGTTTCATATCGTATGATTCTTTGAAGGAAAATATATTTTCAATTATATTACTATACGTACAAAAATTTCTCATATTTATCGATGTTTTCTTGCACTAAGTCACAATGAAGAGAAACTCTAGTTGAGTAGAATCTAACCCTAGTTTTGTGACTAGGATTGAAATAAAGGTAGAGTTGACCTACCCTATAACTTTTGGATGTTCGTGTAGGGTTGATAGGTTAGAGACACAAGGATCTAAAGCTCAACCCTAGATAGTGACTGAATAGTTGGATACATGAGAAAAATAAATCTCTAAAATCTTTCACAGCTAAGAGATGTGGGTAGCTCTAAAAGTTGTTTACTTTGACTGGTTAGGTTGAACCCTTTAAGGGGTGGAGTGTAGTTGGTTGTTGATGATTGGATGTTTTGATTTCGAGGACGAAATCCTTTTTAAGGGGTGGAGTGCTGTAACATACCAGATCTAGAACCCAACCCTAGAACTGTGACCTTTTGGGTTTGACCAAACAAGGTTAATGTTAGAGAGATCCTAATAATATAATGCATGAATAATGTAATATAATATGTCATATAATTCATTTGGTAATAATAAAATGATAAATAACTTAATTTCATGGATAATATGATGTTAATGGGCCTCTAATGGGCCAGATGACAAAACACATGTAAGAAATTCTTAAAAGTGGAAATAAACTCCAAATTCGTAATCTATACATAAAAATAAGTTTACATGTCAATTTTCATTTAATTTGGACAACCTTGAAATAATATGGTAAGTTAAGTGAGAGAAATTGCCTAAAAGGTGTAATTAATAAATAAAAATAATAAATGACTCCAAAAGAGGAAAATAATTTTAGATTCGTAATCTACATAATAAAATATTCCTTTGGGTGAATTTTCACTCAATTTTGAGAAAGTTTAATTAAAAGATGATATTAGGAGAGAGAAAGTATGAAGAACATTCAAAATATTAAATAATTATAAAAATAACTTCAACATCTAAAATTTATGGCAAATTCATATCAAACATGTTAATCATGACTTGTGGGTCAAGTTTTATTATTTTTGGATAATCCTAACATCACTAATGAAGGAAGAAATAGAAAATAGTAATTAATTTATTTAACACATTAAAAGTTTCCAAAAGGAAAAAATAAGTGCATAATCGGAATCTACATGCATTAATTGATCTCTGTGCAAAATTTTACTAAATTTAGTTAATGTGTGGACCCTCAATTTTCTTAGTAAAGAAAGTTAATCAAACATTATTTAAGTGCATAGTATTTTCTCGATTTCCTTGTCACGCTATTTGATTTCCTTTAATTTTTGGGCTTTAACCTGGACCCTCCGATTTTTGATCGACGACGCTCGGCTCATCTCCCACCTTGGGTAGGAGTCCAGCGTGACCCGTTCTGTGCAGGGTCCCGACTGCGATCTCCGCTCGGGTCTCTCTCCCTTTCCTTTCCTTTCTTTCTTTCCCTTCGTTTTCTTCTCCTTCGCATTTCCTTCTGCTTCCAGAACCCAATGACCCTATAAAGGTAGGACTGTGGTTGCCTCTTTCCAGTAGTGGCTGGGCGCCGCCTTCTTCCCCTGTTCTCCCATCTTTTCCTCTGTTTTCTTTCCCCTTTCGACCTTCTCCCCCTCCCTAGACCATCGGACCTCTAGGAACTCGGTCCCTCACCTTCTTTGCACCACCAGGAATCTTTCCTTGGTGCTGGCCTTGACTCTCCCTGTCGTGAACTATTTGGCCTAGAACCCACCTGCCGCTGTCGGTGAACGTTACTTCGTTACCGTGCAACTGGACTCCTCGACCCTGGCTAGGTCTTTTGATCTTATGCTCGGCATCTTTATGGGTTTTTGAAGAGCTGCCAATACCCAATTCCAACAACCAGGTAGACACCACGTTTTTCCCCTTTTCAGTTTGGTATCTATGGATTCATGATCGTAGTGCTGTTTTCCCGCCTCCGGCCACCACCCAGCTCGAGTCTGGGGTGATTTAGTTCGGTTTGATCTCAGGAGATCGAGTGAGGGTTTCGTTTTGCAGGACCTACTTTGGTGGTGAGAATCTAACTTTGAATCGAACCTGTAGAGTTCCGTTTGCCTTTGTTCTTGTGAAGAAGATGACACATAGCCATTTTACATCTTTACCCTCCTACTTTACTACTTTCGTTGTGTTTCTCGACTAGGGGCATTTTTGTAATTTCTCTTGGAGCTTGCTTCTTTTGCGGTCTGCCCTCTCTCCTGCTTTCTCACCTTTAGATTACTGACATGTAATTTCTTGATTGGCCGAGATATAAAAATTAATAACTAATTAATGGCTGGTCAGAAAAATATAAATAAATCTTCGGGGATTCAGAAAAATGCAAGCTTTCTAATGGTATCAGAGCCATAACCCCTCCAGTAGGTGGGGCACACATGGGCATGGCATGCTAGTCTTGAGTCGTGCGGTCCAGGCATGTAGGAAAGGGCTGTCCATGGTTGACGTAGCCACCCTTGCACTGGTATTCCGTGATCGGGAGTTGGGTGTCCATGGGCCATTGTGGGTCTGCACTGAAATGGGGAAGAGATTATGATGCCTTATAGTTGAGCCTTGACGAGAACGTCAAGAGTCTAAGTGGGGGAGATTGTAACATCCCAAGATTTGAGGCCTCAGATAACATGATCTTAAAAGGAATGTTTGGACTACCCATATCACCAAGGTGCACCTCCTTTTCTGGGAGCCCATCACTAAAGAACTCCATAGTTAAGCGTGCTCAGCTTGGAGTAGTACTAGGATGGGTGACCAGTCGGGAAGTTGACTCCGACTTGCGCATGAGTGTGGACAAAGTGCACAATTAAGGGTAGTGGTGGTCTGTGGGGCCAGTCATCATTCTTGAAACTCTAATAGAGCCTTGGGCAGTTGGCCCAGGTGTTACAAGGTCCATCTTGGCACCGTCGAAGACGCTGCCTTCGATGCACCGGGAGAAGGAGTCACAGAAGAATTGACGGATGGGGATGAGATCAGTCGGGGTATCGCCAAGACGACATTCTCTACTTAATTCCACCAACAGATCATGGAAGCTGAGCTCGAACTCCCAGTACGCCTTCTCGACGAGGAAAAGCAGGGCTTCTGCTAAAGCCAGGCCGTAGAAGATGTTGAGTGCGGCTTTCCGATTGCGTTTGTCGGTGTCACCTTTGTGTACCTCACCGAAACTCGACTGTGAAAGACGCGTGATCTATCACAGACACCGTCCATGTGCTTGGAGGTTCTCTCTGGCGTCAGCCTCTGGATGCTTGAAGATCGCATGGTTGCTGGGTTAAGGGGGGAGGAGTTTCCTCCTCATCCTCCTTTACTCCTACTATTGTGTATAGGAATGCCTTCCAGGTGTTCGGCGCTTTGCTGTTGTGCAAACAGAAGCTCTGGTTCCTGACGGCAGGTCCCCGATGCTTCCAGCGTCCACGACAGGGGAAGGTCGTTTGGGGCTCGTGTTTCCCTGTGTTGCTGCTGTGAGGTAGAGAACTCTCAAGGTGTTCGACCTGATGTCCCTCGGAGCTCGCTCTTGGGTGAATCAAGAGCTGGAGCATTTGGTTAGTCTCCTTGGTGTAGCAGAGATGTGCATGGTCTGTTCTCTGGTGATTGTTGATTAATGAAGAGGGGTTGGTCATCTACCTAGATTTCACATCTTGAGGGAATGAATCAAACTCCAGTGGAGGAAAGGCAGTGCCCAGCTCAAGGACATTTATTGATGGTAGCTTATGGACGGATTATGTTGCTTTCTCTTCTGCATCTCGGTGGTCATCTTGGTGTCTTTCTGACTTGGGTCCATCCCAGGTACTGGATGAAGTGCCTTAGTGCACAGCAGTAAGGGGTCCCTTGTTGGATGCTTGCTCATCCATATAGTGACCTGAAGATTTTGAAGGTTTGGTGGCCGAAGATGATCCCTGTCTCTTCTTGAAGATAATGGATGCTTCGGTTCTATGTTCTGCTTTCAGAATTCCAGGATGGAACATCTTGAAGGTGTTTTTATTGTTAGTGTTCTGCTAGCTGTGCTGGTTGCTGCCCCATAGCAATTGTTTGGGGCCTTTGTCTTTTGAAGCAGACGTAGATTTCTTTTCCTCTTCCTTTCTAGAGGTCTTTTTTAAGATCTTGTTATTTCTTGTTTAGGATGTTTCATCCCTGCTGGTTAAGGGGCGCAATGTTTTGTACCCAAAGTTTTGGTAATATTATAGAAACATGATTTTTGACCGACTAAAAAAAAAGATAATTTGATAATACATGTCAATTGAAACGTCTTTTTCCGTCGTAGTTCACAATAACGACGACAAGAATAAGTTGTCATTAAAAGAAGTAGCAACAACATAGTTCAGCCACCAATATTAATAATGACCAGATACGAGTTTCATCAAGAAGGTCAATTGCGACGTCTTTTTTTCGTCGTAAATAGCTATTACAAAAAAAAATTCTAGTACTTAATTTCTTAAAGTTCATCATGTGTGCAACACACATAGATCCTAAAATGTTAAAACTTTACTATTGCTATATGAATGTGAGAGCACACAATATCGTGACGGCATAATAGAGATTTTTGAAATCATTAATGTTCTAAAGTCTTTTTCCATCCATTATTTATAGAAAATGACAAGGTATTATATTTTATGATCTAGTGAGCTATTTTGAACAACTGATAATGTGGCTAACATTATTTTTATACATTGTTCCTAAATCATATGTGAGACCAAGTGTAACATCCCTGACCTGGGTTATGAACTAACCCTAGGTGTTTTTCCTAATAAAGTTGGTTAGATACTTGCTTGTAATTCTTGAAAAGTAATTAAAGCTTTTGAGGAACTTATATTTCAATATTAGTCCTTTTTGCATAATGTTGAAACATTGTTTTGTAAATAATGGACTAAAGTGCAAATTACCCAAGTAGATGGGTTAACTTGCAAATTACACATGCTAAGATGTTCCTATGATGATTGAGGTATCCTAATAATGAATATGATGAAGTGGTACAGTTTTCACAAGCTTGGGCACCAGGTTATAGCTTGTAGAGCAATCCTTGTGATTTAAAACCTAGTTTTGGTGTAATGTGCAAATTACCCAAAACCTAGGGTCCAACATGTAATATATACCCTCTAGATGATCTCTCATGTTTCTTGGCATCAAGTAGAGCAAAGAAAATGAGAAGGGCACCTCATTTGAATGATCATGGTAGAAGTGGGAATTACTCACAAATAATAATATATTAAGCAATATCCAATAAAGGTGGATATTATTATACCTCTCTTTAAGGTATTAGTTCTTTTCCATTTAACCTTGGATAATGGAGGAGTTTTACATGAGGATAGAAGGTGGAAACGTGGCCAAAGGATGGAGGAAGATTTGGTGGTTTTAGTTGGGAAATAAAAGGATATAATCCTCTTCTTTTCACTTTCCTTGAAAATATCCAAAAATATATGTGTATCTTTCCAACAACTCAAAGGATCGTTCCTTAGTTCTTTTCTTCTCATCACTTTGCTTGGACCGACCAAGAAGGAGCTCTGGAGAAGAGGAAGGACGATCAAGCTGACTTGGTAAGTGTCGATCACCATCTAACTCAAATTCAAGGTGAAAACCACAATATAAGGTTAGATTCATCGTGTTTTTCACACGATTCTCGTTTCTAGCCAACTTCTTCATCCAAAAAGTGGAGGAAAGACCTTGGAAAACTACTGGAGCTCAAGCCACCATTAAAGATACGAAGCATGGAGATCTGGATCAGTCCTAGAGGCAGGTTTTATAACTCTAACCCTTAAGTTTTGTTAATGCAACCTTCTTTCCTAAAATCGTTGCCTATACTTCTTCTTTAGACACCTTTGTGTGTTCTTGCTATCATTTCTGTGAAGAACATCCCCTGTTCTTGGTTGAACAGAGGTAGAAGAATATGACGTAAATTGCTATGTTTATCCAAGATTTTACTTTAACAAACGGTCTCCCAACCTTTAGCAAACGGTTTACCAAAATGTTTGGAGCAAACAGTTTCAAACCGTTTGAGTTCAAATGGTTTCACAAGAACGCATGGAAGCAAACGGTCCAAGACCGTTTGGAGGCGTTGACCAGGAGTTGACCATTTGGAGGTCTATTGTGAACAAAGTAGACTAATTACCTACCAAAATTCATCAATTAATTCCAATTGAATCACCAATCAAAGGCCCATCAACCATCTAAACCCTAATCGGGTCAATTGCTGATTTCAATAATTGAATTATGTTGAAGTTTGGGTTGAGTGACCCAAACGGTTTCAAAACCATTTGGGGATCACCCAAACGGTCTCAAGACCATTTGGTGATCACCCAAGACCGTTTGGAGGTCTAGGGTTAAGTAGGGTTGACCAATTGAGGATCCAATGATATCAAGTTGATGAATAATCGATTGCTGATTTGATGACCAAACCTAGGGTTCAAACCTTAATTGAATGACTTGGTTTTTGATGAAATAATGGGCAAACGGTCTCAAGATCGTTTGGAGGATATCCAAGCGATCCCAATACCATTTGGGGGTCACCCAAGACCATTTGGAGGTCTAGGGTTGACTATGGTTAAGAGGTTGAAGATCCAAAGGTTCTAAGTTGAAATGCAATTAATTGTTGACCTAGTGATCAATCCAATGAGCCAAACCTTAATTGGTTGAGTTGGTTTTTGATGTTGACTTGAGAAAACGGTCTCAAGACCATTTGGAGGTCATCCAAATGATCCCAAGACCATTTGGGGTCAGGTCATGATCAAATTGAATGATGGTTCAATGGCTTCAAATCAATTAGACTCAATTTGAAGTATGTTGAAGGGTCATCGATTTCAAACCCTAATCCAATTGATCCAAGCCCTAATTGATGATCAATTGAGGGTCATTTGAGTGTCAAATCAGTTGAAGGTTGACCTAATTAACTCGATTGATGAATGGCTAATATGTGCATGATCGATTGAGGGGTTCAACATTGGAAACCCTAACTCAATTGTAGAGGTTGAAACACTTTTTGGTCCTTGCAGTTTTGAGGTGGTTTGGACCAAACGGTCTCAAGACCGTTTGGGTCCAAATGGTCTCAAGACTGTTTGAGTCCAAACAGTCTCAAGACAGTTTGGGACCAAACGGTCTCAAGACCGTTTGGTCTCATGCGGTTTCAAGGTCGGTTATGTCCATGTGGTTTCAAAGTCAAAGATGACCAAACGGTCTTCACCCCATCTTGGGCAAACGGTCTTGAGTGTGCACTTTACCAAACAGTTTCAAAAGTCAACAAGACCAAACAGTCTTCAACACCAAACGGTTTCAAGGCCTGTCCAAGACCGTTTGGGGGTTTAGTGTGCAAGACCGTTTGAGGTCTAAAAAGGTTAAGATCGTTTGATGCCTTAGTGGTCAAGATGGTTTAGTGGTTGGTTAAACTTGTTGGTATGTATGCCCATAGAGCAAGTCATATGATGATTGTAATGGGTTACTTTGTAAATGATTTGAATAATAATAAAGGCAATTTCCGATCTATATGTTTAAACTGTTTCTGAGATGATAGTGTAACATGATAGATGTCTAAAGAATGATTTTACTCAATGACGTATGCTTTTAGGTTAAGGACCTAAATGATGAGATCATGTGGATGTCAAGAGTATACATTCTTGTTTGGTCCCTAGTCGGTTGTTATTGTGGAAATAACCATAGACATCAATAACACTAAAGACTAGATTGTGTGTTGGTTGATGACAGAATCTCATTAGTCATGATATAGTGATATCAAACCAAGCACATAGGTACTTGTTAGAGAACAAGGTACCGGACAGACCCACCGTGAGAGTGACACATGGAACCATGACTTGGTAATCACAGTCAGCTCTCACAGTGATGGTGGTGAGTGTGATTCTTAGAACTGAAATCACTACACTCAACGCATGTCGTTGGGTACACTTTGACATCATCAAACGCAGTCCTAAAACATGGGTTGTTATAAAGGTGATGATTGGGTGTCTTTGACACATGGGGATTTTGAGGGGTGAGTGATAGGTATCGGATTTGTCCCTCCTAAGGGAGTTTGATGTCCATGGCCACTTGATGAGTAGGATTGAGAAAGGCATGCGCATGCACGTGTGAATCAATATGTGATATTGATGTCACACACATCTCACCCAGTCTTCTCTGAGATCAAGGAAATGAATGAACATTGACAGGATGATTGTTCCATGCCTCGAGTTCATTCAGGATATCAGTGACAAAGGAATTATACATTTACTGTAACACCATTCACGGATTGTAGGATTGAAAGTTGTTCTCCAACTTTCTATTTCACTTGGGTAGCACTGATGTGTGATTAGGCACCGCTCTTTGCTTGTGAAGTCATAAGTGTTATGGACTTTCACTGCAAATGTGAAAAGGACCTGCAGGGTCACACACATAGGTTTTAACCTGGAATAGGAGTTTGTCCACAAACAATGTTTAGATTGATTACTAAAGGATTTTAGTAGTTCAATTAAACACTCAATCAATTGATCGCTCAATATCATAGTGTTCAAGGTGTTGGACTGATTTATTAGAGTATCAGATTGATTGAAACTGCAATTGACTGATTCTGCACAATCTGCACTCCCAACCGATCGGCTCATGTGATGAACCGATCGGCTGAGCTTGGTGAACCGATCGGCTCAACTGGTGAGTCGATCGGCTCATGGACAGGGTGAAACGATTCATTCAAGTGTTGAAATGATCGGTTCAAGTCCAACCGAGCAAGTTGGGAAAGTAAGATTGGTGAGAAATTTCCTTTCATTTCACTTCACCAATTTGATTGGAACAAGGATTGGTATTTGATACCAATTCGAAACAAAAGAAGAAAAGTCAATCAGGAACTGATCAGGACCACGAACCGACCGGTTCAAAAGTGAACCGACCGTTTCATGGGTCCCAACTGATCGGTTGAGGTGTCAACCGACCGGATCAGATCCCCAACCGACCGTTTCAGTTGTGAAACAATCAGTTCAGGTTGCGCAGTTGGTTGTTTTTGTGGAAAATCTCTAACCCTTCTACTCCTGCTTTAGTCCCGCATTGCCCGGGATAGAGAACCCTGTCCCATGACCCTCCTATATATATAGGAGTATTGGGGGCTTCTCAAAGTACAACATAGTGCAACCAGTTGCTCTGTGAAGTTGTCGTTCTCTCTGGTTTTGGTAACCGAGGGAGCTCGGGAAAGTGCTACCCGATAAGGGAGTCACAACAAGGGAAAGACAACTGTAGAAAGCGACTGGTGGCAAGAGAGTGTATCAGTGACTAGTATGCCGACAGGAGGGTTCGACTCCTTCCGATTCCTTGTGGGACAAGGAGATCGGAGTTCCAGGTAGTCCGTGTGGACGACTGCAGAGGCGGGAGACATCTGCCGCTCGGAGGACAACTGTCAATCCCGACAGTCCAGGTGAGATCAGGAGTCTTCAGTCCCGGTGCGACTAGGAGCTGCACAGACACCATCCAAGATCGGAGGTGAAGAGTGTGCAAGGCACGAGGTACTGTCGCCGAGCAAGCCTCGGGACAAGGTATGCATCCACAAACCATCTTTCCTATTGTATAGACGTTGACACGATTCCTTTTGTTCTGGGTTTTGGGGAGAAAATTTTTGTTTCCGCTGCTTCTCTGCCTCCCATAAAACGCAACAGTGGTATCAGAGCCACGTCAACTGCTCTATATTTTAGGATTATCGATGTGATCGATTTTGGTTTGTCGCCTTTATTTATTGCATACGATGTGAATAAAATTGGCTTTATGCATGTACAATCCACAAATCCCAAATATACATATATGATATGTAATATTAATGCACTCGATACACGTCGCCCTTAAACGTGTTTTGTGGTGGATGTGTAGCATGGTTATAACCTATAAACCTTATATCTGTGTGTGGTTGTATGTGGTTGCTTGCATCTCGGTCTGCGCACCGATTTCCTTTATCCTATTCCTGATGTAACTCGAAATAATTCGAGATTTCTTTTCCTACCTTTGCTCCCCCCGAATGTAACTCGGGGTTTCCCAATTCAATTGTAAATAGGATAGATTTTATTTCTTGTTATGTCAATGAACGGCGGATGACCTGAGACGATCGGTTCAAGTCGTGAACCGATCGGTTGGTGTTCCAGACGACCGGTTCGAGGAGCGAGACGAGCGGGTGGCCATCTGAGGAGATGCACGACGACCGGTGAACCGATCGGCTGGAGGTTCCAGTCGATCGGCTGGTGGCGCCCGAACAACCAACTTGATGGCGAGCCGATCAGTCATGGAGATGAGCTGATCAAACCCAAAAAGGCAGGCACATATTTCATCTTATACAGGTTGCATGTGATGTAGACCTAGATGACCGTGATTCCTCTTGGCTTGAGGAATCACAATAGGATGGCCATAATCATTGCTTTTATCGTTTTGCATGTTTTCTGTGGGATATAACATGTATATGATACGTACTATATATAGTGGTGATTGGATATGTATATGTATATAAAAACCAAATCCCTCATTAAATATTAAAGTTTTAGATGCCTTTCAAATGCGACACACGTGAAAATCTTGATCGACCAAGTGTGGGCACACCCAAGCGTGGTGCACTGTCTATCTCGTGGAAGCGTGAAGGATGAATGTGTGGGTCTGCCCAAGCAGGGTACATGTTCATCGTGTTGGCTTTGGGTCGGACTTAACAAGGTGACCTAGATAGGATCTAGCACCTTGAGGCATGGAGATGATCATGGCAAGGAGTTGCATATGACATCTTTCAAGAGCTGCATATGATGCAATTGGCAAGAGTTGCCTACCTGGAAGATCTGAGTTGTGGGTGACAGCCCAAGCTGGTACATGGCTCAGAGGATTTCAGGATCTTAACCCACTAGAAGATTGTGCGCTGCAATCTTCCGAATTGATGGTGAGGGCTGTCAATTTGAGTCAAAATAGTGGGAGCGGTAATTAATTAAAGGTCTAATTAACTATCGTCAAATTTTATTCAAATCAAATCAAAAGGAGTTTTGAAAAAAATGCAATTTTCTCTTGTAGAATGGCAAAGGAATCATCTTTTAAAATGGGCAAAATAATTGAGAATAAATTCCATAACTAGTTGAGGACTGTGAGAAGTGTTCTGCACAATCCAGATATACCAGGAGCCTTTGAATCCACTCTATGTACGCTTAATGCGTTGGTGAAGAAGAAATAAAGTTCATTGATAGAGATCAATGGAACGAAAGGTGAGGGAGAGAAGGGTTCTCTCGCCAAACCAATTTATTCTACATGGAGAGGATGGAAGGAACGATGGAAGAAGAAGTCAGAGATAGAGATCTCTACTTCTGGTGTATACTTGATAGAAATTAACTTTACTACTTCTTCGTCATGGGTACTTGATACTGGATGTGGATCTCACATTTGTTCAAATGTGAAGGATCTTAAGAGAAGTAGGCCTTTGGGGAAAGGCGAGGTTAAACTACGTGTTGCCAATGGGGCAAGAGTTGCCGCCAGTGCCATAGGAACCTATGAGTTAACTATACCAAGTGGGCTAATAATAGAGTTGAAGAACTTCTATTATGTACCTGCCATAAATAGGAATATCATTTCCGTCTCTTGTTTGGACAAGGATGGATTTGAATTGCTTATTAAGAATGGAAATTGTTCCATTTCTAAAGATGGGATCTTTTATGGCAGTGCCCCAATGTCTTATGGTCTATACTTGATAGATCTAGAGACAACTGTATACAACGTAAACACCATAAGGCAAAAATTCAACAACTCAAATGAAACATATCTTTGGCATTGTTGTCTAGGGCACATAAATGAGAAGCGCATTTCTAGACTCCATAAAGATGGTTATCTAGACTCTTTTGATTATGAATCAATAGAGACATGTGAATCTTATTTGTTGGGCAAGATGACCAAGACTCCCTTTTCAGGTAAAGGTGAGAGAGCTAGTGATCTATTAGGACTCATACATACTGATGTATGTGGGCCTTTTAGAACTAATGCCAGAAATGGGTATCAGTACTTCATTACCTTCACTGATGACTTTAGTAGGTATGGCTATGTGTACTTGATGAAGCATAAGTCAGAAACCCTTGAAAGGTTCAAGGATTTCATGAATGAAATACAGAACCAACTTGGTAAAAGTATTAAAGCACTTCGATCCGATCGAGGTGGAGAATACTTAAGCCAAGAGTTTGAGGACCTTCTACGAGCCCGTGGTATTGTATCACAATGGACTCTGCCTGGAACACCACAACATAATGGTGTGTCTAAAAGAAGGAATCACACATTGTTAGATATGGTGCGATCGAGGATGAGTTTTGCTGATCTTCCGATTTCTTTCTGGGGTCATGCTCTTGAAACAGCCGCGTTTACACTTAACCGTGTACCATCTAAATCGGTTCAAAAGACACCATATGAGATATGGACTGGGAAACATCCCGATTTGTCTTTCCTAAAGATTTGGGGTTGTGAGGCTTATGTTAGGAAATTGTTTCCTGATAAGCTTGGACCCAAGTCTGATAAATGTTATTTTGTTGGATATCCCAAGGAAACGAGGGGATATTATCTATACCACCGTACTGACAACAAAGTGTTTGTTGCCAGGACAACTATGTTCCTAGAGAAGGAATTTATTTCTAAAGGAAGCAGTGGGAGGAAAATAGAGCTTGAAGAAGTTCAAGCCCAACAAGAAAACATAGAATCGATAGATGTACAAGAGGAAAATGGAGATTCACAAGGTGTTGTGGAATCTCAGTCTCCTCAGGTAACACAAGGACCTCATAGATCTAGTAGGACCCGCCTTGAACCTGAGAGGTTTGGATACCTTGTGACTCAGGAAGGTGGAGAGTTGATCATAGATGATGATCCAACTACCTACGTAGAGGCTATTGAAGGACCAGATTCTGAGAAATGGCTTGAAGCCATGAGATCCGAGATGGAATCCATGTACTCCAACAAAGTATGGACTTTGGTGGAACCACCTGAAGGGTAAAACCCATAGGGTGCAAGTGGGTCTTCAAGAAAAAGACCGACATGGATGGCAATGCGCAAACTTATAAAGGCAGATTGGTTGCAAAGGGATTTCGACAAGTTCAAGGTGTTGACTATGACGAAACCTTTTCTCCAGTTGCCATGATTAAGTCCATCAGGATCATGCTTGCTATTGCAGCTTATTATGACTATGAGATATGACAGATGGATGTTAAAACCGCATTCCTTAACGAGAATATAAATGAGGATGTGTACATGACACAGCCTGAAGGTTTTGTGGATCCAAAGAATGCCAATAAAGTCTGTAAGCTGCAAAGGTCAATCTATGGATTGAAGCAAGCATCTCGGAGTTGGAATCTTCGATTTGATGAGGAAGTCAAAGTGTTTGGATTTATTCAAAATGAAGATGAACCTTGTGTGTACAAGAAGGTTAGTGGGAGCTCAACCACATTCCTCATATTGTATGTGGATGACATACTTTTGATGGGGAATGATGTCTTAGCCTTAGAGAAGGTAAAGACTTGGCTTGGGAATACTTTCTCAATGAAGGAATTAGGAGAAGCATCCTACATTCTAGGAATTAAGATCTATAGAGATAGATCTAGAAGGCTTCTCGGACTGAGTCAGAGCACGTACATTGACAAAGTGCTGAAGAGGTTCAGCATGGAGAACTCAAAGAGAGGCAACATCCCCATGTTGCATGGAGTCACCGTCTCTAGAGCTCAATGTCCCCAATCTTGTGAAGAGAGGGAGCATATGAATGGGATCCCATATGCATCGGCCATCGGGTCCATCATGTACACTATGTTGTGCACACAGCCAGATGTCTCGTATGCTCTAAGCATGACGAGAAGGTACCAGTAAGATCCCGGGGTTGTTCACTGGACAGCCGTAAAGAGCATCCTCAAGTACTTGCGAAGGACTAAGGATCAGTTTCTTGTTTACGACGGCGAGGAAGAGCTGGTTGTAAAGGGTTACACCGATGCAAGCTTCCAAACTGATAAAGATGATTACAGATCGCAGTCAGGATTTGTATTTTGCCTTAATAATGGAGCTGTGAGATGGAAGAGTTCCAAGCAAGAAACAGTTGTCAATTCTACTACAGAGGCCGAGTATATTGCTGCTTCACATGCAACAAAGGAGGCTGTGTGGATCAGGAAGTTCATTTCTGAACTTGGTGTAGTCCCCAGTAGCTGTGATGCAATTGAGCTTTATTGTGACAATAATGGAGCTATTGCACAAGCTAAGGAACCCAAATCACATCAGCGGTCCAAGCACATACTGCAGTGCTTCCATCTCATATGAGAGATCGTACAGCGAGGAGATGTGAAGATTTGCAAAGTACCAACTAAAGACAACATAGCTGATCCACTGACTAAGGCCCTTTCTCAGCAGAAGCATGATGGTCATGCTAGGTCACAAGGACTGAGGTTCCTTGGTGACTGGCTCTAAGTGCAAGTGGGAGTCTGTTGGTATGTATGCCCATAGAGCAAGTCATATGATGATTGTAATGGGATACTTTGTAAATGATTTGAATAATAATAAAGGCAATTTCTGATCTATATGTTTAAACTTTTCTGAGATGATAGTGTAACATGATAGATGTCTAAAGAATGATTTTACTCAATGACATATGCTTTTAGGTTAAGGACCTAAACGATGAGATCATGCGGATGTCAAGAGTATACATTCTTGTTTGGTCCCTAGTTGGTTGTTATTGTGGAAATAACCATAGACATCAATAACACTAAAGACTAGATTGTGTGTTGGTTGATGACAGAATCTCATTAGTCATGATATAGTGATATCAAACCAAGCACATAGGTACTTGTTAGAGAACAAGGTACCGGACAGACCCACCGTGAGAGTGACACATGGAACCATGACTTGGTAATCACAGTCAGCTCTCACAGTGATGGTGGTGAGTGTGATTCTTAGACCTAAAATCAATACACTCAACACATGTCGTTGGGTACACTTTGACATCATCAAACGCAGTCCTGAAACATGGTTTGTTATAAAGGTGATGATTGGGTGGCTTTGACACATGGGGCTTTTGAGGGGTGAGTGATAGATATGGGATTTGTCCCTCCTAAAGGAGTTTGATGTCCATGGCCACTTGATGAGTAGGATTGAGAAAGGCATGCGCATGCACGTGTGAATCAATATGTGATATTGATGTCACACACATCTCACCCAGTCTGCTCTGAGATCAAGGAAATGAATGAACATTGACAGGATGATTGTTCCATGCCTCGAGTTCATTCAGGATATCAGTGACAAAGGAATTATACATTTACTGTAACACCATTCACGAATTGAAGGATTGAACGTTGTTCTCCAACTTTCTATTTCACTTGGGTAGCACTGATGTGTGACTAGGCACCGCTCTTTTCTTGTGAAGTCATAAGTGTTATGGACTTTCACTGCCAATGTGAAAAGGACCTGCAGGGTCACACACATAGGTTTTAGCCTGGAATAGGAGTTTGTCCACAAACAATGTTTAGATTGATTACTAAAGGAGTTTAGTAGTTTAATTAAACACTCAATCAATTGATAGCTCAGTATCATAGTATTCAAGGTGTTGGACAGATTGATTAGAGTATCAGATTGATTGAAACTGCAATTGACTGATTCTGCTCAATCTGCACTCCCAACTGATCGGCTCATGTGATGAACTAATTGGCTGAGCTTGGTGAACCGATCAGCTCAACTGGTGAGTTGATCGGCTCATGGACAGGGTGAAACGGTTCATTCAAGTGTTGAAACGATCGATTCAAGTCCAACCGAGCAAATTGGGAAAGTAAGATTGGTGAGAAATTTCCTTTCGTTTCACTTGCCCAATTTGATTGGAACAAGGATTGGTATTTGATACCAATTCAAAACAAAAGAAGAAAAGTCAATCGGGAACTGATCAGGACCACGAACCGACCGGTTCAGAAGTGAACCGACCATTTCATGGGTCCCAACCGATCGGTTGAGGTGTCAACCGACCGACTCAGATCCCCAACCGACCGTTTCAGTTGTGAAACGATCGGTTCAGGTTGCGCAGTTGGTTGTTTTTGTGGAAAATCTCGAACCCTTCTACTCCTGCTTTAGTCCCGCATTGCCCGGGATAGAGAACCCTGTTCCATGACCCTCCTATATATAGGGGTATTGGGAGCTTCTCAAAGTACAACTCAGTGCAACCAGTTGCTCTGTGAAGTTGTCGTTCTCTCTGGTTTTGGTAACCGAGGGAGCCCGAGCAAGTGCTACCCGATAAGGAGGCACAACAAGGGAAAGATAAATACAGAAAGCGACTGGTGGCAGGAGAGTGTGTCAGTGACTAGTACGCCAACATGAGGGTGTGACTCCTTCCGATTCCTTGTGGGAAAAGGAGATAGGAGTTCCAGGCAGTCCGTGTGGACGACTGCAGAGGCAGGAGACATCTGCCGCTCAGAGGACAACTGTCAATCCCGACAGTCCTGATGAGACCAGGAGTCTTCAGTCCCGGTGCGACCAGGAGCTGCACAGACACCGTCCAAGACCGGAGGTGAAGACTGCACAAGGCACGAGGTACTATCGCCGAGCAAGCCTCAGGACAAGGTATGCATCCACAAACCATCTTTCCTATTGTATAGATGTTGACGCGATTCCTTTTGTTTTGGGTTTTGGGGAGAAAATTTTTGTTTCTGCTGCTTCTCTGCCTCCCATAAAACCCAACAAAGCTAAACCTCATAGATACTTAATGTGGTTAAAGGACAAAGCAATTAGTTGATTAAGACATGATGTAATCAATGGTGATTATTATAAAAGTATCCTTGATGGGATAGAGTGATTAGTACTCTTTGAATGAGTAAGCCTTAATGATCATAATAGTAATAACATAACCCATGATGTCAATGTTGAATTGACTTAGCCTAATCAAGGGTGATGTAAACATCAAATTATAGAAAGATGAGAGAGATAACTTCTTATATAAACATGAATGAATACCTAATTAGGGTATGATCCGTTATAATGAGATCATGAAACCCTAATTATGACAGCTAATGAATCATAACCCTATATTGAGGGTAATAATGGAAGTATTCCTAATGCATGATGATGATGAAATCCTAATCCATAATGATGACATGGTAAACCTTAATTAAAGGTACTTTGTTGATCATTCCTACTTAGGGTGAATAGTAAACCCTAATGGTGAGATATTAATGATAACCCTAATCAAGGATGATTTAATGTGAATAGTAAACCCTAACCCAGGGTAATGTGATGAGTATAGTAAATCCTAATTCAGAGTATGCTAAATAAGAACTCTAAACCTTGAGTGATGTGATATGAATAGTAAACCCTAATCGGTTTGAAGTATTGATTTCATAAGTGTAAAACGGTCGTGGTGATCTTCTGTAGCACGACCGTGCAAGGTAGCACAGCCGTAGTGGCTTCCCCTTGCACGGCCGTTCTTGGCCGCACAGCCGTGGTGCTCTATACTTGACTTGGACTTGATTTGCAAGTAAACCTTAACCAATAGTGATGCTATCATTATTGTACATTGTGCTGATATAGAAATAATGTGCATGTAATCATTTATATTAATCATGCAGGTTTTTATGAAATAGTGAGCATAGCTAGGTAAGAGATATGATGCAATATTCATTAAAAGCACTTTATAAGCTTTGAAATCAATGATATGCTATGTTGCCTAGTGAGAGGTAACAAATGAGACTAATAGGCTGTATGAGCCATGAGAAATATCTGTATTGCTATGATCATATTTACATTGTTAAATGACCTGAAGGCAATATGTTACTTGGTAACAAGTGTTTTGCTGAACTAAGGGTTTGAACACCCATGTTCTTGAATCATAATGATGAGGTGGTTAGGGATTGATATCCCAATGATATCTAGATGTGAAATGAACTTGATACAATTAGTACTCTTTCTTTATAGCAATTGTTTTAATGGTTTATGTTTGAAAACATGCCTGATGCTAAAAAGAATGCCATAATGTACTTAAATAATCAAGTATAATGATATCATGTAGAGCCCTGACCATAGATCCATCATCGTCAGAAGTTAGATGATGGTGAAATAGGTTTTCCTAAGGGAACTCCTGGAGAGCATACTTTTGAGAATGTGGGGGTTATGGACGCGAATATGCTTACGTCCTACTGAGGGAATTGATGTGAGATGTACATTTAATCTCTCAATACTTCATTATATGTATATGCCGGGATGATGTATCACTAATCTCCCGAAGATGTTGTTAATGCCGAATCGATGAGAGATAAACAAGAAATCCCTCGATTGTGAAGAGAGTACAACATGCCACTGTAACTCTAATAGCGAAGTTGCCAGAATACCCTGGAAAGCTATTATGGCAGAGATACAAGATGTCCTGCATGTTGATCCTCACACTGACTGAGGAAGATGAGGTCATAGGAATCCGGCTCTTCTAATGAACTATGTATGGTACCGATTGCGATTTCATAATGGTCGGTTGGAGTATGAGTGGTGTAACTCATCTCCCTAGGGCATAAATATGTTTGTAAAATGTAATCAGCCGTATTGCATAATTGCTTAGGTTGAATTACGAGAAACAATGATTGATGATACATTGTTTATAATGTTCTAGTTGAATAACTAGTAGACATGTTCTTCATATTCCTTATTGATTATATGTCTTGGCGTTCAATCAAGTTATAATTGAAATGATTGCATACAAATTATTGTTCTACTTAACTTATTCAATGAATTGCCTACTGTTGAATAATTATAGTTCCTCTGCTCTTTGTTATTTTAATATGTGTAATAACAATGCTTCTGGTGGAGAGTTATAACTCTTGTTGGGACAATTATTCAATTGTCTCACTCCCGTGGGATTAAACTTTTTAGGTAGACGTCGAGGATGAAGGAACCCTTCAGTGGGTGAGCAGCAGCAGCAACAACAACATCAGGGACAACAGTGATCCTCAGGTGGAGACACTGTTTGTTAGGTCTTGTATATAGAATGTCCTATGTGTCGTCTCTGTACTCTCAGGTCCTAGGAGTCAGTAGATGTTTAATATAGATCTGAGATTTTGGCATAATGCCTAAATATTTTTGTACACTGCTCATGTACATTTTAACAGGGTAGTTGATGCTTGTGACCCTCGAGATGTGATGATATAGAGATGTGCTGATGTATCAGCTTGTAAAGAACTTACCTTGTTTCTTAATGAAAGAGTTTCACAGTTTGTAGATCTCTTTATAAAAAGTTTTAATTTTTAGTGATTTTCAGTAATTCCACTGCTAATTAATCCCTTTCGCATCGTTAATAACGTTTTCTCCGAGACGTGTCCGACAACTAGTGGTATTAGAGCTCTAGGTTCGCTGAGTCTACAAAGACATAGGAATAGGGTTGTAGAGTCTGTTCTAGTGTCTTCCAGTATATCTGATAGTGTCTTCTGCTCGTATAGGAGGAGAAGATAAAACTAAACATGTCTGGCTCACACGAGGAACATGTTGCAGAGAGTAGTGTCGCTGCACCCAGAGGAGGTGCAAGAGACCAAGGAAGAGAAGAACCTGTGTCTGAACCACCCCAGTTCAATCCAACTGACATGGGGAACCCAGCTGTCCAAGCCATGTTTGGGCAGTTTATAACTGCCATGACACATATGACTGATAGGATGCCTATACCTGTACCTAGGGCACCTACCCATCCAGAAGGACAAGGATCTGGCAAGACGTTTGAACGACTTCGCCGAGTTGGAGCCACAGAGTATGCTGGAATAGCTGACCCATCAGATGCTGACTTATGGTTAACTGAACTAGAGAAGGCCTTTAGAATCCTGAACATCCCAGAAGCTGAGAAGGTTAGACATGTCGTGTATCTTCTCAAGGGAAGTGCTGGTCACTGGTGGACCATGGAAGAAGGGAAAAAGCCAGGTGTGGAGATCGAATGGGAAGTTTTCCGACGGGAATTTATCAACAGATACTTCCCTAAGACATTTCTGGATGAGAAAATCTCTCAGTTTGAGAGGTTAAGACAAGGTCTAATGAACATTAGCGAGTACGAGGCTAAGTTCATGGAGCTTTTGCGGTTCCGTCCGCACATGGCGACCACAGATGAAGAAAGGATTAGGCATTTTGAGAAAGGATTAAACGCTGAATTGACCACCCCTATGTCTGCTCTGGAGAACAGGGAAAGGTTTGCTACCTTTGTAGAAACCGAGGTTTTCTGTTCCTACACCACCACCTAGATTCAGTACCCAGACGCAGTGGACGTCAAATAGGGGTAGAGAACGAAGTTTACCTTTAGAAGGAGCTCGTAGATCAACATCTATGTCAGTTATAGGACCACCCAGACCACAACAACTGAACAGAAGCTGTTACATATGTGGAAAGATGGGACATCTGATGAAAGATTGTAGAGCCAGAGAAGTGAGTGTGACTCAACCTCAAAGGCAGAGTCAGCAAGGTCCTCAAAGAAGATAGTTTCCAGGTAGTGCTAGAGGACGTGGAAAAGTGTCCCATGATGGATCATCGGCACCTAGTCATCGAGCACCGAATCAA
The DNA here is from genome assembly GCA_963693085.1 of Alisma plantago-aquatica. Lineage (NCBI taxonomy): Eukaryota > Viridiplantae > Streptophyta > Magnoliopsida > Alismatales > Alismataceae > Alisma > Alisma plantago-aquatica. The sequence goes on from OY856412.1 coordinate 51,892,001, forward strand.
CCACAGGCAACGACAAGATTTTACGTGATGAATCCACCTGATGCAGTGATCAACCCTCAGGTTGTGGCAGGTCAGATGGAATTGTTGTATTCTAATATGTCTACATCTTGCGTCGTATCTGTTTTAATTGATCCGAGTGCTACACACTCCTTTATCACTCGAAGAGTGATTCTTGACTGCAACCTGACTACAAGTCATAGAGCAGATAGTTTGTTGCTAGAAACTCCTTTGATGGGATCTGCTATTTTGCGGGAGGTATGTTCTCCCTGCATCCTCTTCTTTTCTGAACATTGCATTCAAGTGGATCTTATACCACTTGAGATGTACGAATTCGATGTAATCCTTAGGATGGATACCTTGGAAAGATATAAGGTTGTCTTGGATTGTGAATCCAAGCAAGCTGTGTTCGCTGATGATAGTGACACATGGATCTTTCAAGGAGATAGAAAGATTCTACCCACCTATCTTATGTCGGCTATGGTTGCTCAGAAGCTATTGAGACAAGGATGTTATGCATTCTTGGCCCATGTGGTAGATACCACCATGGAGAGTCTTAATCCTACTGAAGTTCCTGTAGTCAGGGAATTTGAAGATGTATTTCCTGAACAACTTCCAGGTGTACCACCGCCTCGGGAGATTGATTTTCAAATTAATCTAATCCCGGATACACAACCTATAGCACAAACACCATATAGGATGGCACCTGCTGAGATGGAAGAACTCAAGAAACAAATGCAAGAGTTGCTCGAGAAGGGTTTCATCCGACCAAGTACTTAGCCTTGGAGTTCTCCGGTCCTCTTTGTTAAAAAGAAAGATGGGTCAATGTGGTTGTGCATTGATTACAGACAGTTAAATAAAGTAACAATAAAGAATAAGTATCCTCTACTGAGGATTGATGATCTCTTTGACCAACTGCGTGGTGCAACTGTCTTTTCAAAGATAGATTTGAGATCAAGATATCACCAACTGCGTATTAAGGATGGTGACATACCTAAGTCTGCCTTTAGGATAAGGTATGGTCACTATGAGTTCACAGTTATGTCATTTGGACTAACTAATGCACCAGCTGCATTTATGGAACTCATGAATAGAATCTTCCGACCTTCTCTCGATCAGTGTGTTGTTGTCTTCATAGATGACATCCTGGTCTATAGTAGAGATGCTCAGTAGCATGAACAACATCTTCGTCAGACTCTAACTTTGCTAAGAGAACATAAGTTATATGCTAAGTTTAGCAAGTGTGAGTTCTGGTTACCAGAAGTTTCTTTTCTTGGACACGTAATATTTGCTTCAGGTATACGTGTTGACCCTAAAAAGGTAGAATCTGTCCTGCAATGAGAGAAACCGAAGACACCGACGGAGATTCGAAGTTTCTTAGGGTTGGCAGGCTATTATCGGAGGTTCATTAAGAACTTCAGTTCTATAGCTTTACCCTTGACTAAGTTGACTAGGAAGGATGTTCTTTTTACCTGGAGTGACAAGTGTCAGCAATCATTTCAGCTGTTGAAAGAGAGGTTGACAAGTGCACCTGTGCTTGTGTTACCCGAGCAAGGGAAAGGATATATAGTTTTCTGCGATGCTTCTAAAAATGGACTAGGATGTGTGTTGATGCAGGATAAACAAGTGTTTTCTTTTGCTTCTCGACAACTTAAGAAACACGAGGAGAATTATCTGACACACAACTTAGAGCTAGCTGTTGTAGTTCATCCCTTGAAGATCTGGAGACATTATCTTTATGGAGAGACATTCCAGATTTTTACAGATCATAAAAACCTAAAGTATATTTTTTCTCAGCATGAGCTTAACATGAGGCAACACCGATGCATGGAGTTAATCAAGGATTACGACTGTATAATTGATTATCATCCAAGGAAGGCCAATGTTGTTGTGGATGCTTTGAGTAGGAAATCAGCAATAGTAGTATGCTCTAAGAGGGATATGCTTATCTCTTTAAGACAAAATAATGTACAACTTAGAATATCATTGTTAGTCGGACTGTTAGCTGAGATGCACATAAAACCTAGTCTGAGACAACATATTAAGGAGGCACAGCAAGTCGATGTTGCAGTTCAACAGATTAGATTGGAGTATGGTAATGAGAAACAAGAAGGTTTCCATGACTCAGATGATCAAGTAGCTTGTTATCATGGTAGAATGATAGTACCGGATGTGGATAACTTGAGGAAGTTAGTCCTGGAAGAAGCTCATTCTTCAATGTATGCTATGCATCCAGGAAGCACCAAGATGTATCGAAACTTGAAAGATATGTATTGGTGGCCTGATTTGAAGAAGGAAGTTGCTGAGTTTGTTATGCAGTGTCGTGTGTGTCAGCAAGTTAAAGATGAACACCATAGTGGAAGTGGGATCATGTAACCATGGACTTTGTGGTTGGTTTACCCAGAACATCCAAAGGACATGATTCCATTTGGGTAATAGTTGATAGGTTGACAAAGACAGCACATTTCTTACCTGTCAAAACAACCTTTTCTGCTGAGAAGTTGGCACAGTTATATGTAGATGAGATAGTGCGGCTACATGGAGTCCCAATTACCATCATTTCTGACAGAGGTCCCCAGTTTACGAGTCATTTTTGGGATTGACTTCATAAAGCTTTAGGCACAAAGTTAAGGTTTAGTACAACCTTTCATCCTCAGACTGATGGACAGTCGGAAAGGACTATATAGACTTTAGAAGACTTTCTTAGAGCATGTGTTCTTTAGTTTACAGGAAGTTGGGATCTGCACCTAAGTTTGATAGAGTTTGCCTACAACAATAGCTATCAACATAGCATTGACATGGCACCTTATGAAGCTTTGTATGGTAGACGTTGTAGATCACCCCTATGTTGGTATGAAACTGGTGAATATCAACTTTTAGGTCCTGATCTTGTACATCGGACTACCGAGAAGATTAAAATAATACAACAACAGATAAAGACTGCACATGATAGGAAGAAATCTTACGCCGATAAGCGTCGTAGACCTTTAGAATTCCAGGTTGGAGACAGAGTGTACCTCAAGGTCTCACCTTGGAAAGGAGTTCTTCGATTTGGAAGGAAAGGAAAGTTAGCTCCTAGATTTATAGGGCCTTATCCAATCATTGAACAGATCGGAAAAGTAGCTTATAAACTAGAATTACCACCAGAGTTACAAAGGTTACACCTAGTGTTTCACATTTCCATGCTTAGGAAATGCCATCCTGACACAAAATCAGTTCTGCAACCTATGGAAGTAGAATTGAATTATGATGTATCTTATGTTGAAGGACATGTGTCAATCCTTGACAGAAGAATTAAAAAGCTAAAAAAGAAATACATAAGTCTTGTAAAGGTTCTCTGGAATCACCGTGGCATTGAAGAAGCTACGTGGGAACTAGAGGAAGAGATGAGAAGGAAATACCCTGCTCTTTTCTCTTAATATGTTTTTTAGATGATTTTGGGGACGAAATCCTTGTAAGGGGTGGATAATTTGTAACATCCCTAACCTTGGTTAAGAACTAACCCTAGGTGTTTTTGCCTAATAAAGTTGGTTAGATGCTTGCTTGTAATTCTTGAAAAGTAATTAAAGCTTTTAAGGAACTTATATTTCAATATTAGTCCTTTTTGCATAATGTTGAAACATTGTTTTGAAAATAATGGACTAAAGTGCAAATTACCCAAGTAGAGGGGTTAAATTGCAAATTGCACATGCTAAGATGTTCCTATGATGATTGAGGTATCCTAATAATGAATATGACAAAGTGGTACAATTTTCACAAGCTTGGGCACCAAGTTATAGCTTGTAGAGCAATCCTTGTGCTTTAAAACCTAGTTTTGCTGTAATGTGCAAATTACCCAAAACCTAGGGTCCAACATGTAATATATACCCTCTAGAGGATCTCTCATGTTTCTTGCCATTAAGTAGGGAAAATAAAATGAGAAGGGCACCTCATTTGAATGATCATGGTAGAAGTGGGAATTACTCACAAATAATAATGTATTAAGCAATATCCAATAAAGGTGGATATTATTATACCTCTCTTTAAGGTGTTAGTTCTTTTCCATTTAACCTTGGATAATGGAGGAGTTTTGCATGAGGATAGAAGGTGGAAACGTGGCCAAAGGATGGAGGAAGCTTTGGTGGTTTTAGTTGGGAAATAAAAGGAGATAATCCTCTTCTTATCACTTTCCTTGAAAATATCCAAAAATATATAAGTGTATCTTTCCAACAACTCAAAGGATCGTTCCTTAGTTATTTTCTTCTCATCACTTTGCTTGGACCGACCAAGAAGGAGATATGGAGCAGAGGAAGGACGACCAAGCTGACTTGGTAAGTGTCGATCACCATATAACTCGAATTCATGGTGGAAACCACAATATAAGGTTAGATTCATGGTGTTTTTCACACGATTCTCCTTTCTAGCCATCTTCTTCATCCAAAAAGTGGAGGAAAGACCTTGGACAACTACTGGAGCTCAAGCCACTATTAAAGATATGAAGCTTGGAGCTCTGGATCAGTCCTAGAGGTGGGTTTTATAACTCTAACCCTTAATTTTGTTAATGCAACCTTCTTTCCTAAAATCGTTGCCTATACTTCTTCTTTAGACACCTTTGTGTGTTCTTGCTATCATTTCTGTGAAGAACAACCCATGTTCTTGGTTGAACAGAGGTAGAAGAAGATGGCGTTAATTCCTATGTTTATACAAGATTTTACTTTAACAAACGGTCTCCCAACCTTTAGCAAACGGTTTACCAAAATGTTTGGAGCAAACATTTTCAAACCGTTTGAGTTCAAATGGTTTCACAAGAACGCATGGAAGCAAACGGTCCAAGACCGTTTGGAGGCATTGACTAGGCGTTGACCATTTGGAGGTCTGTTGTGAAAAAAGTAGACTAATTAACTACCAAAATTCATCAGTTAATTCCAAGTGAATCACCAATCAAAGGCCCATCAACCATCTAAACCCTAATCGGGTCAATTGCTAATTTCAATAATTGAATTATGTTGAAGTTTGGGTTGAGTGACCCAAACGATTTCAAAACCATTTGGGGATCACCCAAATGGTCTCAAGACCGTTTGGTTATCACCCAAGATCATTTGGAGGTCTAGGGTTAAGTAGGGTTGACCAATTGAGGATCCAATGATATCAAGTTGATGAATAATCGATTGCTGATTTGATGACCAAACCTAGGGTTCAAACCTTAATTGAATGACTTGTTTTTGATGCAATAATGGGAAAACGGTCTCAAGATCGTTTGGATGATATCCAAATGATCCCAAGACCGTTTGGGGGTCACCCAAGACCGTTTGGAGGTCTAGGGTTGACTATGGTTAAGAGGTTGAAGATCCAAAGGTTCTAAGTTGAAATGCAATTAATTGTTGGCCTAGTGATCAATCCAATGAGCCAAACCTTAATTGGTTGAGTTGGTTTTTGATGTTGACTTGAGAAAACGGTCTCAAGACCGTTTGGAGGTCATCCAAATGATCCCAAGACCGTTTGGGGTCAGGTCATGATCAAATTGAATGATGGTTCAATGGCTTCAAATCAATTAGACTCAATTTGAAGTATGTTGAAGGGTCATCGATTTCAAACCCTAATACAATTAATCCAAACCCTAATTGATGATCAATTGAGGGTCATTAGAGTGTCAAATCAGTTGAAGGTTGACCTAATTAACTCAATTGATGAATGGATAATATGTGCATAATCGATTGAGGGGTTCAACATTGGAAACCCTAACTCAATTGAAGAGGTTGAAACACTTTTTGGTCCTTGCGGTTTTGAGGTGGTTTGGACCAAACGGTCTCAAGACCGTTTGGGTCCAAACGGTCTCAAGACCGTTTGAGTCCAAACAGTCTCAAGACCATTTGGGACCAAACGATCCCAAACCGTTTGGTCTCATGCGGTTTCAAGGTCGGTTATGTCCATGCGGTTTCAAAGTCAAAGATGACCAAACTCTCTTCACCCCATATTGGGCAAACGGTCTTGAGTATGCACTTTACCAAACGGTTTCAAAAGTAAACAAGACCAAACGGTCTTCAACACCAAATGGTTTCAAGGCCTGTCCAAGACCGTTTGGGGGTTTAGTGTGCAAGACCGTTTGAGGTCTAAAAAGGTTAAGATCGTTTGATGCCTTAGTGGTCAAGATGGTTTAGTGGTTGGTTAACCTAAACCTCATAGATACTTAATGTGGTTAAAGGACAAAGTAATTAGTTGATTAAGACATGATGTAATCAATGGTGATTATTATAAAAGTATCCTTGATGGGATAGAGTGATTAGTACTCTTTGAATGAGTAAGCCTTAATGATCATAATAGTAATAACATAACCCATGATGTCAATGTTGAATTGACTTAGCCTAATCAAGGGAGATGTAAACATAAACTTATAGAAATATGAGAGAGAAGACTTCTTATATGAATGATTAATCAAGTAATGGACTTCCAACATGAATGAATACCTAATTAGGGTATGATCCGTGATAATGAGATCATGAAACCCTAATTATGACAGCTAATGAATCATAACCCTATATTGAGGTTAATAATGGAAGTATTCCTAATGCATGATGATGATGAAATCCTAATCCATAATGATGACATGGTAAACCTTAATTAAAGGTACTTTGTTGATCATTCCTACTTAGGGTGAATAGTAAACCCTAATGGTGAGATATTAATGATAACCCTAATCAAGGATGATTTAATGTGAATAGTAAACCCTAACCCAGGGTAATGTGATGAGTATAGTAAATCCTAATTCAGAGTATGCTAAATAAGAACTCTAAACCTTGAGTGATGTGATATGAATAGTAAACCATAATCGGTTTGAAGTATTGATTTCATAAGTGTAAAACTGTCGTGGTGATCTTCTATAGCACGACCGTAAAAGATAGCACGTCCGTGGTGGCTTCCCCTTGCACGGCCGTGGTGGTCTATACTTGACTTGGACTTGATTTGCAAGTAAACCTTAACCAATAGTGATGCCATCATTATTGTACATTGTGCTAATATAGAAATAATGTGCATGTTATCATTTATATTAATCATGAAGGTTTTTATGAAATAGTGAGCATAGCCAGGTAAGAGCTATGATGCAATATTCATTAAAAGCACTTTATAAGCTTTGAAATCAATGATATGCTATGTTGCCTAGTGAGATGTAACAAATGAGACTAATAGGCTATATGAGCCATGAGAAATATCTGTATTGCTACGAGCATATTTACATTGTTAAAAGACCTGAAGGCAATATGTTACTTGGTAACAAGTGTTTTGCTGAACTAAGGGTTTGAACACCCATGTTCTTGAATCATAATGATGAGGTGGTTAGGGGTTGATATCCCAATGATATCTATATGTGAAATGAACTTGATACAATTAGTACTCTTTCTTTATAATAATTGTTTTAATGGTTTATGTTTGAAAACATGCCTGATGCTAAAACGAATGCCATAATGTACTTATATATTCAAGTATAATGATATCATGTAGAGCCCTGACCATAGATCCATCATCGTCAGAAGTTAGATGATGGTGAAATAGGTTTTCCTAAGGGAACTCCTGGAGAGCATACTTTTGAGTATGTGGGGGTTATGGATGCGAATATCCTTACGTCCTAATGAGGGAACTGATGTGAGATGTACATTTAATCTCTCAATCCTTCATTATATATATATGCCGGGATGATGTATCACTAATCTCCCGAAGATGTTGTTAATGCTGAATCGATGTGAGATAAACAAGAAATCCCTCGACTGTGAAGAGAGTACAACATGCCACTGTAACTCTAATAGCAAAGTTGCCAGAATACCCTGGAAAGCTATTATGGTAGAGATACAAGATGTCCTACATGTTAATCCTCACACTTACTGAGGAAGATGAGGTCATAGGAATCCGGCTCTTCTAATGACCTACGTATGGTACCGATTGCGATTTCGTAATGGTCGATTGGAGTATGAGTGGTGTAACTCATATACCCAGGGCATAAATATGTTTGTAAAATGTAATCAGCCGTATAGCATAATTGCTTAGGTTGAACTACGAGAAACAATGATTGATGATGCATTGTTTATAATGTTCTAGTTGAATAACTAGTATACATGTTCTTCATATTCCTTATTGATTATATGTCTTATCATTCAATCAAGTTATATTTGAAATGATTGCATAGAAATTACTATTCTACTTAACTTATTCAATGAACTGCCTGCTGCTGAATAATTATAGTTCCTCTGCTCTTTGTTATTTTAATATGTGTAATAAAAATGCTTCTGGCGGAGAGTTATAACTCTCACTGGGACAATTATTCAATTGTCTCACCCCCGTGGGATTCAACTTTTTAGGTAGACGCTGAGGATGAAGGAACCCTTCAGTGGGTGAGCAGCAACAGCAGCAACATCAGGGACAACAGTTATCCTCAGGTGGAGACACTGTCTGTTAGGTCTTGTATATAGAATGTCCTATGTGTCGTCTCTGTACTCTCAGGTCCTAGGAGTCAGTAGATTTTTAATATAGATCTGATATTTTGGCGTAATACCTCAAGATTTTTGTACACTGCTCATATACAGTTTAACAGGGCAGTTGATACTTGTGACCCTCGAGATGTGATGATACAGAGATGTGCTGATGTATCAGCTTGTAAAGAACTTACCTTGTTTCTTAATGAAAGAGTTTCACAGTTTGTAGATATCTTTACAAAAAGTTTTAATTTTTAGTGATTTTCAGTAATTCTGCTGCTAATTAATCGCTTCCGCATCGTTAATAACGTTTTCTCTGAGACGTGTCCGACACCAAGTGGGTTCCAACAAAGATTATTATAATATTTGAATATCGAATATGGATTATTAGAGACTCTTATTTTACTTACTATGGATTTCAAAATCATATTATGTATTGAATATGAATAAAGAAAGAGTACTTACATTTTACGTACTTCATATGAAAAAAAGGTACTTACTTCTTAGATGTCCATGTTTAGTTTTTCTTGCACCAAAGAAAATGAAGTTGTCATAGAGATGAACATAGAATAGAAATGAAAACCATGTACATCTAGTTTCCACATACAAATGTGTTATATATTATATAAAGATTAGTGGTCATCATTCAATGATATATGAAAACCTACAAAAAAATTAGATGTATTAGAAAAACTATCCATGAATTGTACATATCTCCGGACGTGCGTTGGACACATAAAGTCGAATGTGTAACGAATACATATCTTTGTATGTGTAACAGACACATTTTCTGCATGTGCAACAGAGCATATTTTTCATATGCTCACTTGAAAACCAAAACAGCATATAGATATCATGCGTTGAAAAACAAAATGGCGAGCATTCAGATGGCTAGAGTTTAGAGAAGTTTTTCCAATTCATGTTTCAATAGAAGTCCTTGTTGAATCGTTTTCAAGTAAAATACGTAAAATAAACCTGAAAATAAAAAGAAAATTCAAATATAGAAACATATATTGAAATTGACTATGATTCTATATATAAAGAAAGTGTTTCGCTCATGATTTGAAACTTACTTTTTTTTAATAGAAGACCCAATCTGATGAAACATGTGAGCTTCACATTGTGACATATTAATATACATATATCATTCTCAAACTTATTGATTGGATTGATAAAGAATTTCTTTTAGAAGTGATCACTTATTTGAAGCAACATAAGATATCAACTAGGAAGTCTATCAAGTGAAGAACACATTATTATTTGCCAAGATACTCATACAAGCACAATAGGCAAAGCATCTTCATATGATATTTATAATAATGTGATTCGTTGATAGGTGAAAGTGACAAAGTTTTGTATTATTGACATTGATAGAATACCATCACAAACTCATGCTTGGCTTCTTTTGTACCAAAGAAAAGGAGGTTCTTATAATACTGAAGAGTAAATAGAAGAAGATAACCTTGTATTCCTTGGTCCCATAACCAAGTATGTAACATATTAGTTGTCATCATTTAATGATATATGAAAACCTACAACAAAAATGAGATCTATTAGAAACGCTATCCATGAAATGCACATATCTGTGGATGTGTGTCAGACACATATAACCGAATGTGCAACCGACACATTTTCCGCATGTGCAACATGGCATATTTTTCATATGCTCACACAAAAACCAAAACAACACACACACACATGTATATATATATATATATATATATATATATATATTTCATGCGTTAAAAAACAAAACGGCGGGCGTTCCTATGGCTAGAGTGTTGAGAAGTTTCTCCATTTCATGTTCCAGTAGAAGCCTTTGTTGAATCTTTTTCAAGTAAAATCAGCAAAATAAAGCTGAAAATAAAAATAAAATTTCAAATATAGAAGCATATATTGAAACTGACTACAATTATCTATATAAAGAAAGTGATCTTCTCATGATTTGAAACTTACTTTTTTTAATAGAATACCCAATTTGAGGAAACATGTGAGCTTCACAGTGTGACATATTGATATTCATATATCGTTCTCAAACTTCTCGATTAGATGGGTGAAGAATTTCTTTTAGAAGTGATCACATATTTGAAGCAACATAAATATCAATTAGGAAGTCTTTCGAGTGAAGAACACATTATAAGTTGCCAAGATACTCATACAAGCACAATAGATAAATCATCTTCATATGAGATTTATAATAATGTGATCCGCTGATAGGTGAAAGTGTTGTATCATTGACATTGATAGAATACCATCACAAACTCATGCTTATATTCTTATGTACCAAAGAAAAGGATGTTCTTATAATACTGAAGAGTAAATAGAAGAAGAAAACCTTGTATTTCTTGATCCCATAACCGAGTATGTAACATATTAGTTGTCATCATTTAATGATATATGAAAACCTACAACATAAATGAGATGTATTAGAAACACTATCCATGAAATGCACATATCTCTGGATGTGCGTTGGACACATAAAGCTGAATGCGCAACAGAAACATTTCTGTATGTGCAACAGACACATTTTCCACATGTGCAATGGGGCATATTTTTCATATGCTCACTCAAAACCAAAACAATATATATATATATATATATATATATATATATATATATATATATCATGAGTTGAAAAACAAAACAACGGGCGTTCAGATGGCTAGAGTATAGAGAAGTTTTCCCATTTTATTTTCCAGTAGAAGCCCTTGTTGAATATTTTTCAAGTAAAATTAATAAAATAAACCTGAAAAAAGAAATATATTTCAAATATAGAAACATATATTGAAATTAACTATGATTCTCTACATAAAAGAAAGTGATTTGCTCATGATTTGAAACTTACTTCTTTTAATAGATGACCCAATCTGATGAAACATGTGACCTTCACAGTGTGACATATTAATATTCTTATATCCTTCTCAAACTTCTTGATTGGATGGGTAAAGCATTTCTTTTAGAAGTGATCACATATTTGAAGCAACATAATATATCAATTAGGAAGTCTTCTGAGTGAACAACACATTATAAATTTCCAAGATACTCATAGAAGCATGACAGGGAAAGCATCTTCATATTGGTTGTCATTATTTATTGATAAATGAAAATCTACAACAAAAATTAGATGTATTAGTAACATTATCCACAAAATGCACATGTCTCCATTAAAAAAATGAGTTTGTGAAAGATTTGAAACTTACTTGTATATCATGCATCTGAAGCATAGAAGAAAAAGTTATACCCTGCTTCAAATAAGGAAAAAGGGGACTCCATTACCATTACCTTCGCATGGATGAGATATGCAACTAATTTTGAATGCATAAATATTTAACTCCTCAACTTCCTGCATAAATAAAAAATATTGCAATCCTAATAATATTGAGAACCAACACAAATACCTAGTCAAAATCTATATTTTGGTACTTCTCATTTTCCTCATGTTTGATACTTCTCAAAAAATTATCAAGTATGTTTACAAGCTTTTTGGTTGGAGAATATTAAAGTGTTTGTACTCAACTTTCATGTTAGATTATCTACAAAAAAAACTTCAACTTATATCCAACAAAGCAACTTGATTCATTCTCTTGTAGACTTGTCATTGGATCACTTACAACATCACCTATAATTATGAAATAAGAAAATTTAATATTTGATATCAAATTATAATTTTGTTTTTAAATATGGCTTAACAAATCATTCATTAGAGTGCAAACTTAGAGTGATGATAACTAATTGTTTCACCTCCAGCAAAAAATGCATCAACAATGCCCAAAATCTCCCCCCTACATAGTTTTCAATCTATCAACTTCATGCAATGTCAATGATGAACAAATCAAAAGAAGAAAAAGATAAAACCATAGCATAAAATGCATAACATTTACAACAAACATCTCATTAGTATAACTAACCTCATTACTAGTTTTAACTACAATCTTTAGATGTAGGTGTAGAATTAGCACAACCATCATCATCCTCAACAAATCGCACAAGTTGCTGAAAATTTGGATTTTTGACTATCATCTCTAGTAGATTTTCCACTTTTCTCAAGCGACTTTGTGTAGCTTGCTTTTCAACTTCACTTGCTTTTAAGGATTTCTCCTGAGCATTAAACGCTTCCTCCTTCTCTTTCAATGCTTGCTCCTTTGATTTTAGCTCATAAAATAGGGCGTTCTTGGTTTTGTATGGCCCTCTAACATCTCTAGGTTTCACTCCTCCACCATAACCAGATATGTATTTTCTTGTTCATGGTTCTCCATATACTCTCTCTACAACCTCTACATGATGAAGGGATGGCTCGCCTTGTTGGATGTTTAGAATTTTTTCCTATATAAGAGAGTGATTAATACAGTGACAACATACAAATGGTGGCATGGTCATGTATATTAGAATACTTACATGAACTTGAGATACCTCCAAATTAGCTAATGTATCACCCTTCTTGTGGCTCTCAAAATATATTGTTCTGAAGTCAGGTGCGTTCCCATCTTTTCCACCCTATAATATCACCAAAAATTAAGTTATACATATAAAAAGATGTATGAAGAATGTGTTATAAGACATGTATTTAAAAACCTTCTGCCAATAAATTTCTCTAAGAGGCATGCTACTCGTGCGGTGAAGTAGCTTCTGTTCAAGCCTTCTCTATTCTTTCTGTTTCTCTTACTCAAGGCCTACATTTTTATAAACAAAAAGTCATTAGATGATGAATTTTACATGCATAAGTTTAAGTAACTGTAACAAGTATGAAATCAATCACTCAAGAGATTACCAAAAACTTTTCACTATGAAAAACTTCGTTTACAAGCCATTCCCAATCACTAGCAACTTCTATTGCCATATGCCTTTTTAATAGTTGTTGCTTCATGTCTAGCCCTTTAACCTTGTGATGCATTGCCACCCTCTATTTCACCCATAACTCTTTCATATGTTTTATCATGTGATTCTTAAAATCATCCATCTTGTTGTTGGAAAATTTATCCTAAACAAGTGAAACATGTATTAAGGATATTATGGTCTTATAAATATTTAAGAATTAGACAAATATAAAAATAAATAGGTACACTCACCACGGCTTCTGCCCACATATGCTCTTTTTGTCTTTCAGTAATATCATTCCACGAATGAACCTTCAATGGGCAAATTTTTCGGTCACAAACAATCCTCCCCAAGTGTCTACTCCATACCTTATGATTTTTCCCAACAGGGCATCCTTGATAGAAGGTGATATCTATCTTGTTACCTTCTTTAAGTCTAGCAAGCTTTTTACATTTGTTACTTCCTCAATGCCTTACTAGCTTTTCAAAGACAGTGGCTATGATTAAGCACAAAAATTCACATGGAAATCAATTTATGTCACATGAAGAATAAAAAATGCTACCAAATAAGAGAACATATTAGGAAAATAACTAGTCATAAAAAAAGAGAACATACAATTTAATTGGTGTATGCCAATGCCTCACGTTAATGCAAATCAACAGTCTCAAACAATATTTTATCCTTCAAAATAATCAAAGAACAAAAATATTTGAAGGAAAGCGATCTTACATGTTGATATATCATCAATAGGACTTGAGGACATCATTTCAGTATCCATGTCATCTTCATGTTGATTAAGAGATTCTTCAAGAGGCACATGAACTAATTCAACTGGTGGAGAAGAATTTTCAGTAGTTGGGGCAACACTATCAAATGGTGGAAGAGTATTTTTAGTAGGTCAGACAACACTTTCAATTGGTGAATATGGAACATTAATAATGGAGGTAGTAGAATTCCAAGTATTTCGAAGACAAGTTCTTATTTTAGAAGAGAAAGGCATCGTCCCGCTATTTAAATTCAGGACTATCATATAAGTCATACATATCATTGTTATTACAAAAAATGAGGCTCAAAATGTCATAATTATATATAAAACGCATAAGCTTTTTCAATGATATCACTACAATTAATTATCTGCAAAGAAAAATTCTAAACAACATCGCCAATATCATTTAGAACAACTTGTGCACCATCATCGTCAGCTAGCTCAAACTTGTCATGTGGCTCAACCTTTATCACAACATGCCACCCCTTGTTGTTGTGATCATCAACATAAAGCACTTGCGATGCTTGAGTGGCTAATATAAATGGCTCAGTAGTATTCCATATAAGTTTGCAATTAACACTTGTAAAATCATACTCATCAATCTTTAATCCTTTAACTTTATCAGCAACATCAAACCAATTGCATCAAAACGAGACCACCTGGTTATCACCCAAGTAGTGTATTTCTATGACCACAATCAATTTTCCAAAATAATCCATAATACCACCATTGCCATTGTTACCTCCTACAACAACTCCACTACATTGTGACCTTGATTTTCCTTCATGAGATTTAGTATGAAATCGATATCTATTCACCACGTATCCATAAAAACATGTCACACATTTTGATGGACCATATGATAACAAAAGCAACTCTTCCATATTCTTGCTTTTATCATTCTCATATTTATCTACAACCTAAATCAGTTATGCTTGTTAAATGGAACATACAAATTGATATGTATGTACATCATCATACAAAGAAAAATAAACAACTTACTTTTATCTTGAACCATTCAATGAAATTGTCATTTAATTCTTTTGAAGATATTTGTTATGGATTGATTCCTCAAATTTGGTAGTATTCTCTACATAATTAAGAATACGTCATTAAGTAGATGTAGATTTTCTATAATTTATTAAATAAATACGACATATATTAAAGGAATCACTTACTCAATGAAAGGTTCAACTTCTTCTTAATTGTTAAGAATGTATATATGAGCTTGCTCTAATTCTTGTGCATCAAGGTCTCTTGTTGTTCCACAATCTAACCCTCATCCCTTGTATGTAAAAGTAGATAAACTTGTAGAATCCTTGGCATCATCATCATAGTTTTGATCTAGGAGATTGAACTTTGTCTCCACACTATGCAAATATCTTGAACAAAGATTCATACATTCTTCTGCTATGTATCCTTCTGCTATGAAACCCTTAGGGAGGGCCCTATTGCGGATATCAGACTTCAAGGTATACAAATTTCTCTCTATTGGATACATCTAGTGACCATGAACGGGTCCACATAGCATAGCCTCATGTGCCAAATGAATAGGAAGATGCAACATAACATCAAAAAATGATGGCAGAAATATCTGCTCCAACTTACAAAGTGTAATTGCAATTTGAGCTTTAATTTTCTTTAACTGTCTCATATTTAAGCACTTAGATCTCAATGCCTGTAAGAATCAAGACAACTCAAGAATCAGCTCATACACAACCTTAGGAAGAAGACCACGCAATGCAAAAGGAAGTATGTGATGTAAACTAACATGATGGTCATGACTTTTCAATCCTGAAAGTTTAGTCTCTTTCATGTTCACACATTGTGAAATGTTTGAAGAAAACCCATCGGGCACCTTTAAATCCTTCAAATATCTATAGAACTTATTCTTTGCATCTCGAGATAGTACAAATGATGCATTTGGTAGCACTATTTTCCCTTTGCTTGTAAAGGGGTGCAATTCTTTTCTAATGTTCATTGCTTGCAAATCAATATGAGATTTGTAGTTGTCCTTTGTCTTATTCTTCACATTTAGAAGAGTTGCAGGAGTACTATCACATATGTTTTTCTCTATATGCATGACATCTAAAGTATGTCGTATCAAAAGATCTTTCCAATATGGAAATTTGAAGAAAATGCTTTTCTTGTTCCAGTCGTCCCCCTTACTCTTGTGAGAGGTCTTTTTGGAATCTTTAAATAAAATATATCCTTCAAGATTTTTGACTTGACTAAGGCTATCATCACCAGTTAGTGGTGGCATTGATGTTCCGTTCTCAATAGTGACTTTAAACAAAGATTTATTTTTTCTCCACTTATGATTCATAGACAAATAACGTTGATGACACATGAAGTATTTTTTTCCACCATTAGCTAGACGAATTGAGTGAGTACCCTTATGACAACATGAGCAAGCAAGTTTCTCCTTAGTGATCCATCCAGATAAAATTCCATATGCAGGAAAATCATTAATAGTCCACATAAGAGCTGCACAAAGATTAAAATTTTGTCGCATAGTTGCATCAAATGTTTGTATTCCATTATTCCAAAACTCTAAAAACTCATCCATTAAAGGTTGCAAATAAACATTAATAGCATCACTAGGAACAGTAGGACCAGGAATGACCATAGACAAAATTAGATTGGGTTGCTTCATAATCATCCAAGGAGGCAAATTATATGGAATAAGAATAACTGGCCAAATACTATATGATGGTCTAGAATTATTGAATGGTTGAAAACCATCACTAGCTAGGTCTAGTCTAACAATTCTAGTCTCTGTAACAAAGTTGTCATTAAGTTCATTAAATCTTTTTATGCCAATGAATCAGTTGGATGTTGCATATCACCATTATCACCCTTATCATGATGCCACCTCATAAGTGCAGATGTTTTTGTGGACATAAATAACATTCGAAGTCTAGTCTTTAGAGGAAAGTAGCGTAAAATTTTATTTGGTATTTTTTTACCATTCACTTTTAATTTATCTACCCCAGTACACTTGTCATGTTTCCATCTAGAAGTATTACAAATTCTACAATTATCAAAACCGTGGTGTTCCTTCCAAAACAACATACAATTATTTAAGTATGCATCAATCTTGTCATATGAGCAACCAAGATCTTTGATTCTCTTCTTTGCCACATAATAAGAAGTGGGCAAGATTGAATCTTCTGGAAATAACTCATCTTTCAACAATTCAAGTAGCATCGTAAAAGACCAATTACTCCATCTCCCAAGATTTTTAATGTGAAGCAACTTGACTAAAACAGACAACTTTGAACTCTTTGAGCCAATATAAAGAGGTTGTTTGAGGTCATTTAGAAACCTAATAAACTTTTGATCCTCACAATTAGGTTCCTCTTCAAAATTATCACGGTTGAAAGAACCTATATCCTCAACATTTCTCTCAATGTAATATGGCTTGGATACATATCTTTAAAAAGCTCTAACATCATCGATCTCACTGTCTTGTTTTTTCTCACTACTTTTAACATCTAAATCAAATTTAATTTCATGCCCCGTCTCACCATGATGATACCAAAAGGTATAACTCCTCATGAAACCATACACCATTAGGTGTGTTTTGACCAAATCACGACCGATAGACACAATATTAACACAACGAACACAAGGGCATCTAATTTCATTTAGGCCAATTCTTTGATATGCATAATTAAGAAACTCCTCAACACCAAATCCATATGTTGGATCATCAAGTCGGTCATCAACAAGTCTAATCCATTGCTTATTGGGTGCCATTTTCTACACAAAAAGATAAAAGTTATATTAAATACAAAATATAAATTTAAAATTATCGTAGTCAATTGTTTATTGTCTAAAAAGCAGACATTTCTCCAAGTTACATATTGTTATTGTTTGCATCATTTTTTTTCTGATGTAACTCAAGGTTTAATTGATCTATATTTTAGTTAGGTTTGTAAACAATGCAAGTACAGTGTGGGTACCACCATAACAGAACTATACTTATTTAAATTTATGAACATTGGTATGGATCTAGACACGTGTCACTTAAAACCAGACATGCATCATACTTGGATCTGCATACCATGTGGGTCTATGGGTATACAAATCCATAGAAAAATTATATACATGTTTATGGGTATACGGTTCCACAAAAAAAATCAAACTTAAAATTATCAAACAAAATAAAAATTATTTACAATCAATACTACATGTGCCTCCTAGTGGGTATGAACTGTATTAGGATCGACATCAGTTCCATTCATACGCATTTGACTAATCAATGCTACATTATACGTAGTTAGTGATGGTGCATCAATTTAATGTGGGTGAGGCTAAGTTAAATTATACTTATTTTGAAAAGAACCAATATAGCACACTGTTTAGAAAAGAAGACATTTATAGCATCACTTTAAAAATATTTTTCCAAAATATTACATTTTCTCCACTTTAACCAGTACCAAAACTACTAGATTTTAATCATATAATCGAGAAACAAGCATGTAAAATATGAAATACAAATCTCATTTGAAGTATGTACTCATCAAAACTCAGTTTGTAAATAACATAATAAGATATGCTTGTGGACGAGGGAAAGGTCATCACATTGGATTAGAATTAGAAGATATGTGACAACAAGCAAATTAATAGTTATTTTTAGATTAATTTCCAGTAACAACAATGGCCAATAACTTTTTTTTAGATTGCCGTGCGACCAGAAGAGTATCGACTAAATGAATCAGTTACTACAGGAACACTCTGATTTTTACTTTTTGTTAAGATAGAATTTTGTGTTATATCACATATATCCAAACATCGACTAAATTCTCTACATAATCGAACAACGACAGGTTGGTTTAGTTTTTACTAACCCTATCAGTACGAGAGATTAGGGAAATGAACGACGTCAGTTGTCGTGAGTTGCAGGTCATGAAAGCAAGAAGAGAATTGATACCCCTACACAATGGATGTGAATGGGACACACACAGCTGCAGTCCGAGAATGAGGCAAACTTGTTTTCTCCCTATTTTGTGTTGGAACTCAAAAAAAAATATTTATATATCCAAAAGTTTGGAAAGTTCTTGGAAGCTTATTTTCCAAAGGTACTATCACACCCGCATCCCAAGATTACCACTAATCATGAGATTAGGGCATAAGTTTGAGGATTTTATTTAATAAAAAATTCACTCACAAACTTTTCTTTTGATTTCTTTTATTTCAAACACTTTGTTTTCTCACATTCAATCACATAAACAAACTTTACAACTGAATGAAACTTCTATTACTCTAATATGATCTCAACATCAATGATACACATCCATACATTCATTTTATTTCTCACACTTCCATGTACATTTGACATGACAATCAGATACATTCTCTCTTATTAAGGAAACAAAGATAAAAAATATCATTTACAACTCTCTCACATCTATACAAGGACCTAGAGTGACAGGGACCGACTGAACTTAACTAATCTCAAACATAACTCATGTGGTAGATCTACTCTGATGCTTTGACCTTCTTCAAGGTCATGTGGTTTCCCTAAAAAATTGTGAGTAGAGGGGTGAGCCTACTCGCTCTATGAATGAGTACTTCAAAGAAATAGTCTAAAGCACTGATATAATTTCAAATATACTTTTGAGAAACTGATATCAATTATAACAACAATAATCTTTAAAGAGACTAATTTTTCACAAACATAAATATGACACAATACTATAGACATCTACAAGAGTGAATCAATATATGAACATGCTTGATTGATTATAAAGAGAACGAATAACTCAGAAACACATAAAGAATAATTGAATAACTGCACACATTTGGTTAACCTCTCATTCATCTTATTATGCCCTGAACCCACATGAGGTGTACCACAACATGTGAAAGAAGCGCAGCAAGCTAGGATCTCACTGTACAAGTCTTGAAAGCATGCCCGAGTTCCTAAGCCTATCTCTTGAGTAAGACCCCGTCTGCAGTGGGCCTCAGCACGTCTGCCTCTCGACGGCTAATGGGAGCAGCCAGATATCTCAAACTCCACCTCTCAACCTGAGTACTCAGGCGGTGAGTCAAATCCCTCAGGCATATTGTGCATCATTGGACCTACTGACCACTGATCACTCAACATGTAACACATGTACCACCAACATCCTCAGTTGGTGTTGGGTACCACACAACTGTAAGGAGTCTGCCCTACTGGTTAAGACCCCCGCACCCTACTGGTGCGCTCCAACTTACCTCGATCTGGACTACCTCCAGTCGAGAAACTGTTTACTCCTCATAGCGCAAGCCTCATCCTATGAGGATTCTACAGTGTTTAGGGCATCTACATGTCTAATTCACTCTTTAAATTCACAATTCAATCATCACATCAACATATCTTAGTTCATCTTTGTAAATCATTCATTTGATAAACCATATGATAACATTACCACAAATGAACTATTAAGCATTACTACATCTCAAACTGAGAAACATTGATATCACAATACTCATTTCATTGAATACCATATCATTAGGGTTTCATTTACCTCATTCACTTATCACATAACTCACATAGGAATTGTATACATCATAAGATCAAGAATAACATTGAATCAAGATGTCTATTTGCAAACCACCAACTTTTCTTTCATTTTGGGTTTCACCCTCCTTACTGATATATCAAGCAAACATTGATATCATTGAATGAAATGCAACATCTTATCTGACATGTATGTAATGCACATACAAATAAAACAATAATTCGTAAGCAGGGAGATTCAACTAGGCAAACTTCTTTATTCAATTATACAACAATTTCATTCATAGTCGAGAATCCTACATTTCAGTATAATCATGTAACCTCGACAACTAATTTAAGAATTCTCATTCAGATGGATTACGATCATTTCTAATGTGATTTCAAAATCTAAAATTCATCACAACAGAGAAATAATCCATATCATATCATCTTACAAAATCTAGATCAAAAAGGAAACTTAGGGTTTGTACTCGCATACTAACCAATTGAAGATTATTGATGATTTAACTCATTTTCGTGCTATCTATTATTTAAAGGAACTACCCACTCACCCTAAGGTGTGAAAACACCTTAAAAACGTAGCACATCTCTGACTCTAGAAAAATTCATAGTTTCTTCTTCCTTTCAACCCTAAATGAGGTTTGATGTAGGTAGAAGATGAAGATCAGTGGTTAACCCAAACCTAAAAATCACTAGATCAAGGATTCTGAGAAAGGGGAAACGAGGAGGAGGAAGAATCGATGATTAACCCTTTTGGATTTCCATCGTTCTTCACATTCTTTGCCAAAAATCACCCCATAAATCATCTTCCAGGTCGCCCACTCATAGAGAAAGTTGTCTCGGATGATAGAGGATCGAATCGCGGTTCCAACGCACTTCATTTCATTGAAAATAGATAATTATTGCTCAAGATATGATTGTTTTATGATTGGTTGTCCTGGGTGGCGTCGGTCGTGGTGTCGACGCAGCGTCGGCCGTGGTGTCGGCCGCGGTCACGGTACTCTGTATATGTTTACTAAAAAGAGAATAACTCTCTCATTTTAACTCCGATTTGGTTCATTAATTTTTTTTTGGATTCATAATTAAATTCTCTACAATCCTACAATATTATTTTGATAAATTTCTTAGAGGAAAAATTATTTATTAATTATTTCTTTTAGTGTCATTAACTCTCTTCTTGCATAGATGTATGGGTTAATGCTATTTTACTCCAACTCGGATCTTTATAGTATGCTTAAGTCATGATTATGAGTTGCCCAAATAAGTATTTAAGGTTACCAAATTTAAGATAAAGCAAAACATAGAATATTACTAACAAAAGTATGCTAAGATAGAAGATTATCTTAAAACTCTAGGATTACCAGCAAAGCTAGGAACGGTTTGTAACAATTCTCCCCCTCTAATAAAAATTTTGTCTCAAAATTTCTAAAAGAGGAAAAGATACTTGTTAAACAACTTTGATTCTACTTTTCAAGTAACTTCTTCTATACATGATTCCTCTGAAGAACCTTTACTAGGGGTGTCTCTCTGCTTTAAGGTTTCGAATACTACGGTTTAAAATTTTATTTTTCAACATTGAGTCATTTGTTCCGCTTCAAATCACAACTTTTAGAAGATATAAAACATGTGAAATATAATTTCTCATCTCATCATCACAAGGTACTATTCACTTACCATTCATGAGACCACACTAGTCATCATACTATCATAATATATAAATCCTTTTCACAATATCACATGGTATCAACCCTTATCAACACAAGAGGATTACACCTCATCTAGGGCTCAACCATGCCCAAAGGTCATTAAGACCATCATACTATTCCCTGCAAGATCATCATTATCTTTCCATGCCTTATAACAAGGCTCAACAATATCACTTACATATAATACACCAGATCAACACAATATTGCATTAATGAGCTAGGAGATATTTATAAACAATCATAACAGGGTTATATTAACATTAAGAACATTCCTTTATTACATTAACATGCAAGGAATCTAGATATTATTAATCCTCATCATATTCATAATGCACATGTTTAGCATAAGAAAGTATCAACCATGTGGCTATGATAACCACTAATTAACATATTAAGGTTATGCTCATATTATGGAGGTTATTCCACCATCATTCCATCATATAAGAAAGTTAAACATGAACACTCATCTTTATCTATTTGTAATAGAGTTAGGTTCAACAAGATAAATTATATTAATGTTACTAATAAACACTTATACCCAAACCCTTACTCACATCATCCCCATTAGATCATGGATGCATAAGGTGAATCACCATCACATTCCATACTATTCTCAAGTATGAATCCCACACATAAATCAAGGTGTAACCATCAGGTTATAGCATACTAAGGTTTCAACAATAATAATAGAGTACTCCATGATTGTATTAGTCATTCAAGGACTATTCATACCCAATTACCATCACTTAGCTATATTAAATCTAGGTATAACAAGCTATACCTCATTAGGGTTACATATCAATACAATATGGTTATCATCCCTTCTATTCATATGAGTGAATAGGTAAGACTACCTTATTCAGGGTAACCCTCCATTTGTTCCATCATCATTCAACCCATATCACCATACCACATTTGTACAATACTAAGATGGATTACTGGTATGAATGACTACAACTATCAGACACCTTTAATTAACATATTGCTTGCACATGTACACTGAAATCATACATAGAACGAAGTTACATCCCTCATTATACCTTCAATAAAATTACACTTCTAAAAACAAATTCACATATTACTGAAATCCATTGTTTTCTCTTATCTCCTCATTCATTACTACTTACTTCTTGTTACTTATCCTTCTCATTTTGATCATATAGAATAAACATCCCTAAAATTGAAACATACAAGGTAAGAATAGATTATTCATCATTCTTGATATCACTGCAAGAATTTGTTTTAGATTACACTTTGCTCATCTTGCACTTCTCCTTTTATTCAAATTACACCTCTTATATTTCAAATCTATTTCTTATATTTTGCTCTGAATCATTTCCATATTATTTATCTACCTTTCGGATTAGCTACCCTTAAACCCTGGATTACTATCAGTTCTAGTTTACTTCTCATAGTACAAATATCATGATCTTATTTTATAGAGATGCTAGTATTCAAGGTCAAATCACTAGTGACATCCCTTGAACTACTACAACTCGAAAAATTCTAGGGTTTGGTCCTTATCATTAGCTTTACGTTATTATGATGTGACTTTGAACCCTTAATTTGATATTCAAACTTTGGATCTCACAAGTTTTATTGAAGTCTTCCTTATCTTATCAATTAAATTTCCTTTCTCTTACTTGGCCATTCAGATAGATTACATTATCAATTTACCCTGCTAGGGTTTCATCATCATATTGTGTGTCACTATTACATTCACTAGATGTCTCTACCACGGTGGTTATTCATCATGTTGGCTAAATGAACATCATTAAAATCCCTTTTTTTTGAAAATGGCAAACATTTCATTCTTGGGGATCTAACGTGCTACTTGAGTATTTCAGGAATAAGAATTCAAGGTGGTGAATAGCTAAGATTGCAAGATCTATATGTTCAAATTGCCTTATGTTTTCATGATTGTAATCAAATGTAAACTTGTACAAATATATAATGTACAAGTACTTAGACATCATGTAAATCAAGCATTTAGATCTTCCCTATCCACTCACAACACTTAGGTAGGTCATCCCCTATGATAGCATCACAATGGCACTTTGATACATACACTTAGTACATGTCTAGATACACTAAAATAGGGACTCCCTCGGTTGAACTACTTCTTGACCGAGACAAACTCGGTCGACTATTTTCTCGACCGAGAATCACCAGAGTCTATTCCTCGAGTAGGTTCTATAGTTGTTAGACTTGGTGGGAAAAAGTAGTTGGGAGTTGAGTTGAACGTTGCAATACACTTTCCCCAAACTTTCCCTCGATCGACGAAGTTCTCGACCGAGAGACACTCGGTCAACAAACTTCTCGACCGAGAAAGAATATGTCTGCACTTTCAAAATTAATCAACTAGTAATTACAAACGTAATTAGTGGATACCTAACGGCTAGTTGAGCACTAATAACACCCTATAAAGTGTCTAGAACGTCCCTAAGCACTAGTAGGCCATTCCTATAAATAGGACATGCCTTAGGACACCTAAACTCACTTGAGTACACATACTTGAAATTGAGAATCAACTCTTGTGAGCAATTAAGCAATCCTTCACTCGCAATACATTTCCATAAGCTGAGATTTAGTGTCCTATAGGCTAGAATCTCCTATCCACTACACTTTCACATTCATACACATTGGTTAGGAGATCAAAACGCTTGATATAGGATTCAAGCCTTGTGCTTAAGTGGTAAAGTGTATTTTTCTTTCTTCTTTCTTGATCCTTTTATTGCTTGTTTTCTCCTTTGCTACTACTAGGTTGGAGGATGTGGAAAGGAGGTTGTAGGAGCTTCTTCAGGTGGAGAAGGTAGCTCGGCGGACTTTGGACTACTTCTAGAAGGTCTCAACGGGAAGCTACTTCAAGAAGGAAGACTACTTCAAGAAGGAAGACTACTTCAAGGGGGAGCTTGAAGTTACTTCAAGTGAAGGCTGCTTCAAAGTTGGTGAGACGACTTCAGGGTGAAGGTTGTCCAAAGGGTTTGTGAAGGTAGTTGTATTTTATGTAACATCCTCAAAAAGTTAATAAAATATATGTGCTTTCAAAATCCCAATTGGAAACAATTGGGTAGTGGACTGACTCCCTTAGTTTTTGCTAAGGGTGGAACCACTCTAAAGACCAGTGTCTCCTTCTTCAATCTTTTTATGGTTGTTTTCTTAAATAATTTTTAAAATTATCATAACACCCTATTCACCCCCCTATAGTGTTTTTCATTTGGTATCAGAGAAGGCTTCAAGGAGCTCTAATCGAGTCTTGAAGAAGATGGATGATGGAGTACTAAACAACCTCAATTTGGAAGGAACACTTGTAGCTCGACCTCCACCATTTGATGGCACCAACTACAACTATTGGAAGAGGAGGATGCAATTCTACTTTCAAGGGATCAGTTGGGATCTCTGGAAAATGGTTTCAAATGCCTACACTCTTCCTCACATGGAGTATGCTACATGGGATGCTAACACGGTAAAATTAGCCCAATTAAATGCAAAAGCTGTAGGTATCCTTTATTGTTCAATTTCCATAGGTGAGTTCAATAGAATATCAAATTGTGAAACTGCATACGAAATATGGCATAGACTTTCTATCACTTATGAAGGAACTGTTCAAGTAAAGAACTCCAAAATTGGTATGCTTAAACAAAAGTTTGAACAATTTCGTATGGAACCTAATGAGTCTATTAGTTAAATGTATGCAAAGTTTTCTTCTATTGTTAATGGTTTGAATGCATTAGGTAAAGCCTTTAGTGAAGAGGATCAAGTGTCTAAAATTATTAGGTCTCTTCCTCCTAAGTACAAGCCTAAGGTGACTGCAATTGAAGAAGCCAATGACCTCACCCGACTAAGGATGGAGCAACTCATTGGAAACTTGGAAGCACGTGAAGCAACCTTGGAGGAGGAAGAAAGATGGGAGCGTGAACTTCAACAAGGAAGAAAGAAGGACATAGATCTAAAGTCTACAAAGGTCATCACTCAATAAAGTGATGAGACAAGTGATGAATATGAGGGAGAAGAAGCTCTAATTGTAAATGGTAAGAAATATAGAAGATTTAAATCTAACAAAGTTATTGGTTCCTCTTCTTCTTCCTCTCCTACGTGTTTTGAATGGGGAAAGAAGGGACATCTTAAGAATGAATGTCCTAAAGCAAAGAAAGGGAAGAAAAACTCACCCAAGAAGAAGGGAGAAAAAACATACAAAGCTGCATGGGATGAGTCAAGTGATAGTGAGAATGGAGAGGAGAACGTGGAGTGTCTCATGGCCAAAGAAGATGATAGTGATGATTCTCCAGAGGTAAGCCATTTTGATTTACCAAAAGAAGATCTAATTGCTAGTCTTCAAGATACAAATGACAAATATGATTATTGCAAAAAGAAACTAAAGAAAGCTACTAAAACTAATGAGGAAATGTATGCTAAATTAAATAATCTTTCTTTTGAAAAGGACAATATTATTTCTGAAAACTTTACCTTGAAATCATCTTTAAATGATTGCAATATGAAGTTGCTTACTTTAGAAATAAACTATGGTCTTCTTTCTCAAGAAAAGGTTGAATTACTTGCAAAACTAAATAATTTTCAGACTCAACCTATCCTATGTACTCATCTAGATTATGATGTTATTGTTAAAGAAAGAGATACTTTATCATCTGATCTAGATCAAGCAAAGTTAGATATCAAAAAGAAAATGGATGAGGTTGCTAAGTTACAAAAAGAAGTTAGTAGCTTGAGAAATAATGGTATTCTTGATAAGATCCTAAAGAATTCTTCTAGTTATAGTGGAAGAAGAGGTTTAGGATATGTTCCAAAAGAAAACTCTTATCAACCTAAACCTAGGAGAACTCAAGCACCCAAGACCAAGATCATATTTGTACCGAAGAATACAACTCAAAATCCTAGAAAGAGAAATGAAATTGACTCCATTTTTTGTCATTATTGCTTGCGTCTTGGACATTATTCCTTCTCATGTCCTTACAAGAAAAAGAATGTTGAGTTAGTATGGATTCCAAGACCCCAAACTTAGCAAATTTAATATGATTGAGTTGAGATTTGACCTAAAACCTCATTTGAATATCTTAATGTCTTATCTCAACTAAATAGAATGGTACCTTAGCATATTACAACGATTTAAGATCAAAATGACATAAACAAATTGCTAGAAACAAACAGAAACAACCTTGTTCGACAAATAGTTTGACCGAGACACTTCTCGGTCGAGAAAATATTCGACCGAGGGATACATGTATCAAATCTAAAATCTGTTGTAAAAACAGTAACAATTCCGGTCGAGCAAATCTTCGATCGAGACAACATCGGTCGAGAGAATTGTCGACCAAGAAATCTTCGGTTTAAACCAGTAAAACAACAACACTCTCGGTCAACAAAATGTTCGACCGATATACTCTTCGGTCAAAGTATTTGTCGACCGAATGAAGTTTTGAACAGCTTAAAACATTCAATTGTTCAATTATGTAATCATATTCTGTTTTGTTATTAAATGACTCTAACCATAGAGGACCATCACATGGGTACCAAAATCTATCTCTTTTGCAGGATTGGGTGGTTGATAGTGGATGTTCTAAGCATATGATCGACAACAAAAGGCCTTTCAAACATTTGAAGAAAATAAAAGTGAAACAGTCACTTTTGGAGACAATGGAAAAGGAAAGATTGTTGGAATAGGTAACATTGGTACAAACATTCAAATAAAAATGTTTTACTTGTTGATGGCCTGCATCGTAATTTAATTAGTATTAATCAACTATGTGATAGTGTCTATGATGTCTTATTCAATAAAAATTGTTGTAAACTATTGATTGAAAACACTAATGAAATCGTTTATGAAGGAAAAAGAATAGGAAATTTATATATACTTAGGCCTAATTCTATACAAGCTATTATTGAAAAATGCCTTCTTGCAAAAGACAAAATCTCTACACCTATGGCATAGAAAATTAGGTCATGCAAGTTCTCATGTTATCAAAAAGTTGATTAAATATGATCTTATACGTGGTTTACCTAAAATATCTTTTGATAAACCTGAAAATTGTGAACCTTGTACTCTAGGAAAGCAAAGCAAAACTTCTTTCAAAACAAAAATAATGCTTAGCACTACTAGATCATTAGAACTTATTCACATGGATTTGTTTGGTCCTATGAGAACTCAATATATTGGTGGAAAAAGATATTGCTTTGTTATTGTTGATGACTTTAGTAGATATACATGGGTTCATTTTCTTGCAAATAAAGATGATACTATTCAAGTGTTCATACACTTTTGCTTAAAGATTGAAAATCAACTACAAAATAAAATATGTACAATTAGGAGTGATCATGGTGGAGAATTTGAGAATCATACATTTGAAGAATTCTGCACATCTCAAGGTTACACTCACAATTTTTCAGCTCCATGCACTCCACAACACAATGGCATAGTTGAAAGAAAGAATAGACCCTTACAAGAAATGGTTAGGACTATGATGATTGAACATAATACATCTAAAACCTTTTGGGATGAAGCTGTAAACACAACTTGTTATGTGCTAAATAGAGTAACCATACACTCTTATTTGAAGAAAACACAATATGAACTCATTTTTAATAAGAAACTAAGGGTTGATTATTTTCACACTTTTGGCTCAACTTGCTATATCTAAAACACAAAGGATGATAGAGATAGATTTGACTGTAAGTCATAAAAAACCTTTTTCTTGGGATATTCAACTTCTAGCAAAGCATTTAGAATATACAACACCATCTCTAGAAAAGTTGAAGAATCAATTCACATTACTTTTCATGAAGAACTAAAACAAAATACCAAAGATAATGACATAGTTGATATTACTCATCAAATTGAAGATCTTAACATATCAACTAATGATGATCAAAATGCTGAAAATGATCAACAAATTGAGACACAACAACCCATTCCTAGACTAATTAAAGATCATCATCAAGAACTAATCATTGGGAATCCCAATGATAAATTAAAAACCCGTTCCTCTTTTAGAGATGTTGCAAATATGGCATTTGTATCTATAATTGAACCCAAAAAGGTAACTGACGCTCTAAAAGATGATTATTGGATAATGGCCATGCAAGAAGAATTAAATCAATTTACTAAGAATGATATATGGGACTTAGTTCTAAACCACAAGATAAAACCATTATTGGAACTAAGTGAGTTTTTCATAACAAATTGAATGAAGCCGGGGAAGTAGTAAGAAATAAAGCTAGGTTGGTAGCACAAGGGTACAATCAACAAGAAGGAATAGATTTTGATGAAACTTATGCACCCGTAGCCAGACTTGAAGCCATCAGAATGCTACTAGCTATAGCTTCCCACAAAGACATCAAACTATTCCAAATGGATGTTAAAACTACATTTCTAATGGAATAATACAAGAGGAAGTATATGTTGCCCAACCACCTGGTTTTGAAATTCCTGGTAAAGATGATCATGTATATGAAATTAAGAAAGCTCTTTATGGGTTAAAACAAGAACCTAGAAATTGGTATGAAAGACTCAAAAATTATCTCTTTGATAATAGTTTTTCAATTGGAAATTCAGATTCGACTTTATTTTTCAAAATATATGAATCCCACTTTCTAGTTGTTCAAATTTACATTGATGATATTATCTTTGGTGCATCATATGAATTCTTATGTAAACAATTTAGTGATATTATGCAAAAAGAATTTGAAATGAGTCTCACGGGAGCATTGGCTTTCTTTCTTGATTTTCAAATAAAGCAAACACCTACTGGGATTTTTATAAGCCAAGAGAAGTATACAAATGAACTTTTAAAACATTTTGGAATGGAGCATTGCAAAGATGCTACCACACCAATGGCCACTTCTACTAAAATTGACAAAGATGAAAATGGGGAAACCATTTATGATTCTTTGTATAGGGCCATGATTGGTAGTTTGCTTTACTTAACCGCCTATAGACTGGATATCATGTTTTCCGTTGGCCTTTGTGCTAGATTTCAATCAAAACCCATGAAAACTCATTTTCAAGCTGTTAAAAGGATTCTAAGATACTTAGCCGACACTACAAACTATGGTTTATGGTATCTTAAAAGACAATCTTTGGATTTGACAGGTTATACCGATGTTGACTACGCTGGTTGTCGAATTAATCGAAAGAGAACAAGCGGAAGTTGTTTCTTATTAGGAAAATCCTTAGTATCATGGTTTAGCAAGAAACAAAACACAGTTTTCCTTTCTACCACTGAAGCTGAATATATGGCAGCCGGGTCTTGTTGTGCTCAAGTGCTTTATATGCAACAAGTTTTAAATTATTATGGTTTTACATTTTCATCTACGCCTATCTATTGTGATAATACTAGTACTATAAACTTGGTACATAATCCTATTTTACACAGCCATGCCAAACATATTGAAATCCGTCATCATTTTCTAAGGGATCATATTTCCAAAAAACACATATCCCTTCATCATGTTGATGCGGAAGATCAATTGGCTGATATTTTCACAAAACCACTTCCATTGGATCAATTTAATTACATAAGAAAGAATTTACTTATCACTCCTTTAGAAGGCATTTTCTTTTACATTTGTGCTTCTCCTTCTTAAAATCGGTTTGTTTCCCTAACACTTACATTTTGGCTGCAATGGACATCTTTTAGCCCTTTTAATCATCATATTGTAGGGGGGCACTAATTAAGGGGGAGTCTAAAAACATGTTTTTAACGGTTATCTTTTTGAAATGACAAAGGGTGAGAAATAATATAAATCCTAATACTCAAATCAATGAGTTTCATACTTACTCTCTTAGATTCACATCAAATGTTTCTATATTCCCTAAAGAGTTAGATTTTATGTTCCACACTTTTTTGGGAATAATAAGCACACATTCCATAAACAAGAGAAGGTATACACAAGGTAAACTTCAGGTATGAAACTCAATATAATTTAAGCTTATTTGATTTATATTTAGAAATGTTTGTCATCTTCAAAAAGGGGGAGATTGTTGGCTAAATGGACATCATTAAAATCCCTTGTTTTGAAAATGACAAAGATTTCATTCTTGGAGATCTAACCTACTACTTGTGTATTTCAGGAACAAGAATTCAAGGTGGTGAATAGCTAAGATTGGAAGATCTATATGTTCAAATTGCCTTATGTTTTCATGATTATAATCAAATGTAAACTTGTACAAATATATAATGTACAAGTACTTAGACATCATGTAAATCAAGCGTTTAGATCTTCTCTATCCACTCACAACACTTAGGTAGGTCATCCCCTATGATAGCATCACAATGGCACTTTGATACATACACTTAGTACATGTCTAGATACACTAAAATAGGGACTCCCTCAGTCAAACTACTTCTCAACTGAGACACACTCGGTCGACTATTTTCTCGACCGAGAATCACCAGAGTCTATTCCTCGAGTAGGTTCTATAGCCGTTAGACTTGGTGGGAAAAAGTAGTTGGGAGTTGAGTTGAACGTTGCAATACACTTTCCCCAGACTTTCCCTCAGTTGACAAAGTTCTCGACTGAGAGATACTCGGTCGACAAACTTCTCAACCGAGAAAGGTTCTGTGTGCACTTTCAGAATAATCAACTAATTGTTACAAACGTAATTAGTGGATACCTAACAACTAGTTGAGCACTAAGAACACCCTAGAAAGTATCTAGAACGTCCCTAAGCACTAGTAGGCCATTCCTATAAATAGGACATGCTTTAGGACACCTAAACTCACTTGAGTACACATACTTGCAATTGAGAATCAACTCTTGTGAGCAATTGAGCAATCCGTCACTTGCAATACATTTCCATAAGCTGAAATTTCGTGTCCTATAGGCTAGCATCTCCTATCCACTACACTTTCACATTCATACACATTGGTTAGAAGATCAAAATGCTTGATGTAGGATTCAAGCCTTGTGCTTAAGTGGTAAAGTGTATTTTTCTTTCTTCTTTCTTGTTCCTTTAATTGCTTGTTTTCTCCTTTGCTACTCCTAGGTTGGAGGTTGTAGAAAGGAGGTTTTAGGAGCTTCTTCAGGTGGAGAAGGTAGCTCGGCGGACTTTGGACTACTTCTAGAAGGTCTCAACGGGAAGCTACTTCAATAAGGAAGGCTACTTCAAGGGGGAGTTTGAAGTTACTTCAAGTGAAGGATGCTTCAAAGTTGGTGAGTGACTTCGGGGTGAAGGTTGTCCAAAGGGTTTGTGAAGGTGGTTGTATTTTATGTAACATCCTCAAAAAGGTAATAAAATACAAGTGCTTTCAAAATCCCAATTGGAAACAATTGGGTAGTGGACTGACTCCCTTAGTTTTTGCTGAAGGTGGAACCACTCTAAACACCTGTGTCTCCTTCTCCAATCTTTTTGTGGTTGTTTGCTTAAATAATTTTTAAAATTATCATAAAACCCTATGCACACCCCCTCTAGTGTTTTTCACATCATATATGATTAATTTTCTTATCACTTCATTCCCACATTGCTCTCATTAAGGAAGATATGAAAGAGAAGATGATTCTGAGACTTAGAATTCTTATCTTCAAACATTCCCTTAATACATTTCTTGTATGTAGTTTTAATTAGTTATCAACAAGGATACTTGACTAACTAGCACTTGCTTGAATCTCGCAACCTCTTTATTTTATAATCTATATTACTCCATCATGTTTCAAACCCTTCCTTACTATCCATAACCCTCTTACCTTATACTACTCTTCCACCTGTCGTTGTTAACTTCTAATTTTCTCTTATGTTCATGTTGCTTATTCATGTGTATGATCATGTATGCCATGTTGCACATATTTCTTTTTATCCTTCTACTAAAGTGAAACTGAGATTCTAAATCAATAATCTCTCTACCGGTTTCACCTCATGTTGAATACATTACATATCCTTCATTTTAAATCAAATGGCTCATGCATGAGTCAAACTTAGTTTCTCTTTCAATCAAGTTTTTCCTTCCTGAATATAGTCTACCTTTGTATGACTTATTCATTTGTTTAGATACACTTTTGTTCTTCTTTTATAAACTAGTTTGTTGCTCTATAAAGACTTGGAATCCAAAGATAATAAGGATGAATGTATTAAACTTCATAATAAAGGTATACATTCCATGCTCTCAATTATATCATAACCCTCATTCCTTAATCAAACTCATCATTTCTAACATTTCTATTTGTTTCAACTAAGTTTGTTATCCTAGTCTTATGATTTACATGTTCATCAAATTCTCTTTACTTTAACTCTTCTAAAGACTCTTCAATTCTATGCAATTATTGTATACTTGACTCTTTTCTTCTATTTTGCCTTTGCTTTGGAGTACATAAAAACATTATATTCGATTATATGATCCATTCCTCATGATGGATTCTTACTATCTTTG
This sequence comes from Alisma plantago-aquatica, assembly GCA_963693085.1. Lineage (NCBI taxonomy): Eukaryota > Viridiplantae > Streptophyta > Magnoliopsida > Alismatales > Alismataceae > Alisma > Alisma plantago-aquatica. Next base: position 51,925,615 of record OY856412.1, read on the forward strand.
CCCTTACATACTTTTCTCATATCTTTTCCCTATTTTATATTTAGAGTTCGTATAATAATAATCATTAAACTTAATCTGAACCTTATGTCATGTTCTTCTATTCCCAATTAAGGGTTTCTCATATGAGGCCCCAAAGTTGGATCTCATATATCAGTTCTAACTGATTCTTAGCTATTCTAATCTTTCCCATATGTTTCAACATCTTAGTGTATGTACATTCTCACTATGATGTAGGTCTAATTTATCCAGAGTCTACTCTTATTATATTGTTAATAGGAGTCATTAGATCCCAGTAACGCATCCTGCCAGTCGGACCAGGCTGAACCTACAGTCCTGAAGCCAAGATCTACTCAAGATTAACCAACTCCAATTAATCTCAAACATGTGGAAAGAATATCCACTTAGGGCAAACCAATTTAAACATAACTTCTGGTCTACTTGATACAAAGAATATAAACAATAACTGAATCACTTCATGATACACAACAATATAGAAGAACCATATATATTCTACAAACTGATTATATGAATTCATACATATAAGATAATTTCTATTTATCTCCAATCAAAGAAGAAATATAAAGCAAGATTTGTATCACATTCTATCTCTAAGCTCTTACTCCTTCATTACTTTTCGGTCTCCTAACTCTAATATTTCTAGATTTTCTCTCTAGCCCATCCTTCCTCTACATACCTGGCCAGGGCATCCAGGGAAGAATAGACAGAGTAGCTTGAAACTGGTCAATCTAAGTATTCAGATACCGGTCCAGGGTATCTAAATACTCAAAACTCCCATAACTATAGACACATCACCTCGTATCTGCCACACTTATAACTCTAACTTTCTATCCTAATGGTCCTTGACGACTCAGCCTAAGCTCTGATACCAAAGTTGTCATGCCCGCATCCCAAGATTACCACTAATCATGAGATTAGGGCATAAGTTTGAGTATTTTACTTAATACAAAATTCACTCCCAACCTTTTCTTTTGATTTCCTTTATTTCAAACTCTTTATTTTCTCACATTCAATCACGTAAACAAACTTTATAAGAGAATTAAACTTTTATTGCTCTAATATGATCTCAACATCAATGATACACATCCATCCATTCATTTTGTTTCTCACACTTCTATGTATATATGACATGACAATCAGATACATTCTCTCTTATTAAGGAAACAAAGATATAAAACATCATTTAAAACTCCCTCACATCTATATAAGGACCTAGAGTGACAGGGACCGACTGAACTTAACTAATCTTATATTTAACTCATGTGGTAGATCTACTCTGATGCTTTCACCTTCTTCAAGTCCTCATGATTTCCCTAAAAAATTGTGAGTAGAGGGGTGAGCCTACTCGCTCAGTGAATGAGTACTTCAAAGAAACAGTCTAAAGCACTGATATAATAAAAAATATACTTTTGAACAACTGATATCAATTATAACAACAGTAATATTTAAAGAGACTATTTTTTCACAAACATAAATATGGCACAATACTCTAGACATCTACAAGAATGAATCAATATATGAACATACTTGATTGATTATAAAGAGAGATAATAACTCAAAAATATATAAAGAATAATTGAATAACTGCACACATTTGGTTAACCTCTCATTCATCTTATTATGCCCTGAACCCACATGAGGTGTACCACAACATGTGAAAGAATCACAACAAGCTATGATCTCACTATACAAGGCTTAGAAACATGCCCAGGTTCCTAATCCTATCTCTTGAGTAAGACCCCGCCTACAGTGAGTCTCGGCTTGTTTGCCTCTTGGAGGCTAATGGGAGCGGTCAGATATCTCAGACTCCACCTCTGAACCTAGGTACTCAGGCGGTGAGTAAAAACCCTCAGGCTTATTGTTCATTAGTGGACCTACTGACCACTGATCACTCAACATGTAACACAGGTACCACCGACATCCTCAGTTGGTGTTGGGTACCACACAACTGTAAGGAATCTGACCTACTAGTCAAGACCCCCACACCCTGCTGGTGCGCTCCGGCTTACCTCGATTTGGACTACCTCCAGTCGAGAAACTATTTCCTCCTCACAGCACAAACCTCATCCTGCGAGGATTCTACAGTGTTCAGGGCATCTACATGTCTAATATACTATTTAAATTCACAATTCAATCATCACATCAACATATCTTAGTTCATATTTGTAAACCGTTTATTTCATAAACCATATGATAATATTACAACAACTGAACTATTAAGCATTACCACATCTCAAATTGAGAAACATTGATATCACAATACTCATTTCACTGAACACCCTATCACTAGGATTTCATTTATCTCATTCACTTATCACATAACTCACATAAGGATTGTATACATCATAACATCAAGAATAACATTGAATCAAGATGTCTATTTGCAAACCTCCAACTTTCCATTCATTTAGGATTTCACCCTACTTACTGATATATCAAGCAAACATTGATATCATTGAATGAAATGCAAGATCTTATCTGACATATATGTAATACATATACAAATAAAACAATCATTCGTAAGCAGGGAGATTCAACTAGGCAAACTTCTTTATTCAATTATACAACAATTTCAGTCATAGCCGAAAATCCTACATTTCAGTATAATCATGTAACCTCTACAATTAATTTAAGAATTCTCATTCAGATGGATTGCAATGATTTTTAATGTGATTTCATAATCTAAAATTCATCACAACAAAGAAATAATCCATATCATATCATCTTACAAAAGCTAGATCAAAAAGGCAACTTAGGGTTTGTACTCTTATACTAACCAATTGAAGATTATTGACGATTTAACTCATTTTCGTGTAATATACTATTTAAAAGAAGTACCCACTCATCCTAAGGTGTGAAAACACCTTAAAAACGTAGCACATCTCTGAAGATCTCGAATCCATATCAAAACTCTAGCAAAATTCGCGGTTTCTTCTTCCTTTCAACCCTAAACGAGGTCTGTTGTAGGTAGAAGATGAAGATCAGAGGTTAACCCAAACCTCAAAATCGATGGATCAAGGGTTACGAGAAAGGGGAAATAAGGAGGAGGAAGAATTGATGGTTAAAACTACTTACCAAGTCGAATCTATAGCAACCCTTTTGTATTTCTGTTGTTCTTCACGTTCATTCCCAAAAATTACCCCAGAAATCACATTCTAGGTCTCCCTCTTGTAGAGTAAGTTATTTGGAATGATAGAGGATCGAATCACGGTTTCAACGCACTTCGTTTTATTAAAAACGGATAAGTATTGATCGAGATATGTTCGTTTTACGATTGGCTATCCTGGACGGCGTCAGTCGTGGTCGCGGTGTCGATGCATCGTCGGTCGCGGTGTCTGCCGCTGTCGCGGTACTCTGTATATGTTTACTAAAAAGGGCATAACTCTCTCATTTTATCTCTAATTTGGTTCATTCCTTTTTTGTTGGATTTATAATTGAATTCTCTACAATCTTACAATATTATTTTGATAAAATTTTCAGAGAAAAATTATTTATTAGTCATTATCTTCAATGTCATTAACTCTCTTCTTGTGTACATGTATGAGTTAATGCTATGTTACTCCAACTCGAATCTTTATAGTATGCTTAAGTCATGATTATGAGTTACCCAAATAAGTATTTAAGGTTACCAAAGTTAAGATAAAGCACAACATAGAATATTACTAACAAAAGTATGTCAAGCATTAAGATTATATTAAAACTCTCGGATTACCAACAAAGCTAGGAACGGGTTGTAACAGGTACGGTGGTTCAAATTAGTTTGTTGTAACTCGAATTTCTTGGGAACTCATTTTCCAAGAACCTAAGTTCAATTCCCAGAAAATGTGTTCAGTTTGATTGGTTTATATTTTGAGTTTTCTACTATAAAAATGACCTTCATATGATAGTCTCCTCTTAATCCAGATTAGCATGCTCATCTATATTACATCAACACGTAGTTTTCCATCTTCCTTGAAGTCAAAACGATTGACCATCTACACTTTAAATAATAATACAATAAAATAAGTGCCACAAACCTATATTGTACAAGCATATTGTAAAACCATTACGAAATGTGACCAAACTCTATTATTGAGATGATAGTATGTACACCTTTTATCATGAATTTTAAAAAATATGGAACATAATTCAAAGATGAACAATTGATGAACGGACAAGCAAAACCACGAGGACGACATGGGTTAAGAGCAGATGTAGGTTTACTTTTTTTAACATATACAATGGTTAAACATGGGAAGGTGTGACAAGTCTTTGCCGCTGTTGTCATACATTCTGGGAAGTGTCTAAGGCACGAACAGATTACCGATAGTATCAAAAGCGAGGAACAAACAATGTGGCTGTCAAGAGCATTAGAGCCTAGGATAAATCTAGTGTGCAAAGGATTTGAAGAGCGATAGCTATTGATTCGCGTCAGATGTGTAGATAAGAGCTGTAAGGAGTATTCAGCGGATAGAACAAATTGAATGCGGTGCATAAAGAAGCAGTTATATGTGAGTTGTCCGAAATGACTACTGACTGGCTGCAAATTGTCTAATCATTTTCTCCTCTGTTTCTTCCGGAATTTAGAAAAGAAATCCTATTACCAGTCATTTAAAACATAACGCCGAATCTGAACACTTGAAAAATTATAAGAATATGATAAATCAACTAGCAACTATGGATTTATCACTTGATCATGAGTTGCATGTGCTTCTACTTCTTGAGTCCTCACTTGACAATTGTGAGACCCTAGTGATGTCTATTATCAACTCTACTTCAGACAAAAAGTTGATGTCAGACTAGATATTCAACATCCTACTAAATGAAGAGATCGTGCAACAGTAGAGACATCTACTTCACAGGAACTTGCTATTGAGGACAGGGAGAGGAGTCAAATTTGAGGTCGAGTTAAAGATAGAGGGAAGTCCACGAACATGTCAAAATCTAAATACATGATTGTCTTTTCTCACTATAAGAACGCATGTCATATAAAGAAATTATGCAGGCAGTGCAGAATAGAAATTATACAAGGAAAGTTGAAAGTGATAGATAATGATAGAAACAAATTTGTAGTTGTTAAAATTGTGATGGACGTACTCACATCTGGAGTTTTAATGGAAGGTTGTCTACATTTTAATGATAGATCCGTGTTGCTTCTTGATTCGAATGCTTCTTACCACATAACTCTCGACATGCACTTCTTTTGCTCCTATAAGTCTAGTGAATTTTGAATATTAAGATGGTCAATTGAGTCTATGAAAGAACATATAAGATTGGTGATGTGCAGATACAAATAGAGTTTGGTTGTACCCTATTGTTGAATAATGTCACACATATTCCAAACATCAACTACAACCTTATCTTTGACTATTGATTAGATCTATAGGTTTATCACTCTCACTTTGGTGACATGAAATTCAAGGTCGCCAAACAAAAGTTGGTTGTGTACAAACCCTTATTCACTTCTAGCAAGCATATAAATATCACAACTTCAAAAGATATAAAATGTGTGAAACATAATTTCTCATCTCATCGTCACATGGTATTATTCACTTGCCATTCATGAGACCACACTAGTCATCATACTATCACAAGATATAAATCCTTTTCACAATATCACAGGGTATCAACCCTTATCAACACAAGAGGATTACACCTCATTCAGGGCTCAACCATGCCCAAAGGTCATTAAGACCATCATACTATCACATGATATAAATCCTTTTCACAATATCACACGGTATCAACGCTTATTAGCACAAGAGGATTACACCTCATTCAGGTCTCAACCATGCCCAAAGGTCATTAAGATCATCATACTATTCCCTGCAAGATCATCATTATCTTTTCATGCCTTATAACAAGGCTCAACAACATCACTTACATATAATACACCAGATCAGAACAATATTTCATTAATGAGCTAGGAGATATTCATAAACTATCATAGCAGGGTTATAATAACATTAAGAACATTCCTTTATTACATCAACATGCAAGGAATCTAGATATGATTAACCCACATCATATTCATAATGCCCATGTTTAGCATAAGAAAGTATCAACGATGTGGCTATAATAACCACCAATTAACACATTAAGGTTATGATCATCTTAAGGAGGTTATTCCACCATCATTCCATCATATAAGAATGTTAAACATGAAGACTCATCTTTATCCATTTGTATTTGAGTTAGGTTCAACAAGATAAATTGTATTAATGTTACTAATCATCACTTATACCCAAACCCTAACTCACGACATCCCCATTGGATCATGGATGCATAAGGTGAAGAATCACCATCACATTCCATACTATTCTCAAGTATGAACCCACACATAAATCAAGGTGTAACCATCGGGTTATAGCATACTAGGGTTTCATAAATAGTAATAGAGTACTCCATGATTGTATTAGTCATTCAAGGAATATTCATACCCAATTACCATCATTTAGTTATATTAAAGCTAGGTATAACAAGGTATACCTCATTAGGGTTACATATCAACACAATATGGTTATCATCCCTTCTATTCATATGAGTGAATAGGTAAGACTACCTTATTAAGGATAACCCTCCATTTGTTCCATCATCATTCAACCCATATCACCATGCCACAATATTACCCAAAACCATTGGATGTTTATAAGGTAAGATCATGGGTTGTTTACATAAGTAAAAACCTTAGATAAACCACCAATGAAGTCCTTGATTTGTGTTCTAGAAAGAGTCACCATCTAACCCTAGAAATCCCTTGATTAACAACACAAAAAGTTCCATTGAGAGTAGGGTAAAACCCACAATCGACTCTTCATTTAAAACAAGCCATCCATTGTCAGCAAGTAAGCTCATTAAGTTGATCATATAAAGGAAACCATATAAATCACATTAGTAGGACCAACATATAAAATTAGCCATCATTCCACTTTATTGGAGGAATAAACATTAGATCTTGACCATTGGGTCAAGTTCATATGTTAAAACCATCAATTATAGTATAGGTCCGACCATTGCATCAAGTGACCCTTAGAAACCATTGGTATAAGGCTTAATTGATGCTACAACTATATGATTAACTCACCATAGGTTTTGGAGATCTGATCCACCATCATTAGTGACCATTAAGTCACCATAGATTATTAGATCAAAACTATATTCCTTGATCAACATCAAATATCAAACTAATATCACCATTGATTGATAGCATCATTAGGGTACTTAGTTGTTAGATACTTGGCTTCTAATTAGGCCGACACCTGAACTAACGAGTGAACGTAAGTTGACACCCTTGGTCACCACCATCAGTTGTCATGAAGACTGTTGGATCAATGGGCTCTAGAGGGGGGGTGAATAGAGCTACACACACTTCACAAAATCAATTAGACCACCAATTTAAACTTAGTGCAGAAACTAAAACAAGCAGCAATTTGATGTCCTAATCTAGCATTCAAAGCAAGGATAAGAGACAATGAATAACAAGCACTTAGACAGGTGGTTAGAGTGGTTCCACGTCCTAAACTTAGGAGCGATGTCAGTCCACTACCTAGAGTTGGTTAGACTCTAGGATTTGCAACTTGGTTCTCTTATATATCACAATAAGATTAAAAAATACATAAACCACACAACCAAGGACTTAATTTCTCAAGCTAAGATCTTCTACCTTTCCAAGGACTTACCCACGAAGCAAGATTCTTCACCCTTCTTCAAAGGACTTACCCAATCTTACCTTAGTCTTCAGCCTTGCAGGATTTACCTATCTCACTTGAGCTTTGCCTTGCACCTCTCCTTCTCTTGGAGAGCTTCTCCACGTTTCACCTTCACCAAGGGATCTGGAGCAGGAAGCTATCTTCAATCTTGAGGATCAGCCATCATCTTTACCTTCACTTGGAGAAGAACAACAACAACCTCTCTTTCACTTGGAGAAGCAGCTTCAATCAATCTTCAAAGGGAATAGGAGGTAGGAAGAGAGAAAGGAGAGCTGTACATCATATAAGGGATAGCTCTCATACACAGGGACCTAACTCACTCATAACTCACGAATTTATCTTGAAGGTAGAGAGAGAAAGGGGCTCAAGGGCTTGGAACACTCTCAACTAGGCTAGAACCAAGTTTGCAATGGAAGAGCATCTTGGAATGAACTCCAAGGTGAGTGTGGCCCTTTAAGTTGTGGGACACTTGGACACAAAAATAGCCGTTTGTTGTTCAAGAAAACGACTCTATTTTTGCCCAAAACACTTCACCAACGGTCAAATTACTTTTTCTGCAAATTCCGTACAGTGCAATCGATCGAGTTTCAATGGGGGTAACTCGACCAATCAAGTAAGAGACAAAACCGATATTCAAATGATCGGTCGAGTTTGTCCTGACAAAACTTGACCGACCACTCATACTGGAAATGGCCTGTTACCTGATCGGTCGAGTTCTGTGAGTGCACAACTCGACCGATGCAATCTTCAGAAAATCGACCAAGGATGATTGGTCGAGTTTCAAGCCAGGGAAACTCGACCGACCAAGTGCCTGTAATACATTTTCTAATTTGCATTTAAAGTGATTAGCACTTTGTGAATTTTGTCCCAAACATTTTTCTCTTCTAAGTTACAAGTCAATTCATCATTACAAGTGATTCCATAGATGTTCTAAGGTTGTTTACATAGAAATCCCAAAATGCACACTTGTAGCCATTTTGACTTGAACTTGACCCATTCTAGGGCTTTGTATATTAGATCCTTTTCATGTACCTAATGCCTGCAAACAATCTTAAATGCACATATTAGATACATATGAGTGGAATGGTTAAGTCATTATCAAAATATAGGTAATGTATAACCTCTAGGTCAACATTCTCCCCCTTTTTGACAATGACAAACCATTCCTCAAACATATTGAAAAGGATAAGAAAGTTATACCTTTGCCTTGTGAATTAGGGGGATTCATGATAAGAACAATTTGAATTTCTCCCCCTCAAACTATGCTTCCTCTCACCTGCATGTTAGTTTTTCTATACATAGCAATACTAATATCCGTGTGCTATGTAATCCTTTGCAAGTCACATGATCAACAGAAAATTAACAAGAAAAGGATCACCTAAGCAAGAGGGCAATAGTATAACAACAAGAAACAATATGATTGAGTCTCAAACCACGAGATATTTCTCCCCCTTTTGACATTATCAAAAAGGTAGGGGGGGTAGAAGATCAAAAACTAGGTCTTCTCCAAGACTCAACCAAACATATATGCAAGGTAGTAAACAACATTGTAAAAGCATATTGCACACAACCACGGAGGAGAACACACAATCCAAGTCAGAATCAAAATATAGCTCAAAAAGCACCAAGCATAAGATAAAACAGAGAAGTAGCCAAAGTGCATATCAATGATATTTCAACTCAGAAAGATGTCTTCATGAACAACAACTACAACCATAAAGAGAGAAAATAGAAATAAGAAAATAGTACAGCTCAGAATAATGTGCCAGGATGTTGTTTATACAAAAGAGTCTAGAAAGATGTATATGATAGACATGCTAGACTATAAGCTAAGAAACCACCTAGACATCTAAGCTATCTATATCAACTGTATCCTCATCGTCCTCTCCAGGGTGGTAGTCCTCATCCCCATATGAAGGCGGAGCAGCAGTGCCAGCATCAGATCCAGCACCATCATCACCATCTTCGTCGGAAGCATCCTCACCATCACCATCTTCAGCATCAACATCCTCAGCCTGGTCGGGCATCTCCTCGTCATCAGGAGGACCAAAAGAACGACCGGGCCAATGGGCATTCTGCTCAGCCCATGACATACCAAGAGCAAGAAGCTCCTTGGCCTGCGGGAAGGACGGAGCAGAGTCACCCAAGGAGGTGAGCAGAGTGGCCAGGGGGCCAGCAGGTAACGGCAGGAACGCAGGAACAGAACTATCAGCAGCATACGGTGGCAGAGCGGCAGCGGAAGGCTCGGGAGAAGGGAAGTAATGCTTGTATGCATAAGAAGCATAGGCACTACCTGGGTATGGCTGGTAGACTGGGTAGGGTGAAGCACAGGATATGTTCATGGTGGACATGATTGAACACAAATCCTGGTGCAGGTGTTCCTGAACCTGACGGTTGTATGCCTGTTCATGCATCATATATCCCAGAAGGGTTTTGTTTGATGCACGGAAGGACGCACGGCTAGGTCGGGGATGTGGCTGCGGAGGTGGAGCACGGGTGGAGGAGGGAGGGACAACAGAGGCAGAGGCAGAGGCAGAGGCAGAGGCAGAAGCACCAGCGGCAGGGGAAAAGACAGGGACAGCCTTCTGAAGGGTGGTTTCACTAATACAAACTCCTTTTCTAGCAAACAGGTAATGGAGGTCAAAAAAGAGGGATTTATCAGAGGCGAACTGGAAAAGACCACAAATCAGAGCTGGGTAGGGGGGGTGGGTGCCTTTGGTGTTCTTGCTGGTGTCGAAACAAGTCATGTGGTGCAAGATGTATCTAGCCCATTTGACACCTATATTGTTTAACAAACAATACATAATGACTGCGGTATTTTCTGCAATGTCCATTTGATTTTGCTTAGGATGGACATTACAGTTAATCACCAGGGCCAATATGCGCCTCTGAAGGTCAAGAGAGGATGAGGGCATGGTTGACCTCTTCTTGTAGGCTATGTCGGGTTTATTTAAAAACCGATGAATGTTTGGTAGCGTCAATTCATGGTGTTTATAAAAACCTTTCGGGTCAAGAAGATCGAAATACTCTCCATAGTCCTTACGCGAAGTGTTGTTTTCCTCGTCTCCGGCAAGATAGAAGTTTAAAGTTTCCTCAGAGAGTTGAAAACGACGACCGATGATCATCGAGGTAAGAACTATTTCGGTATTCGGCGGGGGAACGAGCGTATCGTAGTTCCAACGCAGGTTAGCATAGAACTCATATACTGCCTTTGTGCTAGACAACTGATTCTTAAAGCAGTCACATTCGATCGCAAGGGCGGACAAGTGGTGGCTGGCGAGAATCCTCGAAACAGAGGTAATAACTCCTATAAACGATTGGCGTCAACCAAGGGGCGAAACGGAAAAGGAGATCGGGGAAGAAGATCCTTTTACCGATTTACCGCCTCAATAGACACAAAGGAGGTGTTATCGAACGGAATCAAGCAATTTGTTGAGGAGGAGGCTGGAGCATTGCCGGGAGCAGCACGTTTTCGTCTATGGGAAGCCATGGAAATGAAAACAAGGAGAAAAACGTGCACACAAGCAAGATCAAACCTCAAACGCCGAAGAAAACCCACCACGAGCGCCCGGGAAGGTCAAGAACGGGGATGCTAGGTCGCCCTAGGGTTAGGAACGGGGGGTTTAGGGCTGGGGGTGAGAGCTCGGGGCTTAGAGATAAGGAATCGGTCGGCTATTTTCTAGTCGCAAGGGAAAATATTCGGCCGATCCTAACTTTTAAGTTGGCGCAGCCCGTCGATTGGTCGAGTTCTGAGTGGGGGAAACTCGACCGAACGGTCCAATGAAGAACTGCTCTCGGCTCCTGATCGGTCGAGTTTTCCAGGGAGGAAACTCGACCGAAGGTCAACCTGACCTAACAGTCTCATTCTTAGATTCTAGCCATATGCATGCCAATTAAAATCATTTTTCCAATTTATTATGTATTATTAACATACTTAGGCACATTTAGCTCATCATTGGGCACTATTTAGCGATAAAACACAAAATTCGATAAAACCCAAAAAACAAGCAAAACTAAGCATGTTGACAGGCAATTTGAGCACAAGCAAGCATATATAGGCAAAGCAAAGTGAAGATAGACATGAGCAAGCATATAGGAAAGAAACAACTAGCTAGATCACATGTCAATATCATTTAAATCAACAATGAGCAATTTAGATCGAATAAAATTAAATTGATCTCTAGCTAGAGGTTTTGTAAAGATGTCCGCCAACTGATTTTCCGTGACCACATGTGTGATATAGATATCTTTCTTGGCAATGTGGTCACGAAGAAAATGATGGAGAACCTCTATATGATTGGCTCTACTATGCAATATAGGATTGTAAGATAGATTAATTGCACTAGTATTGTCACAAAAGATATGAGAAGCATCAAAAAATATGTTGAAGTCTTGGAGCATTTGCTTCATCCATAGGACCTGTGCACAACAACTCCCGGCTGCAATGTATTCAGCTTCGGTAGTTGATAATGCCATTGTACTTTGTTTCTTGGAGAACCAAGACACTAAGCATGGTCCTAGAAGGAAGCAAGTGCCACTTGTGCACTTTCTATCAACCAAACACCCTGCGTAATCCGCATCACTATATTCTCTAAGAGTAAAATCCCTTGATTTAGGATACCATAGTCCAAAATTTTGGGTTTTGTCTAAGTACCTCAAAATTCTCTTAACATCAGTGAGATGCGACTTCTTAGGGCTAGATTGAAAGCGAGCGCACAAGCCAACACTAAACATAATATCAGGTCTAGAGGCAGTTAAATAAAGTAAACTTCCAATCATACCTCTATAGAGCTTCTCATCTACCTTTTCACCGTCTTCATCTTTGTCAAGTTTGGCGGTGTTTGACATGGGTGTATCCATCAACTTCATGTTCTCCATCCCAAAGCGCTTGAGTAGTTCACTTGTGTACTTGCCTTGGTTGATGAAGTTCCCTTCTTTTGTTTTCTTGATTTGAAAGTCGTGGAAGAAGGTCAACTCACCCATCATGCTCATTTCAAATTCACTCTGCATAAGAGAACTAAACTCCTTGCAAAGATCAAGATCAGTACCGCCAAAAATGATATCATAAACATATATTTGAATTATAAGAAAATGGTTAGAAGTGTGTTTTAGAAACAAGGTATAATCAACTTTGCCCATGACATACCCGTTGTCTAACAAAAAGTTCTTTAGTTTCTCATACCAAGCTCGAGGTGCTTGTTTGAGTCCATAGAGAGCTTTTTGCAACAAAGGTGAAATGATAGATTGGCATGAGAGTCGATTGGTTCACCGAATGAACCGGCCGTCTTGTCATATTTCCCAATCGTAATTGTATTGACAATTCTGATCCAATCAATGCATGACATGACGTCAACATTAATCCTTGATGCAATTGAATTTCTCCATGAACTAGGCATCTCATCCCATGAGACGGTCGTCCGGAGACCATCGACTGATCGATTCACTTAGTGAACCAGTCGATTTTCTCCCCAACTCATCTAGAATTCATCCAATGCAATATCCAATCAACCTTAATCTCCAACCGGTTGGTTCAGCACTTGAACCAGTCGGTTGGGAGTCTAGTCAATCGATGTTCTTTAAATCAAATATTTTAAAAATTTAGTAATCAATTCAACTATTATTCATGATTTAAATCCCCTTCTAGGTGTATCCTATGTGTGTGACCCCATAAGTTCCAGAATACATTGGCAGTGAGTGTCTACAACTATTTTGTTACATCACAAACAAAGAGTGGTGTGTAGTAGCACATCATTGCTACCCAAGTAAATGGAAGGTTGGAGAACAAATTCAACCTACAACCTATGATTGGTGTTACAATGTTTGTATAGTTTCTTTGTCACTAATATCTGGTATTGAACTGAGGCATAGAATCATCATCCTCTTCAATCATTAAATTCATGTTCCTTGAACTAGAGCAGACTATCTGAGATATATGTAAGCTCAATATCACATATTGACTCACATGCGCATGGTCATGCATGTCTCAATCTTTCTTATCAACTGGCCAGGATATCATACTCTTGTAGGAGCGACATATCCCATCTACATCACTCACAATCATCTCCATATGTCACAATGTATCCCATCATCACCTTTATGGAAACCCTTATTCAGAATCACGGTGAATGATTTCAAAGTACACTGAACGACATGTGTTAAATCTAGTAATTTCAATTCTAAGAATTGCAATCAACACCAACACTATGAGAGATGATTTTGATTACCAATTATGGTTTCCATGTATCACTCCTATGTGGGTCTGTCCGATATACTATTTTCTAAGAAGTATCAATCTGTTTGGTTTGATATCACATATCATGACTCATGAGATTCTCTCATGAACCAACACACACTCTAGTCTTATGTGTTATTGTTCTGTATCAGTCTTCCACAATACCATTTGGCTAGGGACATAACAAGAATGTATATGCTCTTAACATTTGTATGATCTCATTGTGTAGGTCACGCACATGAAGACATATGTCATTGAGTAATATCATTTTGTAGACATTTATTATGTTACTTCATTATCTCATAAATGAATAAAAACAAAATAAATTGGAAGATTGCCTTTATTATCAATCAAATCATTTACAAGTGATGTTATTACGATCATCATATGATTTCCTCTTTGGGCATACATACCGAAAGACTCCCACTTGCACTTAGAGCCAAGCACTTATGAATCTTATTCCAAGGATCTAACATAACCATCATACTTCTGCTACAAAAGTTCTTTTCTCAAGGGGTCAGCAATATTGTTCTCAGTTGGTACTTTGTAAATCTTCACATCTCTTCGATCTATTGTGTGAGATGCAAACACCTTTATATGTGCTTGGAATGCTGATGTGATCTACTTCCTTATCTTGTATAATAGCTCTATTGTTGGTGTAATATAGCTTAATTGCATCGTTGATGCTTGGAACAACCCCAAGTTGTGAGATGAACTTCTTGATCTAGAAAACCTCCTATGTTGCATTCCCTACAGTAATATGCTCAGCCTCTATTATAGAATCGGCTACTATCTCTTGCTTGGAAGTCTTCCAACTCATAGATTTGTTTTTTAGGTAAAACACAAATCGAAATCGTGATATGTAATTATCTTTGTCAGTTTGGAAGCATGCATAGGTGTAACCACTATTCAGAAAATCAGCCGCTTAGGCCAAATAATTGGCCGAATATTCCTTTTTGGGGGTCTACTGCTCCGATTATGAATAATCAGCCTATAATCGGTCCAGGACCGATTAATCGGCCGATCGGGGGAATAATCGGCCGATTAATCGGCGATTTTCAAAATCAAATGCTAGTAATAATTTTTTTTTACATTAATTTTTTCTAATACTACTATTGGTCATTACAATTACATTCTCTTCTTCCAATTTACATATTTGGTCTTCTCCTCATGTTTTCTCTATAAGTTTATAGTTAGTGTTTATTGAACTGATCCTTACTGTTGATGTTTTCTTCTTTAATTTCATCAATGTTTCTAATTACTTCTTAATGCAATATTAGTCTATGACTTATCAATGTTTCTAATTACTTATCAATGTTTTTTCCCTAATTTCATCAATGTTTCAAGTTACTAATTAATGCAATATTTGTCTTATCACTTATCAATGTTTCTATATACTTATTAATGCAATATTAGTCTATGACTTATCAATGTTTCTAATTACTTATTAATGCAATATTAGTCTATTACTTATCAACGTTTCTAATTACTTATTAATGTGATATTAGTCTATGACTTATCAATGTTTGTAATTACTTATCAAAGTTTTCTTCTCGAATTTCATCAATGTTTCTAACTACTTATGAATGCAATATTAGTCTATTACTTATAAATGTTTCTAATTACTTATCATTGTCATTATTATATGGTCAATATAAAATTTACATATCTTTATGGTTAATATTAAAAAAAAAATCAAAACCGATTAAAACTGAATATTCTCCCGCTTATACTCCCGCATACTGTATATACTCTATTCGGTACCCTCTCCGCCCGTACATCGATTACCGCTTTTCAAAACAATGGGTGTAACCCTTTAAAACTAACTCTTCCTCTCTGTTGTAGACAAGGAACTCTTAGTTCTTCTCAAGTACTTAAGGTATTCTTCATGGCTATCCAGTGAGCATCACCCGCATTTGATTGTAATCTTCCCGTCATGCTCAAGGCATATGAGACGTCATGATAGGTACACACCATTGCATACATGATGGATCCCATTGTTGATGTATATGGAATCATGCTCATGTGTTCCCTTTCTTCACAAGGTCTGGGACATTGGGTTTTACAAATGGTAACTTCATGGCACATGGGCATGTTTCATCTCTTTGATCTCTCCATGTTGAACATCTTCACACTTGGTCAATGTATGTGCTCCAACTTAGTCTAATAATCTGTCGGGATCTATCTCTATATATCTCAATTCCCAAGATGTAGGATATTTCTCACAAGTCTTTGATAGAAAACACATTTCATATCCATGTCTTTACCTTTTGTAAATAAGGGATGTCACTCCCCATTAATAATATGTCATCCACATACAATATGAGGAATACAACCATGCTTCGAACTAACCTTCATGTACATAGAAGGCTCATCTTCATTTTGAGTAAAGCCAAACTCTTTGTTTGTCTCGTCAAAATAAAGATTCCAGCTCAAAAATGGTTGCTTCAATCCATAAGTTGACGTTTGTAGATTATAGACTTTATTTGCATCTTTTGAGTTTATAAAACCCTTAGGTTGTTCCAACACATCCTCAAGAATATTCTCATTAAGGAATGTGGTTTTAATATCCATCTTCCAAATCTCATAGTCATGATAAGTTGCAATAGCAAGCATGATCCTATTGGACTTAACCATGGCATCTAGAGAAAAGGTTTCATCATAGTCAACATCTTGAACTTGTCTAAAACCATTTGCAACCCATATGTCCTTATAGGTTTGAACTATACATCCATGTCAGTCTTCTTCTTAAAGACTCACTTGCACCCTATGGGGTTTTCCCCTTCAGGTGGATCCACCAAGGTCCATACCTTGTTCGTATACATAGATTCCATCTCAGATCTCATGGCTTAAAGCCATTTGTCAGACTCTGGTCTCTTAGTAGCTTCTAGATAGGTTGTTGGCTCATCATCCATGACCAACTCATCACCTTCCTGAGCCATAAGATATCCAAATATTTTAGGTTCAAGGGTGTGTCCTACTAGATCTACAAGATACATGTGTTAGTTGAGGAATTTGAGATTCCACAACATTTTGTGGTTCTCTATGTTCCTATAGTTCATCTATCAGTTCAATGCTTTCTTGTATATCTCAAAATGTTTGAGTTCTACCTTCCTCTTACTGATTCCTTTGGAAATAAAATCCTTTTCTAGGAATGCAACATCTTTGGCAACAAACACTTTGTTGTTAGATAGGGAATAAAAGCAATCTCCTCTGGACTCTTTAGGATATCCAACAAAATAACATTTATTAGATCTAGGGCCAAGATTTTCAGTAAACATTTTTTGTACATAAGCTTTACATCCCCAAATCCTCATAAAAGACACTTTGGGATGCTTCCCAGTTCATATATCATGTGGTGTCTTTTGAACTGATTTAGATGGTACTTAGTTTTGTGTAAATGTGGTGGTTTCTAGAGCATAACCCAAAAGGTAGACGGAATTTCAGCTAAACTCATCATTGATCGCACCATGTCTAGCAATGTATGATTCCTTCTTCCTGATGCACCTTTATGTTGTGGCGTTCTAGGTGAAGTCCAATGTGATACAATGCCAGGGGCTTCCCAGAACGTCCTCAAACTCTTAGATTAAGTATTCTCCACCTCGATCAGAACAAAGTGCCTTAATGCTTTTGCAAAGTTAGTTCTATGATTTGTTCATGAACTCTTTGAACCTTTCAAGAGTTTCTGACTTATGTTTCATCAAGTAAACATAAACATACCTACTGAAGTCATCAGTGAAGGTAATGAAGTACTAATACCCACCTCTAGCAGTTGTTCTTAAAGGGCCACATACATTGGTATGTATGAGTCCTAATAGATCATTATCCCTCTCATTGTTACCAGTGACAAGATTCTTGGTCATCTTGCCCAACAAATATGATTCACATGTCTCTATTGATTTGAAATCAAAAGAGTCTAGACCACCATCTTATTGGAGTCTAGATATGGGATTCTCATTAATGTTCCCTAGACGACAATGCCAAAGATATGTTTTATTTGTGTTGTTGAGTTTTAGTCTAAGTGTATTTACATTATAAATATATGTCTTTAGATCTGGGAAATAAAGACCATAAGACATTGGGGAATTTTCATAAAAGATCCCATCTTTGGAAATAGAACATTGATCGTTCTTGATATAAAATACATATGCATCCTTTTCCATACAAGATACAAAAATGATGTTATATTTATGGCAGGTACATAATAGAAGTTCACTAACTCTACTACAAGCCCTATGGGTAGAGATAAATTATGGGTTCCTACTGTAATGACAACAAGTCTTTCTCCATTTGTGACTCACAGTTCAACCTCGCCCTTTCCCAAAGGCCTAAATCTATTCATATCATGCATATTCGAGCATATGTGAGATCCACATCTGGTATAAAGTACCCAATATGAATAAGTAGATAAGTTTATCTCAATAACGTCTATACCTAAAGTGGAGATCACCATCCCCATCTTCTTCTTCCTGAATGCCTTCAAGTACAAAGGATAGATCCCTCTTGTACCATATCTTGAGTGTTGACGATCCTGATTTTTTCTCAACCTCAGAACTCTTCATGGCCTTTCTTTCATCCTTGGACAAAAATCGACTAAGCATCATCATAGATTTGTACTTATTCATTCTTTCTTCAAGCCATAATCAACATGGAAAGCAAATCTTACAATGGTTTAGCCATGTTATTAAGTGATAGCACTCAATAAAATGGCTATATGATTCAGGCAATGATTGTATAATTATATCCATGGCCAACTCTTGGCTCAAAGAGAATCTCAATTCTTCTAGATGTTCCATATGTCCAATAATATTGAGCACATGGGTCTCTACTGAGTCTCCCTCTACCATCTTACACTCAAAGAGAACCTTTGAGATATTGTACCTTTCTTGCCCTATGTGCTTATGGTTCAAGTTTTTAAGATGTGTTACAATATCAAGTATCCCAATGTCTTCACACTGCTCATGCAACTCATAGTTCATGCAGGTTGGCATAACGTGTCTTATATCCAAGGCATCACTGACATGCTTCCATTAAGCATCTACTTCAGCCCTAGGCACATCAGGAGCATGTATTTCTAGCATTGGTAGTTTTAGGACATGGAGCTTGTGTTCTTCATTCAGAACCCTTCTCAAAGTCCAAAACCAATCATGAAAATTTGTCCCGTTAACTACGTCCTTCCTAAGGAACAATTGCAATGATGATTTGATTTCCATTTGATTCTACAAGAGAAAAATTTTGCATTTGTCAAAACACTTTTTATTTGATTTCATTTGAAAATTTTGACAATATTCAATTAGCACTTTAATTAATTTTTGTTTTATTTTATTCAAATTGATAGCCATCACATATCAATTCAAAATATTGCAGCGTACAACCTTATAGTGATACAAGATCCAAAATAATTTAATGATTATCCAACCAACACCAATGTCTATAATCAATTATTAAGGTAGGCAACCTTTT
Organism: Alisma plantago-aquatica; assembly: GCA_963693085.1. Lineage (NCBI taxonomy): Eukaryota > Viridiplantae > Streptophyta > Magnoliopsida > Alismatales > Alismataceae > Alisma > Alisma plantago-aquatica. Next base: position 51,945,016 of record OY856412.1, read on the forward strand.
CCAATTGCATCACATGTAATTCTTGGATACATGATATGTGCAACTCTTTGATATAGTCATATGCGTGCCTCTACGTGCTTCATCTCATTAAGGACACCCAGTTAGGCCTGACCCAAAACCCAACATGATAGAATATGCACCCTGCTTTGGCTGAACCTACATATCTACCATCACACTTCTGTGAGATACACGACACACAACGGTTTGGCATAACCTATACTTGGTCAATCAAGATTTTCATGTGTGTTTCTTATGGAAAACATCTAATACTCGATATGTAATTGAGGGAGTTTGTATTTACACACACATTATCCAATCACCACATATATATAGTACATATCATATAAATGTTGTATACCACAATGAAAAACATGCAATAAACATAAGCGATGGTTATGACCATTCTATTGTAATTCCTTGGAGCCACAAGGAACTACCACCACCTAGGGTCTACATCACATGCAGAAACATGTTGTTGATGAAGATATATGCTTATCAATCTGGGTTGATCAGTTCAACCCTTGAACTGATCGTCTTGCCTCCTGGCCAGTCAGTTTGTCATCTCGCCAGTTGTCTGGTCTCCGGTCCACCATCTTCTGGGTCATTTAGTTGATTGGATGGGCCTCCAATCGATTTTTCCTTCATGGTCCTCCATTTGGTCAACTCGTCTTCTTCATTATAACAAGAAATTAAACTATCCTAATATTACATGATTATAAAGATAACCTTGAGTTACATTTGAGGGGAGAAAAAGAAATACATAATAATACTTCTACAATTAGAAGATAAGGTAGAGGCTTAGTATGCAAAATGATATAAAATATAAATAAACACACAACCACCATCTACAAAAAATTAGGATTATTGGCCATAACCATGTTGCACATCCACCATAAAGACCAGCTTTTAGGACGACACATGTAAATTGCATATAAATATCATATATATTAATTTTGAATTCTAAACGGTATTTGAATGGACATTAAAATTCACATCATATGCAATAAATAAATGATAAAACTAAAAGTATGATCATATCAGTTATCCCAAGACATAGTAGATTGACGTGGCTTTGATGCCACTATATGAAACTATGGCATCAGAAACAAAAAAAATTATTGACATATTCCCCAATAAACCTACGGATCGCATCAACAACTATGTAATGTAAATGATTGTTTTGAGGATATACCTGGTCCTAGAGAAAATCCAATGACAATCTCCTCATCGTAGATGTGCAACTTTCTTCTAGTTGCACTCAGACAACGTCTGCAGCAGGTCTTGGTCTCCACCACAGATAGTGGGATGACGTTGTCCTCCTATCGGGAAAATCTCCATACCTCTAGAGAAGTCCACATAGACCGCCAAGAACTCCTATTGTTCTACTAGAATAGATAGGAAGGAGTTTTCCTCCCATCAGTGTACTACTCATCTACTTGCTTTCCCAAAATTATTCTCCCTTAAAATCCCTCCATTTATCAGGTAGGACTTGCTCAGGTTTTCTTTATTACCACAACCAGAGAAGACAAACAATTGTCAGAGTCAATTAATGTGTCTAAGAAGCCACCAGTACCCCTCTAGGAGGGTTAGGGTCAAGGTTCTCAGTTTGTGTAGGAGTGGAGGGGACTAGAATCTCATAAAAATTCATAACCTACGATAGGAAAAATGATCAGTTCACAAGTGAATTGATCAGTTGGCATGCGAGTCGATCAATGCACCCAGTGAACCAGTCATTTCATCATGTTTCCCAATCACAATTGTATTGACAATTATAATATAATTAATACACCAATTGACATCCTAATCTTTAATGCAATCAAATTGCTCCATGAATTGGGTGTATCATCCCATGAGACGGTCATTTGGCAACCACGAGCTAATTGGTTCACTTAGTGAGCTGGTCAATTTGCTCCCTAGATCATCCAGAATCCAGACAATGTAATATCCAATCAACCAAACACTCCAACCGGTAGGTTTAACACTTTAACTGATCGGTTGGGAGTCCAATCAGTCAATTGATGTTTAAATTGAATACCTAAACACCTTAGTAATCAATCTAATTATTATACATGATTAAACTTTTCATGTAGGTGTATCATTTGTGTGTGACCCTATAGTTTCCGTATTACGTTGGCAGTGAGTATCCATAAATATTTGATGGCATCATAAGCAAAGAGCGGCGTGTAGTAACACATCATTGCTATCCAAGTAAATGGAATGTTGGAGAACAACTTCAACCTACAATCTATAATTGGTGTTAGAATGTTTGTATAGTTCCTTTGTCACTAATATCTGGTACTGAAATCGAGGCATGGAAACATCATCCCCTTCAATCATTCAATCCATGTTCGTTGAACCATAGCACACTGTCTGAGATATATTTAAGCTCGATATCACATATTCACTCACATGTGCATGGCTATGCATTTATTAGTCTGTCTTATCAAGTGGCCAGGATATCATACTCCTGTAGGAGGGACAAATCCCATCTACATCACTCACAGTCATCTCCATGTACCAAAGTGTATCTGATCATCACCTTATAGAAACCCTTATTTAGAATCACCGTTAATGATGTCAAAGTACACTGAACGACATGTTATGAGTGTAGTGATTTCAGGTCTAAGAACCAAAATTTCCGGCAACACTATAGGAGTTTATTATGACTACCAATTATGATTTCCATGTATCACTCTTATGGTGGGTTTGTTCGATACACTATTCTATAACAAGTATCTATGTGTTTGGTTTGATATCACATATCATGGCAAATGAGATTTTGTCATCAACCAACACACACTCTAGTCTTATGTGTTATTGTTGTCTATCAGCCTTCCACAATAAAATCCGACTAGGGACATAACAAGAGTGTATATACTCTTAAGATTTGTAGGATCTCATTATTCAGGTCATGCACCTGAAGACATATGTCATTGACTAATATCATTATCTAAAAATTTATTATATTACTTTATTATCTTATAACTAAATAAAAAGTAAAATAAATTGAAAGATTGCCTTTATTATTAATCAAATCATTTACAAGTGATTGCATTACAATCATCATATGATTGGCTCTTTGGGCATACATTCCAACATATTCAACATTGATATTTTGTATAGGGGTATATATAAAAATATACATCTATACACATATATATGTATCCAATCACCATTATTTATACATTATTATATGCACCACACACTATAACAATAACCACATGCGATAAAATATAATATGACAACTAGTACAACAATTTGAGCCAATAAGTGTTGTAGAAAATCAACCAAGAGATTAACCTCTATATGCAATATGAAATCTACCATTTTTGAGTTTTTGGTCGCCTAATTAGGCAAGTTGGTTGGCCATTAGAAGTCTCTAGTTTTGGAAGTTCTTATGGTGTTATTCATCCATTGTCACATCTTGATCACAAACCTTCCAAGGAACATCCTCTTCACCGTGGGCTTCTAATTATCTCCTCCTATCCTCCATGGTCCATCATTGATGTTTTCATATCATCTTATTCTAATAGCACAATTAGAATTTACATGAAGAATGAATAGAGAGAGGCATGACATACCAACCATATAAAGGTTACATGAGAATTAAAATGTGGATATTATATGTTTCATATCACATGATAATGATCTAACTTGCATATCTACATCCACAAAGCCAAACGATTTCAAAGGTGCCAACATTGATTTATGCTATATATATTTATGTAATACATACATATATATACATATACCATGTATGATATTAGTGATTATCATGGATACATGTTTGCACATAATTCATCCAACATATTGTTTGTAGTTAAAAACCCAATCCATCATAAGAAGAATATGACGTCGAATCTGATACCACTATAGGGTTCTTCGGAAGGGGAACAATGGAATAACAAAAATAATCTTCCCTTTACCTATATGTTAGATCCATCATAGCCATAAAATGTTAGTGAACAAAAGACATAATAATGGGTTAAGGTTATACCTTTTCATGCACTAGTTATCCAACAACTAAATGTGTCTCTTGTGGGTGAAGAACATGAATCAATAGAAGATCTAGATTGTCCACCAAGAAATCCAAATGAATCAATAGAAAATCTAGATTGACAACCAAGATGTTGCATAATTGTATTTTTGTGGAACGCTTTATCCAAGCCTCCACACGTGTGCCTTATCCTATACTTCATTCAATGAGGGAGATCGTGGTACACCACCTTGGCCACAAACTCGAAGTAGAATAGGAGTTTTTGATGTGCTAGTTGTCCTGAAACTCACTTTCTTCTCCTATCTTGGACAAGAGTCCTTAGGGTGACTTCCTCTCTGTAAGAGAGAACTTTGATGGCCGACTTCTCTCACAGTTTCTCTAAACTATTGTTTTGAACCCTATATGATATGCCTCTGTTATATAGGAGATCCACGAACTCGGAAAACCCTAATTCTGATATCCTCTGTAATCACATGAAAAACTTAGATGGGACTTTTATTACCCGATCAGGTTTGTTGATCGACCAATTATTGCATTGGTCGGCATTTTGTTTTCCCTATATGGCTAGCTGATGGACCAATCAAGATAGCTCAAATGTAGAACTAATTACTTTCCATTTGACACTTTTTGTATTATATTGTGATTGCCTGACCAGGTTGCCTGATTGACCGATCATGTCAATCCACTAGAAAACTGAGTTGGTTAACCGACAATCAATTCATCCATTGACCCAACCAATCTAATTACGATCAGACATTTTGATCGCTCCGTAAGAGGGTTTATCATATTGTTCAATGATTTTAAACCATTATAATCATATGTTTGAATATAAAATTTGGTTCTATCATGCATCCTAATGTGTGTGACTCGGTAAGTTCCTAATCATGTTGATAGTGATTTCTAAACAACAAATGCAAAGATAGGTGTCTAGCCACACATCATTTCTACCCAAGTAATAGGAATGATTTGGAGAACAACTACAACATGTAATGTGTCCAATGTTACAGTGACTTAACCCCTTTGTCACAAATATTCATATTGGGGTTAAGGCACATAATGCCATATTCTTAGCATTCAATCGATGTTCCTTGAATAAGAATAAACTATTTGAGAAATTGTGAGCTTAATATCATATATTAACTTACATGAGCATGGGTATGGATTTCATAGTCTTGATTATTACTCCAAAGGAGGGACAAGTTCAATCTACATCACTCATAGTATACACCATGTATCACATTCCACCCAATCACCACCCTTTGGGCAATTCGTATTTCAAATCATGTTTTGTAACATCTAGGCCCACTGCACAAGGCTCTAGTAAAATTTTAGGAATGATGTCTGACCTCACAAACTGCAACTAGCCTTAACTTTGGCTTTGTCCTCACTCACACGCAAGACGATATCAACTTCCTGACCAGTCACCCATCCTAGTACCGCTCCAAGATAAGTACGCTTAACTTTGGAATTCTTAATGATGAGCTCCCTGAAAAGGGGGTGCACCTTAGTTATATGGGTAGTCTGATCATTCCTTTTAAGATCATTTTATCTAATGTCACAAATATTAGAATGTTACATTCTCTCCCACTTAGACATCTGGCATCCTCGTCAAGGCTCAACTATATTGCCGCATAATATTTCCCCATTTCATTGAAGACTCAAAATGGCCCTTGGACACCCATTTCCCAATCATGAAATATCAGTGTAAGGGTAGAAACAACACCATGGACAACCCTTACCAACATGCCTAGACCGCATGTCTCAAGACTGACATGCCACACTAACTTGAGGGGTTATGGCTCTGATACCATTTTTAATGCCCATGTTCACTGCCAAGGCCTATACTAGAGTTTCGGGAATGATGACTAGCCCCACAAACCATCACTAGTATTAACATCACATTTTGTACTCACTCACACTCAAGCGGATATCAACTTCCTGAATGGTCACCATCCTATTACTACTCTAAGTTGAGCATACTTAATTTTGAAGCTCTTAGTGATGAACTCCCTGAAAAGGAGGTGCACCTTGGTGATATGGGTAGTCTGATCATTTCTTTTCAGTTCACTTTAACCAAAGCCTCAAATCTTGGGATGTTACGGCTGGTCCCAAGCATGTCTAAGATTAACCTAGATATAGTATCATACTCCACCAAATATAACTTTGTCGAAAGTATGTAGAGTTTACCATCACTTGTTCATTAGTGCTTCAATTGTAATCTTTGTGACAAAGAGTTGTAATTTCCAAAGATAGAATAGTGAAAAAGATAAGAAATTGCACATGATATTATATTTTATTAGCAGTAGCATGTTTTGTTTTTGTTAGTAATTTGTATTATTATAAACTATTGCATTATCTTGTATTTCATATTTTATTTTTTCAAATTAATTAACTTGTTTTCTCCTTGATAGTGAGAGTGTGCCCACACACACTCCATTTCTCTCTCTGGAAAAACCTCTCTCTCTCTCTCTCTACAATATAAACCATGCCACTCGTTGATATGTTGGCATATGAATTAACATGCATGTCTTTACATTCCATCTGACTCTTAAAATGGATATGAGTTGTGTTCTATTTAGCAATTCCTATTGTGGGAGACATAAGACATCGATATATAATTAAAAGAATATGCTAGGTGGATACTATTTTTGTAACTCAAAATGAAACTTCACTCATTCTCCACCACAAGTTTGAGAGTATAATAAAGAAAATTTATATTTTCTTTGTTATACTCAAACTTGTACTCTCAAACTTGTGGTGGAGAATGAGTGAGGTTTCGTTTTGAGTTCCTAAATGGGTCTAGATAGCACATTTCTAAAATATCTTTCCCGTTAGGTATTGTTTCATGTGTGACTCTTTGCTGACGCAGGTAGGCACGCTGGGGTACGCCGCATCTTCATTCACTCATCGGATCTCCGAGTACACATGAAGCTCGTTGATCCCCGAATCTCATTGAATGGTATCTCTCTCTCTGTATATATCTATCATACACATGCAATGGGCCAGTCACATTTATTGACAATGCTTGTCAATGGCTTACTAGCGTGAGCATTCATATAAAATCCTATATCAATAAGAACTACACGCCAAGGACACAGCGCACGCGCGAGCGACGGCGAAGCCGACGTGGACTCAATGTTCTCATTACACCACGGAATGGTCGAGCCCCACTGCCGCCTTCTACCAATCGCGGCCTCGTGGGTGCTGGAGTGACTTGGTCTGTGGATTCAGACGGTCTTCCTTGAATTCCCTCTATCCTGCTATCCACCATTAATATGTGTTTATAACCATTCATTTACTCTCTAATGTTGTATTATTTATAAAATAATCGACGCAGCGACTGCGCCGGTTATAGGGGTACTTGGACTTTGAATCTACATTTTCACCCCTGCTGAGCTTCGGCCTAGCTTCCTTGCGAAAGGTATGTCTGTTAAAGATACGTTTGGGGGATCCTCGCCGCAGAGCAGAAGCTGCCAGAACACAAGTTAGATGACAAGGACGGTGGCAACGCAGGCTGCTAACTGTAGTCTTCACAGCGTTGGCCGCGTTGAACCATCGCCAGCACGTTTTCTCTATTCTTAAAGTGGACTTTCAATTGAGTTCAAAATCAGAATTGATAAGTTAGCATGTTGACGGGTGTCTCTTGAGATTGTAAGGAGGTTGTTCGCTTCGAATTGTAGTACGAGACGTCGAGACTTTAGATGTATGTGGAATCTGAGTTTTATCCAATTTTGGCTTTTTGTTTGACTGAACCTAAAATATCCGTCCGTCTTGCTATTACGGTGTTCATTGGAGAGAGTTATCATGATGCAAGTATAAGTATGATCTTGTCAAGGATGTTCTTTAACTGTATTTAGATATACATGAGTTGTTGCTAGGAAAGAAGCATATATGAATTTTTTGATTAAACAACAGGGAAGAAAACTGATACTTAGACTGACATATATATATATTGAAGAAACATGCATGTGTGGATCTAATTGAAGTTTATCCACTTGTAGGTTCGAGTGGTGGAGCTTTTACTGTAGAATAGGTTGCCTTCAAAGCCACCTTAACCAATATAGTCAAGCACGAGAAAACATTATTGACAACTAACATATTTTTATACTTTTCAGATTTGACACTTTTAGTTTCTTACTACCCAAGACTCTTGAGCTTACGAGGGTTCAAAAAATTATGAATACTAATGTTGTGATCCCTTGGTTTACGGATGTGTATTTCGGAGGATTATCTTTTCCATCCAAAAAAGGTTGAGGACGCAACATGTTGTTCATTTTCACTCTATCATGTGTTCATTAAGCATTACATGACGCATTTTCCTGATAATGGTATTTGATAGATGTAGTTGGGCGTAATTAAGGAGCAAAAGCATGGCATCATGGATGAAAATACCATTAACAAAGGCCGTGCAGATACCGATGAAGACATCCTCGTTTACGGTCCAGTCTACACCTATATCTGGTGGATGCAAAATATGTGTTAAATATGAAACTATTTTGGTGTTGAAAATATTTTTTGAACTCTATGCACAAAGAAAAGAAACAAGAGAAAGGTGAAGAGAGGAAGGGAATATATGGATGGTAGATGAAAGCATGAGAGAGTAGGAATGTTTAATTCTGATAAATGATAATCTCCGATCCTTTTAAAGAGTGAGAAAATGAAATGATGTATAATCTATTTATTATAACAAAAATTGAGGAAAACAATGCCCATTATGAAGTAAAAATATATTTATATATGCACTAGAAATTGATGTAAGCATATATTCTATGTGCATTATTTGTGTATGTATTTTATAAATATTTTTGGAAATAATATGATGTATTTATTATCTTTATGTTTATTTGTTTTATATTGTCATTTAATTTGTAGAACTTGTACTTCTATATTGTACATAATATATGATTCCAACATTATATGCATCATTTAAAATAAAATAATGCTATAATAAATATACATATAGTACTACAATGCATATTTTAGTATGGAACAATGCATGCAATGCATATTCAATAGTACTATGTTTTTGGAGGATGAAATCATGCATGTACACTACAATACATTTTATGAAACAATGCATAAGAATTAATATAACAATACATATTTTCTAATTAAATAATACATTCATAGAAATATTTCTGTCGTTCGACTATCATACAACAACTGTTGTCATTTTTTGAATACCAAAATGTTAAAAAAGCATTCAACTTTGCAAAAACATGCATGTTCCAACTATTTTTATAATGTTCAAAAAACTCTATTGTTCTGCATGATGCTAAAAAATGCGGAACTTTACAAGAAGCCAAAAGATATAACAATCAATCCATTTAGTACCTTCCAAAAAATGATTTTATACATGCTATACATAACTTCCTGATTTTTTTATCAACTTTCTCAAATGCTTTATGTCGGAAAGATATTTTTCATTCATAATAATATTTCATATGCAAATTTAAGTATTGGTCAATAATTAATTGATTAAGTGAATAGTATAAAACTTTGAATATAATATATTTTCTTGACAAGGAGTTGTCATTGTCTTTTTGAGATGCATACTAACCAAGAATAGTTAAAGTTAATTGTTTCTTAATGATTATGCCTTCCCATTGTACAATGGTGTAAGGAAATTCCTTCAGGAGAGCCTCCTACATAAACTCGATATCTTAATCTACACTAATACTCACTGAGTTCCTCATGTAACAAAGCAAAATGATAAAAAGTTATACAAAATTGGATAAAAAATATTCACACATTGAATAGCATTTGTATTCAGTCACTTGATACTAAATATAGATAGGTATCTTTAATATACTTAGCATATAACTTACTGATAGTTTTTTTACCTACAATGTAATAACAATGTTATCTCTATTTCATGATCCACATCACATCCTCAGGTCAAAGGCCGTTAGCAATTTCCCTTCTATATGTGTGCTCTAATTCTTTTCGTTCCTTTTTGCACACTGAATGATAAAGATAAAATAAAAACAAAGTTATCACATCTAATGTGTGGATCAAACTTCGATCAAATTCATTAAAAAAAATAAGAAAAAATACAAAGTATTATCCTTGCTAAGTTCTCTTATTTTGAAGTTGAGTCCCACAATTACTATAAAAGATTTATGAAACATGGTCATATACATCATGTACTTGTTATACATCTTGTCAACTTGATATACAATCATAGAGTTTTCCTATGTAAACAAGCCCATTGGGCTCACAAAACTTATCATTTCAAAACAAAATGTTATTACCTGACTAAACTGATTTGAGCTGAACTACATAGGCATGACCCCACTCGAACAATCCAAATATGCCAAACTCCATGGAAGGTATAAAAAGGTGATTCAAACTAAATGACCAACAAGCCATGAAGGAGTAAGTTATAAGTTGGAGTGGGTGTGGATATCAACAATATAGAAAGTTTACAAATGGGTATAAGATCAATGGATTTGCAATTGTAATGGCCTCATAATTTTGTTATTATTTTGAGAAGGAGCTAGTGTTGAAAAATTACATTCCTTAATCCCAAGTAATTTGTCTTGGATGCATAGTGTGTTGTGCCTAAGACTAATGGCACTAAATGGTTACTAGGTGATTGTTTTTCCAATTGTAAAGGCCTAGAAAGGTTTAGAAATGATGGTAAGTGATAGTTATGGTTTACCCATGAAAATGGTGAAGGCTCAACTAAAATATGAAATTATGAACAAATCATGATTAAATAGAAATTTCAAGTATGTACAACACAAGAATATATGTTGTGAAGAATAGACATGGAAGAATGGTGTGAATAGAAAATATTATTATGAGATAATCAAGGTTACATAGAATCACATGTATAGTTTTATCCCAAGGTATGATGTATGGAGACACAACATAACATAAAGTAAATCAATGCTAATGGGCTTAAGTAGAGGAAGCCAAATAAGCTAATATAGAGATAATAAATAATATAAAATCCCACTAACACCCCCTCAAGCTAGAGAGTACACATCATGTATTCCCAAATTGTCACACATATAGGAGAAGGATGAAGGTGGAAGAGGCTTGGTGAAGATACCCATAGGGTTTGTTCTCTAGTCTTCATATATGGGATACTGATCTTCTTCTCATGGGTTACACCTCTTACAAAGTGGCAGTCAACTTCAATGTGTTCTATACATTCATAAGAAGCTATACTATTAGCTATATGAGTAGTTGTTTAGTTATAACATTTGAGAATTTCTCTAGATGAGAGAAGAAAACCTAATTATTAAGAATAGAAGTTAACCATTGAATTTCACAAAAAACGTGTACCATGGCCTAATATTCTACCTCAGTACTAGAACGAGTCATAACAGATTGCTTCTTACACCTCCATCTGACAGGATGTTCACCCAATAGAACATAGCAGCCATAAATGGTCTCCTATATTCAGATCTATAAATTGATTAACATCAACAATATCAAATTAAAGTGATATCTGAAGAATGTGGTTTCTTATATGGGAGACCTCGGCCAGGTGAGTTTTTAGAAAATGAAGAATCTGTTGCACTTGAATCTAGTGGCATACAAGGGGTTTATCCATGTGTTAACTAACAACACTAAATGCAAAGGCTATGTCTAGTCGGTTAATCATAAGATAGATGAGTTGTCCAACTTCGCATCTATATTATTTTGGATTGAAGAAAGATTCCCCCTAAGACAAAACTTTATTGTGATATTCCATAAATGAAGAAACATATTTAGAATTTTGCATACCGATCTCATTTAAGAGGTCGAGGACATGTGTTACAACCCCATTTTCTTGAAAATATAATGTAAGGTGTATTTCCCTTTTAATGAATAAATGATATCCTTTTCTTTGAATTGTGATAAATTTCGTGAGAAATGGCTTTGATTGATTGATTGTGGGCCTTGTTGGCCATTGAGCCCAATTGAAAAGAAAAGGGAATTAATAAGGAAAAGAAATTGTTTTATAAAAGGGGAAATATGAGAAATTGACAATTGAAATAGGATAAAGGCAAACCAATATTCCCCAATGTGGGAATCCGTTCCTTTGGGTTTCCTTGAGATCCAAGGGACCCAAAATAACAAGATAATCACAAAGGAAAAAGGAATATAAATTAAATTGGATTAATTGATGAGAAAATTTGGGAGAGAAGGAAGCCTTCTCATCCATTGCGTTTTGTTTCCCAAATTTTGTACAAAGCTAGGCAATAATTAAAGGAACGTTCCCTTAAAATTTGAGATAAATAGGAGTTATGGTTTGGGAGATATTAATTTTCCAAGATTTCTCCAATTTGGGAATTATTCTGAATTAAAGCAATAAATCGTTTGATCGTGGGCGATGACATCCGTTGGATCTTAATCCAACGATTGACAGTCATCGTCTAAAGTCCCATCCGGACTGGGAATCTGCATGTTCCAGGGAGACTTTCTCACCTGGTTTTCTCGCAAACTAGTAGACATGACAACCTGGTTTTGGTCCCATTGGACTCAGGAGAGGAAATCGCGAAGATTCCTCCCTACTTTTGCTGGGTTTGGTCGTCGTTTCAAGAAACGCCTAACTGGGCAGGAACTTGCCCCGACCCTATAAATAGGGGAAGGCTATGGAGGGAGCCAGTATCCCTAAAGGCTAGCCCAAACGCTGCGGAAGGAGGCGAGGAGTGCGTTGGTGGAATCAATCACTCCGTTGCTCGCAACCTGCGACCTCCAGATCTCAGAAAACGGCGCCGGAGTCCGGCGAGCAAGGGGGGCACTAAGACGCTCTCTCGGCGGGCAATTGGACCTGTAGTCAAGTTCGGACGAGGGAGGTGGAGCTCCTTGAATGATCGGCGCGCTCGCAGAAGGCTTGAGTCTCGAAGTCAACGGCCGAGTTGACCGCGGAGCTGCTGTGCATCGACGCAAGGTGGAAGACAAAGTCCTGTGGTCTTTGACCAGAATACCCTTCGCTCCCTTCAGCCGCGACGAGGTTAGAATCGTCTTTCGGTTGTTTTGATCACTAGTTAAGGCATATACATCCGTGGCCGTTGGATCCTTCGTGGACCGCGCGGACCATGGATCAGACGATCCATGTTTTTCTGGAATTGCTATTAAATTGAATAAAATGAGTTTTCTTATAAAAATCATATCTTGAGCTAGGAAACTCGGATGCAAAAAGTCAATACATGAAAAATGATCAGAAAAATATGAGGAATACGTTAAAAATGGTTTGGACATCTGAATCTGTATATTTTTGCAAAAGTACATATTTTGATGGAAAAAGAGTTAATTTGTAAAAAGAAAACCCTAATCGATTATCAAGGATATATTTAGTCTTGCAATTAGGTTAATTCGAACATGTTTAACCTGATTAATGATTAAGATGGTTTTTAACCTGTTTTGATGATAGAATTACATGTTTAGGGTTTTTAATTCAATATGTTGATTAATATGTTTAGAAATCCTAAATTAAAGAAAAAGAAAAAGATATAGCAATCTGAAAAGTAGGGTTTATATGGTCCAAACCTGATCTTTAGGACCTTAATGGAAAATAGGACAAGATAATTAGGGTTTGATGGGTATTTGATAAAAGTAAGGTAAAAGTAATAAAAAAAGGAAATAAAACCCTAATTATGGTTAAAACCCTAAAAAGGGTAAATAACCTAGGCAACAACTAGGATGAATGGATCAAGATGATGAATTTAATAATAAAGAAATTGGATGCCTTTTTTTCAGGAATAATTGTGTGTGTGTGCTTGCTTGAATCCTGGCTGATTGGTTATTTCTGCATTCAAATCTGCTTAGCAGGTATGTGGTTAATTATGAATAACCGCTTTAGTTTCCTGATGGATTCCCGGATGTTTAATCGCATTGAATGCAACTAAACTGTTTGGATGTTCGTATTGCAATTATAAAGTGACTATGACTATCACAATTTAATGTAAATGTGTATTCCTGCACCTACATGCCACCCTGATGGAAGATTCCATAAAGGTCAGGCCTAGGAGGGTAGACCTATGGGCACCATGAGAGGTGACCTTAGACACCAAGCTCGGGAATGAGAAGGTGGTTGATGAGGCATGACTAAGGAGCACCATGAGAGGTGACTCGTAGGCACCAAGCTCGGGATCGAGAAGGTGGCCTTAAGTCAATCCAGGGTTAGGGCAAAAGCAGTGGGGATTGTCAAATGGAAAATGTAAATTGACTTGCTAATTATCTTGATTGCAATACTTAGATTGTTAGACTTAATTGTGAAATTTTGGTTGCCTCCACATACCAGCAATTGTTGATCGATGTTTTGTTTGTCGGCGTTTTAGGTAAGATCCTGAAAAACACAAACAGTAAAGTGACACATCGTGAAATTAAGAAATAAATTACAAGGAGGATTAGATAGAGTATTTCAAGCTGTGGATAGTTAGATTTCCAAGTATTATAAAGGTAAGTAAAAGTTTTAATTTTTGTACCCAATTCCAGTTTAGTTAGTAGAATTTCATAATTATTGTTGATTATATGCTGAACCTTTGATCCTGTAAATTGATTAATGGCTCTGACCTTCGGGTCTCCCTTAATTGGGGGTTACCGGGAGGCGGGGTCATTACAATTGGTATCAGAGCGTAGGTTCTCCATCTAATCATCAATAACTATTAAATTTTACAAATTCCATAGAACCGAGGGAGTTATTAGAGGAGTGTCCGAATGACTGAGGTGTCTAGAAAAGGATCACTTCCGGGGGCTGGCAAGATTTTCCTCCGCACCGCTAGTCGAAATACGAGGACTCCCGGATCGTGTGACTGCCTGGACGATGTCTTAGGATATGACTCAAAATAAGATACCTTTAGGACTCTCTCATCTTACTCATCTCTCCTCAACTCAATTTTCTCTTAAGCATTGTAAGGATTAGGGTTTTCTCTCTCTTCCTCACCCTCATGTCGTATGGGTTAGGGTTGATAAGGTCTAAGGGATCCTCCACCAAATTAATAAAAGATACGTAAGTAAGATGTCATTGACATAAGTGTAATTAGTTTAAAGGTAAACTAAAAGTCTGTTTGTGTGCAGATGGCTCGTACCAAAGTTGTGGCTCTTCCTTTTTCCACCTGTGATGGTGGACCACTCCGTAAGGAGAATGGGTCTTCCGAGAAGAGGAAGAGGAACCACAGTGGAGAGACCTCTAAGAAGAGAAAGAGGCCTGAGGAGACTATACACGAGGGCCCCAACCCTGAACCGATGCCTGGTGCCAACCAAGAACAAGGGGGAGGACCGGAATATGAGGAATACCAGATGCATGAAGAGGAAGCCCAAATGGAGGAGGACCAGCCTGGTGGTCCAGAACCAACCATGGTGGTTCATACAACAGATGCAGTTTGGATGGAACAACAAAAGCAATTGACTGAAGCTATCTGTGCCCTGGCCCTTAGGACATAGCTAGGACCGAGGGTGGTGAGCCACTTCCTGTTCGTCCTCGACTTGGAGCCACCATCCTGGACTTCGTCAAGCTGAACGTCGAGAAGTTCTGGGGAGAAGACAAGTCGTAAGTAGTCGATAAGGCCGAAGCTTGGCTGCTTGCGGTCGAGAATGGGTTCCGTATGCTAGAGGTGCAGCCGAATAAAAAGGTTCTGTTTGCTACTCACCTTCTGGAAGGTGCAACCAAGATATGGTGGGAGAACCATATCACGGCACTACTACACGGCCCCCCCGAGAACCACCCAAAAGTTTCCACTCTTTAAAAAATGTTGATAATCTATTTATTTTTATTTTTTTCCAGAAAGAATATAAAGCGTCAACACCTCCCGCAATACCTCCCTCTGTGCCCACTTACCCTTGACTCAGTCAGTCCGTCCGCCGCGGGCACGACTCCTCGTCACCCTTTTCTCGGCCACAACCCAAACCCTTCTCTCCCTTCTTCCAGCCACGATTGGTCTCTTCTATTAAGCCGTGGATCGTTTCCTTGTTATTCGCCTCTTGCATGCTGACCTAGCTGCCCCCAACATCGCAAAAGCTCAGACGGGACAACCGGAACAGAGGATCGAGCCTCGATCGTCTGCAACCTTCTGAAAAAAAGGGGATTCCAGACCTGGAGGCAAACGACGCCGGGCCCTTGTGATCGAAACCCGGCGGACTGAGATTGTTTCCCGGAGGCTTGACGATTGGCACCGAGAGATCGACCTGGACTCGACGTCCTGCGGTATTCCAACGGCCTGAGGATCAACAACAGCAGAAGTTCTGTTCAGGTCAGGATCGGAGTACTTTTTCCATTGTCTTATATTATTTCTGTTAGTAGAGAAATAACCACATGATGTATGTTAAATCTGTTTCCACAGTAGAGATCTCCAAGCTGATATTGGTTGAATATTTACAACAATTTGGTATCTCTTTGTTGGGTTCCAGGTTCAGGTATGTTTTAATCTGTTACCTCCTCTTGATTCGGCTTATACAAGTTCTTTTACAAGTTCTATTACAAGTTCTATTTTTGAACATGTACGATGCTAATCTAATCATGTCATAGATCATATTAATAAGTATATGTATGTTGCTGCTTGAGCAAAAGTATATTTAAATAATTAGTCCTACGTACACATCTTTCCATCTACATTCCATATTCCAACAGAAATTCTGTAAAAGATAATTGTATAGATGTATCGTGTAATTTGATAAATATATTATCATGTTTTCTAATCTGTAAAGTTGACATAAGAAAGTTTTAAGAAAAATCATCATCACGGCTTAGTTCTTTTGTAGTTCTAGAAAATGCACAAACTAAATCTAATGCCTATTTCTGAAACATTTAAATTCTTTGAGGTGCTCAATCAGTCAACAACATCAAATAATTTTATAAACAAAAAAAATATAGATTCGATTTTAATATGAAAAAATAAATAGACATTTTGAAAAGTTATAGAAATGATATAAAATATACTCTCCATAACATGCATGATAGGAACATAAAATCAAAAAATAGCCCACAAATATACCTCAAGAATCCTCTCTCACGGATATCTAAAAATCATGGAAACTTCATACACATATACTCAACAAAGTACAACATACATCTAAAACGAGAATACCTTAGTGATTTTAATGTTAAAATTTACCCTGTTTTGTATGAAAATTGTAACCTTTTCATGTCTACTTGATTGTGACTAGTGTAACCCTGTTTTTGTGACTAGTGCTTAGATGTAAACTGATGTATCATAAAAGAAAAGGGATATTCATGTCTACTTGATTGTGACTAGTGCTTAGCCACCGAACCAACTGCATCCTCCCCATAACTGCAATTCTTTTATGAAATAATAACACTCATACATTAACCTTTTCAAGTAATTGCCGTCCAACCATATTTGTAAGTCTACTATTCTAAAATCATATTTTCAACACAAATCATTCTACCATATAATTTTGTGTTTGGATAATGATTTAAGTTGGTTGTATAGGCGGCTAGGCAGCCAGACATTGCCTAGGGACGCCTAGGCAGCCTAGGTGCCTAGGCAGAGGCCCAGATGTTTCCTGGCATTTTCATACATGTAAAATTTATGATAAATAAAGTTAAATCAGTAAATGATTAAATAATATCAAAATTAGTACATAAATAAACACAAATCAATAGATAACTAAATAAAAAACCGTAGCTAAATTAATACAAATAAGTAGATGAATAAATACAACTAAGTGGATAGATAAATACAAATTAGTTGATAAATAAAGTTATATCAGTAGATGATTATATAATTTCAAAAATAGTATATAAATAAATTCAAATGACTAGACAACTAAAAAAAAATAGAGAAGAATACATTTAGTAGATGAATAAATACAAATAAGTAGATAAATAAATACAATCAGTTAATAATCTAATATAAATTAGTAGATGATTAAATATTTACTAAATAAGCACATAAATAAATTCAAATCACATTTTAGCGCTTTTAATCTACTTAAATGGACATATTCATCTTTAATCACATAAGTTTAAGTGTTGTATGGTTTACACATATTTGGGTAATTCCTCCGATTTAGGTCTTTTAATATCCTCCTTATCTAATATCATTACACTTTTATTTATCTACTAAGAGTAAATATATTCCATAAGTATGAATATGTTAACAAGATATCTATGCAATTATAATTATCATCAGATATACATATATGTGTGTATGGGGTTTGTGATACATGAAAGGAAGAAGATTAGTATACTAGGTTTTCTTATAAAACTAATGAATTTATTAACTTACTTTTTAACCACTGAATTTAGGGATGTAAAACTTATATATATTAATTCATGCATGTGTATGGCTGCATATACCCTTCAGTCACTGATTCATAGTCATAACTAATTACTAGGTTCAGTTTTTATCATAATAAAAATGTGGTATTATGACCTGAATCCTTTGGTTTATAACTTGTATATTAGTCACACCTGAGATTACCATATGCGGTAGTCTAGAATATTGAGTTATTAACATTTTTTTATACCGTAGTATATCCATATCCTTAATGAATGTATACATGAGTGATGTATTTGTTAAGCTAACATATATAGCAAAGTTTGAACTCCTCATACAATCTCTCGTTTCCATTATCTTATCGACTAGATACTTAGTGATCTGAAATAGAGACAAGGTGTAACTAATTACATTTAGATTGGGTTTGCTCATTCTTGATTTCTGGCGATGGGAAAGGCCAACAATGGTGTAAGTAGTTCAGGTCGGGATGGTTGAGAGACGATGAAGGCACTGCCATGTTTGCAGGTTTGTGTTCTTGATGTTGCTCTTCACGTGATTACCGCGGATGTTGAACATGCTCTTACGCCCTAGTGGTAGATGTAGCATTGCTATCAATGCAATGCGGTGGTTACAGGTGCCAGAGGTGACTCCCAACAACCTTGGTGTCATGCGTAAGGTGGGAGAAAGGAAAGCAGAGATGATACCTAGATATGAAGGTTGTGAGATCACCGGAGTCTAGATGGCTCTAGACCGTGTCTTGAAAGTAGAGAGGAAGCGGTATGGCTCATCATTTGCAATGGACTTGGTAGGAGATCTTCTCCCCATGCTGCTATGAAGATACAATAGATCGGGGTGCAGGCTCGTTAGGTTGGGATGACAAGATTCTTCACATGTAGCCAGGGGCTGGCGGTCAAAGATTGTTGCCTTGTTCTGATTGGGATCAGACTATGTGGCGAGTAGGCTAGATTGACGAAAGGTTGAAGATGAGAATGGAGATGCAGGTGGTGTTGGAGATGATGTAGGTTGTTGTTTCAGGTGGCATGTACCCAGGTCGAGGGGCAATGAATCCGGTTCTAGGATGTTAGGGCAATGTCGAGGTGTTGAGTATTTCTGTGGTGGTGGTGGCCTGATGAAGTGGCAAGAAGTTTTAGATCTTCCACCACAGTCATCAGCCATCTGAACTACAAGAAGTGGTTCTCTCACTGTGTGGCTGCCTGTAGGCTCAAGGATGATGGAGGAGGAACTATGGAGGGTAGTAGTTGGCAAAGAATGTAGTACAATTGGAGTTGGTAGCGTAGCCATTAGATCTGTTGACATCCAAAGCAAGAGGTGGAGGGTTTGTTACGGTGAAGAAGGTGAAGATCAAAGCAGGATTTGGTGAGGTAGAGGGGAAGGGGGCCTAGCAGTCGACTGCTTGAACTGTCGAGGTGCTTGAGTCCCTGGATGATGGTGCTGAGAGGGGCAAGACTGGTTGGATAGGTCAGGGGCAAGACTGGTTAATAATGATAAACTTATTTGTATTTATTCATCTACTGAATATATCAGTCTAGTGTTTTTTATTTAGTCATCTATTCATTTGAATTTATTTATGTACTGCTTTTGAAAGTAAATAATCATCTATTGATGTAACTTTATTTATCAACTGATTATTATTAATTTGTCCACTTAATTGTATCTATTCATCTACTTATTTGTATATATTTATCTACTTTTTTTATAATTTAGTTATCTACCGATTTGTGTTTACTTATGTATGAATTTTGATATTATTTAATTTTCTACTGATTTAGCTTTATTTATCAACTAATTTGACTTTATTTATCAACTGATTTGTATTTATTGTATTTATATACATATATACATATATACAGATATACATATAAATACTTTTCTCTATGTAGTATACTTAGTTTTTAAAACATGGGTAAAACATGTAATAAGTTTTTTATGTTTGTTTACTTTGTATATTATATTATTTTATTTTTTACTCAATTTGAGAAACTGTAATTTTTTTTGCTTTCTAGTTTTGAACGGTGGACTTCTACAAATGGATAAGAGTTGGATTGATCAACCAGTTGGTTCTGAAGCTTATATCAATGGAATTTATCAATTTTTGGAATACGCTAAGGCTGGAATAAAAGATGGGAAGATTGTTTGCCCATGCAAGAAATGCAAAGTGAATAGAAAAAAAGAGTTTTCTATAGAGGAGGTGGAAAGACATATTTTGTTCCATGGATTTTTCAAAGAATATAGAAATTGGATTCTCCATGGTCCAAAGAGCCTTTTTGAGAATCTCCTTGCATGACAACAAGCTAACCTTAGGGAACAATCTACTGATCATGAAGTGAATATAGTAAGCCAAGATGATATGGATGGGTTGTTGAGAGAGGCATTGGGAAAAAACACTGGTGTGGGGGATTCCTCATATAGTGATCCTAATGAAGAAGACACATCATATGAAAATCCTCATGTTGGTGATACTGACTCTCAACAAGCCAATAGTCCTCGTATTCTTGAAGATGATGTGAAATACAAGAAGTTAGTAGAGCTTTCAAATAATGAGCTTTACCCTGGTTGCAAGAATTTCTCAACACTCTCATTCCTTCTACGACTATTTAATTTAAAATGTATGTTTCATTGGACAAACAAATCTTTTAGTCAACTATTGGAGCTTCTATTGGATGCTTTTCCACATTTGGAAACATTCCCATCTTCTTATCATGAAGCTAAGAAATTTATTAAGGAGTTAGGCCTTGGATATGAAAATATTCATGCTTGTCCAAATGACTGTATTTTGTATTGGGGTGAAAATTCAAAAAAGAACCAATGTTTAGTGTGTCAAGCTTCTAGATGGAAGGTGAACAAAGGTAATGTTGATGGTGGTGTTGTAGAAGATAATACACATTCTAAAGGTCTTCCAGTAAAAGTCATGAAGTATTTTCCTTTAATTCCGCGATTGAGAAGGATGTACATGTCCTCAAAGATAGCAGAAGATATGATTTGGCATGATAAATCTCGAGTGAAAGATGGAAAACTACGACATCCAGCAGATGCAGTTGCTTGGAAAGAGTTTGACACCAGGTATCCAGAATTTTCTTCCGATCCTCGTAGCGTGAGAATAAGCCTTGCGAGTGATGGCTTCAATCCATATGGGATACAAAATACTAACTATAGTACGTGGCCAGTTATTCTTAGTGTTAATAACTTGCCCCCATGGCTATGTATGAAACCAAGCTCCTTAATTTTATCTTTGATAATTCCTGGAAAATCAGGTCCTGGAAATGATATTGATGTGTATATGCAACCATTATTGCATGAGTTGAAGTTGTTATGGGAAGGCGTTGATGCATATGATGCCTACAAGGGAGAGCATTTTCATATGCGAGCATCTTTGATGTACACCATCAATGACTTCCCTGCTTATGCTATGTTGTCTGGTTGGAGTACTAAAGGCTATAAAGCTTGTCCCTGTTGTGCTGAATCCACTTACTCCTATCGGTGTGGATCAAAAATTTGTTATGGTGGTCATCGTAGGTGGTTACCAGACAACCATCCTTTTCGTTCCCAAAGTAGTTTATTTGATGGGAATAAGGAGTATGGCCATCCTCCGACTCCTAAAGCCGGAAGTGATATTCTAAGGGCACAACAACGACTTAGCTGTGAATATGGAAAGGCTCCAAGAAGGATTTCTAAGAAGAGAGGAAGAAGACGAGGAGATGCTTCCACAAGAAATGTTGTTATAAATGACAAAATTGAGGAAGATGAGGTTCTCTGGAAAAAAAGAAGCATATTTTTTGATTTGCCATACTGGGAACATAATCGTCTTCGTCATAACCTCGATGTCATGCACATTGAGAAAAATGTTTGTGAAAATGTGTTGGTAACCCTTTTGAATGTAGACGGGAAGTGTAAAAATGATGAACATGCTCGGTTATTCCTGGAGGAAAATAATATAAGGCAAAATCTTTGGCTCCAACGTCAACAAGACGGATGTTTTTTGATGCCTCCAGCTCCATACTCAATGTCTTCAAAAGAAAAGGAATGCTTTCTCACTGTCTTAGCTAAGCTCAAAGTGCCTGATGGCTATGCATCCAATATTTCTCGATGTGTTAACATGAAACAAAGAAAATTATTAAATCTTAAAAGTCATGATCATCACTTCCTTATGCAAGACATACTTCCTATAGCCTTGCGAGCATCCGGAGCAACAGAAGTCATTGATGTAATATCAGATTTATCTTCTTTCTTCAAATCATTGTGCTCTAGTTGCATTGACTTGAATGAGCTGGATGGGTTACAACAACATATTGTAGAGACACTTTGTCGTCTAGAGATGCAGTTTCTTCCTCCTTTTTTCACCATAATGGTGCACCTCTTAGTTCATTTAGTTGATCAAGTGAAGCTCGGTGGAACAGTTCAGTATGAATGGATGTATCCCATTGAGAGGTTAGAATTTACTATAACATTTACTTATCACTTCTTCAATCTATTAAATAATTTCAAATTTTTATTGCCAACCATGATGACATTCTTATAGGTATTTAGCACGATTGAAAGGCTATGTAAGAAATAAAGCTTGTCCAGAAGGTTCTATTGCCGAGGGCTATATTTTGGAAGAGACCATAACATTCTGTTCTAGATATATGGAGGGATCTGAGACAATATTTAATAAACCTAAGAGAAATGATGACAACATTCAAAATAAAGATCTATACTTGTTCAATTCTGGGGGACGTTGTGTTGGGTCTGAAAAAGTCATCCGTCTTGATGAAAAAAACATGGCACAAGCACATCGTTATGTGCTACTCCATTGTGATGGAATGATGAAAGACCTTAAAGAGTAAGCTTTGTTGTTTAAACAATTCCTTCATATATAGATAAATAAAAATGAGCTAACTTATAGTGTTTTTGTAGACAATTCTTATATTACAAGCGACAAGAGTGTCTACAAAAAGGTATATGTGTTAATCAATCATTAGAGCCGAAGTGGTTATTAGAAGATTTTTCCACATGGCTTAATGCTCAGGTAAAGGATACATGATCAAAGAGTATAAGAGTCAAATTCAAACATAATTAATCTGGCTAATATATTGTCATACTTTTATAGGTACCAAACATTGATGTGAGCACTAATGAAGGAGTGTTAAAAAGGGCCATAGCTCGTGGACCCAAATTATATACTAAAAGGTTTAAGGGATTTATAGTCAATGGCTACAAATTTCACACATTAGACCGAGAAACATATAGAAAGACACAAAACTCTGGTGTCATGGTCAAAGCTGATGGAGATTCTTACTATGGAAGACTCACTGATATTTATGAATTGGACTACTATGGGACATGTAAAGTTGTTCTTTTCCGATGTGATTGGGTAGATATAACATCAACAAGGGGGTTCAAGCATGATTATAGAAATAATTATTCTTGTGTGAATTTCTCGAAGTTGATCCATACTGGTAGATCACTGCAAGATGATCCATTTATCTTTTCATCTCAAGCTAAGTAGGTTTTCTATGTGGATGACGAAATCAAAAAATCATGGTTGTATGTCATTGAACACAAGATTAGAGATTCTTTTGATGTTGGGGCAGACTCTGAAATGGTCGGTGATGAGAATGACACATAGGTTTTTTTTCAAAAAAGAGGGAATGTTTGGTATGGAGGATATGTTACATGTAGTTGCTGCTCAAGAAACCTCTTATGCATCCCCTATAAGAGATAAGTATGATGTCATCTTCGAATTCCACTAGATCACTCGATGCAACAAATATTCATGCTAAAGGCAGAGTGTTGTGTGTGAACACTCACTTGTAGTCAGTTGATACTTCAAGACCCCAAACTCCTAATGGAATGTGTTATCTATACTTTTTTTTTCCAAAATTTTAATTACAGTTGTGAGTTGTGCATGATCTGTAATCTTTTAAATTATGGCAAAAAAATTGTTGTTTTTCTTATTCCGAGTTTCTTATTTTCTAATGTCTTGGCTCAAGAAAACAAATAAATATGTGCTTCTTCATTTTAATAATATATTTGTCCTTACATGTAGATTTCTATCAACTCAACCACAAATATCTATTGAAATTTGTCTCCTTATATGACTTCCTAATATTTTGTCCATACAAATGTCAAATGATTTCCATTAATTCAGGTGTGGCTACTATCAAACATAAGTGATCTCTTTAAATTCAAACCAACATGTATAATGGTTTGTATACTAATATAGTTTATTAAATTTTAGGTGTACACACTTTGAAGGAGAGGAATGTGGCGAAGTAAACGAACAACATCAAGTTTCATGGAAAGTGAGCCAACTCCAATGGTCCATGGCAATGCATCGGCATCACACCAAGATGGAGGTCATTTTGATGAAGTAGGAGATTCCCAACCAGTTCCTGAGCAACCTCAAAATATGGCATGGAATGAAAATATTTCATTCAATGATGATGATCTCCTAGAAACTATCGGTCAGTAATTTTTTTAACCCCTCAAGCTTCTTTCAAATATAGTCAACAAGTGCGGACAAAACTTTGCATCCCAAACTAGCCAAAAGAAAAGATAGGAAAAAACAACTAAAAGACAAGCTTCTTTCAAACAGTCAGTTCCCTTCAACCAAAAAATATGCCGACCTAGAGGCTGAAAAGCTTCCATAACACAACAGCCTTCAACTCCTTTAAACACAACATACAACAATGACATTTTAGTTCCTGACCAAGGGATGTTCATCCAAAACTTAAGAGACTGATACATATGAAATTGAAAAATAGAGTTAGTTCAGACTAAAACATAATTTAGACTAAAACAAACTCCACAAAAGCAAATATTCCAATAGGAACTAGCCAATAAATAAAAAAAATAGTAAGAGAACTAATTCAGAGTTGTTCTAGGAAAAACCTTGAGTATTTTTGTTAATTTTATTTACTTTAGTGATATTAATGTTTTGATAATCTTGTAGATTGTGATGGAAAAGTTGGAACAAAGAAAGGACATGTTCAATTATCACAAGTCTGGGTTCTAGATTCATTGAAATTCATTGTCAAATTCAACAAATTTAAACAACCGATCGGAAAGGGAGGACACTTGTTGGTTAGATTCTTGGGAGAGGTGGCTAAGGATGGATCTCTTTGTCCAATTGGTGAAATCAGTTGGCACAAAGTCCACAAGTCCTATAAATTGGATATTGTGAGGTTGACTAGAGTAAGATATCAAAATTCATATTCGTGTATATATATATGCTAAATCTGTGATTTAATTCAATGTTATTTTTATATATGAAATTAGAGAAAATTTCATATGCCGAATGACTTGGATCTTGATCAAAGGATCCTATCACATGTTAATGGGAAATGGAAAACCTATAGGCATAAATTGAAGGGTATGTACTTTGATCAAAAAAAGACAGAAGAACAAATTACAAGCAATGTGCCAAAGAATGTAAACAGAGAGCAATGGGTCCGTTTGGTGAGCTATTGGTTTTCTTCTACAGGGAAGGTAGGTGTGACTCGACTATTTTGATTGGCTATTGTTATTCCCTACTTATTATATATATCACTGTGTTTTTTATATTTTGTAGAGACTTTCAACAATAGGTAAGAGAGCACGTGCTCAAAAAGTTGATTGCCATACCACATGATCAAAAAGCTTTGCCCAAATGAAGTTTGAATTTGTGAGATATGCTACGCATCCTTATAATTTTTTTGAATTTTTTAGTTCAAGTTTAGTATAATCTAATGTATGTTTTGATAGGAGAAAAACAAAAACCGGGAGCCTAGCATCTTGGAAGTTTGGAAGATTACTCACCAGCGAAAAGATGGAAGCTATGTCCATGATACAAACACTGAAGAATTTCTGGTTTGTTAAATTACTCATTACATTATTTCATGACATTAAAAGTAGTTGGTATATATGATACATATTATTAAGATATGTTGGCTTTAATTCAGGAGACTGCTGAAAAGTTGGTGGATGAACGCATTGTAGAGCACCCTGAATTGCCCAAAGCATCTATAGAAGATGAAGTGTTTAATGAACTCATGTATGATGAAGAGATACCTAATCAAAAAGTTGTTGGTTATGGCCATGGAGTTTCTAGAAGTCAAGTATTTGGACTAAAAGCTGACTTGAGAAAATGCAGCTCTGTAGATGACTTCACTGATGTTAGAGAAAAGCTTGTTTCCATAGAGAAAGAGAATGAAGAATTGAAGAATGCACATGCTTCTATAGTGAAAGAGAATGAAGAGTTGAAGAATTCACACACAGATCTGCAATCCCAACTACGATGTATCACTTCTGCACTTGCCAGGAATGGTATAGTGCTTGGTGATCCTATTGGAAGGGTTGATAATGAAAGAAACAGACAGAGTGAAGAAGTAAGTATTATTTATTAATATTTTTTTCCATGTTTTTGTATTTTGGAGCTCAAAAAAGAATCATCAAGTCCTAAGATTTCAAACCATCCAACTTGTATGGATTTTTTCTTGCTCTTAGTCTACAAGCAAAAAAGAGATCAATTGAGGGCATACAACAACTCTTGTATCTTGAAATTTAAATGATGCCCTTATGAGCTTCAAACTTGGATTGTGAATGTAGATGGTCAGAGTTGTTTATATCTTAACGGTTACACACTAATACGAAAGTGCACATGATATTCAATATTTATACAATTATAATGTGGAAATAAGAAGTGTCATATTTGTTACTAATACGACTTGTTGGACATTGTAGGTGGGTGCACATGCTTCAAGTGCTCACAGAATTCAGAATGGGATTGGAAGTAGACCAAGAACTGGAGTCTGAGTTGGAAATGGCGTTTAAATTTCATTTTGCTTTGATTTACAGTAGAGAGTGTTGTAAATATTTGTTTTCTTTATGTGGACCAGAGTTTAAGTTCAATAGGATGTTTATATTTTAATGCAAATGTTTTTTATGAACAATTTGTCATTTTTAATAGATCAAAATGTGTTGAATGCATTTACATGTTGGATGTATGTATCTCTCTTTGTTCTCTCTCTGTGAGTGTATGACTCATGACATTATACAATTTTCAAAAGATAAAACACCCTAATATATCATGCTATAGTACGGATTTTGCTTTTAGTAGATGGTGATGCTAACATAAAGGTTGAAGAAGGCGAGACTGATATGAGAGGTTTTGTACCGCTTTACAAGGTTTTGGAAATTTTCATACCAGAATATGAAGGTTGTTCTGATCTTGGAAAACTTGACTTATTATATTTTTATTATTTGATTCTTCTATAACTTCCTCATAGCTTCTACTATTGATTCTTTGCATCTAAGTGCAGACAATGATTGACAGGGAGATGACTATGCTGATGAGTATATTGTTCTTGAAAATTCATATGTTCATAAGGTTGACTCTGTACAAGAACAATAGTCATTTTGTGAATAACAAAGTTTTTATAATATTATTTTTCTTTTGCAATAGCAAGATAGTGTCTTTTTGTTGAGTACCCTACTCGAGTAGGACTTTCATATTATTGCAAACAAGTGTTATACGCTAATTAATATTCCTTATCATGTATAATTAATATTCCTTATCATGTATGTACTTTTTTGTAATAAGAAACCTTAAAGCTTTCTTTATTCTACTTTTCTATGAAGGGCCATATAAAGTCATGCCGACAGGAAGCGGTTAAGAAGGGATTGAAACTTGTTAAAGCTTATTAAGGAAGAAACTTTCTAGGTAAGTACTACCCTTTCCAAAAATACTTTGTTTATGTTGTCAAGATATGTGTGCATGAATACTTTGATGAAAATGTGATATAAGTGTTGATTTTGTAGGTCAAAGAGGTGTGGGAGAAGCTGCCCTTGACATTGCCAACTTTTTATGTGCCACAACAATCCAAAGACTAGAAATTGCTATTAAACTCATGGTTCTCTTATTTGCCAATGCCATCAGCAACAACACAATGTCCGTCATCGCAGGTGCATAGGATGACAGATGCCTTCTCTTGTTTTCCAATGCCTGCAGCTACATCACTTTTTCTGTGCCATAGAAGCTTTGAGCTCTCCAGAGAAATTAGGTGGAGAGGCCAAAAAGTACGGGAGTCCCTGCAAGAATTGTGGCGCGAGCTTGCAGATGGAAATGGCTGATAGGAACCCATGACATGAGCAGCAACAGATGATGGAATATGATGTGAAGCCTTCTGTTTCGGGTCATCCCAACACATTCTACTGTAGTGAAGAATACTCTTCTCTCTGTGCATCTAAACTAGAAAGTACCGCAGAAGACAGACATCTCATAGACAGAAAGCCACGGTCACAACACATAGATGACCGAGGGCACTTCGATGAGCATATTTCTTGGATAAGGAATCCTTGTCACTCCAATGAAGAGAAACCTTCTTCGTTTTCATCTCATCAGCCCGTAGGCGATGGTGAGAAGAAGCTTGCCACAAACAGAAAGCAACGCGCTCAGTACAGGCAAGATCAATCCAACCTCAGTGGTGATAAATCCATACCTACGAGCAGGGAAATTAAGTAGACCAGTGCTAGGCAGACTCAAGTTCTTCCTTCCGCCAGAAATAAGACAACATGTCCTCCTACGCAGCAGAGCAGAAGAGAACCGGACTCTATTGTCAACATTTGCAGAGATTCTATCATTCAGATCAGAAATGCCACTCCCCGTGCCCAAGCAAAGGCATTGCCCAGGCTCCAGCAACTTTTCGAGTTGGAACAAATCAGCAGAAAATACACTTGATTCAACGAACGAGGCCTCTGAAAGGTAACAACACTCAGGCAAGGAGTACCAATGCGCCAAAGTCGATCCCTCCTAGAAGCAGAGCCGGTAGAACCACCTCTGCTTCTTCTTCTTCTGCTCTTGTAACCGAATCAACGTTTGTTAATGCTCGATCAAGGAAGCAGGCAAAAGATAGCAGTGCCCCTGGTAATGGCAGCAGCAAAGACACTGAGATGGTGTCTTTCAATACACACTACAAGTGAGATTCCGTGCCGGATTCGTCATCCAGAATGGGTAGAATAGACAACAAATCATCTCCCATGAAGAGTGAGTTGGCCAGCAGTGCTTCTTGTACTGCAAAGGAGGTGGTGACTGACTCAAGGGCACAAGTATCTAAAATACTAGATATTGTTAGAGGAGATGAACTGAATGCTCTCTTAGAGCAGAAGATTAAAGAACTGAACTATTTAGAACAAGATGAGTTGATATCTGATATTGGGTCCAAGTCTGGTAGATCCACTGCTACCATCCTTCAAGAGCTCATCTTGACCCTTACAGAAGAGGGACTCTGTGAGACTTCCAACTCATATGGTTGCGCAGACGACAAGATGCAGGTTTGTAGTGAATATCATTTGCTTTTATCGTCTTATAAGCTGCAGGTAAACTAACTATGTAGTAAATTATGTTGGATTCTTAGATTTGTAGTAAATATCAATTGTTTTATTGTCTTATTAAGCTGCAGCCTGCAGGTAAGCCAACTATATAGTAAATAGTGTTGGATTCTTTATAGGTAGGAACAAATTAGTCGAGTCACTCGCCTTGAATTGAAAGGTTATATCATTGGCACTTTGTCCCGGTCATTTAATTTTTGCCGTCATGTCAACCAGTATCTCGTTTAAGTAAAACATAGATGCACTCTCTGTCAGAATTCAACCCTTTTTAAGTGTCAAAACATAGATGTTGTGTACGTCGATCCGAAAAGTTTTCCACTCAGAATCTTCTGTCCCAACTTTGTGTTCCAAACTATCACATTAATCTCAACTATATATAATCTCAAAAAAATCACCCTTAAAAAATAATTAGGTGCATTAATGGCTGAGATTAAATGGGATGCACCCAGAATACAATGTCATTATAGAAGATTTGAACCCAAAGTTTTCTGGGGTTGCTTATACAATAATCATGGATGTGCATAACAAACATGTCTAGGTTGTTCTCATTTGAAGTTGACTTGTGATAAACATCATATCTTGTGTTTAAATAAGTATTGATTTTGTTTTTCAAGAACTTCGTGGGATGTTGTCTTTCTCATGTTTTATTCTTGTGATTGTTTCATTCACTGATCTAGACCCTTCTCTAGTCTTGGAAGCCTGTTGGGTTGGCCCGTCAATTTATATCTTCTGTATGATAGTTAATTATGACTGTTTCGCTCATAGATTTAGACACTTGCAGGTATTGGAATCTAGTTCGTTCATTCACTAATGTCTTGATTTCTTTATTTAAAATAAAATCGACACAGGAAGAAGCGAGAGGAGAGACTGTTGGGCTAGGGTATAAGTGTGACCAACCAAGCCCAATTTCGATACTTGAAGCTTCCTTCTCTACTGACAGTTGCTTGTCTGAAAGTCTCAATAGTATGTCAGGTATGTTTTTGCTTTTTAAAAATGGTTTTTAAGTTTCCACCAACCCAACAACACAGAGCTGGTATTCTTGTCTGAAAAGTATACACATTAAGACATCTTCTCAGTATTGTAATTTAATGAGGCTCGGGAACCTGTTCTTGCGACTGAGTTGGTCTTCTTTTATTTAAAAAAGATAATCGTTATGTTTTTCATGAGATTGCCACCCAACAACGCTGACCGATTGTCAAGGACGACATTAATGGTTAATCTCCTATATTATTTCTTTATATATCCTCCAATGATGGTCCTTTTCTTAGCTCCTGCGCACCAACACATCTCTTGTCTGCAGATTATTATGCTCCTGTTTTTTTTCTTTTTAAGTTGAAAAATGTCGGTCAGGCAAGTTGATTAACTATTTGTATTACCGAATGGCTTTCTTTTAACCAGGCCAAGTTTTAAATTTTGAGGAGACTGAGGGATCATGCGACACATTTGGTGCTATAGATTAGCTTCACTTGCCTTATCGCAGTTCTGGCTATTTCAGATAAATTCTCAATCACTGGTTTGCTACTACAGATCACACATTAAATGCAGTGACAGCAAACGAAAGAATGGGTGATGGGTCAGGTTGCAGCGAAGCACTGCAGACTAGTTCATAATACCGCTCACAGGGTGTCCATCCACATGAGATCACTGTCCCCTCTGGATTCTAGAGCTCGCAGAGCATATGTAAGCAAGATGCCGTTTTTTGTTATTTATATCAAATCCTTTTTGTTTTTTTTTCATTCTAAGCAGCTCACAAAGCATATGTAATAAGATTTTCGCAAATTGTTCCATGTACAGGAGATGGATAGAAGTGCGGAAGAGAACATCAAGATCATCGAGATGGATGTTGACGATGTTAGAGCAAGTTCAAGGAGCAGGAACAGTTATTCGTTTTCATCTCGATGATGATCAAGCAAGTCTGCCCGTCGGCTCAATTTATATTCTTAGAACAAATAGCAGCCAGAGCTCAAGAGAGGTCGATAAATGCAGTGAAATTACATTTCATAATGTTGCAAAACTTTCCCAGGGAAAAGATACTTCAGCCAGTGCACCCACAATTGATATGGTAATCTTTCTGTTATAAGAAATATGTATCAGTGGATAATGTTTATTCAGTGACTGAACTATTCATCAATAGGACAAAGCATTCAGAGGTTTGGTTGCTCGGGACATTCTACCGACACCATCAATGGATCCTGCAGAATTATCAAACAACATCAGTTCTATTTCTTCCAAAGGAAGTTGCAATGAGTTCACTCTGCTTGGGAATAAAATCCCCCTTGATTTTACACTTAAAACTACCTTAAGGATGGTTTCTTCTTCACCAATCAAATGGTTAGTATGTAGTCTTCTTGTTGTTCTTATGCAATATTTTATTTTCCTCAATTGAAGTCATCCGTTTACCCAGCTTTAATTTCCTGCTTTTCAATATAGTATTCAGTAAGGTATAGGAATTAGTTAGCTTAGCTTCAGCTTTGATCAGAAGATGAAGCAGGTCCAATTAAATTTCCTTTGTTTCACTGGACAAGTATTAATAGGCGTCTTCTACCTTTCAGGATACATAGGCTAGTTTCTAGAGGTTCCTACAGTGCCTCACATGGGAGTTCTTGCTCCAGTGTCAGCTCTGATCAAACTACATGCAAGGAAGCTTTACGTAGTAAAGCTTTTCAGTCATGGAGATATCCCCAATCTTGCATGCCTTCTTCAATTGTCTTAGCTATGTCACTGTCTACAACGAATGCAGGTTTGTTTCTCTTCATGATATTTTTTATTTGCAAAAAAGTTTTTAATATTATGTAAACTGATGTTATTCTAAAACTCAGATGTTGGTTACCTGCAGAAATGGATTTTTTGAAGAAAAGACAACAAGACTAGGAGGACTCCTTCACGAATCTATATTACATGTTTAGGCAGAATAAATGCCGTATCTTTTATGGTATTGCCATTGTCACATAAAGACTTTTATATGTTTTTTTTTGTGATGAAACATAGTTAGTGTTTTCCCTAAGCGTATTCCTTGGTGCTTCCATGTAGAGTGTAACTTGATCTGACATATTAAACATCGCACGTGTTAAACTTTTCCAGACCAACCGCGCCTTTCACTTCGACAAGTAATGATTGAATCTCTCTGTGATGCTTATAATCATTCGACTATCCACTCAAGTGTAACACTGCTATTGATGCCAACATTATCTAATCACAACCTCATCGATGAAGCATAGATACTCCAGGATTTATATAGGAGGACCACCATAGCCTCTTGCAATCTGTAGAGCATTCGATCATTTTGATACATACAGTGAGATGGATGTTGGTGACACCATCAAAGGAGTACTTATAGACAGCGAACACCTGAAAGTAGGAATGGAAGACTCGATGCAGCAACCCCAAACTCCAACTGAGGCATTGGAGTTCCTGGCGAGGTCATGGAGCTTGCCTGCTATGGAACTGTCGACGGCTCTTAGCGCCCTTGATGGGACTCCTAGCAGTAACATGGCGGATGCTCCTTGCAAGGAATTAGAGGTATATGACTTCTCACTAGACTTTCCCAGTTCTTGCTTTGAAGACTAAACACTTGTTGTTTGCAATGACAGAGGATTGCTCTTCCAAAACTTCCTGTCATCTCGGAGCTGCTGGTTGGCGAGGCTGGTACGCCACCCAAGGATAGAGATGACCAGAAGTTATGGTGATTTCCTCTCCATCATCCACTCAACCCACTGGATCATTCTCCCATTACTATATGACGTTGTTAATTAGCTCAACTTTTCTTTCATCTGAGGCATTATAATTTGCTTCTGTCTGCAGCAACTTCACACCAGAATAACCCCCAAGTCAGTGGGATTGTGGCTGAGAGACCACAAGGAGAGAAGGCGAGAGGAAATCCGGGCGCGGAACGCTCAGATACACGCCACAACAGCTGTGGCCGGCGTTGCTGCCGCCATCGCCGTTGTAGCTACTACAAATATCGACGCCTCAGGCTCAGACGCAGCCAACGGAAACCAAACTACAGATTTATTTGCCAAGCGTTCAGCTCTGATGGCCTCAGCGGAGACGCTGGTGGCGTCGCATTGTGTTGAAATGGCTCGTGCAATCGGAGCAGACCCGGTCCGTGTTTTGGAAGTTGTAGACTCCGCCGTAAACGCGAGGACTGGAGGTGACATGATGGCGCTTATCGTAGCTGCAACAACAGGTATGTATGCTACAAATTGTATTGAGTTTATTTTACACTGCACCGATGCGATAGTGGCCTAACCGGGTGTAGATGGCCCAATAGATCAGCCCAAGGGTCATCCACCAATAAGCTTTTCAAATTTGATACATGGCGAACATCCAACGGCGATTTATCTTCTCACCACTTATCTTGAAACCTAAATAATTTAGAGAGCAACGATGGGGACATGGCTTTGTTAATTTCTATTATACTCCTAGTCAGCTGTGGCGTCATCATTGTCGGGGGTGCTTCTTAATATTCATTTGTCTAACTGAATTTCTTGAACATTTTTGCAGGTCATGCATTCGTTTCATATCAAACTTTATATAATCATATTACTCCTAACCCCTATTGGGCAGTGAAAAATAGAGAGCCTGATCCCTACAGGAACAGATCACTCTCTCCAGTACGCCCAGAATTATAAGGAAGGGAAGCGATTTCCATTTTTACAAGATGGTGGTGTAAGCATCATCCGAAACAGTTGAAGCACACTAGATGTTCTTGTCCCTCAACACGTGAACACCTTTTCTTCATCAGAAAGCAGTGACGGCGGCCAAATGCTATCTGAAGGATTTGTGCAATAGAAAAACGGATATGGACATGTATGTTGGTGTTAGTTGAAGCTGTACAGATTGTATACAATGTAAAATACATCCATTTAGATTTTAATATTGAAAGACATTTGTTTTGACATATATATGCCTAACAAAGCTCTGATATATGTTGAAATATCAAAACTCTAATGTGCATTGACATACATAAGTATAAAAGTACGTTTAATTTTTTTTTCACTCTTTTATCTTAAGTTTCCACTCTTTTTAGAGTGGAAAAACATTCCCGCCAAGAATTTGGAGAAACAAAAACAAAGATTTATCTACTTTAATAAGGGTGAGTAAGTAGATGCTACACAAAAAAGAGGGAAGAAAAGTCCACATCAAAATGTGTGAACAACTAGTCACACAAAATAAGGAAAAGAAAAATCCACATTAAAATGGGTGGGTAATCAGATGTCACCCAAAAAACTGGGAAGAAAAATCAACATCGAAAAGTGTGGATAAATTTCCACTTTGCAGTTTGTCACGCTTTTACATAGGGTGGAGATCACATTTTTTCACGCTTAAAAGCATGGAAAAACCTATATAAAAGCGTGGATAAATGCATATAATTTTTGTAGTGCGGGAAGAGACCTAAGTGAGGAACCGATGGCATGGACTGACTTCAAGACCATCTTCACCGCCAGATTCCTCCCCATCTCAACAAGGAAAGAGAAAGAAAGAGAGTTCATGAGCATGACTCAAGGAAGTTCTTCAGTTGCGGACTTCGGTCGTAGGTTCCGCCTCCTAGAACGCTTCAGACATATGTTGGATGAAGAGAGGAGGGTGGACCACTTCATGGAACATCTACACCCTGCCATCAAGCCTCATGTGATGGCTAGTAAGCCAAAGACCTTTGCTGAAGCCTACAACACCGCCTTAGACATGGAAAGGACAGTGATGCCTGCACAAAACCAATCCAGAGGGTACTTGGGTTTCACTGAAGGAGTTCAAGGGCATAGGAATGAACACAGGAAGCGACAAGGACGCAACCACAACAAGAACAAGCATGGGCACAAAGGCAAGCCGCGTGGTCGCCTCCAGTAGTGTCGCACCTGTGGACGGGCACATCCTGGGAAGTGCCGCTTTGAGAAGAAGGTGTGTTTCAGATGTCAACAAGAGGGACACTTCATCGCCAACTGCCCTCAGCCTGACCCAAGGGGACCTTTGGGGTCACAGCCTGTAGCAGCACAGCCAGTAGCTACAGCACCCCTAGTAGGAGCACCAGCCGGAGCACCTCCAGTTGGAGAGAGGAGACAAGCTAGAGTGTTTGCCATCGACAATGAAGAAGCTCACGCGAATGCTAATAAATTGATCGAGGGTAATAACCCATAGAGTTTTTCCTTTTAGTTCAAGTAAACCATGTAATAGCTTTCTGATATGGAATAACTATGTAGGCTTGCTGGAAGTCATGGGACAAAATGTAAAAGCACTCTTTGATTCTGGTTCTACTAATACTTTTATTTCGAGAAACCTGGCAACTATGTTTGATTTGGATATCAGGGATTTGGGTTATGTTTTGGATGTCACAACCCCGAGTGGTCGTATTTATACCTCTCTTTTGAAAACCCCTGTGTTTCCAGTTAAGTATCTGAACCATGAGCTTCCCACTGACTTCATCCTTCTCGATATGAATGATTTTGATGTAATCATCGGTATGGACTGGCTTTCCACCTATAGGGCCCAGATTGATTGTAGAGATAAGAAGATTCTTATTAGAAAGACCGGATATCCACACTTCACCATTCGAGGAAGGAAAGATGCGACAACCAGTCTTTACATATCCGCTTTGAAAGTTAAACGGATGCTATCCAAGGGTTGTCGAGCCTACCCAGCCATAGTTACCGTACCCGAGGTTAAGGGGCAATCCTTAGAGGACATAGAGGTGATTCGGGAGTACGCGGATGTGTTTCCAGATGATCTACCAGGGATTCCCCCTGAGAGGGAGGTAGACTTCTCGATTGAGTTAGCTCCTGGGACTAACCCTATATCTAAGGCACCCTATAGAATGGCCCCTGCTGAGTTGCTTGAGTTGAAAACCCAGTTGCAAGAGTTGTTGGATAAGGGGTTTATCCGACCCAGTACCTCACCATGGGGAGCACCAGTCCTCTTTGTGAAAAAGAAGGATGGGTCGCTTCAGATGTGTATTGATTATCGGATGATCAACCAGGAAACCATTAAGAATAAGTATCCTTTACCCAAAATAGATGACCTATTTGACCAACTCAAATCAGCTCGAGTCTTTTCCAAAATCGATTTGAGATCAGGATACCACCAGGTGAGAGTAAGAAGTGAGGATATACCTAAAACGGCTTTCAGAACCCGATATGGTCACTATGAGTTCGTGGTCATGCCATTCGGATTGTCCAATGCACCGAGTGTCTTCATGAACCTCATGAGCAGTGTGTTCCAGCCCTTCCTTGACTCTTTTGTGATAGTGTTCATAGATGAAATTTTGGTGTACTCAGATGACCTAGCCCAACACAGGTAACACCTGGGTAGAGTCCTTGATATCCTCAGAAAGCATAAGTTTTTTGGAAAGTTCTCGAAATGTGAGTTTTGGTTGGACCGAGTCATGTTCCTTGGACGCATCATCTCGGGAGGAACCATCACCATAGATCCAGCCAAAGTATCGGCAGTTCGAGACTGGCCAACACCAAAGAACCCTTCCGAGATTCACAGCTTCTTGGGGTTGGCCGGATACTACCGTCGCTTCATCAAGGATTTCTCCAAGACCGCTCTACCGCTAACCATGTTGACCCAGAAGGATGTGAAGTTCGTGTGGTCTGACGTATATGAAGCTCGTTTCCAAGAATTGAAAGAGAAGCTGACCACCGCTCCTGTGTTGACTCTACCTTCTGGCAATGAGGGTTTCATGATATTCACCGATGCATCCAAGATGGGACTTGGCTGTGTGTTGGAACAGGATCGGCATGTGGTTGCATATGCTTCCCGATAGCTCAAGCCAAATGAGGTGAACTACCCGACACATGACCTGGAGTTAGCTACTATAATCCATGCCTTGAAGATATGGCGGCACTATCTGTACAGTGCTACCTTCGAGATCTTCACTGACCATAAGAGTTTAAAATATCTGCTGACACAAAGAGACCTGAATCTACGACAACGACGATGGATGGAGTACATGAAGGATTACGACTTCACCATCGCCTACCATCCTGGTAAGGTGAATGTCGTAGCTGATGCGTTGAGTCGAAAATAGCTTAAGTGTGCAGTTGTTTTGTCCAGTCAGTGGAAGAGTTTGGAGGAGCTTGTGGAATGGACACCACAACCGTTAGAGGACCGAGTTCGGTTGGCTAATATCCAGATTCAATCGGAGTTGTTGAGTGAGATCATAACTGCACAGTTGACCAGTGGAGAGTTAGATAAGATGAAAGGTTTAATGATGAAGCCACAAACTCATCTATCCATGGGAGTAGACGGAGGAATCAGGTTTGAGAATCGCGTATGGGTTCCAGCGGATTCATCAATAAAGGAACGCATCTTGCAAGAGGCTCATGGATCCAAGTACACAGTGCACCCAGGAACTACTAAGATGCACAAGGACCTACATCGATTCATCTGGTGGCCAGGAATGAAGAAAGACATTGCGTCATGGGTGGCCAGTTGTCTTACGTGCCAAATGGTGAAGGCTGAACACCAATGACCCGACGGACTTTTACAGTCAATAGAGATACTGGAATGGAAATGGGAGCAGATCACCATGGATTTTGTGGTGGGTCTACCCTGGACCAAGAGAGGTCCTAATGCGATATGGGTCGTGGTAGATCGTCTTACCAAGTCAGCACACTTCCTTGCCCTGAAGCCCACTGCTAAGGTGACAGACCTAGTTGAGCTGTATGTCAGAGAGATAGTACATTTGCATGGTGTGCCAGGATCGATCATCTCAGATAGAGACCCAAAGTTCACTTCCAAGTTGTGGAAGCAAGTTCAAGAGAAACTTGGTACAAGGTTAAAGTTTAGTACCGCTTATCACCCCCAGACAGATGGTCAGTCAGAAAGGACGATTCATACATTGGAAGATATGTTCAGAGCTTGTGTGCTCGATTGGGGTGGCTCATGGGAGCAATACTTACCGTTGGTAGAGTTCACCTACAACAACAGCTACCAAGCCAGTATCGGGATGCCTCCGTATGAAGCTTTGTACGGGAGACTGTGTCGGTCACCACTTCACTGGGATGATGTGGGTGAGAGGACCTTGTTGAGGTCAGATGATCTCCAAGTGTATGCTGATAAAGTGGCTTTGATCAAGCAAAGGCTAAAGAGGGCCCATGATCGAAAAAAGTCGTATGCTGATGCAAAGCGGACTGATGTGCAGTTCACTGTGGGAGATCATGTGTTTTTGAAAATCCGACCGCTCCGAGCTATAGCTAAGAACAGAGGAAAGCTGAGTCCCCGATACGTGGGTCCGTTTGAAGTGTTAGAACGGATTGGTGAAGCTGCTTACCTTTTGGCGTTACCCCCTCAATATAGCATGATGCACGATGTGTTTCACGTGTCTTACCTGAGGCGATATGTGCAAGATCTGAGCCATGTGTTGAGCATTGAACCTATTGAGCTTCAAGGGAAGCTGACTTATCCTGAGTCACCTCTGCAGATTCAAGATACCAAGGTGAAAGAGCTCAGATGCAAGAATATAGAGATGGTAAAGGTTCTTTGGAAGCACCATGGAGAGGATGAGGCCACATGGGAGCTGAAGGCAGACATGGAGAAAACATACCCTGAATTGTTTGTTTGATTGTTTGAATTTTGAGGGCAAAATTCCTATAAGGAGGGGACGATGTTACAACCCCATTTTCTTGAAAATATAATGTAAGGTGTATTTCCCTTTTAATGAATAAATGATATCCTTTTCTTTGAATTGTGATAAATTTCGTGAGAAATGGCTTTGATTGATTGATTGTGGGCCTTGTTGGCTATTGAGCCCAATTGAAAAGAAAAGGGAATTAATAAGGAAAAGAAATTGTTTTATAAAAGGGGAAATATGAGAAATTGACAATTGAAATAGGATAAAGGCAAACCAATATTCCCCAATGTGGGAATCCGTACCTTTGGGTTTCCTTGAGATCCAAGGGACCCAAAATAACAAGATAATCACAAAGGAAAAAGGAATATAAATTAAATTGGATTAATTGATGAGAAAACTTGGGAGAGAAGGAAGCCTTCTCATCCATTTCGTTTTGTTTCCCAAATTTTGTACAAAGCTAGGAAATAATTAAAGGAACGTTCCCTTAAAATTTGAGATAAATAGGAGTTATGGTTTGGGAGATATTAATTTTCCAAGATTTCTCCAATTTGGGAATTATTCTGAATTAAAGCAATAAATCGTTTGATCGTGGGCGATGACATCCGTTGGATCTTAATCCAACGATGGACAGTCATCGTCTAAAGTCCCAACCGGACTGGGAATCTGCAGGTTCCAAGGAGACTTTCTCACCTGGTTTTCTCGCAAACTAGTAGACATGACAGCCTGGTTTTGGTCCCATTAGACTCAGGAGAGGAAATCGCGAAGATTCCTCCCTACTTTTGCTGGGTTTGGTCGTCGTTTCAAGAAACACCCAACTGGGCAGGAACTTTCCCCGACCCTATAAATAGGGGAAGGCTATGGAGAGAGCCAGTATCCCTAAAGGCTAGCCCAAACGCTGCGGAAGGAGGCGAGGAGTGCGTTGGTGGAATCAATCGCTCTGTTACTCTAAACCTGCGACCTCCAGATCTCAAAAAACGGCGCCGGAGTCCGGCGAGCAAGGGGGGCACTAAGACGCTCTCTCGGCGGGTAATTGAACCTGTAGTCATGTTCGGACGAGGGAGGCGGAGCTCCTGAACGATCGGCGCGCTCGCAGAAGGCTTGAGTCGCGAAGTCAAAGGCCGAGTTGACCGCGGAGCTGCTGTGCATCGACGCAAGGTGGAAGACGAAGTCCCGTGGTCTTTGACCAGAATACCCCTCGCTCCCTTCAGCCGCGACGAGGTTAGAATTGTCTTTCGGTTGTTTTGATCGCTAGTTAAGGCATATACATCTGTGGCCGTTGGATCCTTCGTGGACCGCGCGGACCATGGATCAGACGATCCATGTTTTTCTGGAATTGCTATTAAATTGAATAAAATGAGTTTTCTTATAAAAATCATATCTTGAGCTAGAAAACTCGGATGCAAAAAGTCAATACATGAAAAATGATCAGAAAAATATGAGGAATACGTTAAAAATAGTTTCGATATCTGAAACTGTATATTTTTGCAAAAGTACATATTTTGATGGAAAAAGAGTTAATTTGTAAAAAGAAAACCCTAATTGATTATCAAGGATATATTTAGTCTTGCAATTAGGTTGATTCGAACATGTTTACCCTGATTAATGATTAAGATGGTTTTTAACCTATTTTGATGATAGAATTACATGTTTTGGGTTTTTAATTCAATATGTTGATTAATATGTTTAGAAATCCTAAATTAAAGAAAAAGAAAAAGATATAACAATCTGAAAAGTAGGGTTTATATGGTCCAAACCTGATCTTTAGGACCTTAATGGAAAATAGGACAAGATAATTAGGGTTTGATGGATATTTGATAAAA
This sequence comes from Alisma plantago-aquatica, assembly GCA_963693085.1. Classification (NCBI taxonomy): domain Eukaryota; kingdom Viridiplantae; phylum Streptophyta; class Magnoliopsida; order Alismatales; family Alismataceae; genus Alisma; species Alisma plantago-aquatica. Next base: position 51,985,948 of record OY856412.1, read on the forward strand.
GTAAGGTAAAAGTAATAAAAAAAGGAAATAAAACCCTAATTATTGTTAAAACCCTAAAAAGGGTAAATAACCTAGGCAGCAACTAGGATGAATGGATCAAGATGACGAATTTAATAATAAAGAAATTGGATGCCTTTTTTTAGGAATAATTGTGTGTGTGTGCTTGCTTGAATCCTGGTTGATTGGTTATTTCTGCATTCAAATCTGCTTAGCAGGTATGTGGTTAATTATGAATAACCGCTTTAGTTTCCCGATGGATTCCCGGATGTTTAATCGCATTGAATGCAACTAAACTGTTTGGATGTTCATATTGCAATTATAAAGTGACTATGACTATCACAATTTAATGTAAATGTGTATTCCTGCACCTACATGCCACCCTGATGGAAGATGCCATAAAGGTCAGGCCTAGGAGGGTAGACCAATGGGCACCATGAGAGGTGACCCTAGACACCAAGCTCAGGAATGAGAAGGTGGTCGATGAGGCATGACTAAGGAGCACCATGAGAGGTGACTCCTAGGCACCAAGCTCCAGATTGAGAAGGTGGCCTTAAGTCAATCCAGGGTTAGGGAAAAAGAGGTGGGGATTGTCACATGGAAAATGTAAATTGACTTGCTAATTATCTTGATTGCAATACTTAGATTGTTAGACTTAATTGTGAAATTTTGGTTGCCTCCACATACCAGCAATTGGTGATCGATGTTTTGTTTGTCTGCGTTTTAGGTAAGATCCTGAAAAACACAAACAGTAAAGTGACACATAGTGAAATTAAGAAATAAAGTGCAAGGAGGATTAGATAGAGTATTTCAAGCTGTGGATAGTTAGATTTCCAAGTTTTATAAAGGTAAGTAAAAGTTTTAATTTTTTTACCCAATTCTAGTTTAGTTAGTAGAATTTCATAATTATTTTTGATTATATGTTGAACCTTTGATCCTATAAATTTATTAATGGCTCTGACCTTCGGGTCTCCCTTAATTGGGGGTTACCGGGAGGTGGGGTCGTTACAACATGCTTCTATTGAGACAAATAAGGTGTCCTGCCACAAATGGATTACCTTCATTTCCAAGGGGTACTGAAGTTGTCCTAGATCCTTGGTATGAAAATATAGTTCTTTTTTTAAGGCTGAGATGCCGTGATCATTACTATCAGTGATAATTATATCATCAACATTGATGGAGAGGATTATGGTTACAACTTGAGATGAAATTAAGAAAAGGTTGTGATCAATGGACGAGCTGGTTAAACCTAGGCTAATAAGAACTCCACTGAGTTTTTTGGACTAGGATCTTGGTTATTACATGATATCATAGGAAGAACAATTGAGATGACAAGCTCTTTAGGAATACTCCTCCTGAGTGCAAAAACCTAGAGGTTGCTACTTATATACTTCCTCTTCCAAATCGCCTTTAAGTAATGTGTTACACCCCTCCCCCTATTATCCTCTGAAAAGGAGGATTGAGAGAGTAAGGACCATAACCATAATTTTAGGATCAAGATTAACAAGTAACCAATAATAATCAATACATCTCATTTTATGGAAAAGAGTTTGATAACATGATAACCTCTCATCAAGGGAGTTACATGGGATGTGAATCTAATGTTTGCATAGGAAGAAATTTCATCCATCTACATCCCCCAAAATTACATTAAATCTTGTTCTTTTGATGCACTCTTCTCTGGATATCCATATTTCATCATTAATTGTAGGTTCAGAGAAGAAGGCACCAAAAGAAAAAGATTTAATGTAATTATAGGGATATATATGGATAGATAAAATTTCTTTTTGTGAAAACATTACATTCAAATCCCATGTAACTCCCTTGAGGAGAGGTTATCTTGTTATCAAACTTTTTTCTATATAATGAAATTTATTGATTATTATTGGTCACTTGTTAATCATGATCCCATAATTATAATTATGGCCCTTTCCCTCTTGGTCCTCCTTTTTAGGGGATAATAAGGGGAGGAAGTCATAATATTTGGTATCAGAACCCAAGATTACAATTTAACCTTTAATAGTTTACTAATTTCATAAAACTCTATAAAGCCCAAGGAAATTATTAAGAGTACCTTCCGAAGATGATGGTGTCTATCGAGGACCATGATTCGGGGGCCTATCAAAATTTTCCTCCGCACTGTAGTTGGCTTAAGAGGACTCTAGACTCGTGCATCCTTTCTGGAAAAAATTAGAGGATTTTACTTGAAATAAAGTATCTCTAGGATTTCTTCTCATCTAATTTGATCCCTTTTCTACCCCCGTACATCACTAACAAAGACCTAAGGACATGAATGTTGTTTCCTCTACCCCCTTCTGAGAAATTAGGTTTATGGTCATTAGGGTTAAGGCATCCTCTGCCAAATAATAAAATGCATGTAATCAAGATATCATGGACAAATTTATGATGCTTTAATGCCCACAAAATTTAGAATGAGATCAATAACATGTTTATGTGAGCTAGTATGGCCCGTACCAAGACCACCGCTATACCCTTTGACACTCCCCATGATCACTTAGAGGTTAGGCCCTCCAGTAGGAAGAGGTGGTCCTTGGAGAAGAAGAGGAGGGTTACAGAATGAAATAAGAACAACCACATTGGTCGTAATAGATTGCATTGAATGCTGGAGTAAGAGAAGAGTCCTACAAGAAGCAAAAGAAGTTAGAAGAGGTCTCTGAGGAGAAAAACCCTGAGCGGAATCATGTCCCCTTTGACATATCGAACCCAGAGAATGACTAGAAAGGTGAACCTATGTCAGAAGACAAGGCCACACCCAAGAAGTAACCTACTACTGGTCCTGGACCCATAGTTGGGCAAGCGGTGGTGTACACCCCTGATGCAGTCTAGATGGAGCAACAAAATAAGATCACTGAGGCAATAAGTGCCTTGTCCCTCAAGGATATCACTTGAGACAAGAATGGTGAAACTCTACATGTCTGTCGTCATCCTGGAGCCACCATTTTGGGTTTCGTCAAGCTGAATATAGAAAAGTTCTGGGGTAAAGATAAGATAGAGGTGGTTGACAAAGTGGATGCTTGACTCCTAGAAATGGAGAATGGATTCCATATTCAAGAAGTACAATCAGGCAAAATGGTTCACTTTGCCACTCACCTTCTTGAAGGAGTAGCAAAGATATGGTGGGAGATTCATATCATGGGTCAAGATTTGAATGAGGAACCGATGGTATGGATAGACTTCTATACTATCTTCTATGAAAGGTTCATACCTAGATCCACCATGAAAGAAAAGGAAAAGCAGTTCATGTTCCTTTACCAAGGCAACATGATAGATACATATTTCGCTCACAAGTTCTGCCTCGTAGAGCGTTTCAGGTACATGATGACTGAAGAACACCGTGTTGAACATTTCATGGAGCACCTTAACCCTATGATCAAGCCTCACGTGATGAAAAGTAAACCTACACATTTCATCGAATCCTTTAACTTCACCCTATACATGAAAAAGACAATCATACCTGCACAGAATCCGCCTAAAGGATACCCAAGGTTGAATGAAGGTGTCTCTACCCCAAGGAATGATCACATAAAAGGACAAGGATGCAAAAATGGTAAAGGAAGGAATGGAGGCAAGGGAAAGCCCCATCAAGAGAAATATCATCCTGAGTGTCGTACATGAAATAAGAGACACCGTATAAAGTGTCACTATGAAAACTGAGTGTGCTTTCACTGTCATCAATAGGGACACGTTAAGGACCCTGACCCACATTTTGGGCTAACCCTATTTTTTTGAGAAAGGGCGCCTACCATTTTATTAAGTAATTAAATCATTTGCAGCAAGTACAAGGATCCGATCCTCAAAATCCTCACCAACAATGTGAGAATTAACAAAAAGACAGGCAGCGATGGCCAAGGCATGAGCTACTCTATTGCCTTGCCGTTTAATAAAACACAAATTAAAAGACAGGAACCTACAAGAGAGATCAACAATATCCTGAGAAATATAGTCTTCATAACCGCATCCGCCGTAGCCCTTCTTGACAGCCTCCACCAGCAGCAAACAGTCCGTCTCCACCACAATATCTGTATAACCTTCCCTAAGAGCCTGTCGCATACCGTGTAGGACAGCCATACCCTCCGCACTAAGCACCGAGTACGACTGTTCTAACCGGCATTGGAAGGTCCACAACAGCTGACCGCTGTCATCCCGAATGACTGCCGCACATCCGTTCTCTTCCGCTGTGATGACCGATGCATCTGTATTGATCTTAACGCTGCCATACGGTGGGCAGTGCCATGATACCTGGCGTGGAGGTATGGAAGAAAGAGCAGCTCTTCCCACAGCCCCGTGATAGCATGCATGGTCAGCAACCAGGCTGATGTAAGAAGCCACAAGACCCGTAATATAGGGGGGATGATCATCAAAAAGAATTTTATTCCTCGCTGTCCATGAGACCCACATAAGAATAGCGCCTTCATCTTTTTGCCTGCTGTCCTCATCCTCTAGAAGACCCCTAACAAAGGTCGCCATGTCGTGATTACCCAGCCGTCTGCCCCAATCAAACACACCCGATGCCCATACCTGTCTGGCTATGTCACAGTGCAACAGTGCATGAGAAGAATCCTCCCGCTGTCCGCAACGATGGCAGTTTTCATCCGGTGTCACATGCTTCCTTTGCAGTTATGACTTGGTGGGAAGTATATTCCTGAGAGCTCTCCATATAAAGTGCTTCATTTTCGGTGGCCATCCTTGCTTCCAAACCCTCTTCCACAACTCTATATCCATACCATCAACTAAATCCTCTCCTATCTGAATAAAGAAATAAGCACTCCTGATTGTAAACCTCCCATTGCTTTCCCTATCCCAATATAGAGTGTCCTCATCATGCTGATGTGATAGTGGAATGTTAAGAACTCTCCTGGCTATATGTGTAGGGAAACAAGTCTCCACCGCCTCTCTATTCCACCTCTTTGGTCCCTCATACATCAAGTCACTCACCCATCTGTATTCCACTGGACCGTGAATCAAATATCTATTTGCTGTGCCCCCCAAGTGTGGTATCCATCTCCCCTTGTAGATATGAATATTTTTTCCATCCCCCACCCTCCACCTGAAGACACTCTTCACTACTTGCAACGCCCCCCAAATACCCCTCCATGTATAACTGGGATTCCCCCCTAACTCCACATGTAGAAAAGAAGATGTGTTGTAATATTTTGCCTTGAGTACCCGAGCAACAAGAGACTCTCCATAGACTGCCAACCGCCATCCTTGTTTAGCGAGGAGTGCTTGGTTGAAAGCTTTCAGGTCCCTAAACCCCATGCCCCCACTCTCCTTGGGTTTGCACAATCTATCCCAACTCATCCAATGGATTTTCCTCTCCCCCTCCTTTGAGCCCCACCAGAACCGTGCCATCATGGAATGTATATCATCAATAATTCCCTCAGGAAGTTTGAAGATGCTCATGATATACATGGGAATTGCTTGGACAACTGCCTTAATCAACACCTCCTTCCCTGGTCTGGATAAAAGTTGCTCCTTCCACCCCTATAATTATTTCCACACTCTGTCCTTTATAGCCGCAAACACCTACTTTTTGGACCTACCTACCACCGTGGGAAGGCCCAGATACTTCTCATGCCTGTCCACCTCCCTCACCTGCAGCAGATTCTTAATCAACTCCCTTCTTTCACTTGTCACGTTTGTACTAAAGGAGACCTCCGTCGTCTCATAATTGATTTTATGCCCGGATGCCCTCTCGTATTGGCTGAAAATTTCAGCTAAAGCGGAGCATTCTTCTGAGGTAGCCCTTGTAAAAACAATGCTATCATCTGCGAAAAGAAGGTGAGTGACCCGTGGGGCTCTTCTGCATATTCTTGTCCCATGTATTTTATTGACCCGTGCAGCTTTGGACAGAGAAAAAGAAAGTGCTTCAGTGCAAAAAAGAAAAAGGTAAGGGGATATAGGATCACCTTGGCGAAGTCCTCTGGATGGTTTTGCCGACCCTCTCCTATTGCCATTGACGATGAACTTGTCAGATACGCTTGTAACACACTCCATAACCTTCCTTCTCCAAATAGTCGGAAGCCCCATTCTCCCCATAACCCCCTCCAGAAAAGCCCACTCGACTCTATCATATGCCTTGCTCATGTCCAGCTTAAGCGCCATAAGCCCCTCTCTTCCTTTCTTTCGGTGTTTCATGGTGTTAAACAACTCATATGCCACCAAAGCATTGTCAGTGATCATCCTCCCTTCTATGAAGGCACTTTGATTCTCCGAGATAATCCCATTCATCAGCGGTTTGATTCTATTGGCCAAGACCTTCGTAATAATCTTATATGAGACGTTACACAAGCTGATAGGTCTATATTCAAATAGGCGGACATGATTGTTTGTCTTTGGGATGAGAACTATATCAGTGTCATTAATGTCGGCGAGGCCAATCTCCCCTCTCCACCATTTAGAAATAAAAGCCATCAAACTACTTTTAATAACCTCCCAGAATTTTTGGTAGAAAATTGCCTTCATCCCATCCGGGCCGGGAGCTTTATTCGGGTGCATTTGTTGGAGTGCTTTCCAAACTTCTTTCTCCATGGGAACCTTTTCCAGATCTGAAATAGAAGATTCATCAATCACCCTAGGCATGCCTTCAAGGAATTCCTCCATCCCATAAGGGTTTGAGCTGGAAAAGAGAGAATTAAATAAGAAAAGATAATTTCAGCAATGGAATCCGCCTCCGTATGCCAACTCCCATCCTCCTTAAAGAGACCTTCTATGGTATTACGTCTCTTTCTTTGGTTTGCTTTATGATGAAAGTAGTGTGTGTTCCTGTCTCCGTCTCTCATCTCATTGGTCCTAGCTCTAGCCAACCAATAGCTCTCTTCCAACCTCTGTAGATCCTGCATTTCTCTCGCTAAAGATTCACATTCTTGCAAAATGTCATGAGATGGTGGCTTATCTTGAGCACGACCAAGCCTCTTCTCCAACTGCTGTATTCTCCTTCTAATGTTTCCAAATTTATCCGCCGCCCACCCAGCAAGCTTCTCCGCTCAAAGGTCTGTCTGCCCTTTAAGGCCCAAATCATAGCTGCTGTCCCAAGCCCGTGTGACGACCTCTTTGCATTCCGGTGAAGATAGCCAAAAGGTTTCAAATCTGAACTGCTTCTCCACCTGTCCCCCGTCCTGATTCCTTTGCTATGCCCATAAAAGAATCTTCCCATGATCTGAGTTGAGAATAGGGAAATTTTTTACCTTTCTGATATTGTAAAAATCACATCATTTCCTGTCAGCCAGAAACCTGTCAAGTCTTTCCAAAATCATCGTGTCTACCTGTTGTCCTCTCTTCCATGTGAATTTATTACCGGTGAATCCCAAATCAGTGAGCTGGCATGTATCCATTGCCTCTCTGAAGTTCTGCATCTGCCATTCATGCCTAGGTTGACCTCCCTACTTTTCAGATTGAAAAAGGATCTCGTTGAAGTCCCCGCCGAAGACAATAGGCAAACTCATCTGTGCACAAAGTTCCTCCATCAGCCTCCATGTGTTGTGACGCTCATGTGTTGCTTCCCAACCATATATCCCCACAAAGCAAAAACACTCCTGGCTATCCTCCCTTCCCACCACCGCACTAATGTGATGGTCCAAAAAAGATTTCATAGACACGTCCTCCCCTCTCCACCACAACCCCAGCCCTCCAGCCCTCCCCCTACTGTCCACACCAAACCCCGCATTGTACCCACATCTCCTTCTAACCTCCTCTTGGTCCCTTCCTCTACACATAGTCTCCATCACAAAGACTATATTAGGCATCTCTCTCCAACACCTATTTGTTTTTCTTAAGTGTATTAGTTAGCTCCTTGTTCTTATTACCTGAGATGTAATTAGGGCATGTTGGAGGTTTGTGTTCCTTGTTTAAGCTTGTTGCTTGATGGTAGTGTTTTGTGGAGAGGTTTGATGCAAACTTGCAATTCACCCAAAAAAGGGGTTGATGTGAAAGTTTTCCACCTCTAGAGTGTTTCTTCTCTCTTAGCATCATCTAGAGGAGAGAGGAAGTGTTGGGCACCTTGTTTTGGCCTTGGTTGAGTGGTGACATCCCTGGAGATGTTTTGGACACATGTTTGAGGTGTGCTTTGCTCATAAGAGTGTTGTCTCGGGCTTGAGAGCCTTGGTGAGACCATGTATCGATTTGTGGTTGCCTTGAGGAGGCTTGATATTAGTTGAGGGTGTCTTGAGGGGCATCCTATCGATTTGGTGGTACCTTGAAGATCACCATATCATTTTGTGGAGACTATAGAGATGTGCCATATTAATTTGCGACCTAGGGCTTCATCCCTATCGGTTTGTGAAGGGGATGGATGAGTGTATCGACATTGACCTTCCTTAGTGACCAAGTGAGTGAGACATAGATCCTATCACCTTGTTTCATGGTGTTACATGTGACATTTCTTCTTGGACATGTGTCTTCTAGGGTTCAAAGGTGTTGACACCTTCCCCTTTCTCTCTCTCTCATCAGACATATTGTATATATACCCCTTTCTTCCCATGCTAGAGAACCCTTTTAGTGATCCTTGCTTCCTCTCCTTGGTGGCCGACCTTGAGCTTGAACAACACTCTCACTTGGAGCTTGGTGGATGAGCCAAAATCTTGTGGTGCTCTCTTTCATCTTCGTCCTTGGTAAGCCATGGTTTTCTATCTTTCTTTCGCTCCTTCTTTCTTCTTCTCGGCCATGGACTTTGGTATCTTCTTTCTTCTCTTTTGCTTTCTTAACCATGGTCCTATTTTATCTCTTGGAGGTGTTGTGCTTGCAGGATCTTCTCCCTCGACCTTGAGTTATTGATCTTAGAGCTTGACCTTGGAGCTTAGAGCTTAGTGGTTGTTCGCGGGCTATATAACTCTAAACCTACTTTGTTATTAACACCTTTCTACTTGTTACCTTGCTAGTTGTCTTTAGTTCGTTATTCCTTGCTTGTTAGTAGCTATTCTTGGTAGCCTTGCTTTTTGTTTTTGAGAGTAGAACCTTGAGAAGTTGCTTCCAGGAGATGCACCTTTCCTTTTCCTTGTTAGTATCATTATCTTGAGGTAGAAGATGACTAAACTGATATGCAATGCAATAAGACATGCTAAACCAATATTCTTTTGTCTAAATCAATATGCCTACCATGATGGGGTTTGTTATGATCCAGTGATGACTAGTGAGGAAGAGTGTTGAATCTCCATGCTTTTAGTTGAGTATGGATGTCAACATGGGTAACCCTAATTTGATATACATATAATCTGACACACATGCATCCCGATACACCTAGAGTTGAAGAGGGAAACATCTTCCTTGAAGTTCAACCGATACTACTCTAAACGCTAGTGGTCGATACCCCTTGGTAATCTTTGAGGCCAATACCCCAGTATTGGTATGGCCGATATCCCATGATGGTGAAGGTGGTCCATATCTAAAGGGATACTTAGGTTGATACCCTAGTGTTGGTATGGCTGATATCCCATGATGTTGAAGGTGGTTGATATCTAAAGGGATACTTAGGCCGATACCCTATGAGATTGTATGGATTATACACTCTCTCATGAACCTCTAAACTAATATCTTTTATGATAAACCGATACCAAGTGATGATAAACCGATACCAAGTGATGAAAAACTAATACCTAGTGATGCTAAACTGATATCCTACCTTAGTATGGTGGTCGATACCCAATCTTAGTGTGGTTGCCCAATACATTTAGGGTTAACCACACCTTGTAATGGTGGTTGAGACATACCATGTTGATGTTAGGATCTCATAGTGATGATGTGATATCTTATGGGATAGTCATGTGTATGATGTGAGGGTTATGTTTCTATACCACATAATAATGTTTCATAATGAAAATGAGAAACATGCTTCTATGTCTCATAACACATCTCATATTGATGAGGAAAGTGATCACCTAAGGGTGGTTGTTGATCCAACCCTATAAACCCTAATCAGGGAAAGTGAAACCCTAATTGCTATGATGTAAATGTATAGCATGAGTTCTATGAGATGATGATGATTTGCCTTCTTGTTATTAGCTTATAACCATGTAGGTGATATTGATTGATGCACATAGTCAGGTATGAACTGTGATGATTATGATCTAATGGACATTGGTCCTTGTGATGTATATGTGGTCCTTGCGATGGGCATTGGTCCTTGTAATGGACATGTGGTCCTTGTAATGGACATTGGTCCTTTTTATGGACATGTGGTCCTTGTGATGGACATTGGTCATTGTCATGGACATTGGTCCTTGTGATGGAAATTGGTCCTTGTGATGGACATATGGTGAATAATAAGAATTAAGAGACATGATGTGATGAGGTCACACTTAATGTGATTCAATATGTTCTGGTAATGAATCATGCCCTATTTATGTAGATCTTATTTAGAGGTTATGCATTGTAAATTGATTGATGCTTAAAGATGTTAAATTGATCTAATTAATCAAGTGAAATATAATAGTGTAGTTTCCCTTGACATATATCCATTCAGTGTTAGCACTTAGTGAATGGTGAAATGAGTTTAACTCAGAACATATATTGTTGAATATGCAGGGTGCAAGTTGGAATACCACCTTGTATCCTGAATGTATATGTATCACATGATTGATTGTAAGTCATACCTAGAAATGTATCATAGGATTGACTGTAAGTCATGCGTGGAATTTGTATCATGGGATTGACTATAAGTCAAATCCTAAAAGAGCACTGCTATAAGTTGTAGCTCAATTTCACTAGCACCGCAACCTATACCAAGGTGGGCTAAATCTGCATGGCTATACTAAAATGTCCCTAGAAGTAGATGACTTATGATGTCACTTCACATTTACTCGTACTGACCGAGGAAGGTGAGGTCGTGGATTCTGATTCTTCCATTAGACCTTGTATGGAACTGATTTCGACTATATACATATAATGGACGGTTGGATTTGGATGGTACAATTCAAATCCTTAGGGAATAATGAATATGTAATCATCTGTGTAGTATAATTGTATAGGATCAAATATGAAAATATTGGTTGTGGCCTTGCTTGATCTTTAGACAATGTTCTTGATAGAAAATATACATGTTCTTCATATTCCTTTTAAATTATTAATATGTTTCACAATGCAACAGTAATTGACCTTCATGTTAATAATCATTACTGTTGTATTTATACTACTTCTCAGTTTATCTTATTTGTGATGATAATAGAGTTGGTGGTGAGTTATATCTCCCGCTGAGATTTGGAATCTCACCTCGTGGGTTTCCCACACCCTTTTTAGGTGGACAAACACAAAGAGGTAGAGATCGTGCAGAGGAGGTTGAGTAGCATCGAGAGGAGTAATAGCTGATAAGGTTGGAGGTGCTTCTGGATGTTTTTTGTTGATAGAGTCCTAGAGTCATCCCTGTACACTTGGGTCTTTGGAAATGTTTTGTAGATGTTTTGTAGATGGGCTATCTTTATGTGCCCTTTGTATATCAGATATGATGGAATCATGTATATTTGTTCTAGAATAGTGCTTTCGTAATAGGTTTACAACATGCCTTGTGAATTCTTTGAGACATGAAGGACTCATGTGTAAAGGTTCTTGCAATATGGTTGCTTTATGAAAAAAGGTTTTAATTTTTAGTGTTTTCTCAGCAATCTATTCGCTAATCCTTCTTCCACGATTATATTTTGAGTAATCTTGCTTTTTGTGGCACAGGGCATCACAACTTGGTTGGTATAAGAGCTTTAGGTTCACTGAGTCTATAGGGACCTAGGACTAGGGTTTGTATCTATTCTTGTGTCCTCTAGTCTGTCTTATAGTCACTTCTGCTTATGTAGAAAAAGAAGTAAAGTTGAAAGATGTCTAGAGAACATGAAGAACATGTTGGTGAGAGCAGTGTTGCTGCACCAGGTGGTGGTGCAAATAACCATGCATGAGAAGATCAGGTGCCTGAAGTCCCCTAGTTTGACCCAACCACAATAGAAAACCCTGCCTTTCAATCACTTTTTGCGAAGTTTATGGAAACAATGACTCATATGGCAGACATGTAGAAAAGGACAATTCAAACATTAAAAGATGTGTTGAGAGCATGTGTGCTTGATTGGGGTGGATCATAGGAGAAATACTTACCCTCTGAGTTCTCTTACAATTATATCTACTAAGCAGTATCCAAATATGCCTCCGTATGAAGCTCTTTATGGGAGGCAGTGTTGGGCATCACTTTAGTGGGATGATGTCAGTGTTAGGACCTTGCTCCAGTTAGAAGAACAATAGTTATATGTTGATGAAGTCACTTTGATCAAGTAAAGGTTAAAGGGAGACCAATTTCGATACTAGTCGTATGTCGATGTGAAGTAGACTGACTTGCACTACCCTGTACATGTGTTTCTATAAATCCAACCTCTCGAGCTATAGCTAAGAACAAAGGAAAATTGAGTCCCCGATATCTAGGTTCATTTGATATTTTAGAACGGATTAGAGGAGTCTCTTATCATTTAGATTTACCACCACAATATAGTATGATACATGATGTGTTCCATGTTGTAAGGACCCTGACCTTCGTTTTGGGCTTATCCTATTTGCTTTGCCTAAACCTTGTGTTTAGTTTCTTGCGAATCACCTCTAGTGGTGAGTAGGGTTTTCTTGAGCTTTGTTCAGAGTTGGAGGTGCTACTTGCAAATAACCTGAGTTTAGGGTTGATGAGCAATTACCGCTCCTAGGACATATCGAGGAGTAGATATTGAACCTTCAACGAATGCCCCTTTGGAAATGTCCCTAAGCAAGTTGATGAAGCTCTGGATAGTATTAGCCCAATAACAAACATACGAGATGAAGTACCAGAAACACATGTTGAACTAGAGCAGGAGGAGGACAACGAATGCTCAACAAACATGAGTGTGGCATACCAACACAATTTCCTTGAGGATGCAAATATCAATAATAGGGTTGATATGTCAATTAGCATATCTAAAATGGAGATTCTACACGAGGAAATCCTATAAAAAGAATAAATCCCACCAATCTTCAAGGATGAGCACAACATATATATGAGAAGGGGCCACAAAGAGTCTATGTAGGTGAAAGAAGCAGGACATCAAGCGAGCTTGATAAGGCACCATGAACAACCACGACAAACACCGACTTTAACTAAATCATGGAGATAGGGAAAGAGGTCGATGGCCTCTGTGAGATCATTTCAAACTCTACTATAGATATTTTTGACTTAACTCCAATTATTTTTGGACTAATGTTACAAGCCCAATTTTTGGGTTCATATGGTTGGAAATGCAATTTCCCCAATAAATGTATGATTATGGGAATTGTATGATATATGTGTATTGAATGGATTTCCTTTGCAATATTCCCTTTGTGCATGTGATTTTGTGGATCATAATATGTTAACAAGTCCAATAAGATTAAAAGAAAAAGAACAAATCAAATAATGCATTATTAAGAAGGAATTTGAGATAATGAGGAAAAGATAAGAAATATGTGGAATTATGGATAATTGAATTGTCATGTATGAGATTTTGAGTCCACATGGTTTCTAATGGTAAAAGGAATTCAAATCAAGAATATAAACGAATTGGAGAGAGAAAATATGCATAAAATATTCCTTAACAAGTGATAACTTTCTTATGAAGAAATGTCTCTCATACTTTCGATTTTGAGTCTCAAACTTGGCACACTAGTAGTTTAAGTCATTATGAACTTTCCTCTAAAATTTGGGATCAAAGGATAAGCGGTTTCGGAGATATGATTTTTTAAAATTTCCTAAAGTGAAGATGGTAACATTTAATGTCACAATTTTCCAATTTAATTAGAATTGTTTTGGGCGTATGAAATATGGGCCATCAGATCTGAGATCTGGCAGTGGCTTCTCGTCACCAATCTTGAGCCAAAAGGAGAAATTGTTAATAGTGTTTCCAGTCGAATTTCTTGTATTTCTACCTCTCTAATCCACGATCGATTCTGGAAACCTTCTCAATGTCTATGGGAGATCAAAACGAACCCACACACCTATGGAACTCCTTTGTTTTGTGAGGAATCAAAGTTTCCCCAAATCCCAACTGGATTGGGAGGTCCATTAATGGAAGGGCACTACCCCCTTGCCTATATAAAGATCATTGTTTCTCCTCTCATAGACTCATAGCAGGAAAAGAAGTCGCCAAACCTCTCCGCAAAACCTAGTTTTGCCCACGACATCTGTTCCTCCTTCTCGCTACCAGTGGGATGAAAAATCCGTGCTCCCTATTCCTACTTGGCCGGCCGAAGTTGGGATCACCACTAGGGCCGGTGGACTCAGATGAGAAGATAGTGTGGGCCGTTCCTCTTCTTTGGCCTCCTCACGAATCCATCGAGGCTGGGGGTGGTCATCGCCAAGAAGGGTGAGGTGCCATGTTATACCGATGAAATAGGGGAGCAAGAACTTTCTATTTGCACATGCCGCAAAGACAATGAAGGGGGAAACAGATGGACTCGTGTATCATGTTAGGCGGGTCAGAAGGGGGATTCGTGAACCAGAAAAAGGAATTGCAAGAAAAGTAAATGAAAGTACATGTGGCACTCGGATATTGGTTAATGGTAGGTGATTTTGTGCAAGGATTCTATTAAAAATATAATTGAAGTCTAATTTTGCTTACAATTCGAAAAGTACTTAAAGTTTTCACCATTAATGGTGTTATTAATGAAAAACTCAAAGTTTGGATGATTAGTGAATTTAATGATGTTCTTTAGATAATTTAAACCAATATTAACCTGTTGTTAATAAAAGGGAGAATTGGGTCTAAAAATATGATCTTTATGCATAATTGGCTTAATTTAGGGTTCCATGTACATGAATATGCATTAATGGGCTTAGAAACCTTAATTCAGGTGAATATGACTTTTAATGGTTCAAATCCATGAATAAAATAGAGATATGACGATCCTAAGTCGATTTGAATATAAAAGATCCTTAATGTGGATAGTTTGAGCAATTAGGGTTTTATGAGTAGAAAAGCTATTTTAGGGTTTGTTGACCTAAAAAGGTAAAGGAAGAGAAACTAATCTAAGAAGCCCTAATGCATTTGAATGAGACTTAGAAACCATATAAAGGTGTCCCAAGTCAATAATAAGTTGGTTGGGGATATGATGGTAACAGTTAGGCTTTATACATGTTTTTAGGTTCTGCTTGATTGGTTGCTTAACTTGCTTGGTTGGACATCTTGATTTGAATTGGAAATCTTATTTGTGTTGAGATTGCACATCAGGTATGTGGTTACTCTTATGGTTAAATCACTCTAGTTTCATAGAGATTTCCAAGGTTTTTATAGGTTGCTTGGAAATAATTGCTTGGTTGACTTTGATTTCATGCAACTATAAAGTGACTATGACTATCACCATAAGTATATGTGCATGACTAGATCAGATCCTATTCCTCCTCTGTAGCTTTGATGATGATGAGATGGATGACCTAGTACATAGTCTAACCTTAGGGTAGGATCATCAAGTTATCATGAGTTGATGTGTTGGTCTACCACTGGGTAGGACCATACAACTACACAACCCTATGTAGTGATCTACCTATAAGGTAGGATCATGGGGGTTAGTTGAGATCTACCATATGAGAGAGGTAGCATCTGTATCCACTACAGGGATAGCATAGAGGCAAGGATATGTAAGGATTGAGTAGTTATGTTTAAAATGTAAAGTTTGTTTTGTTTAATCATAATTTGCTTGCATTATGTTGTTATAATTAAATGTAAGATTTTGGTTCCCCCACATACTAGTATAATTCATTATTTGTCAGCGCTTTAGGTTTATCAAAAAGAGGTTGTTCCTTTAAAGTGACATTGATGGAATAAAGCTTAATAAAGAATTGGAGGATTGTAGATAAATAGTTCTTATCTGGGTAAAAATCCCTCAATTCCTATATTTTCCAAGGTATGATAAAAGAAAAAAAATTATCATGTTTTAAGCTTAGTAGTAGTAGAATTTATTAAATATTTTTTATTATTTGCAAAACCATTGATCCTATTTTGGGATAACGGCTCTATCCTCTTGTTCTCCCTTAATTGGGGGTTATTGGGAAGTGAGATCGTTAAATTTGGTATCAGAGCGATGGTTTTCCATTTAATCTCTAATAATAATTAAATTTTACAAACTCTTTAGAACCCAAGGGAGTTATTAGAGGATTTTACAATGATGGAGGTGTCTAGAAAAGGATCACAATTCGGGGGTTGGTAAGATTTTCCTCCGCCTCGCTAGTCTGTCTACGAGACTCCTGGATACTGTGTAACTGCATGGCCAAAATCAAAGGATTTGACTCGAAATAAGATACCTCTAGGTCTTCTCTCATCTGTCTTCATCACTTCTCTACCCCGCTTCACTGAATAAGTCTAAGAGATTAGGGTTTTCTCTCTCTCCACCACCCTCTTGAGGTTAGGGTAAGTATAATAAGGATTAAGGAATCCTCCACCAAATAATAATAAGTATGTAAGAAAGATGTCATGGACATTAGTTTTGATAATTAGAAACTCAGACTAAGTTTAGTTACATGCTTAGTTTGCATGGCGTGTGTAGCCATGCCCTCAAGAGAGCTTCTTATAGGAGGATGAGGAGAGAGTTAGCCTTGAAGGAAGAAGCCTCTAGGGAGAGGAAGAGACCTGACACATCCTCTGAGGATGATGCTCAACCCAAAAACCTTAAGCGGTGGATAGAGGAAGAGAAGACACGACGAGTTGGATATCATAGTTGACCATGCATGCATGCATGTACATGGGTTAGACATGCATGTTGTACATAGAGGTTTTGAGTATCCATGAGAAACATGAACCATGTGTGGTTGTTTGACCCTGGTGCCTTTTGGTGACACGACCTTGGGTGGTTCGTACCGATTAGGGTGAGGGATCGTTCCCTGATTGTGACCGTATAGGAACCCTAAAGAGAATATATGAACATGAAGAGGCATGTACCTAAATGTAAGAGAGTGGAAACATGGCTGGTAGTAGGTTTTAGACCTAATCCTGAAAGGTTAGGCCTGATGGTCTATGAGATAGGCATGTAGATCTTTGGATGGTCTTAGCCGGATATAAGTTTTGATAGTACGTTTCAACCAGGTAGGGATATATGTGTACCCTTATGATCTTGACCCATATTTTATGAGAGAACCTCTAGTGAAAGGACCAATTGTAGGGTTAGATCTAGAGAGAAAGAGTGAGACCCGATGAAGAAGGTTGGAAACCTAGACTCCAAGATATAAGGAACCATGTAGAGGTTTGATATGATATGGTCTGGAATAGACGAGCCTAAGTTGATGTATGTGGTTGCCTCATACATGATCCTTAGAGGCTTGTCATACCTTGGATGCCTTTAGAGGAACCAAACCCTAGAAAAGAGAAAGAGGCTTCATGAATGAACATACAGATGATATAAGGGCCTACCTTTTAGGTGTAGGAAGGAGAGTTCCATAGACCCTGAAGGGGTATAGTAACAAGTTGTGAGGCCTCGCACCTAGTCGGTTGTCTTGGTCTAGGACTCTAAAGGTTGTTCTCATGGAAGGGTGTTAGGATGTGTCCTCTCTACCTGGTATAGGTTTGGTTAATGGTTGAATAGATGAGCATGCAAGTCAGTCAACTAATGCATAAGAGGTGAACCTGGGGTTCCTAGACCAAAGAAGAGAAGTAGTAGTACCTTGTGAACATGATGCTCATGAGGATGATTGAGTTCATAGTATTTGAGTATGGCACCTCCTCATGTGTTAGAGAAAAAGGAAACCCCACTCAAACTGAGAAATATGATGATGAACCACACAAACAAGTTGGTGACATATGGTCCAACCTTGAGGAATGATGAATATGTATGACATACCAAGGAACTTAGAATGGTTTAATAGGATTTCTTCTTGCTAGCTATGTGCAGAAGTAGCATGATAGGGCTAAGCATGTACGTGATGATGTAAACCTTGGAGATAAGAATGTTTGGTGACCTTTTTTACTATTAAGAGATAGTTTTCTCCCATCCTGGGAAGGAACCCTTCACGTAGGGTGAGTACTAGCTTTTGGTTTGGTTCGAGGTAATCTAAAGAGGTCTCTCATAGGAGCTTGATGAGCTAAGTGTAAGAGCATGTAGTATTATCATGAATCTATAGACCCGTGTGTGACCACCTCTTAGGGTGCATGAGGATATGGTTCCATGGAGGTAACCTGTATGGGGCCAGACCAAGATAGGTAGGTAGCCATGATTCCTATGAAAGGAATATAAGTTTAACCATGAGTGCCCAGAGAGATGATGGAGATTTGGGTGAGGATTCAGGTTTGAGATGTGCTATGGTAGGATCCTAAGTCAACACTAAGGTCAAGTAGGGATAGATCGATGGGAGAAGGAGTTGTCTGTTCCATGAATGCACAAGACCATAGGGTCGGGAGGTAACAACTATCGTTGCCCAAGGCCCATGGTTTATGAGTTTGTCCACCTTCATAAGTTCATGGGGGCTAAGGGGTAAACGTGAGAGGTACTCCCTAGATGCATAAGGGTTAGATCACCCCAAAAGTGTCAGCACCCTAGAGACATTGAGGTAACGACTAAGGATTGTACATAAAAGAGATATGTTAAGATCCAGAGGTGATGGAAAAAAGTCTTCCCATGGGTGTAGACCCATAATGGAGATGTTCGTGATGAGGAATCATGTGAAGTACATTTCAACTTAGACTGAAAGTGTAATGGTGATGTGTGGTGCACCATATCTACTCTTAGAATGGGATGAGCTCTGTATTTAGATTGTAGCTAAATACTTCTTTCATCTTTTTATGGATGTGAGAGATAGGACACAACACATGCTAGGTACTAAAGAGAGAGGTAATATGAGTTGAAACCCTTCTATGATGTTTGAGGGTTGAAGGAAGTACCAGACCCTTTGGAGAATATATTGAATAGGTTATTTGAGAGCACAAGAAGAACAAGGGTAATACGAGAATATACCTATCTAGGGTAGTTTGGAATCTATGAGTTATAAGTTTGGGTTTGGTAATCGAGGTGATGAGATCAAAGTTTTCTTGACTCAGTTAGACTTAAAACTGAAATGAGGATGATGAGTGGAGTATATGAAGGTTTATGTCTTCACCATCACCTAGCACGTAAGGAAATTAATTTGGTAATAGATACTCTTAGCCGAGACACAGCTCAGGTGTATTATTGTCTTGTCTAGCCAGAAGAGAGAGCTGGAAGAGGTCGTTAGGTGAACCATGTGACCATTAGAAGACTAGATGTATGTGGCTAACACCCAATTACAACCAGACCTGTTGGTCAAGTTAGTGGTTACCCAATTTTCCATCCCAGAGCTTGATGGGATAAAAGGATTGTTATAAGAACCTCAGATACACCTCTCAAGAAGAGTAGGTGGTGAAACCCACTACTAAAGTGTTTTAGGGTTTCTGAGGAGTCACCCTTGAGGAATCATATCATGTAAGAATCTCATGATGTTAAGTACACCATACACCGTAGTACTACCAAGATGGTTAAGGTTTGTAGTGAACCCTAGAAGAAGGATATAGAGTTGCATGTGGCCAGTTGCCATAGATGCCAGAGAGTGAAGGTCGAACACCAGTAACCCAGTGAGTTGCTACAGATATGAGGAGTCCCTGAGAGGGAATGGGAGTAGATCACCATGGACTGTGTGGTAGATCTCCCCTGGACCAAGAGGGGTCATGATTCAATATGGGTTATGGTATATCACCTTACCAAGTTGACCTAATCCCTTTCCTAAGAGAGAGCAATATCAGTGTGATAGATTTGGTTGAACTATATATATGAGAGAGAGATAGTTCAACTACACTGTGATCTGAGTTCAATATCTTGAGCATGACCTCAAGTTCACATCCGTGTTGTAGAAGTAGGTGTAAGAAGAACTTGATGCTAGATTGAAGTTGAGTACAAAATATCACCCCTGACTGATGGACAGTCAAGAGAGTATGATCCAGAATTTAGAGGGTCTGATTAGAGAATGTGTGCTCATTTAGGGTGATTTGTGGGAGCGATACCTACCCCTAGCAGAGTTTGCTTGTTATGGAAGCTCTGTAAGGGAGGCCATGTCAGTCACTGCTTCATTAGGATGATGTCGGTGAGAGGACCTTGTGAAGGTCAGAGAGACCATAGTGTATGTGTATGAAGTCACTTTTATCACGCAATGGTTGAGAAAGCCCATGATCGACAAGAGTCATGAGCTAATGTGGAGCAGAATGACATGTAGTTCACTATGGGTAAATGTGTGTTATGAAAAACCCAACCCCTCTAATTTATAGCTAAGAAAGTTGAGTCCCTGATACATGGGTCCATTCAAGATGGATTGGTGGAGTTGCTTATGTTTAGCTTTACCCCACTGGATAACATGATGTATGATGTGTTCCATGTGTCTGATCAAGAGAACTATGTGATGTACCCAATCCGCATGCTGAGCCATGTACCTATTAAGCTTCAAGGGAGGCTGAAATATCTTGAGTCACCTGTGAGGATTCTAGATACCAAGGTGAAAGAACTCAGATGTAAGAATATTAGATGACAAAGGTTCTTTGGAAGCACCATGGAGAGGATGAATCTACATGGGAGCCAATGATGGACATGAGAAAGTCTTATCCTGATTGTTTGTATGTTTGGTGGAATTTTGAGGGCAAAATTCCTATAAGAAGGGAAGGATGTTACAATCCCAGTTTTTGGGTTCATATGGTTGGAAATGTAATTTCCCCTATAAATGTATGATTATGGTAATTGTATGATTTATGTGTATTGAATGGATTTACTTTGCAATATTTCCTTTGTGCATGTGATTTCATGGATCATAGTATGTTAATGAGTCCAATAAGATTAAAAGAAAAAGAAGAAATCAAATAATGCATTATTATGAAGGAAATTTGAGATAATGACCAAAAGATAAGAAATATGTGATATTATGGATAATGGAATCATACAAGATAAATCCAAATAATGAATATAAAAGACTAGGAGAGAGAATATATGCCTTAATAAGTGATAACTTGCTTATGAAGACAATTCTCTTGTACTTTTGATTTTGAGTCCCAAACTTGGCACACAAGTATTTTAAGTCATTATGGATTTTCCTCTAAAATTTGGTATAAAACAGATAAGTCGTTTAAGAGATATGATTTGTCAAAATTTCCTAAAGTGAAGAGGATAACATTAAATGTCATGATTTTCCAATTTAATTGGAATAGTTTGTTTTGGGCACGTGAAATATGGGTCATCGGATCTAAGATACGATGATGGCTACTCATCGCCAATCCTGAGCCAAAAGGAGAAACTAGTAATAGTATTTTCGATCAAATTTCTTGTATTTCTACCTCTCTCGATTCTAGAAACTCTCCCAATGTCTTCGGGAGATCAAAATGAACCCACACACCTATGGATCTCCTTTGTTTCGTGAGGAATCAAATTTCCCCAAATCCCAACCAGATTGGGAGGTCCATTAATGGCAGGGCACTACCCCCATGCTTATATAAAGATCATCATTTCTCCTCTCGTAGACTCATAGCAGGAAAAGAAGTCGCCAAACCTCTCCATGAAACTCAGTTTCGCCAATGCAATCTGTTTCTCCTTCTCACTTCCAGTGGGAAGATGAATATGTCCTCCCTATTTCTTCTTGGCCAGCTAGAGTTGGGATTGCCGCTAGGTCTAGTGGAGCCCAGCAAGAAGATAGTGCAGGCGGTTCTTCTTCTTCGGCCTCCTCGCTAAGCCATCAGAGTGGGGGGTGGTTGTCGCCAAGAAGGGCGAGGTGCCCTGTTCTCTCAATGAAATAGGGGAGTGCAAACTTGACACAATTTTACCGTGCGTTTAGCGGAAGTGCACACGTCAGAGTAATATAGGTCTTTGTGAGGCCCGAGTCAAACACAGGGACACTGAACTATCGGTAGACTACTTACTAACCACTCGCGATCAACTAGACCGATTAAAAGGTTTTGAGAGTTGATTGAAAAAAAAAGAAAAATATAAGAAAACAAAGCAATCGATTAAATGTTAAGTTTAATCAAATTAGATGGGAATCTTTAGAATTGTGGTTTCACCGCAGGTTCTCGTTATGTTTATTTCTATATAGTTAATCAAATTCGTCTCTCATTCCGGGTAATGGCCTGTAGTCAGAATGGTTCACTGTCGTGATACAATTCACTACCTAAATCTAGGTCGGTTCCACGGTCGTAGTAACTTATACCCTAAACTAGGTGCATGAAGACCAAACTCTGGGTTACCACCATTAACCGTACATCACCTTGTTCAAGGGATTTATTAATTAATGTGAATTTCATCTCTTTTCAGCCATTAATTCTTCTTTCAAAGCAATTAAAGGCATTTGATTATCATTAAGGTGATCAATCATAATGATATAATGGAGAAAACGAAATCATACCACGGATTTAAGAGACAAAATATGAATTACTACGATAAAAATGTCATACAACGATTACCCGGGCTACTCCCGGTCCTAAAGACAAAGGGGATTAGCCCTGCATGTTCATCTCAATGAAAGACATGGTAGAAGAAAAGGAAAACATGGAGAAAACGTGGATGAAAGTAATGTAAACCCATGAACAGAGAAGATCCAAGCATTCCTCGACATAGAATGTGCGATCTGCAACCTTCCGGCGGTGGAAATCGTCTTCTGCGGCTCTCAGAACGATCGAAGCGTGATTCTGGGCTCCGTTCTCTTCTCCACACCTCCTCGGGACTTGAGCAACGGCTAATGACGTGCTCCTCTTCTTAGGGCCGCCGTCATTAGGTATATGGACCACTTTAGATTTCTGAAATATCACCACCGTCAGATTCGGGCCGATCTGGAACAAAAACTAATCTGACGACGTCGATACCATCGACGCGGGTAAAATACTAACCACAAAAGTGACTAATAAACACATAAAACACATGTAAAATAGGTCTATAAATGCGACTCAAAATCCTCGCATCAAACTCCCCTAAGCTTGAACATTGCTCGTCCTCGAGCAGCAGAACTATAGAATAAAATCGTGAGGGTCAACTAAAGAACATATTATCACAACAAACCTTGCCAAATGATCCCCACCATACATTCACATACCAGCCCTCACTAACCACAGAATGATAATTACCCTCTAGGAGACAATGATCATTCATAAGAGATATCCACCCCAAGATTGATGAACACTATCAAATAAGATAGTTAATATAATAAAATTCTCCGGTTCAGACTTGGTGCATCTTTGTGATCTTCTGTCTACGTTGCTCATCCTAACTACCATCTAAATGGAAGCAGATCTCCTAATATTAATGAATGAGGAGATAATCACGGGTAGCCTACCAATTCGAGCAATAGGTGGATGGAATAGGTGGTTGTGAAAGAAATGGAAGCACATAACAGTCAATCATGCACACAAAAATTAATGACCTATCATGATGCAAACTGCACGTAAAAATGTCCTAATGCTACATTTTAGGTGGAATGATACATGCACTATCATTCTATCCCAACGAGAGACAGAATATCTACAAAACTACACATGTGCTGGTTCTTCTTATTATGCATGTGAACAAGTTCCTTTCTCCCTCTGATTTTTCACGTACTTATTTTTTTTTTCTTTCTCTTTTTTTCTCTTTTTTTCAGCCCTCCCTTTCCTTCATGAACTAAGCTGACATTCACACATCTTTGTCTTGGGCTTATTCACATATCTCCTATTTTTTCTTTTTTTTTTTTCTTTTTTTTAAATTTTCAGAGAGTATGAAATAAGTCCTTTATTTTCAGAAGAAACAAGTCACATCATGTACAAAATGATTAGAGTTATGAAAAATGTAACTAAATAACATTGACATGCACTCTAAAATGCATTATTATAATGCAACATTTTTTTTCAATGCAACAAATGTAAAAACTAATCTACAATGCAATCCTGACTACATGTCATGCAACCAAAAGATGACAAACTATCTAGTGCTCCCAATTCTTATGGTGGAGTATTAAATGAGATGAAGTGAATAGATCACAAGATTAATTGACATAACCATTTGAAGAAATTATATCTCCCTCCTTACTGACATGTGTAAAATCAAGAGGTTTCTATCTTTCATATCAGATTAAAGTCTCATTACCATTTGATCAGTTTAGGTTCAACATCCATTTCCGTCCACTTTTCTTGAATCATAGGCATGTACATTTGTGATTTTATATTTTAAAGTTGACAAACCCAATTATTTTCATAAGTCATATGCTCAAATTCAAACAAAGCAAACTCACAAATTCATTAAAAATTTTCAAATTGACCCAAATTGACCCATGTGACAAACAAAGAGATGACACATTAAATTAGACATCCATGATTACACTAGATATAATGTGGATCCTAAAAACTAAGAAAATTGCTAGAACAACAGAAAAGGCAATAAATGATAAAAACTAAAAATAAAAGATAGAAAAAGATAGAAGTTGTTCCATCTCCCCCCAAGCTTGAATTCGACTATGGCCTCATAGTCAAAAACAATCTTACAAGGTGGAATAGTGATACCAATCATTGTTTAGGTGGTGGCGGGTACTGCGGGGCAGTGGGATCCCATGATGGATATTTCCCTTGGAAATTTGGATCATACGGGGGCATGGGTGGTGGTTGAGGATATCCCCCAAAGAAATTCTGGCTCCAATAATGATTGTAGAACGGTTGTTGCTGCATCTCCATCCTATGCAACCTGTCATGAATATTTTCTTGGTTGGCGAAGAGGAGGCGCTCGTTCTCGTAGATGGCCTATTGATTTAAGAACAGCTGGTTCGTAGTCTCCTGAATACCGGCGAAAGAAGTAGTGTGGTGCTGCTGGGTCTGCTAGATCTCCTGCAACATAGAATACATGTCCTACATAGAATAAGCATCCTCTCCTTGTTGAGAGGGCTGAGGTGGCGGAGGCTGTGAAGATGATGATGCACCCGGGTGAAAGTGGGGACACTTCCGCGGTGCGACTCATGAACGAAGAGGAGTGAAAGCCTCCGCTTCCTCTTCTTGCTCGTCGCTATCGTCATTGTCGTTGTCATTTCCATCGTCTTCTTCGTCGGAGTCATCGATGGTGATGATGGGCCACCGAAAGTGCTGAGCTCCCTGGATGTTGAAGACAGGATCTAGAAGCGCACACTCCTGGTACTCCTGGTTGACATGGCACTATGCATAGGCCACGCCATCACGGAGCGTAAGAAGGTTGGATCGGTGTAGATGATGCAGGTTGACTTTATTCCTGTTGGCCAGCGGAGTGAGTTGGGAAAAATCCAACCCAAGGTACAAAGAAAGAGGTGTGATAAGCCCCCCAAAGTGGATAGGAGCTTTTCTAGTACTCCTCTGCACGGCCAGCACACGCGTTAAGAAAACGCGCCCCAGTTGCACTCTTCTCGCTTCAACAGCTTATACAAAAAGAACAAATCTGTCTCCTGAAACTTACTGAGAGAAAGCTCGCCTCGAGCAAACAGAGTAGTACAAAGCATGCGATGTACAATCCGCACAAATGGATGCTCGAAATCAGCGACGACTGCATTATGATAGCTGACGGACTTGCCTGGAAGCGCGGTCACCAGCTGAGAAAAGATGTCATCATAATCTGTCCGGTTGTCCGGCCTCCTGTGCTGATAGGAATCATGGTGCCAGTTGTAGATGGAATTGAACTGGTCGAGAGTGAGGGTGTAGTTGTTGTTGTAGAGCCGGAAGGAAACACGACCCTTCATCCATTCCCGATCAGTGGCGATGAGGTCGTTAGGCACGACACATATACCCAGCGATGCCATAAACTCCACCACTAACTGTAGGTCGGCCACTCACCGAAAAAGGGGTGGCCCTCGGCATGGTACTTTACCTCGTCAGACCTCCTACCCGTATGCTTTGCTTGCCCCTACAGGACGTAGGTGAGGTTGGATTCAAACCCGAGGTCACGGATCATGGTCCGATCGACATATTGAGTTGGCTCGATTTTCCGCTTGAGCAACTCCTCGTATATCTTCTGTACTTCCGCCGAAGGATGAACAATCCTCGGACAAGGAATGGATCTGGGTGGTGGAGGAACAAATTTCGGGATCTCCATCGGGGCCTCCCTTGAAGAAGATGCTCCTTCCGTCTGCACCATCATCACGGAGAGAAAGGGAATAAGAGATAGAGCTTGGTGAAGGTCGGAGAAGACAATCTCCACTCGATGCAGAGCTCGGTGAAGATATCCCGATCCTTGGATGCTCGACGAAGGCCTCTGATCACTTTACAATGCTCAAAGCACAAGTGGAAGGAAGAAGCTCTAAAGGTGTGAAGAAAATTGAGAAACAACCCTTCCTTTTATAATGGATTCTGTCGCTGCTGCCGCTACGTCGATACCATCGACGGGGGCGCAATCCGTGTCTTTGCTAGTATTGACGGTTGTCGATTGCTTGATGTGGGGGCCTAGATCGGTGACGCGTCCTATCTAAACGTGTCGATGGTATCGACCCATCCCACAGATCGACTTCCTTGATTTGGTGGCCGCCGTTGATTTCTTCTCACAGATCGGTGACGTGTCGCGTCGATACCATCGACGTGGGTCGATGGTATTGACTCTTCATGGATCAATTACCCTCGCGAGGCCTGGGCGCCACTTTCTTACTGTTGTCAGGTCGATACCATCGACAAGGACGTCGATGGTATCGACTTCACTGTGACAAAATCTTCTGTAAATCTTCAGGGATATCGCGAGTATCGACATCCCAGTCGATACTTTCGACCCCGAGCTATCTTTTTATTTGGCGTTACTAATGGTAGGTCGTTACCATCGACGCGACCGTCGATGGTATCGACTCATAAAACTTTATGCAGTCGCTTCCCTATACCCATGTCGCTACCATCGACATCGTGGTCGATGGTATCGACTCTGACTCAGTCATGCACACTGAACAAACGATTAAGGTATCATTTTTACACTAAAAACAAAAATTAAACAGAACTAACTTGCAAATGTAGAAGAACATGAAGAAACAACCAATGGTTGGGCTGCCTCCCAACAAGCGCCCTTCTTTAACGTCTTAGGATAGACAAAATCAAGCTTATCATGCCTCCTTAAGTGCTATGAGTTTGACCTCATGCACTTTCGTCATGTAGTCCTCGCCAAAGTACAGCTTCAACCGCTGACCATTAACTAGAAACATCGTATCTCCATCGCGCACCATGATGGCACCACGCGGCCATACTTCTTCCACAATAAAAGGTCCACTCCACCGGGATTTCAATTTCCCAGGATGCAGCTTCAAACTCGAGTTGAACAATAACACACAATCTCCCTTTTTGAAGACACACAGTTGAATGTGTCGATCGTGAATTAGTTTTGTCCTCTCTTTGTAAATTCGCGAGTTTTCATAGGCGTTCATCCTTAGCTCATCTAACTCATTGAGCTCTAGCATTCGCTTCTTCCCTGCCTCATCATAAGTCAAATTAAGCTTCCTTAGTGCCCAGTGCGCCTTGTGTTCTAGCTATACCGGTAAATGGCAGGCCCACCCATAAGCCAACCTAAAAGGCGTAGTTCCTATAGGTGTCTTATATGCGGTCCTATACACCCACAATGCATCCGGTAGCAAAGTACTCCAATTCTTTCTTGTCGAAACCACTGTGTGCTCCAAAATTTTCTTGATTTCTCTATTAGACACTTCGACCTGACCTTGCGTTTGTGGGTGATACGGGGTACCAACATTGTGTTTCACCCCGTACTTTCTCAGTAATGCAGCAAACTTTTGATTCTTGAAATGGGTGCCTCCATCGCTAATAATCATCCTTGGCACACCAAATCTACAGAAAATGTGATCTTTTACAAACCTGCACACTACAACAGCGTCGTTAGTCCTTGTGGGTATTGCCTCTACCCACTTCGATACATAATCAACAGCAAGTAAAATGTACAAATTAGAGTTCAAGGACACAAAGGTTCCCATAAAATCGATGCCCCAAAGATCAAATACCTCAACTTCTTGAAACACGTTGAGGGGCATCTCTTGCCGTTTGGAAATATTACCTGCCCTTTGACAGGAGTCACATCTTCGCACATAGTCGTAGGCATCCCGGAAGAGTGTAGGACAATAAAGACCACTCTCTAGCACCTTGGCCGCCGTTCTTGAACTCGCATGATGACCACCGATTGGTAGTGTGTGACAAGGACTAAGTACACTATCATATTCTATCTCCAGTACACACCTGCGCAAAACGCCATCCCTATATTGCTTCAACAAGATGGGATCATCCCAGAAATAGTATCTCAAAGAATGGAAAAATTTATTTTTCTCTTGATAAGTCCAATCATCCGGGATTATTTTACAGGCAAAATAATTAATAATGTATGAAAACCATGGATCCTTGGACTTTACAGAAAGGATTTGCTCATCAGGAAATGTCTCGGTAATGGGTATATTAATATCTCTTTCATCTACCCGCTCTAACCTAGACAAGTGATCCACAACCACATTCTCAATTCCCGCCTTATCCTTGATTTCAATGTCAAATTCTTGTAACAATAAGATCCACCTAATCAATCTAGGTTTGGCATCTTTATTTTCCATCAAGTATTTGATGGCGGCGTGGTCCGTCCATACCACAACTTTTGACCCTACCAAATATTGCCGAAATTTTTTGAATGCAAAAATGATGGCGAGAAGTTCTTTTTCAGTTGTGGTATAGTTAAGTTGCGCCTCATTTAAAGTCTTGTATGCATAGAAAATTACCGTGGGTTTGTTCTCAAAACACTGCCCAAGAACAACCCCTACTGCAAAATCCGAAGCATCACACATGAGTTCGAAAGGCTTTGTCCAATCCGGCGTTTGAACAACCGGTGCAGAAATTAAATTTTCCTTCAATACATTAAAAGCATGCAAGCATTTTTCATTGAAATCAAACATCGCATCTTTCTCCAACAGTTCATACAATGGTTTAGCAATTTTCGAGAAATCTTTGATAAAGCGGCGATAAAATCCTGCATGACCGAGAAAACTTCTTACCCCTTTAACCAAATTAGGTGGGGGTAATTTTGAAATAACCTCAATCTTGACCGGGTCCACCTCCAGCCCCTTTCTAGACACCTTGTGTCCAAGCACAATTCCTTCACTAACTATCATGTGACACTTTTCCCAGTTGAGAACTAAATGCGTGTCCTTACATCTTTGTAAAACTTTGTCCAAATTGTACAAACACTCATCAAACGACGCACCATAGACGGAAAAATCGTCCATGAAAACCTCTAGACAACGCTCAACCATATCAGAAAAATAGCAAGCATGCAGCGCTGAAAGGTGGCTGGTGCGTTACACATGCCAAAAGGCATACAACGGTATGCGAATGTTCCGTAAGGACAAGTGAAGGTAGAATTTTCTTGGTCCTTAGGATCAATAGAGATCTGATTGTAGCCGGAGTATCCATCTAAAAAACAAAAGTGAGATCGACCCGCTAGTCGCTCTAAGATTTGATCGATGAACGGAAGAGGAAAATGATGTTTTAACGTAGCGGAGTTCAATCGACGGTAATCAATGCACACACGCCACCCGGTGACGAATCGGGTCATGACCGGCTCATTTAACA
This sequence comes from Alisma plantago-aquatica, assembly GCA_963693085.1. Classification (NCBI taxonomy): domain Eukaryota; kingdom Viridiplantae; phylum Streptophyta; class Magnoliopsida; order Alismatales; family Alismataceae; genus Alisma; species Alisma plantago-aquatica. The sequence goes on from OY856412.1 coordinate 52,015,458, forward strand.
AGTTGTGAGTGACAGTAATCCCCCCTTTTTAGGGACTACCTGTGTGGGGCTTACCCACGTCGAATCGGAGATAGAATAAATGATGTCTGTAGAAAGGAGCTTGATCACCTCCTTTTTGACGACCTCCATCATGCTCAGATTGAGTCATCGTTGTGGCTGAATCACAGGTTTGGCTCCTTCCTCGAGCCGGATCTTGTGCTGACAAAGTGTAGGGGAAATCCCCTTGATATCCGCAACTGACTACCCGAAAGCGCCACGGTGGTTCTTCAGCACGATCATCAGTTGCTCTTCTTCATCGGCACTCAGATATGCTGAAATAATCACCGATAGTCTTTCACTATCGGCTAAGAATGCATAATTCAAATGTGGAGGAAGTGGCTTCAGTTCTAACTCTGGTGGATTGATCAATGATGATTGCAGCGGTGGTGGGAGTGGCCCAAGATCTTCATAATACTTGGCATAATAGCACGGAAGCACTTGAAGCATCTTGACACATTCTTGTAACGACTTGCTTCTTATCCAGTCATGCAGTATGTTGACAAGGCAAGCTTCAAGGGGCAGTTCTGGATATGCATCAAGGACATAACTTGGTATTGCATCATCTTCAGTAGACAGAGGAATTTCCTCCTCTTCATCATTTGGAAAACCCACAGCCCTGCAAAGAGAAACAACTTTGGTCTGTTCCATAATATCTACAGCTAGTGTCCCCTTATCTACCTTGGTCATTACATGAGCCATATCCAAAAATGGCTTCCCTAGGCAAAGAGAAATGTTCTGATCAAAATGTTTCACCATGCGGCACTGCTCCTTTGCCTTTGATTGTGTTGTACTCGTGGGCATAACCACTTCAAACCGGTCATCCGTGATTCCCAATGTCAGACGGCCTCTTCCCATTTTGAGTATCATATCTGCAGTAGCTTGGAAGGGTCTTCCCAGGAGTAGCTCATTTCCTTGTTCATATTGCATTTCCATTACCACAAAATCTGCTGGAAATACAAACCTGTCAACTTTAACCAGAACGTCCTCGCAAATACCATACGGCTTAACCACGGAATTGTCTGCTAACTGAATCGTCATTTTGTTATGTCTCGATTCTTTAAGTCCCAGCTTAGAAAGAGGCATCAAATTAATACTTTCCCCGGAGTCACACAATGTTTCGCCGAACTTCACCTTACCGATGTAACATGAAATATTGAAGCAGCCCGGATCTTGTCTTTTTGGTGGCAATGTGCCCAAAATGAAGGCGCTCACTTGCTCTTTAAGAACCACCACTTCAGTATCAGGAATCTTCCTCTTCTTCATAATTATATCTTTCAAAAACTTGCCATAAGAGGGTATCTGCTTTATTGCTTCTAATAGCGGAATGTTGACCGAAAGTTTCCTGAAGTTGTCTAGGAACTTCTTGAACTGAGCGTCCACTTTCTTAGCCTTCAAACTATTTGGATATGGGACTGGGATAGTCTGTGCCCTCTGGTGTGGTGACACATATGGTGTCCTCTTTTGAGTTTCTTCCTCAGCAATAGGTTCTGGTGTGGCTTCCTCTACCGCATCCTCTATCGGCTCTGTGATTGTAACCTCCTCTGTGGCCTCACCTGTGATTTCCCCGGCAACGGCACCAAAAACTTGACACGATTTTACCATGTGTTTAGCGCAAGTGCACGCGTAAGAGTAATATAGGCCTTTGTGAGGCCCGAGTCGAACACAGGGACACTGAACTGTCAGTAGACTACTTACTAACCACTCGCGATCAGCTAGACCGATTAAAAGGTTTTGAGAGTTGATTGAAAAATAAAAGAAAAATAAAAGAAAACAAATCAATCGATTAAATGTTGAGTTTAATCAAATTAGATGGGAATCTTTAGGATTGCGGTTTCACCGCGGGTTCTCGTTATGTTTATTTCTATATAGTTAATCAAATTCGTCTCTCATTCCGGGTAGTGGCCTGTAGTCAGAATTGTTCACTGTTGTGATACAATTCACTACCTAAATCTAGGTTGGTTCCACAGTCATAGTAACCTCCTCTATGGCCTCACCTATGGTTTCTGGCTGGGGTGTGCTCGGTTCATTGGCCCTGGGGTTTAAAATCTTCTTTCCACTCCGTAATAGAATTGCCTTGGCTTGTTGATTTCCTCCTGGAACATTTGTATTTCTGGGAAAACCTTATTGTGTTGGCTTTTTCAGATTTGCTATCTCAACTGCCATCTGTGCTAACGATGTCTCCATAGTTATCATCTGAGCCCCATGACTTTGTAAAGTTTGCCCAAATTGATTCATGAATTCTCCTGGTTGCTTAATCTGCTGACCAAACATGCTCATGAGTTCTTGATTCTGCTTGATTACTTGATTGAGCAACTCATTGCTCTTGTCCTCTACCGACGGTTGTGGTTTGGCATCAAGGTCCTGCAGGAAATTGTTTGGGTCCTTCCATGAATTTTTTTTATCTTTCCTCCAAGAATAATCATTGTTTCTGTACCCTTTTTGTTGGCGCATAAATTTCACTTGTGCCTCATCATCAGATTCTCCGTCCTCCTTTACTAGCAGTTTCTTGGCTAATAAGTCCATCTTCTCATTCAGCTCTTTGATGGCCTTTGACTCACCTGCGACTCAGACCTGCTCTGGTGTGTCTCTGTCGCCCCATGATTTCTTTCTAGCCATGTTCTTCAGTATTTCCAAACACCTAGTGCCAGTGTTGTTCAAGAAGAAACCGGAACCTGCTGAGTCTAGATTGCTCTGGTCGTGCTCATTCAAAGCAAAGTAGAAGATCTTCACTTGTTTTTCCTTATCTAGCCCGTGATGTGGACACTTCCGCAACATTGTTTGGAAGCGCTCCCACGTCTCAGAATATGTCTCGCTGACCCTTTGACAGAAATTGTGGATTTTCCATACTAAGTCATTGGTTTTCTGCGGTGCAAAGAATCTCTCGAAGAAAACTTCGATCATTTGATCCCACATTTCAACGGTCTCATCATTAGATTATGCAGCCATTCATGTGCATTACCTGCAAGAGAGCTAGGAAACAACTTCAGATAAAGTGTCTCATGTGGAAACCTATCAATCTTGATCATATCGCAATTTTCCATGAAAGTGCTGATGTGTGCAACAGGATCTTCATTCTTCAGCCCGTGGAATGCTTGAGACTTGACCAAGTTTATCAGTGCCGGATCAATCTTATAGGTTGGAATGTTGACTGCCTGTTTTTTTATCGGCCCCTTGATGCTGATGAGGAAGAAGCCTTTATCTTCTCCCATATTGTCTATTCTTCTGCCATGGCTTCTAGTTCAGAGTCTGAATCTATATCCTCAGGTTGATCGTGAATATTGTCCTCTTCATCGTCTGATCCCAACAATGGACCCTCTGGTGATGGCAGTGTGTAGTCTATGCTACGCATCCTCACCATGCACTAGTACCTGCAAGGTAATAAGTTTGATTTAGTACAGTGCTAGAAGATTGCTAAATAAGAAAAATAAGCGATGAATTTCAAAAAAATAATAATAAAATGAAATGTGGCCTAGAGTGGCCACTTGTAGCACTCATAGTGCCGACAGTTGCCGTGTCCCCGGCAAAGGCACAAAAAACTTGACACGATTTTACCGTGTGTTTAGCGCAAGTGCACGCGTCAGAGTAATATAGGCCTTTGTGAGGCCCGAGTTGAACACAGGGACACTGAACTGTCGGTAGACTACTTACTAACCACTCACGATCAGCTAGATCAAATAAAAGGTTTTGAGAGTTGATTGAAAAATAAAAGAAAAATAAAAGAAAACAAAGAAATCAATTAAATGTTGAGTTTAATCAAATTAGATGGGAATCTTTAGAATTGTGGTTTCACCGCGGGTTCTCATTATGTTTATTTCTATATAGTTAATCAAATTCGTCTCTCATTCTAGGTAGTGGCCTGTAGTCAGAATTGTTCACTATCGTGATACAATTCACTACCTAAATCTAGGTCAGTTCCACAGTCGTAGTAACCTATACCCTAAACTAGGTGCATGAAGACCAAACTCTGGGTTACCACCATTAACTGTACATCACCTTGTTCAAGAGATTTATTAATTAATGTGAATTTCGTCTCTTTTCAGCCATTAATTCTTCTTTCAAAGAAATTAAAGGCATTTTATTATCATTAAGGTGATCAATCATAATGATATAATGGAGAAAACGAAATCATACCACGGATTTCAGAGACAAAATATGAATTACTATGATAAAAAAGTCATACAACGATTACCCGGGCTACTCCTGGTCCTAAAGACAAAGGGGATTAGCCTCGCATGTTCATCTCAATGAAAGACATGGTAGAAGAAAAGGAAAACATGGAGAAAATTTGGATGAAAGTAATGTAAACCCCTGAACGGAGAAGATCCAAGCATTCCTCGACGTAGAATGCACGATCTACAGCCTTCCGGCGGTGGAAATTGTCTTCTGCGGCTCTCAGAACGATCATGGCATGATTCTGGGCTCCGTTCTCTTCTCCACACCTCCTCCGGACTTGAGCAGTGGCTAATGACATGCTCTTCTTCTTAGGGCCGCCGTCATTAGGTATATGGCCACTTTAGATCGTCGAAATATCACCATCGTCGGATTCGGGCCGATCTGGAACAAAAATTGATCTGACGGTGTCGATACCATCAACGCGCATTGATGGTATCGACCCATCATGATATCGACAAGTTTTCTTTGTTCTCTAATGCTCCACCTGATGCAGACTCAATACCATCGACTAGGGTCGATGGTATCGACACCTTTAGGCGTCGGTTTTGTCACCATTCTGACGCTGAAGCTGTGCAAAGTTGATAGTATCGACTTTTGTGTCGATAGTATCGACTTTTGTGTCGATAGTATCGACCGTCTGATTGCTGGTTCGCTGAGGGTATCTCGCTACCATCGACTTCCTAGTCGATGGTATTGACTCTGCTTAGCTCCTTACGACTGTCTCCCTGTGACTGTGTCGATACTATCGACGGATGTCGATGGTATCGACAGCTGTGTATATGCATTTTTCCTGAAATTACAAGACAAAGCCTAATCAGCTATGCTAAAATCCATTATTATGATCGTTTATAATCAAAAAGATAAAATATGAGAGATTTGATACGAACTGAGATTATAGACTAAAGCGAATGAATCATGTGATACTACCCACAAAAGTGACTAATAAACACATAAAATGCATGTACAATAGGACTATAAATGCGACACAAAATCCTCGCATCAGAACTCCCTGTCTGCACGGGCTGTGAAGATGACAAAGGGGGAAATAGCTGGACCCGAGTATCGGGTTAGGTGGGTCAGAAGGGGGATCTGTGAACCAAAAAAAGGAATTGCAAGAAAAGGAAATGAAAGTACATGTGGTGCTCTGCTATTGGCCAAGCGTAAGTGATTTTGTGAAAAATCCTAACTAAATACTAGTAACTTGGATGAAATAATGCTATATATGAAAGTTGATCAGAAAAATGCAAGGATTACATTAAAAATATAACTAAAGTCTAATTTTGGTTGCAAGTCGAAAAGTACTTAAAGTCGTCACCTTTAATGGTGTTATTAATGAAAAACTCTAAGTTTGGATGATTAGTGAATTTAATGATGTTCTTTGGATAATTTAAGCCAATATTAACCTGTTGTTAATAAAAGTGAGAATTGGGTCTAAAAATATGATCTTTATGCATAATTGTCTTAATTTAGGGTTCCATGTACATGAATATATATTAATGGGCTTAGAAACCTTAATTCAGGTGAATATGACTTTTAATGGTACAAATCCATGAATAAAATACAAATATGATGATTTTTAGTCAATTTGAGTATAAAAGATCCTTAATGTGGATAGTTTGAGCAATTAGGGTTTAACGAGTAGAAAATCTATTTTAGGGTTTGTTGACCTAAAAAGGTATATGATGAGAAACTAATTTAAGAAACCCTAATGCATCCTAATGAGACTTAGAAACTATATAAAGGTGTCCCAAGTCAATAATAAGTTGTTTGGGGATATGATGGTAATAGTTAGGCTTTATACATGTTTTTATGATCTGCTTGATTGGTTGCTTAACTTTCTTGGTCGGAATTCTTGATTTGAATTGGAAATCTTATTTATTTTGAGACTGCACATCAGGTATGTGGTTACACTTATGGTTAAATCACTCTAGTTTCACAGATATTTCCGAGGTTTTTATCGGTTGCTTGGAAATAATTATTTGGTTGACTTTTATTTCATGCAACTATAAAGTGACTATGACTATCACCATAAGTATATGTGCATGACTAGCTTAGATCCTAGTCCTCCTCTATAGCTTTGATGATGATGAGATGGATGACCTAGTACATGGTCTACCCTTGGGGTAGGATCATCAGGTTATCATGAGTCAATGTGTTGGTCTACTATTGGGTAGGACCATATGACTACACAACCCTATGTAGTGATCTACCTGTAAGGTAGGATCTTGGGGTTAGTTGAGATATACCATATGAGAGTGGTAGTATCCTTATCCACTGTAGGGATATCACAGAGTCAAGGATATGTAAGGATTGAGTAATTATGTTTAAAACGTAAAGTTTCCTTTGTTAAATCATAATTTGCTTGCAATATGTTGTTACAATTAAATGCAAGATTTTGGTTCCCCCACATACTAGTATAATTCATTATGCTGATTGCCGTTTTGTTTTTTCGCATTTTAGGTTTATCAAAAAGTGGTTATTCCTTTAAAGTGTCATTGATGGAATTAAGCTTAATAAAGAATTGGAGGATTGTAGATAGATAGTTCTTATCTGGGTAAAAGTCCCTCAATTCCTATATTTTCCAAGGTATGAGAAAAGAAAAACTTTTATCATGTATTAAGATTTTCCGAATGATCCCACTACATCAGGACCCTTTCGACGTTGCACAAAAGCCACTTTGTCAGGTTCTTTCATTCAAAATGAATTGAACCGGGTGTAGGATCGATCCCTTCTAGTAGCCCCGCACTTCCCGGAAGACCCGACTGTGGGTAGTAGTAGAATTTATTAACTATTTTTTAATATTTACAAAACCATTGATCCTATTTTGGGATAACTGCTCTAGCCTCTCCGTCTCCCTTAATTGGGGGTTATCGGGAAGCGTGGTTGTTACAACTAACTTCTTAGGTGCAAAGAATACCAACTGGCATGCAACCTCTACTAAGCCTGTGACAACATATGTGACTTCTAGCTGCAAACCAAATGTCAGTCATGGAGGCCTTGGTGGAAATGACAAGAGAAGTCACCCTTCTCCGATAGGAGCGGGACAACTTATGTTGGAAAAATGAGTGGTTGCACACTGAGGGAATGAAGTGCAAAGAAGCACCTGCACAATTCTCTTCCTGTGAAGAAATAAGAAAATTCAAAGTGGAAATGCCCCATCGATTAGGAGGTCTTATCGCCCACTACAGAAGTTAATGTATGCCTAAAAGTGGACATCTCACCAAATTATAGACTGGTAGAGTTGTACCACTCCCCGAGAAAGAGGCAATGCTAGAGAAATTTGTTGGAGAAGAAGGAGAATACTCTGACCAGAATGTCGAGGTTCCCAGTGGGAGAAAAATCACAAATTACCCAACCTCACCAAGGGACTCCACCAATAAATGCTTAGAGTAGGAAGCCATCGAGGAGGAAAATTAGATTTCCCAGATATTCCCAGGAAAGTCATTTCCACTAAATATATTGAAGCAACCGGAAAGAATAATGTTGTACTTAAATTGATGAAGAGGAGGAAGGAAGTACTGGAAATGAAGAAAGACATAATGGATGCTATGAATTCTTTATTCAACTATACGCCTTGCCACCTCCAATAGATTATGATGATTTTATAAATGAACTGTTGGTGGGCAAACCTATTTTAGGGGGAGTACATCCCAACCTCTATGAGGTAGAGATAGAGGAGCAAGTGGTTGGGAAGGATGAGGAAAACATGAATAAGATGTTCAATGATGCCCTGAAAAAACTAGATTATATGGGTGTCCTGAACCACCAGTGGGAGCCAATTCAAGCTTGGAAGCATAGCCACTATTGTCTGGAAAGATGAAGGCCATGGAATGACATCAGTGTTGGGAATATTTGTACATGACATTCATGTCATGGATGACAGTCTGTACGATGATAAACCTAAATAGTACATTGTCTACAACAACAACATATACAATCTGACAAGCAAAGATATGTGCTCGACCTTTGGACACAAGGAAAATACAAGTAGGGTGTTCTTCAAAGTCTTGTTCCAAACTACTATTAAAGAATGCATCTATTGAGACAAGATAGGCCCTATTTTCAATGCTACACCAACCCTTGACGCTCAACTATATAGAGAAAATAACAGTTTACCCTCAGTTGAAAAGCTACTAAACACACAACAAAAGATAAAGAAATTACACTTTATAACTTTACCATTCAAGGCCTTCAACCACTGATTTCTTACCATGAAAGATCTTTCCACAAGGTGGTTCGTTCTTACAACTAAAATGTAAAGGACATACCATGTGGAAGGATGGTTTTTGAGAAGCCAGAGCATAGGATGATCCAAGAAATCCTGACACATTTGAAATGTCTAATACAAGGATTAAGTGGGTGGTATCATCCAAACTAGAGGGATATCCACATCGATTGGAGTGTACCCCAGGAAATGCAAAACTTAGGGGACAATGCATTCATAGCATTGTAGATGACCTAAGACATAAATGTTGGGATTCCTCTAATTTAGGTTGCAAATGAAGATTTCCACACTCTACTAGGAAAGTATGTAATGGAAGTCATCCATGACAGGATATTCTTCTATGATGTATGTATGGAAGACATTCCCCGTAGGATGTACTCACTTGCACCCCTCCCCGAAAAGACTCCATGGAGGGGGCAACTGAAAAACATAGAAAAAGAAGTAGAAACATCACCTCCAAATGCAAGCCCAACTAGCACTGTGATTCCTCCTCCTCAATCACAAACACAACCTCCTCCTCAACTAGAAACATCCCCCCAACCCACCTTTAAAAGAAACACAAGCCAAAATGATGGCTCCCGACACCCATACTACACCTTCCCCCGCTATGGAACTCGAACAAGTTGTTTCCCCACCTCATAGAAATATCAAAGAACTAGAGTTAGAAGAGGAAACAACAACCAATGACAAAGTTGAGTGTTCAATCCCCTCCAACCAAGCACATGAAGAAGAAGGGGCTCACATGTATGATGGAGTAGAAGAACATGAGGATCAACCTACGGATGAATTGACTCCAATAGATCTAATACAACCTACTTTTAGAACTTTCACATAACATCTATCATGGGTTGTCACCTGAAGATATAAATTTCCACATGAATGAGCTACATACACATGAAGAGTTTTGAATGCAAGAAGATGAATTCAAAACAATTTTTGAATGAGATAGTCCTCAAATACTACTGCAAGACCTCTGTGAAATATTATGATTTGGAGGTTATATGACTTTCAATGTCATGAAAGCTTATTAGCTACTCCTAGATGATGATCTCTGAGATGTATATATGGCTTTCTAGGATCATCGGGGTATCGTCTAGAAGAAAGAGTCTGGAAAAGTGCAACATCTGACTTATCACTTAAAATACAATTTCCCCCACTGGATATATGTACATATCCTTCATGACAGACACTGGAAACTGTTATCAATCGATAATAGGAAACAAAAGATAGTCTTATACAACATCTCTGACATGCTATTTAGCATGAAAAGAACCACCTACCACAAAACATCTAACAACGTCACTGAATATAATGCTTTCTAAGTAGCTACAAAAATTGTTGAGTTGATAAGGATGTATGGATGAGGCCTCGTAGAAGAATGATCTAAGTTTGAGAAGTGACACTTTTTGTCACAAGAATCCACAACAAGAACGGATTTCCAATGAATGTGGATTCTACATATTATTCTGGATGCAGATGCTGGCCAATTCCAATCAGAAGGTGAAGCATTTATCAAGAAGATTATTACCACCACTTTTGAGAGACATACGCATTAAGGATATTAATGTCTGAATGGGCATTAACAAACTCAAACATTTAACTCACATGTTCTTTCTCAAACTCATTCTTTGACACCCTGAGGATAGGGTGCATGATAAGTTTGGGGGGGTCAAATAGGCGAATTCAGTACATTTTTTGGCATAGCCTCCAGATTTTTCTATAATTTCCATTATATTTCTTTCTTGTAACAATTTTGCTAAAATTTTGCTAAAACCTTAAGTACTAAATGACCAAATTTTGCTAATATATGTGTGTATATATATTTGTCTCTTTAACAAAAAGGGGACGCTTTCTAGTACATAAAAGTTCTTGAAGGAAAATTTTGAATCCAATTTTCCTGTGGTTTGTCACCACTATAACCTTAGAACCTCTTATCTTTAGGGTAATCCTTAGCATAATCATTCCTAGAGTGATATTTTGGGTTACTAATTCATATATATAAATAAGTAAACTACTTGACCATATATACAAACTATTCTTATCTCAAGATACTATAAGTAGCAAAAGAATGCTACTATCCCAATAAAAACCCTTTGAAATAAGGTGGATCCCACCTGGCGTATCCCCGATCAACCACTCAACTACCCACTATAGGATCGAAAGTGAAAACACTGACAACAGAGGAAACAACTACCCCTTCCCATGCTTAAAGTCTCTGCTACGAGAATATAAGAGGATGGTGGTCCACGTTCCTTAAAATCCCATTACCTAAAAGCCTTGTGATCAAGAATAAAAGTCGGGTGTGAATAAAATCATGAGAGTGGTGCCAGGAAAGATGATGAAATGATTTGCATGGTTGGTGTATAACTACACTGAAGAGTGTAGATATGCCGTGCCCAGTAGTAGAGCCTAGAAGCCAAACAATTACCCAACTATCTTTCGATGGCTAACTCATATAACCACCTAAAATTATATTAGGACTAACACTTGGAGTGGCACTATTTTACCACATTACTCATGGTTAAGCAAGACCTAGAAAGAGAAGAAACACAAGCATCCTTGGCCCACCTTTAGCTAGAACTACCCAATAAAATAAAGGTTGGATGAGAAAGCTACCTCTATGTCATTTTGCATAAGCACAACTTGGAAATGAGATCGGGTGCATTTTGTGAGGCAAAACTCATCCTGAATAGAGGATACAACAGGCATATAAGGTAATGCAACTCTAGACTGAAGGGGACGAAGTTGGGAATATTGGAATCAGTACAAGCTATTCCATAGATATCTTGACCTAAGTATGATATAAAGGCGTGGTTAACAAGTTAAAAAATAAATCCCTAACAATTTCCCGATGGTTAACAAGTTAAAAACTAAATTCCTAACAATATCCCGATGCCTTGATTCTATTTATTAGCTTGAGGAAAATCTAGATTCTAAGTTGGGGGGTTCATAACATCCAATTTTGTGGATATTTCATGCCTATTTTTACCCAATTTCCCCTCCTTATGCTGAGTTTCCCTTACTTCTTTTGTATTTTGCTCCTAATTACCAATTATACCTTGGTTGGAAGACAATTACTCATTTCTATACAAACATCTCACCATTTCTACCATGGACCAGAATGTCCATCGATTTGCAGAATTGATGGAGACCTTCCACAACCTCAGAACCAAGGGGGCTCTATCATTACCCATTCATCGGTTCCCAAACTGATGGTCTCCATCCAAGATCAGATCCACCATCAGATACCAGAACATGTGGTCCACCAAAGCACAAACTCAATGATCAGGCATTATGGCCTGAATTGATGGCACAACTATGCAGTCCACAACCAATGTTTGGTCATGCATCTAGTTAGAGAAACCATTGAGTGTCAAATTGATGGCTTGTTGAGGCACAACACCTGATGATCTACTTGGGCCTAGAGGGGACTGCCTACCGATGGCATGTTAGTTCTTAACCAATGGCCAGTCAGATGACCAAGCGTAGGCCTAACTGGCAAGACACAACCCATCATTTCTCAAACTGATAGCGCACATGCACAACCTAGCAACCAATGGCAGCACTGGAAGAATAATCATTCAGGGCCATTAGGTGTGTGCCCTGAGGAATGTGCTCTGAGGAATTGTAGTGCAAGTAGAGCATCCCAAGAATTGCCTTGAGAACTACACTGAGGCCTATAAATATAATACCCCATGCTTGGAAGGAGGGGTCACAATGTGAAGGTGACAACAGAGTGCTTCTTCACAACCACCTCTCCATCGACCATCAGGTTGTGCCATCTACAATCTGTTCATGGTCTCCAAGGATGATAGTCCAAGGGATAGTGCACCTCCACCTTATTCGAGCATCTCCATACTTCTTCTTCAAGAGAAGGAGGGAGAAGGAGCATCCATCCTCTCCACTGACACTAGATTCATATTGGAGAAGCCATCCATAGACCTTGACCATCTATGGTAACTAAGTGTGTACCCCCCTTCTCCTTCTCTAAATCTATCCATGTTCCTTAATCTCTTCATTCCATTTCGTCTTCCAACCCCATATTTCATTATACTTGTAATTCTGAAATTACACATCATAATGAGTGAATATACATATAGATTGGGTTGAGAGTAGCCAATAAGGTGCTCTAAACATGTAGATACTTATTGCCATTAAATATATTGTCTTAGCAAAGCTTATCTCCATATTCTTGGTCTTAAATGCTTCACTTGCATTGTTAGCTACCATATTGAGTTGTTTTATAGTTAATACCTTGAAAGAGTAGTATCAACCTATATCTAAGTGTTATGGAGATGCATGAATGCAGAAAAATGTTGGAATGATTAAGATAATGATCATATGGTTTTACTTTGATTGTTTGTTTACCATATTAAGAGAGATACAACCTTACAATCTAGATATATCCTAAGCTTGAGAGAGGAGGTAATAGGCATTTATGATGATTTCTTGTAAAACTTGCTAAGGGTATAAAATCGTTGTGAGTATTGCATGTTGGTGAGGGAACTTATATGGGGAAACCAAATACAAGTGTCCCATCCATAACTTGATATCTTACCTTTTGACTTTCTTGTTCTTTTACTTTACTTCTTGATTTATTTTACTTGTTTACTTATTTTTTGTTGAAGTCACACCATTATGTAATGAACACAAAAATTTATCTCAGTCTTTGGTTGGTGTAACTAATCTAAGCTCTCCATTCTTAACACAAACCATATTTGTCCCTGTGGATCGACCTCGATTTACAACATCAGACCCCGTATTATCATTGTGGGGGTCATGAGTGTCGATTTATTAATTTAAAATTTTGATTAGTCTAGATTAGATCCTTTTGGACGTGTGATTTAGGCCGGTCATTTATTCCATGTTCTACTCCTTTGAACATAGCTAGAGTTACCCCTGGTGGTCGTTTCTTCAAGGGAGAAACAATAGGTTTCATGACCTATTATAGGTTCAATATAAAGTGAAATTCATTTCTTTTATTGAGGAAGAGAGAGGTTCGTTGATGGAGGCAACCTGGGGGATGTGTCACATTGCTTTCTACAACTACAGTGGATGGGCGCCAGGAGGGAGAGGAGGTTGGTGTCAAGGGTTGTCTGCTATCCTCGTACATGGCATAGTTGTTGGTCAAAGTTGATCTACAACTCATCAGAACTTCTACTCCCATAGAAGAAGAATGTGTAATGCAGTTAGATTATTTGTTAAGGTGGGGTTTAATGGAGAGGAGCATGGTGAAGGTAAGGAGGAGGCAGTAAGTGGTTGCACAAAGGGAGGTACTAGATTCGACATACATGTCTTATGGGTGTCCTACATATGGCACAAGGAGCGAGAAGATGGAGGGCCATGGTTAACATCAGAGGATAGGGATTAATAGAGGAGTGAAACTAGGAAACAAAGGGAAGAGAATGAGAAAAGAACAAGCAATGGAGGAAGAGAAAACACATTTCCTTGCTGGTAGTTGGTTACATTATGTAACTAGAGGAAACACATATGTCCATCAAAGGGAGAAGAAGGGCTTCATTACTTGATTTATAGAAGGAACTTAGGAAAGTGGTTTATTTAATCATTTTAATGTAATTAAGTATAGTGCAGTTATATTTGTTATATGGTTGTTCGAATAAGCACAAATGAGATGGAATATGAAGGAGTGGCAGGATAGAGGTAGGATTACCTAAATAAACTATTATCTGTGTATATTGTATGGTATATGGATATCAAATAGGTTAGGGATCTGGTAGTTTCAATGATTTATATTTATATTAAAGTTTTTTTAATGTCACATCTTCTATACAAATCTATGTTATATTAGTTACCAACTATATGATTCCAACAATTTTTACTGAGTTAACAAATTTAGTAGTCCTAATTTATAAAAAAGTGTAAGCTTACCTCTTACACTTTAATTTATTTACAAATAGTTTATCCCCAAAATATGAGTATAGAGTATATTAGATATTGTATTACATAAATAAAATAGTATGTTTGGTTAAGGCTAACTAAGGTATCTAATTACTGCACTAAAGATACACAATGATACTATCTAGGGGCAAAAACGGTAGTTTTCAAAGTTAATTGAAGTTGGTAAATGAGTTACATACATGTTAATGTGCTATATACCATCTATTAAGCTTAGTATATTGAAGTCAATATAACGATTTCCATTTGAAAGAAGATTATTTATTAAAATAGTAAAGTAGATCCAGTTTTACCTAGTATAACTTTAACGAAGTTTTCTAGGATTATTTAAAATTAGGAATTATTCAGTTAGATATTTTATGCCTCTTTGTATAAAAGTTGAATAATAAAACATGCTTACTCACATGCATGTATTATTAAAAAATTTAAATCAATATGTAAACATCGTATACACTATACAGGATCTAGTTTAATGTTAAGACACATATCACCATCTAATTTAGTTTGAAGGTGAACTATGACCAATCTTAGAGAAAAATGAATAAGAAAGAAGGTGTTGGGGATTATTTTAAGGTTTGAGTATGTTACAATTAGGATCATGAAGACTCGTGGTGTTTTTTGTATGAATATATCATGACCATAATTGATGATAACTGGAAACAAAATCAATTGTGTAGAAAGTTTTGGCCATATTCAACTAGTCAAAGAGGACAATGATCCTAGTAAAAGATTACTTAAGTTCAATGTGGCTTGGTTAACATTTGGCAGTCTATGCACAATAAGGGATCCATCTTTCTTTTTAACATATGAAATTTTGGATCCCTAAGGAGAAGTACTAAGTTCAATAAAACTCATTCAGATGATTACTAAAGTTGTTTTTTTACCTCAATTAAATCATGGAGTCTTCTTATTAGGTTCCCAATATATAGATGGTGTACCCGGGGCTAGCTCGATGAAGAAATCTATCTCTTTTAGCAGATTGATGCCTGGAAACTCATCTAAGAACGCATATTCATAGTCTCATACCACATAATATATCATCTATTGGGAAAACCTCATTATCAATCTCAAATAATATTGGTAGGAACACCTGACACAACCGGTGGATACCATCTTTTATTATTTTATGTATGATAAAAACAAGATAGTGGAGGCATCCTTTCAACCTTGGATAGTGTAAGTTGTATAACAAAGAGTTTATGCCCTAACGATTTCCTTTCTACAATCTAAGTGGAAATGTTTTGCATAATTTCAATCAATACCCATGGTGAAAACAATATCCTCCACGTCTAGTGGATGAGATAAATATGAGTTCAAATGTTGCTATATTTTACAAGTATATTGGATTATTTTGAAGGAATGAAAATCACCTTGGGGTAGAGACATCTAAAATGTACCCTAATTCTATCATATAAAAATTCGTCATAGTCATGAGTTTTCAATAAATAAATGTATTTGTAAAATGAGAGTCAAATAAGACTTCCACAATTTTTTAATATATAACAAGCATTCTTTCCATGAGACAATTAGCATTCACTTGGGCCCCCTCAACATTAATGTCATAAACCATCTTTGATGACGATCTCTAACATGTGGGGTAGAAATTTTCCAAGTTGGAGGAGGTAAGGAACATTTGGACTATAAGTCCCCTCCTTGCCTATATGAAAAACTGAATTCTCATGTGTACACTTGCACTGTGGTGTTTGCCCCCATTTTCTACACCTATGTGGTATTTTTTCCTTTGCTTGGATCATGATTATAAGGTTTTCGTGTAAACTTCCCATGTCTAGGGTTGCGACTGTCAGACTTCTTCTTCTCATTTGGAGTGGAATATTCCTTAATAAATCCTAGAATACCCTATAGGATATGCCCTAGTTAGACCTAGGATGCTCTCTATCTAAAGAGAAATGTCACAAGCCTCATCAATAGTGTGATATTTGTCCAGTGTAACAAAAGGTTTTATTTGGGTGGATGTGGTCTACAAAATTCTTGACTATCTGATCTTAAGTCATTATGTAGGTGAAGAGATCTAGAAATTGAAACTTTTGATATAGTTGGCCACCAACATGTCCCCCTACTAGAATATATTGAATAGACACACTTTATCCTTCTTTACAAAATAAGGCATGAACCTAGTGGGAAAAAGTGGTTTTTCACGTGTCATAGGCAATGGCCTGAGTTCATGGGGACTCAATAATTGTCCCAACATAATTTTGCAAGCCCTTAACACAAATGGATTGCATAGGTAACCTACTAATCTTCTCACACCTATGTGTCATTGAAATCATATTATATGCTAAGGACCTATGTGTCATCCTTTTATACCACTTTGAACTTGTACTCACTCCAAAACTTCTCCTAGTTAAGAATAATGAAACCAAGGATAGTGTCCTTCTCTAGTTTAAGAATAATGAAATCAAGGATATTATCATCCCTCTTGTGTAGGTTTCAGGAATTTGGGATCTCATTACACTAGGGGAACGGGGCTCTAGCATGCATACATTTAGTGTTACTTCTCTCACTTATTCCATGTCTTTGGATATTGCAACCCTAGGTTTAGGTTTGTGGGTATCCTTATAATTGGTCCCCTTCCTTTTTCTCCCTTAGTTTGATGATATCTCATACCCTACCTTTCTTGTTTTCAGTTGTAGTCAATTTCTTGTTAAGCTAGTCCCTAGGATAGTTCTTGGACTCATCATTCACCATAAAGATTATTCTGCTACTTTCATTGCTGAAATAAGGCACCAATATTTACGAGAAAACATTATATAAAACCAAAATTGTATATTTACAATCTTTTTGGCGCCGCATGAAATATATGTTGGTAGAGGATGCATGTATCCTAAAACTATAGCTTAAGATGAGGGAGAGAGATGGAGAGATCTCCTATAGAAATATTATTACTGAAGCAAGGCACAAATATTTAGTTGAGAACATTATAAAAACCCACATTTGTATTTTTACAATTTTGTTGGTACCTAAATTTATTATGGCATAGTATGTGCCTATCCTAAAACTATGGCTTAAGATGAGGGTGAGAGATAGAGAGATCTCCTATAGAAAAATAGAGAGGTTTCAGGTTGTCAGATAGCATGAAATGAGAGAGATATATGAAATTGGGATGGGAAGACCTAGATTGGGTTAACCACTCAAGAATCCTTGGGATTTTTGTCCATGTATTAATCAAGCATTATTTGAGGGACCTTGTACACCACAAAGTGGTGTGGATGGGATTATTCTAGAAAACAGGGTCAAGATCCATCCTATACACCATAACCATTTGAGAAAACCCCAATGGTACCTTTGTCTATACATATATTTTATAATTTGTGTCTCATTAATAGTTTGTTTGTGGAAAATCTTCTCAAACACCAACTAATGACCCATGCTCCAAACTACTACATTACAATGAGGATGACAAAGGATATTGTCAAATTAGAAAATAGGATTGAGTTTCCAGAATAAGCAAAGAAACACTCTAATTTATTCCACAAGCATGAACAAATCTAAAAAAATAACAATGAGTTCTCCTAAAGGGACTTGATAAGTATGGGCAATCAAAAAACCCAACTACGTATTAAAAGTATATGGATCCATAAAATATATAGGAGGAATAGGATTACATCCTCCTAGATTTATAAAATCTTCTTGTTAATGATTTTGCTTTCTTTTGTCTTGACCTACCATCTTCACCTAACAACATCAAAAAAATGAGTGTTAAAGCATTTGATGTTCTATATGTGGGGAACAGAATCCAATATCACAAACTAAAATACTTTTGTCTACAAAAAATAATTTCCAAATGTAACTTAACAATTTTTGACATATTTTCCTCATTACACTCATTGTTGTTAATATGTTTTCCCCTACATTTCAATCTTCATATGACTATCACAGTATATCACATTTTTACATAAAGTGTGGAAATATTTCCCTTGGATCATGTTGGGTGTGTCTGGTGATTTCCAAATGATGCCAAATTTTCGTTATGTTCACTAAATTTAGAGTGGACTTATCTCTTGAGGATGGGAAATTGTTTTCCCAAACACCCTGATGTTGATCATATTCAAGAGAATATATATGTAATGTTCAAGTGATATCCATATTTGTCATGTCGCAAGATACAAAATGGACAATTTAAAAATTAAGTGAACCATCCAATCAGATAATCACGAGGAATAACTAAAACTAATTTAGTGGTGTATAATTAGTAAAACCTAAATACCATTATCGTTCTAATGAAGTCTAGAGTCCTACAAAGGTAATATCTAGAATAAGCACACATGCATGCATTAAAATTTCATATTCAAAATTTGAAGAGTTTAGGGTTCAGGTTCAAGTTTCCCATTCTTATGTAACTAAAATTAGGAAAGGGAGTAGGGCTAGGTGAATAGGATCTCTATCATTTCCCTCCAGATGTAAACCCGAAAGTTGGATCATTCCCAGAAAGAGGGTGACAACCCTAATCATATGCTTGTGGCACAAATGTATAGAAAGACCCTAGATCATTAAAGGTAAGAAAAACCACAAGTTTAGGATTTAGAATACAAAAAGGAAATCATCTTTGTATAGTTACTCATATAATATTAGGTTTCAAAAAATCTTTTGGACTAGTTATATAGGTTATAAAATGATTTCTTTGGAATCTAAATTTTTTATTAATTGGTTATACTCATAATTTCTAATATATATATATATATATAGAGAGAGAGAGAGAGATAGAGAGAGAGAGATAGAGAGAGAGAGAGTCAGGCTAGAATACACTCGAGTGTATTCGGAGCAGAATACACTCAAGTAGATTTCATGATGCAATTTGTTTTTCAAAAATCTAATCCGTTGATCTTCTTAAACATCTTGTGAATAGCGCATACGCAAAATTTGAGCACATTTGGACATTTATAGGTCATGTTATAAAGACTGCAAAAATTATGCATTTCAAATTAGTTTCGCGCATCGATTTTGTTGCCCTTGTATGAGTGACTTACACTCATCCAAATGGGCTCAAAATTTGTATGTAGCCTAGCTATAGTATGACGGTGAAGATCAATGGTTTACATTTTGCAAAAAATAGTCTTCATATGCAATCACACTTGAGTGTATTCGTGCGATCTGTACACTCGAGTGTATTCTAGCCTGAATATCTCTCTCTCTCTCTCTCTCTATATATATATATATATATATATAGAGAGAGAGAGAGAGAGAGTCAGGATAGAATACACTCGAGTGTACAGATTGCATAAATACACTCAAGTGTGATTGCATATGAAGACTATTTTTTGCAAAATGTAAACCATTGATCTTCACCGTCATACTATAGCTAGGCTACATACAAATTTTGAGCCCATTTGGATGAGTGTAAGTCACTCATCCAAGGGCAACAAAATCGACGCGCGAAACTAATTTGAAATGCATAATTTTTGCAATCTTTATAACATGACCTATAAATGTCCAAATGTGCTCAAATTTTGCGTATGCGCTATTCACAAGATGTTTAAGAAGATCAATGAATTAGATTTTTGAAAAAAAACATTGCATCATGAAAAACTACTTGAGTGTATTCTGCTCTGAATACACTCGAGTGTATTCTAGCCTGAATATATATATATATATATATATATATATATATATATATATATATATATATATATATTAATTGCAATAAAAAAATTATGTTTAAAATAAAAATTAGGCATGCAAAGGAATGGCATACACAAGAACAATTCTAACATTATTTCTTTACATTGAGAGCATAAGGGCCACTCACTGCCAGCCAAATCATGTGTGTCACGCATAAAGCAAGAACGTTCGATGACCAATATGCCTAGAGGTCCTTTCCTGACCCTAATGTGACATGAGGGAAAATTAGACAAATTGGAGCTCATAGTGCTCCACATCATCACAGAGGAGAATATGGAGAATGATCTATAATATCCTATCATTGTGACCAAGGGAATGGAATGTGTCTCCAAACAAAAGGTCCAATTTATTCCCTAACATTACTTGGACCCAACAAGATACAACTCAAATATCAAGTTGTCTTGTAGCACTAGAACCAAGGCGTTGCAGTTTCTTTATGAAGCTAAGAGACATGGAGCCTTAAAACCAGTTAAAACGAAACCCAATGTTGACAAACTTGACTAACCAATTCATGGTTATCAAATAAAGGAAACACATTGTTATAAGTGAGGAAATACAAGAGACAATGCAAGAATTGGTTTTGGAATTTGTAAGGAGGTAAAAGGGGGATCAGAATGTACATGCATGCTCACTGAATTGAGGGACTAGGAAGATCTATATTGCATTGAGGACTCAAACCACAACTTTCCAGAAGTAGAGCATTGTGAGAGGTGGTTTCCTGATTAATGGCAGTAGTAGCATGTGAATCTTCATTGTAGTGGTATTTAGATGAATGGATTTTCTCAAGGATAGTTGTCTTAGTTTTGCAAGGGTGTGGGGATGGTTTAGGGTCAAGGACTTGAATGCAAGTGATCACAACTCAGTTCATAGAGATGAGAGCTTGCCAAAAAAGATAGTGTTGAGTGTCAATTCTTGTTGTTTTCTACGGCAATTCAATTTAGGGGTCAACAAAAAACTTCCCATTGCTGAAGTTCTAATATCATCTATAATTTATTACTTGAGAAGGAGGAGTGATAGACTAGGGATTAGATAGTTTTTAAATATTAAATGTTATATCTTTAATTAAGGATCAATTTATTTGGAAGGTTGGTAGGAAATTTGTTGAGAAAGAATCTAGAGAAATATGAATTTATCAAGCAAATATCATGAGAGAATAAGACATGACATTATGCAAGAATTTTGCATAGTCTATCTTGGAGTAGGGGGCAACTTAGTCACCCTATAATTATATTGGATATATCAAAAAAGAGTCAAGGCTATATGACCACATTACTCATGTTACACTCCCAACTTTGGTATTTAAGGTATAAAAATAGGTTGATCTATAACTATATTTATAAATATAAACCCATCATCTTCAAAAAGTTCTAGAATGTGATATGACCTAATATTATGAAATATTGTGTCGGGACCTCTCTTTTGATTAGCATAACTACCAACCACTAGAGACAAACCCTAAACCTAATACTGATTATGAAACAAAATAATGAATTCTCAATGAAGGTGACTAAAACAGTATACAAAAAATCACAGATAATTTTTTCCTTTTTTTTGTCTCCCCAATTTTCATAAACCAATGTCACATCAAGGACATCACATTAAGATATCACAATTCTTATTCAACTCCATTAAAATCACCACCAAATCTTACTGCTCACATGTAATTCAGTTTACAACATATACAAGTGCATTAATGAACAAGTTGATACACTACCCATCCCGGTAAAGAGAGAGTACAGGGAAAATCTAATCTGTATAGATTATTATATTTATATCTTATTTTTCATGACCACTTCTCTGGATAGAATTATACCTAAAAATATTTGAAACAACCTCATGAGACTCATATAGAACCCCAATGAGTACATACCTCCCACTCATCTAGGTGATGCATCAATATTAAATTGTGTATAATGAACTCAAAAGAAATGTGTAGATATTGAAAGGTCTAAAAGATAGTTCTAGCATAACTCAAATCTAGTTACAATGGCAATCTAATCAAACAAATAAGATAATCACTTAAACCAAATACAACTTTAAAACATATTTAAGAGTGTGTATATGAACAAATCAGTAGATACTTCTTAGTTTAGATTAATAATTCATATGCATGAGTAAAGAGTCAAGATCTAGGCATTTTGAATCAATACATAACAATAACATCATCTTTTTGACACTCCACCATCCAGATCAGGATCACATCCTACAGTACTGAAGCTAAAGTACACATATGACATTTCTACCAAACAATACTATAAAATGACAAGCAAGTACAAGAAATGTAACAAATATTCAAATCATATTCTACACGGCTTATCATCTTTTATTCATTTGTCCTAAAACTACTTGAATTGTACCTCACCAACTAGAAGTTGCCACGCTCGATTCTCATGTCAACAACTTATCGTTACTATCTTAGGATTTATTCAGCCACCCTAATATATAAATAATAGACCCTAGCCACCTCAGGGTTTCCTAAAGAGGCTCACATCCTCATCTTGGGTACATGAGATAGGAACCAGAAAAATAATATATCACATATCATAGCATTTCTAATACTTTTCATATTTCACATATTTCATTTATCAAAGTCTATTCCTCATGGACATAGACTTACACACCAAGGATTTAGGACTAGAGCCACACCATAAGAATCACTCTTAAATCCTAGTGGTCTAACCATTAAGGTCTTGATCCAAACTCAAAAAATTCTTCTCATAATTCATCGATTACTACAAGAAGATCCGTTTTGTTTCCCCTGTGTGGACCCCAGGGGAAAATCACAGTGTTTAGGGCACCTAACTAGATTTGTCAATATTTCAAATGTTATTAATCTCTTTTACTCATATTAAAAGAATTTAAAACATCATGTAGCATATGTGTGTATTCTTTCATAACTAGAATAACACCAAGCGGATTAGGCTTAAAAAAAATACAATGATCAAAGCAAGAAGCAAGAACCAAGAAGCACAAAAAATTTGTATCTTACAACACATGATTATTTCCATTTTCACATCATCTCATAGTAGTCATTATTAGTGTACTTTCAGCCCAAGATACAATCTTGTTGTACACATTTACCCCCATCAGGTTGTTATCATCATTAGTGGGCTTTCAGCCAGAGACATAATCTCATTGTCTAGCATTTACCCTCACCAGGGTTCCTAAAAATTATTGAAAGGATGTAAATTGTATCTCAACATATTTCTTATCCATTCATTTCATATCATGATTTTCATTAAGTATTAATGGATATATTAGAATTAACAACAATAGAATCATGTAGACATGTCATGTCATTCATCAAGCTCAATAGGCTTAACATGCAAAAAATGTGTATTCTATACAATATCTACATATAGGAACGAATCTAAAGTATAAACTTGCATACATATTTAATACTTCCCTCTTACTATTCACCACTATTCAATTAGGGCTACTATTCAATCCATAAGTCATCATATTTGAAATCTATCAAAAAAGGCCATCCTCAGAGCGGAAGTATCCTAACATACAATTACAATCCGAGATAACATTCTTATAAACCAATTCATATCCTTGTACCTCACCTTGTAATTTAATTAAACCATTCTCATATGCATTCCTTAATTTCTCATTTGATATCATTTTTCATTAGCATCACATAGCTCATCATTTTAGGGTTAAGGTTATGTTCTTAGATCCATCATCTAATTTTCATCATTTCCTATTATTTCATATTTATTGCTTTTGACTTCTTTAATATGATGATCACCACTATTCTTAAAATCAATCCTTTGAAATTTACTTAATATATAGAGTTTCTCTCACATTGAAATCCTTCATAATCTAATTTTTGTATATTTCATGCAACTTAGGTCAACACACATGTAATCAAAATATATAGACTATATACTTCATCATGCACATTTCATTAATTTCGTTTGTAACTTGTTATTACCATTCAGTTATTCTTATGCATCTCCTTTCTTGTAATGTTCCATGTCATTGACTTCCAGTGGCATTGTTATAATTAACAGATATCATTATATCCCTCTAATACTACTCACTTTTAGGCTAAAAGAATGGATTAGTTTACATCTTCTTCCATCATAATCTCTAATCATTATTCCCAATTCATAATTATGTAGCTTGTATAAAAGGATCCATATTCATGTCAGGGTAATACATTAGGATTAGATCATATTAGTATGACTCATCTTCTTCAGTTGAAGTATTAATACCTACGATTCAACATTTCATCACATTTACAACAATATATACAAGTTCTAGATTTATCACTCATACTCGTCCTAATACTAAACTTTTAGGGTTTTCAAGAATTCATTCTTAGTTCAATATACCACAAGAATCATATCATTCAATAATCTCATAGGGGTTCATTAGGTCTATTCACACATGGAAACTACAGAATTTCCATTCTCACATATTTTATTCATCAATCATAAGTATACATTGATTAGTTAGCTCATTTGATTCAATCCCTCAACCAAACCCTAAACAAGGAATATCTCCACCACATACTGATCTTTATGTATATATCATATTCAGTTTCAGTGAGATTAAACAATACACTTGTATAATTCATTCTAATACAAATTGAGAATGATTCTATGCATGTCAATTCACTTCCCATGCATATCAAGCATTGGGCTAATTTTTGGGAAATATTCACACAAAACAACATAGTCCTCTATCCTTATGATTGTCCATGGAACATCAATATATCAGGATCTAAGAAAGTTCAATTCAATGAGAAATAATCAAAATCAATAGAATTTGATTCCCTAATATCTTTCCAAATTAGTACCCAATCACAAATAAATACAAACAAGGTTTATGATATTTTTAGCCAGATATAATTAGGCTTTCAACATGAATATAGATCTTAATATGGATATAAACACTCACCTAAGGTGACAAGCACCTTAAAAACATAGGTCAAACTCTAAATTTCTAGAAATCCAATCAAACTCTAGCAACTGAACCCATATATTCCTCCTCCCAACTTGGAAATCCTAGAAATGGAGAATAGGGGAGAAAGAATGAGAAAAGGGGGTGATTTGATATCATTTCAAATTAAATAAGAGGAATGAAATGTGGATACGTGAGATAAGATTCACCATGAAATACTATGAAAAGAAGCTAAACTTACTTGATTTCATCATTTCTCATATGGTGAAACACTAGATCAACATTTCCACCACTTTCTCCTCTCAAAATCCTAGATCTCCTCTCTCTATCTATCTCTAGAATTTCATTTATATAGAAGGAATGAAGAAATATGAGAGCTCCTTGGGCTCTAGTTTACTCATATAGTTCAATTAAGGTGCCTGAGTCAATTGGAAATTGACCCAAATTTACAGTTTCTTTTATTCAACAGATTTTTCTATCATCAAATATGTTATTGAAGATCATTTACTTAATGGGTGAAACCTCCTCAAACAATTATGAAAATCTTGTATGTTGTGTGAGACATAATTTCATATCTCTAGTAAAAATTGTAGATTATGCAGGCTTATCAATAAATAGATACAAATTAAATACTACACAGCTATACTACAGTCTGCAGCATGGTCGGTCGAGTTGTAAGTAATCAGAAACTCGGATGACAACATATCTTTTTAAAATTTAAACATCATACAAAAATTATGAAAAATTAAATTATCTCTAAAATAAAGATTTCAAGTACCAATTAGAATTTTAGTTCAATTAACTATACCAATTAAAAGATAAAATTCAAATACCATACTGCTATATTTTAGCCTGAAAGCATGGTCGGATGAGTTTGTACTAGGGAACCTCGGCCAAAAAATAGGTCAAAAGGTTCTTCAAAAATTCTGATATTTAACAAGAACACTAATAATTGAGTTTCTCATGCTATATCCAAATTTCAACTAAATCATAGTTTATAAAAATAATAATAATCTACTACACTACTATACTTATCTGTATTCATATGCTACTAAAATCCTAATTTTGACCATTTAGGGTTTTCAATTCTAAAACACTAATTATGTCAAATTGAAGTATATTTCAAGTTTTTCATTAGGTTGAAAAAATCATGATCAGACTACCATCTTTAGTCAAGCTTTATAAAAATTTCAATATGGTTAAGCATCAACCAAGTAACCCCTAAGTAGATGGTTAATATGAAAATAGGTCATTACAATTCTCCCCTCCTTTTAGGATTTGTCCTGAAATCCATAAAAATATCAGGAAGAATATCATATCATTTAGGCATTCATCTATCTCAGAATCAATGTTGAAATTATTTCCATTTTGTCTTCCTCTCGTATGACATAATTTTTGGGGGGTATTAGATAGATTTTTCATCCCTTGTCATCATTATATATCTCTTTTAGTATTACAAACACTTACCTCAAAAATCTTAGTAATACATCCGTTATCAAGATGTGATTCACATCATCTTTAATATTGTTATAAATTTTGATTATGTTTCTTCTAGATCAAGATTATGATTCATTATGTATTGTTATTTGCATCCATCAATTTTCCTTATAAAGGGTCTCATTTAGTGAGAATCAATATCACTTATGATCTTTTTCTTGTAATTTCATATTGAAATTCATTATGAATTATGTCAATAATCCATTAAAGTTTTATTTTTCTCATATGAAATATCCTTCTTGTCTTTCATATTGAATTATATAATCCTTTCTCTTTCACCATTTTATCCTTATATTATAATCATACAAATTCTTATACTCCCAAACTATCTTCATATGAATGCTTAGTCAGGGCATCAAGAAGAAGTACAGTTGGCAGTTCTGAACTAGATTATCTTAATACCCAAATACCTGACCATAGTATCGGGATATTAAGTTTAGTCGATATGCATACCATTTCAGGTTATGTTTATCATCCATATTATCATTTAGCCCTAGATCCTATTTTCCTTGGAGACTCATCTAACCTAGGCTCTGATACCATGTTGTCTACCTCTCTTTTGATTAGAAGAACTACCAACCATTAGAGAGAAATCCTAACTATGAAAAAAGACAAGGAATTCTCAACAAAGGCGATTGAAAAAGTATAAAAAAATCATAGATATTTTTTTTCCTTTTTTTCCTATTTCACAACTTTCATAAATCAATGTCACATGAAGGTTATCACATTAAGATATCACAATTCTTATTCAACTCCATTAAAATAAACATCAAATCTTACTGCTCACATGTAGTTTCGTTTACAACATATACAAGTACATTAATGAAGAATTTAATACACTACCCATCTGGAGAAAAAGAGAGTACATGAACAATCTAATCTATCTATATTATATATATATATATATATATGTTATATAATATATATATCTTATTTTAACGACCTCTCTGTCGGATAGCATTATACCTAAAAATATTGTAAACAACCTCATGAGACTCATATAGAGCCCCAGTGAGTGGATACCTCCCACTCAAGCTAGGTGCATGCATCAAGATCAGATGACGTATAGCAAACTCAAAAGAAACTTGTAGATATTGAAAGATCTAGCAGATAGTTCTAGCATAAGTCAAGTATAGTTTACAATGGTAATCTAATCAAACAGATAAGGTAATCACTTATAACACATATAACTTTGAAACATCTTTTTAAGCATGTATATGAACAAATCATTAAATACTTATTAGTTCATATTAACAATTATTCTGCATGTGTAACAAATCAAGATCTAGGCATTTTAAATCAATACATAACTATAACATCATCTTTGTGATGCTCCATAAGCCAAACCAGGAACATATCCTATAGTCCTAAAGTTGAGGTGCAAATATGACATGTCTATCAAATAATACTATAAAATGACAAGCAATCCAAATCATATTCAAAAAGGATATAAATCCCAATATTTACTACTTGTCATCAAGACATATCAGAATATGCAATAGATAATCACTATAACAGAATGATTATTTTCCACAACAAGAAACATAATCAACAATGTCAAATTAAATTCTAGTGTAAGAAATGTAACAAACATTAAAATTATATTATACATGCCTTGTCATATTTTATTCATTTATCCTAAAACTACTTGACTTGTACCTCACCAAGCAGAAGTCACCACGGCTGATTCTCATGCAAACGACTAACCGATATATCTTAGGGTTCATTCGGACACCCTAAGATATCAACAACATACCTTGGCCAACTTAGGTTTGCCTAAAGGGGGTCGCGTACTCATGTCGCTTACATGAGATAGGAACCAACAAAAGAATATATCACATATCATACAATTTCTCATCTTTT
Organism: Alisma plantago-aquatica; assembly: GCA_963693085.1. Classification (NCBI taxonomy): domain Eukaryota; kingdom Viridiplantae; phylum Streptophyta; class Magnoliopsida; order Alismatales; family Alismataceae; genus Alisma; species Alisma plantago-aquatica. The sequence continues at coordinate 52,043,722 of OY856412.1, forward strand.
TCATATTTCACATATTTCATTTATCAAAGTCTATTCTTCATGGACATAGACTTTTGCAACAAGGATTGAGGGCCAGAGCCACTACATAAGAGCCACTTCTAAATGGTGGTCTAACAATTAAGTTCTTGATCCACACTCTGAAAATCCTTCTAATAATTCATCGATTACTATAAGGAGATCTATTGTGTTTCCCCAGTGTGGACCTTAGGGAAAACACACAGTGTACGCGACCCCTAACTAGATGTGTCATCATTTCACATGTTATTAATCTCTTTTACTCATCTTCAAAGAATTCAAAATATCATGTGTCTTATGTGTGTATTCTTGCGTAACTAGAATAACATGAAATAAATTAGGTTTATCAAAAAGACAATGATTAAATAAAGAAGCACAACAAATCTATAGTTTACAACACATATAATTATTTCCATTTTCTATATCATCTCAGAGAAGTCATCATCAGTGGGCTTTCATCCTAAGACATAATCTCATTGTCCACATTTACCCCCATTAGGATTTTCTCATCATTAGTGGGCTTTCAGCATGAGACATATTCTCATTGACTAGCATTTACCCTCATCAGGGTTCCTCAAAATTACTAAAAGAATGTAAATTGTATCTCAACACATTTCTTATCCATTCATTTCATATCATAATTCTCATAGAGTATTAACAGAGATATTATAACTAACAACATTATAAGCATATAGACATCTCATGTCATTCATCGTGCTCAGAATAGGTTAACATGCAACAAATACTTATTCTAAAATCTATAGATATGAATGAACCTCAAGTACAAACTTTCATAACACATTTAATACTTCCCTCTTGTTATTCACCATTCTTCAGTTAGGGCTACTATTCAATGCATAAGTGAACTCATTTGAAGTCTAATCAGAAAAGGCCATCCTCAGAATATAAGTATCATAACGTACAATTACAATCCAAAAGAGCGTTCTTATAAACCAATTCATACCCTTGTACCTCACCTTGTAATTCAATTAAACCATACTCATATGCATTCATTAGTCCCTCATTTGAAATCATTATTCATTAGCAACACAGAGCTCATCATTTTATAAGGTTAGGTTCATAGATCCATTGACTAACTTTTTTCAATTACCTTTCATATCATCTTCATTAGTTTCTAACTTATTTCATATGATGCTCACCACTATTCTTAGATCAATCATTCTAAATTTACTTAATATATAAAGTTTCTCTCTCATTTAATCCTTCATAATCTGATTGTAATATATTTCATGCAATTTAGGACCACACACATAATCAAAATATATAGACTATATAGTTTATCATACACATTTCATTAATTTCATTTGTAACTTGTAATCACCATTCGATTATTCTTATCCATCTGCTTTTCGTAATTAGTTGATTGTATCTCATCATTTACTTCCAATATCATTCTTATAATTAACAAAGATCATTCTATCGCTTCTAATACTACTCTCTTTTAGGTTAAAAGAATGGATTAGGTTACATCTTATTACGTCACAATATCTAATCATTCTTGACAATTCATTGTTATGTAGCTTGTATAAAGGATCCATATTCATGTCAGGGTAAGACATTAGGGTTATATCATATTAGTAAGACTCGTCATCTTCAGTTGAATTATCAATACCAACAATTCAACATTTGACACATTTAAAATAGTATATACAAGTTCTTGCTTTATCACTCATACTCGTCTTAATCCTAAACTGCTAGGGTTTTCAAGAATTCATTCTTAGTTCAACATATCTCAAGAATCATATCATTCAGTAGTCCCATCATGGTGCATAGGGGTTCATTAGGTCTATTCACACACATGGAAATTGCAGTTTCCATTTTCACATATTAAATTCATCAATCATAAGTATAAATTGACTCATTATGTCATTTGATTCAATCCTTCACCCCAAACCCTAAATAGGGAATATCACCACCTCATATTGATATATATATATATATATATATATAGTGTTCATTCAATACTTACGCGGGTAGCCTGGAATTTGCTATTTGTCAGCCAAAAAAGTAACTATTTTGCCAGAAAAGTAACTCTGTGAACAAAAAAGTAGATATGTTGATAAAAGAAAGTAACTATACAACTAAAAAAGTAAATCTGGGAAAATACACAACATATATATATATATATATATATATATATATATATATATATATATATATATATATATATATATATATATAGTGATTATCTTTAATACCCGCGCGGGTAGCTACCTGCGCACCCTTCCTGATATTTTTTATTAAAAAATCACAATTGTAGAGGAGCATTTTATCTAGCTCCCCAAAAAATTTGATTCAAAAATAATATCATTTTCCCCCACCAAATCAAAAAACCCATCCATATATTTACTAACTGTATATTTTCTGCGCAGTTACTCTTTTGGTCTTAGAGTTACTCTTTATATCAATACAGTTACTCTTTTGATCAGAAGAGTTACTCTTGTGCACCATATAGTTACTCTTTTACCCGCATGAGTAGCCAGCGGGTAGAGAAAATCTGGCTACCCGCGCGGGTAACAAATGAACATGCATATATATATATATATATATATATATATATATATATATATATAATTGTATTTTTGAATCTGATGTTCCACAGTAACTATATATTCATGAAAAGTAACAATTTGCAAGGTAAAGTAACCCTTTACATGTAAAAAGTAAGAAACTCCAAAAAAAGTAATCGAAATAGGGGGCGGGTGCATTGGTATTAAATACATGCATTATATATATGTATATATATATAATTTCAGTAAGATTCAATAATATATTTTTATAATTCATTCTAATACAACTTGAGTATGATTCTATACATGTCAATTCAATTCCCAAGCATATCGAGCATTGGGCTAATTTTTAGGCAATACTCATAAGACAACATAGATCTCCATCTTAGAATTTTCTGTGGAACGTCAATCAATGTATCAAGAACTAGGCAAGTTCAATTCAATGAGAAATAATCAAAATTAATAGAATTTGATTTTCAAATATCATTCCAAATCAATACCCAATCAAAACTAAATACAAGCAATGTTTCTAATTATTCTAGTCGGATAGAATTAGGCTTTCCACATGAATACAAAGCTTAATAGGGAGATAAACACTCACCTATGGTGACAAGCACCTTGAAAATGTAGGTCAAGCTCTAAATTTCTATAATTCTAATCAAACACTAGAAATTGAATCCATTTTTTCCTCCTCTCAACTTTGAAACCCTTGAATTGGAGAATAGGAGAGAGTGTGTGAGAAAAGGGAGTGATTTGATATCATTTTGAATCAAATTAGAGGAGAGACAGAATCTTGACATGTGAGAGAAGATTCACCATGAAAAACAATGCAGAGAAGCTAAACTTACTTGATTTCATCATTTCTCATATGGTGAAACCCTAGGTCAACATCTCCACCACTTTCTCCTCTCAAACCCTATCTCTCCTCTCTCTCTCTCTCTCTACAAAATGTCATTTCTCTTGAATGAATGACGAAATATGAGAGCTCCTTGGGAGCTAGGTTACTCATATATTTCAATTAAGGTGTTTGGGTCAATTACAAATTGACCCAACTTTACACTTTCTTTTATTTCAACAGATTTTTAGTCATAAAATATGTTATTGGAGATCATTTACTTAATAGGTCAAACTTCATCAAACAATTATGAAAATCTAGTGTGTTCTTTTGGAGATCATTTTAGATATCAAGTAAAATTTTAAAGTTTTAGAATTACCAATAAATAGATAAAAATTAAATACTACATTTCTATATTGCAGTCTGTAGCATGGTCGGTCAAGTTATTACTAATAAGAAACTCAGCCGACACCACACTCTATAGAATTTCAACATCTTCCAAACATTATGAAAATATAAAAGGATGTCTAAAATAGACTGCCCAAGTACTAATTAGATTTTTTGATCAATTGAATGTACCAATTAAAAGATAAAATTCAAATACGATACTTTTATATTTCATCATGTAAGTATGGTCGACTGCGTTTATACTGGGGAAACTCGGCCAACAAATAGGTCATAAAAATCTTCAAAAAATATGATATTTTACAAGAACACTAATAATTGAGTTTCTCAAACTATGTATAAATTTCAATTAAATCAGAGTTGTATATAAAATAATGAAAATCTTTTGGTGAATCACTATACTTATCAAATTTTGTATTCTTAATTTTGACCAATTAGGGTTTTCAATTCTCAAACCCTAGTTATTTGAAATAAAATTATATCTTTAGTTTCTCATTAGATTTAAAGAATCATGACTAGACAACAATCGTTAATCAAGCTTTAAACAATGATCAATCCGGTTAAGCATGCAAACATCCAAGTATACCCTAATTAGACGGTTCATCTGAAAATGGGTTGTTATAAATTCTCCCCTCCTTGTAGGATTTCATCCCAATTTCTATAAAAATATCTGGACGAATATCATATCATATATTCATTCATCTCTCTCGTCATCAACATTAGAATTATTTCCATTTTATCTTTCTTTCATATGATATCATTTTTTGGGGGTATTAGACAGATATTTCATCCCTTGTCATCGTCATATCTCTCTTTGAGTATTACAAACACTTACTTCACAAATCTTAGTAGTACATCATTTATCGAGATGTGATTCACATCACCTTTTATATTCTTTCAAACATTGATTATGTTTCTTATGGATCAAGATTATGATTCATTATGTATTATTATCTACATTTATCAATTTTATTCATAAAGAAGATAACATACCGAGAATCAATCCCACTTCTCATCTTTTTCTTGTAATTTAATATTCAAACTCATGAAGAATTATGTCCATAATCTATTGAAGTTTTATTTTTCTCATATGAAATATCTTTCTTATCTTATGTTTCATATTGAATTATATAATCCTTTCTGTTACATCATTTTATCCTTTTATTACAATCATACATATTCTAATACCCCCAAAATGTCTTCATCTGAATGCTTGGTCAGGACATCCAGAAGAAGTATAGTTGGCAGTTCCATACTAGCTTATCTTAATACCCAAATAATTGACCATAGAATCTGGACACAGAGTTTAGTCAGTATGCATACCATTTCAGGTTATATTTAACATCCATATTATCATTTAGGACTAGATCCTATTGTCCTTGCAGACTCATCTAACCTAGGCTCTGATACAACATTCTCCTCTATTTTGATCGGAAGAACTACCAACCATTAGAGAGAAACACTAAACCTAATCCCGATTATGAAACAATACAAGGACTTCTCAACAAAGGCGATTGGAATAGTATCCAAAAAATCATAGATAATTTTTTCCTTTTTTCTTTCTTCACAATTTTCATTAACCAATGTCACATCAATGACATCATATTAAGATATCACAATTCTTATTCAACTCCATTAAAATCAGCATTAAATCATACTGCTCACATGCATTTCAGTTTGTAGCATATACAAGTACATTAATGAACAAAATGATACACTACCCATACCGAGAAAGAAAGATTACAGGGATAATCTAATCTGTCTAGACTATTCTATTTATATCTTCTTTTTCATGACCTCTCCGCTGGATAGAATTATACCTAAAAGCATTTGAAACAACCTCATGAGACTCATATAGAGCCTCAGTGAGTGGATACCTCCTACTCAAGCTAGGTGTATGCATCATCATCAGATTAAGTATAACGAACTCAAAAGAAACTTGCATATATTGATAGGTCTAGCAGATAGTTATAGCATAAGTCAAATCTAGTTTAGAATGGTAATCTAATCAAACTGATAACGTAATCACTTAAACCAAATATAACTTTAAAACATCTTTTAAAGCTTGTATAGGATCAAATAGTAGATACTTCTTAGTTTAGATTAACAATCCTTCTGCATGAGTAACAAGTCAAGATCTAGGCATTCTGAATCAATACATAACAATAACATCATCTTTGTGACACTCCACCAGCCAGACCAGGAACACATCCTACAGTCCTGAAAATGAAGTACACATTTGACATATTTACCAAACAATACTACAAAATGGCAAGCAATCCAAATAATATTCACAATGGATATAAATACCAACATTTACTACTTGTCAAAATGACATATCAGAATATGCAACATATAATCAATATAACAGAATGAATATTTTCCACAACAAGAAACATAATAAAAAATGGTTAATTATCTGTTAGCAGTATAAGAAGTCTAACAAACATTCAAATCATATTCTATATAGCTTGTTATCTTTTAATCATTTATCCTAAAACTACTTGGTTTGTACCTCACCAAGTAGAATTCGCCACGCTATTCTCATGTCAATGACTCACAGTCACTATCTTAGGGTCTATCCGACCACCATAAGATACCAACAACATACCCTGGCCACCTCAGGGTTTCCTAAAAAGGCCTGCGTCCTCATCTTGGTTACACAAGATAGGAACCAACAAAATAATATATCATATATCATAACATTTCTAATATTTTCATATTTCACATATTTCATTTATCAGAGTTTATTCCTCATGGACATAGACTTTCACAACAAGGATTTAGGGCCAGAGCCAGTCCAGATGACTCATTTCTAAATTCTAATGGTCTAACATAAAGATCTCGATCCACACTCTGAAAATCCTTCTCACAATTCATAGATTACTATAGGAAATCTGTTTTGTTTCCCCAGCGTGGACCTTAGGAGAACTCACAGTTTTCATGGCACCTAACTAGATGTGTCATCATTTCACATGTTATTAATCTCTTTTACTCATCTTAAAAAAATTCAAAACGTCATATATCATGTGTGTATTCTTGCATAACTAGAATAACATGAAACATATTAGGCTTATCACAAACACAATGATTAAAGTAAGAAGCACAACAAATCTTTAGTTTACAACACATGATTATTTCCATTTTCTACATCATCTCATAGCAATCCTTGTCAGTGGGCTTTCAGCCCAAGGCATAATATCATTGTCCACATTTAACCCCATCATGATTTTACCATCATCAGTGGGCTTTCAACCTGAGACATAATCTCATTCTCTAGCATTTACCGTCATCAGGGTTCCTCAAAATTAATCAAATAATGTAAATTATATCTCAACATATTTCTTATCCATTCATTTCATATCATAATTATTATGGAGTATTAATAGAGAAATCAGAACAACGATATAAGCATATAGACATCCTATGTCATTTATCATGCTTAGAATAGGATTAACATGCAACAAATACTTATTGTATAGAACATGCAACAATTATTTATTCTATACAATATCCACATATATGAATGAATCTCAAGTATAAACTTGCATAACACATTTAATACTTCGCTCTTACTATTTACCACTCTTCAGTAAGGGATACTATTCAATTCATAACTGATCTCATTTGAAGTTTATCAGAAAAGTCCATCCTCATAATACAAGTATCCTAAAATACAATTACAATCCAAGAGAACATTTTTATAAACCAATTCATATCCTTGTACCTCACCTTGTAATTTAATTAAACCATACTCATATTCACTCCTTAATCCCTCATTTGAGATCATTATTCATTAGCATCACATAGCTTGTCATTTTCGGGTCAGGGCTAGGATCTTAGATCCATCCAATAATTTTCATCACTTCCCTTTCATTTCATATTCATTAGTTTTTAACTTTTTCCATATGATGCTCACCACTATTCTTAAAATCAATCATTCTAAGTTTACTTAATATATAAAGTTTCTCTCTCATTGAAACCCTTCATAATTTGATTTTAATACATTTCATACAATTAGGTCAACACGCATATAACCAAAATATATAGATTATATACTTCATCATACACTTTTCATTATTTTCATTTCTAACTTGTCATCACTATTCAATTATTCTTATCCATCTCCTTTTGTGTAGTTAGTTGAGTTATGATGTCATTGACTTCCAATGGCATTCTTCTAATTCACAAAGATCATTATATCCCTTTTAACACTACTCGCTTTTAGGTTAAAAGAATGGATTAGGTTACATCTTCTTACATCATAATCTCTAATCATTCTTCTCGATTCATTGTTACGTAGCGTATATAAAAGGATCCATGTTCATGTCTGGGTAATACATTAGGATTAGTTCATATTAGTAAGGCTCATCATCTTCGATTGAAGTATTAATACTTACAATTCAACATTTCATCACATTTACAACATTACATACAAGTTCTATCTTTATCGCTCATACTCGTCTTATTACTTAACTTCTTGGTTTTTCAAGAATTCATTCTTAGTTCAGCATATCACAAGATCATATCATTTTGTAATCTCATCATGGTTCATAGGGGTTCATTAGGGATATTAACACACATGGAAACCATAGTTACCATTTCCACATATTTTATTCATCAATTATAAGTACACATTGATACATTATCCTATTTCATTCAATCCCTAAACACAAATCCTAAACAGGTATCACCACCTCATACTGGTTTTATGTATATATCATATTCAATTTAAGTAAGATTCAACAATATAGTTGTATAATTCATTCTAATACAATTCGAGTATGATTCTATACATTTCAATTCAATTCCCTAACAAATAAAGCATTAGGCTAATTTTTAGGCAATATACACACAAAACAAAATAGTCATATATCCTTAGTATTTTCCATGGAACTTCAATAAATATATCAATAACTAAGCAAGTTCAATTCAATGATAAATAACCAAAATTGATAGAATTTGATGCCCTAGTATCTTTCCAAATCTATACCAAATCACAAACAAATACAAGCAAGGTTTTTGATTATTTTAGACAGATAGAATTAGGCTTTCAACATGAATACATAGCTTAAGAGGTAGATAAACACCCACCTAAGGTGACTAGCACCTTAAAAACGTACGTCAAACTCCGAATTTCTAGAAATCCAATCAAACTATAGAAACTGAATCCATTTCTTCCTCCTCTCAACTTTGAAACCCTAGAAATGGAGAGTAGGAGAGAAAGAGTGAGAAAATGGTGTGATTTGATACCATTTTGAATCAAATCACAGAAGGGACAGAATCTTGACATTTGAGAGAAGATTCAACATGAAAGACTATACAAAGAAGCTAAACTTACTTGACTTCATTATTTCTGGATGGTGAAACCCTAGGTCCACATCTCCACACTTTCTCCTCTCAAAACCCTAGATCTCCTCTCTCTCACTCTCTAGAATGTCATTTCTCTAGAAGGAATAATGAACATGAGAGAACCTTGGGTGCTAGGTTACTCATATAGTTCAATTAAGGTGATTGCGTCAATTGCAAATCGACCCAACTTTACACTTTATTTTTGAACACATTTTCATGTCATAAAATATGTTAATGAAGATCGTTTACTTAATAGTTCAAACATCCTCAAACAATTATGAAAATCTAATATCTTGTGTGAGACATAACTTCAGATCTCTGGTAAAAATTGTAGATAATTCAGAGTTACCAAATAAATAGATAAAAATTAAATACACCATTTCTATAGTATAGTCTAAAGCATGGTCGGTCAAGTTGTTACTAATAAAAACTTGCTTGACCCCACACTCTGTAGAATTCAAACATCTTCCAAAAATTGTGAAATTTTAATAGGATGTCTAAAATAGAGTGTCCAAGTACAAATTAAATTTTTTGATCAATTGGAAGCACCAATTAAAGGATAAAATACAAATATCATACTGTTATATTTCAACTTGAAAGCATGGTTAGTTGAGTTTGTACTGGGGAAACTCGGCTCACATATAGGTCAAAAAATTCTTCAAAAATTTTGATATTTTACAAGAACACTAATAATTGAGTTTCTCAAACTATAGACAAATTTTAACTAATTAGAGTTGTATATAAAATTATAGAAAATCATTTAGTGCACCACTAACTTATCAAATTACGTATCCATATGCTACCAAAACCCTACTTTTGGCCAATTAAGGTTTTCAATTCTCAAACCTTAATTATTTGAAATAGAAGAATATTTATAGTTTCTGATTAGGTTTAAAGAATCTTGATTAGACTATCATCATCAATCAATCTTTAAATAATGATCAATTTGTTTAAGCATGCAATCATCCAAGCAAACCCTAATTAGATGGTTAATCTAAAATTGGGTTGTTACACATTGGGATAACCTTTCTCAAATTCTCTATTCACAGCAAAATTTTCAAGTCCAAATGGAACTCCTATAAACCATGTATGTATTTCAAATAACCATTGGTGTATTTTTTCCCTTAAGTTAACAACAACTTTGATTTGGCTTAACTTCATTTGTAGGCTATTAATCTATTATATTTTTCCAATTGATTTTGTGCATATTGTTCCATTTATAGAATGTGCAAGCACTTAATTCTATAAAATGACTCAATAATTTTTCAATATTGATTTTCTTTCTATAACACTAAGCTTGTAAGTTCATGTGAGAAAATTGATATGTCGCCGTGCTGTGCTAAACATATAAGAAAAGTTCACATTTACAGTAGCTTCTTTTTGGAATGTCTTATACCATATTCATAGTTATGTGGATAAAACATAAGTGTCAAACATATCGACATGACAAATAATGAATAGTTTCAAAAAATACGAGAGAGAGATGTTATGTAATACCATAAGGAATATGGAAAAGTACTAATGGATTTGTGACTTGAAGACAGTAAATGAGAAAATTTGAGGGCATTGAAACTACATTGATTTTCATGCCATGTGTAAAATCTCAATCCAACGTTTTATCTAAATTGACTCTAAAGAAATTGGATATCACACCAATATGTAAGAATTGGTCCCAATATTGGGAGGACTAACAGTCTTAGTCGGGATATAGGTAAAGGAATATTTTTTCCATTTTCCATTTTGTAGTTGAGAACAAAGAAGAAATTAGTTATTGATTGTATATGTGTATCTATAAAAATGTGCATGTTTGCTTGTGTGCGTATTAAGGTAAATATATAAGGTCAATGGTCATTGGTAACAAATATCTATCCAATACATTGAAGCATTACTCCAATGGATTGACACACTCCATGTAAAAAGTCATAGTCTATATTGATTTATGTGAAACTAATAAAAAATAGCTAGAACTAGTTATTGGTTTGCTATTATATAAGGAAGTGATTAGGGGTTTAAGTAATGGTCTCGTAATGTAGGGTGAATTTTTTGAAATGGTGTTTAAGAAGTGGATAATAGTGCAGTTATTTCTTCAGCTCACAAGAACTCATCAAAATGCTTTTTGCATGAAAACTGTTCATTTAGTATATAGGAGTTGAGTACATTGAGTTCTCTGACTAACTGATAATCTAGTCGTAATTATGGTATAACTATCGTGAGAATAAAAATAATGTACATGCCAAAAATAATTGTTTGTGCTAGGCATTGTCACATGGAAGTACATCACAATTTCCATAAACATGTTGGCTTTAGAAATTTCGAATCAATCTATATCTTCACATTTATCAACACTTTATATGTTATATTCAAAAGGTTTAAACCTGATTCTTTCGCAAGAATTTAAATGTTTATATTTGAAAGGCTTCAACTTGATTCATTTGCAACTATGTGGATGCTTCCTACTTTGTTCTGTGATTTTTTTGGATACTGTTAAAACATCTAAACAAAAATCTAGTGTAGCCATGAATAATAAGATGGAACAATTTAGGAAGAAATTCAAATGGGTAAGAAAAGATATCAATACCACCATAAGTGATTCTATTTCAAGTTATTCTCAATGAGGATATCAAATGTGGAGGTTAGGTAAGTACATTATTTCGTATTCAAATTTATTTTGTATCAGATTTGTGGCAAAGAACCAAAAGTGGATAACATTAATGATAAAAATGAGGGAGACAAATAAAAATAATTACATATGAAGCCAAATTTTATGATAAGATAAAAATTTATTTGCTCTTACGTAACACCCAGGCCCACTGCCCAAAGCACTCTAGTAGAGTTTCATGAATGATGCATGGGCCCATAGACCACCACTAGCCTTAACTATGCACTTCATCCTCACTCACGCACAAGCTAGGATAAACATCCTGACTGGTCACCTATCCAAGTAATACTCTGGGTTGAGCACACTTAACCATAGAGTTCTTTAGTGATGGCCTCCCTGAAAAAGAGGTGCACCTTGATGATATGGGTAGTCTGATCATTCCTTTTAAGATCAATTTTTCTAGGTTCTCAAATCATGAGATGTTACAATCTGTCCCACTTCGACTCTTGACGTCCTCGTCAAAGCTCAACTATATGGTCTCATAATCTATCTCCATTTCAGTGCAGACCGAAATGGCCCATGTGCACATAGCTCCCGACCACAGCTACCAGTACACTATACGACTCAAAGACTGGCATGCCACGAACCCAAGTGGGCCCCACCTATTGGAGGGAAATTGACTCTAATACCATTTATAACACCCGCCACTGCCCAAGGCCCTAATAGAGTTTCAGGAATGATGACTGGCCCCACATACCACCACTAGCCTTAACTACACATTTTGCCCTCACTCACGCACAAGCCAAGGTAAACTTCTTGACTGGTCACCCATCCTAATACTACTCTGGGATGAGCACGCTTAACCATAAATTTATTTAGTTATGGGCTCCTTGAAAGGAGGTGCTCCTTGATGATATGAGTAGTCCAATCATTCCTTTTAAGATCATTTTATCCAAGTTCTCAAATCCTAGGACATTACATCTTAATACAAAGACTTGGATCTCAATAGATTTATTTCATTTTTTAAAAGAATTCAATAATCTTATTTGGGCATCCAAATGTCTCCTATGAATTTACAAGTATGGATAGTTTTTCAAGATAAACATGTTAAGGACACACTCTCAATCATGGTTGTCAAAGGCACTTCCAAAACAAAATATGTTGGAGGATCACGTTTTTATCTAAGGTGAAGAAATATTTCATCTAAAGTTATTGATAGCCTCCTAGTAGGTGTTTGTCGAGAGAATTATAATAATAATAATACATTAAACAAATGAAGGAAGAGAGATAGGGAAGGAGCTACATTCAAATTGACTATTATGAGGCATTATGTCCAATTGTGGGTCTTGGACTTATGGTTAGAATTGGATTTACGCGAAGTTGGAGGTGAGCTAAAGTAAATTGTAGAACATGTTTAGGGTTCCATTTAAATCTTAGCATCCACACTGCATAATTTTAAATATATGATGTAGTCGAATGATCATACTTTTAAATATATGAAGACTAGAGAATGAGTGAGAGACTTTTCTTCCATGATAAAGTAGAATGTGTTTTACCTCCAGAAAATGATATCCCACCAAGGTGAAAAGGAATTGGGATAATATTGTAGGGTGGAAAACTAAGACAAGTAAATAATTTGTTTGGGTGTATATATCTTTTAACGTTAATAATGAACTAGGGCTTCATGGGCTAGATAGGTGCATAGGTGATTTGTTTGTTGGATAAGTACATTTTTTGTTGCATACGATGTCAGCTAATTTGCAATCTAATCACTATTTGGTTTCCTAGATGGTAAGAGTAGGAATATATTGTGATGCTCAAATTCATGTAATGAATAAAAGATGATAAGTGAGTAATGAAACTAGATGATGGAATATAATCAGACTAAATATAGTGCTCAAGTAGTGCTATAGTAACAAGTTGTCGTGTGTCACAAGCATCTACTTAAATTAAGGTAATATAAGACACTATCAATGAACCTAAAAGAGAAGTCATAAGAGCTACCACCTTAGATATGTAAAATGCTTCATATCATCGATTAAATACAACCTTAGATAGGGTTCCTAAAAAAACCTTGTTTGTGAGGTAAAAGGCAAAATGGTGTAAGACCTATGTGAGTTTATAAAAAAATTTTGTCTATATATCTATATGGGGCACATCACCTTCATATGAACATGAGAGATGACATGTAGAACTCCTAGCGGTGACAAGTAACTTCTTGAGGGTAAAGGGATAAGGGAGAGAAGTGATGTGAATGATAGACTCAGCCTTAGGCAATAGGGACCGCCATGACCCACTAGGAATTTACAGAGTGGGAAACCAATATGATTTTGAGGTTGATAGTCCAACAAAAAAAGCACACCCTGAAAGAAGTCGAGTCACCATTGCGGATTAAAAAGGGGGCTAAGCTGGACTGCCACCTAGAGAAGCTTGTCTCATACACTTATTACTTGTCATATAGTTAAATCCAAAGACATCAGCCGCAAATACTTTTCTCACATTATACGGTGGTATCCTAGTTAGTGATGGAAACTTTCAAAGAGTGTGGAATACAGAGATAACACACACAAATGCAAAATAATGAGATTCGGTGAGGTTTTTTATTTGCGGGGAAGGAGTGGTACTTCCTGTACAAATCTAAGAAACTGACGGAAACTAATCCCTTCAAAAATCCAAACAGCAACAGATGGAGGATCAGAGAGGATTTCTAGAGTGAATTGTGATTCATTTTTTCTAAATGATTTTTTGTTCATTTGGAAGAAAATACAAATCTGATGAAGAAACATATCAAATCTGAATTTAAAACTGCCCTTGGGAGTGGAAAGACCTTGATATGGGAGCAAAAACCGTATTGAGTCATGCCTTCACTAGAGTAAAATTTCTCCTCTGGCATGTGCTTCCCATAAATGGAGTGTGTGACGCTTCTCAACGCTTAGCCGTTGGAGAAATATTCGATGTCATCTCCAAATTCTGGCTCAATGATGCTTTATTTGCCATCACCTTTGACAAGTACATGACAACACATTAACAACATCGAACTTCAAACAAGAACAAAAAATAGAGTAAAGTTTGCAGCATATTTGCTTCTTCTAATGATTTTATCTTAAAATATTAATTACATGATCATACAAAGTTTGTCCATTATGTTTTCATATATGCCATTGACACCATTGTGTCTATTGCCCAACTTATAATGAACATTATATAAATGTCACTTGTGCACTTTCTATCAATCAAGCATCCTACTTAATGAGGATCACTATAAGTAGTAAGAGTAAAGTCCCTTGACTTGGGATAACATATTCCAAAATTTTAGGTTTTGGATAAGTACCTTAAAACCCTCTTAACATATATACAATGTGATTTCATAGGATTTGATTGAAAGTGAGAGCACAAGCAAACACTAAACATTATATTAGGTCTAGAGGCAGTTAAGTAAAGTAAACTTCCAATCATACCTCTATAGAGCTTATCATCTACCTTATCACCTTCTTCATCTTTGTCAAGTTTGGTGGTGTTTGACATGGGTGTGTCCATCGGCTTGGCATTCTCCATCCCAAAGCATTTGAGTAGTTTACTTGTGTACTTGCCTTGGTTGACGAAGTTTCTATATTTTGTTTGCTTGATTTGAAAGCCGAGGAAGAACGTGAGCTCACCCATCATACTCATCTCGAATTCACTCTGCATAAGATCACTAAATTCTTTACAATGATCAAGTTTAGTTCCTCCAAAAATGATATCACCAACATATATTTGTATGCTAAGAAAATTGTTAGAAGTGTGCTTTAGAAATAAGGTAGAATCCACTTTGCCCATGATATACCCATGATCTAATAAAAAGTTCTTTAATTTCTCATACCAATCTATAGGTGCTTGTTTGAGTCCATTGAGAGATTTTTGCAACAAATAAACATGGTTAAGTAGACTATCGTGTTCAAAGCCTGAAGGTTGTGCAACATACACTTCCTCTTCAATTATACCATTCAAAAAAGCACTTTTAACATCCATTTGATAAAGAAGAAACTTTTTAGAACTAGCAAAGGCAAGCAATATATGAATGGACTCATGTCTAGCTACAAGTACTTATGTCTCATCAAAATCTATACCTTCCTGTTGATTGTAGCCTTGAGCCACTAACATAGCTTTGTTCCTTACCACTTTGCCACTTTTGTCAAGATTGTTGAGGTATACCCATTTGGTGCCAATGATCTTTCTATCACTTGTTCTTGGCACTAGGATCCAAACTTTGTTCTTTTCAATTTGCTTCAACACTTCTTGCATAGCTAGGATCCACTCGTCATCCCCAAGAGCTTCCTTGACATTCTTAGGCTCGAGTTGTGAGATGAAGGCATTGTTGACTGGTTCTTTTTTGAATGCAGCCCACGTCTTCACTCTTTCAAATGGATCACCTAAAATCAGCTCCTTTGGATGATTCTTTGCAAATTGGGGGGGGGGGGTTGGATCCTTCATCTCATCATCTTTCTCTTCTTCTTGAGTGACCACCTCTTTTCCCTTTTGGGTGATGTTGAGCTCTTTTAGAATAAGAATTACGTCACCTGCAACATAATCATTTGAAACAATATCTTGGGGAATAGAGGGGTTAGTCTCAATAAAATTAACATTTATGGATTCTTCTACGTTAGCAAGATCAACAATAAAAACTCTATAAGCATTGCTAGTAGTGTTATAGCCAAGAAAGAAAGCCTTGTAAGATTTTGAATCAAACTTGTCAAGAGAATCTTTCATATTCAATACAAAACAAGGACATCCAAAAACATGAAAATACTCGATAGAAGGCTTCCTACCACACCATAACTCATAGGGTTTTTCTTCAATGAAGGATGACTAAAAACCCAGTTTTGCACAAAACATGAGATACTGACAAATTCGGCCCAAAACTTCTTAGAAGTATCATACTCTAGAAGAATGGTCCTAGCCATATCCTATAAAGACCTAGTCTTCCTCTCTACAACCCCATTTTGTTGAGGTGTTTGAGGTGAAGAGAAGTTGTGTGCAAAACCAGATTCTTGACAAAATCGTTCAAAAATCTCATTTTCAAATTCTCCCCCATGATCACTACAGATGGAAACAATACGGTAAGAAGCTTCATTCTCAACTCGTTTATAAAAGCTCGAGAAAACATCAAGTGTGTCACTCTTAGAAACGGGAAAGAAGGTCCAACTATATCTAGAGAAATCATCGAAAATAACAAGGCAATACTTGGAATCACGAAGCGATTGAGTTCTCATTGGTCCAAATAGATCAATGTGAAGAAGCTCAAGAACTCTCTTGGTACTGAGGACTCGTTTGGATTTGAAGGAGGACTTGGTTTTCTTTCCTTAGGTACAAGGTTGGCATTCCTCATCCTTTTCAAAATAAAATTTGGGAAGTCCCTTAACCAAGTCCTTTTTGCTCAACTTCTTCAACTGATGCATATTACATGACCAAGCCGACGGTGCCAAACAGAAATATCATTCAAATTGACTACTAGTCATATACCAACAACATTCTTGATATATTAAAGAACAATAACATAAAGATTACCACTTCTAGTTCCATTATATATAAATTGGTAGGTGAGGGAATCTAGAATCAAGCATTCAAAAGAAGTAAATAACACAAGGTAACTGTTGTCACATAATTGACTAACACTAATTAAATTGTGATGTAGTCCATCCATAAAAAGAACATTCTTGATGCATAAGGATTCACCTGCATCACCCACACCTTTGACTTTACCTTTCTTGTTATCCCCAAAAGTGACCGAACCTCCTTTCTTTTTGGTGAAGTTGTTGAAATGGCTTATATCACCTATCATATGCTTAGTGCAACCACTATCAACAATCCATCTTCCTTTTTCCTACAAGAAAGGAGAATGTCGGTTCCCAACTTAAACTTTGGGATCTAGAGTTATCTTGGGGACCCATTTCATCTTTGGGTTGGTCCCCTTAGGCTTGTAAGGACAACAAGTAGAGTAATGAACATCACATTTTCAATGAGAAAAAAACCATAGGAATAGTGTCGGAAGACTCTTGTACAAAGAAAGAGGTCTCCTTTCTCTTTTTCTTACCTTTGGCCTTGCTCTTACCCTTTTATGCTCCCCCTACAAATCCCAAACCACTAGTACCACTTTGTTTGGTAGAATGGTCAAGGATTTCATTTAGGGAGTTCTTCGCTTTGAGGAATTTCTATAGGGATGCTCTCAATATATGGTTAT
The DNA here is from genome assembly GCA_963693085.1 of Alisma plantago-aquatica. NCBI lineage: Eukaryota > Viridiplantae > Streptophyta > Magnoliopsida > Alismatales > Alismataceae > Alisma > Alisma plantago-aquatica. The sequence goes on from OY856412.1 coordinate 52,061,676, forward strand.
CATCATTTAGAGAAATAATGGTAGAAGATAAGCTAGATATGTCATCCCTAGAATGAACAAAATCAGCCTCAAGACATAAGGCTTTAGTTAAATATGAATACTTTTCTTGAGAAATGGAAGCAACATTAGTACCAGGCAATACAGGTCTAGAAGATAGATCAATTATTTGACCAAGCAACCTAGCATTTTCAGATTTAAGCATTTGGATTTCTTTAACATATACATCTCTTTTTTCTCTACGAGCATCAATAAGGAGCTTAAATTTAGCATTTTCAGTTATAATCATTCCTTGCTCTTTAAGGCAATTTTGATTTTCTTCCTGAAGATTTTCAATATTCTTAAGATAGATACCATTCTCAACTTCAACTCCATTGTATTGGATCTCAAGATCAACATATTTCCCTTGCAAATTATCAATACTCTCAAGATTGGTTTTCTCATTCAATTCAAGGATTTCAAGTTTAGCATATAGATCATCGATGATTTTTCCTAACTATTTTCTTTTAGATTTACATTTAGCAAAAGATGAATGGGTAGATATAAGCATGTCAATAATATCTTACTTAAATAACTCTTGCAAACTTACCTCACTTACCTCACCTCACCAATTGCTTCACTAGTTTAGGCCATGAGTTCATGGTGGCACTCTCCATCTTCTTCGGAGCTTGAGCTGCTTGAAGATGAAGCTTCCCAAGCTGCATGAGATGCATTCTTGTGTCTCTTCTCCTTCTTGTCCTTCCTCTTGTATTTCTCTCCTTCTTGTACTCTTCTTCCTTCTTTGATCTGCCCTTGTGGTGTGACTTTCTTGATTTGGGACATTTACTCTTGTAGTTTCCCTTTTGTCCACACTTGTAGCATCTAGGAGTAGAGGAGGAGGAGGCTTGCTTTCCCTTGAAGTGCCCTTGATGTAGTTGGCTTCATGCTCACTTGGGCCATCATCTTCACTAGAGGAGGAAGGAGAAGTCCGGCAAGCAAGTTGTTGTTGAAGGATGACCACCTCCACTTGTGCTTTGAAAACACTATCTTTGATCTTCTTGGCTTCATCCTTTTCTTACTTGGCTTCTTCTTCTTGTTTGTCAATCCTTGGCTCATGGGCTTGGAGGTTGCCAATGAGCTCTTTAGTTGGGATGTCACCAAGGCTCCTCACTTCTTCAATGGAGGTGACCTTTGACTCCCATCTCTTTGGTAGAGTTCTCAAGATCTTGGAGTTGATTACACCTCTATTCGAAGTGTTGCCCAATGCAGCCAGCCCATTGATGATGACATTGAGTCTTGAGTACATCTCCATAATCCCTTCTTTCTTGGCCATCTTGAAGTTCTCTAGAAGGGTGTTCAACATGTAGATCTTGGCCTCCTTGACTTGCTTTGTTCCTTCATAAGTGATGAATAATTTGTCCCAAATCTCATAGGTGGTGTCCCAAGATGAGATTTAGTTGAACTCAGTTGGGGTAAGGGTTGCATAGAGGATGCTTATGACTTTGGCATTGAGTTGGGCTTCTTTGAGAGCAGCTTCACTCCATGTGAGCATCACCTTCCACATGTCAAAGTTCATGCCTTGAATGTAGAATTGCATACGCCTCTTCCGATCGAGGAAGTTGGTGCCATAAAAAAACCAGAGGACGCATGGACAAGACTCCCTCTAGGTTGAGAGAACCAAGTAGGTTGTCACCCATATTCTCATCTTGTGGGAGATTTTTGGAGAAGATCCTTGACTTTGATACCACTTGTTGGATCTAGGGCTCTAGAGGGGGGTGAATAGAACTACAAAATTTCTCACAAGATAGATTAGACCTTCAAATTATATCAAATTAAAACCAATATCTTAAGTATAATTTGAAGTCCTAACTAACAAGCATAGCAAGAATGAGAGGAATTAATAGCAAGCACTTGACAAGGTCATATAGAGTGGTTCCACTCTCCAAACTAGGAGAGAGTTAGTCTACTACCTAGAGAGGTTATCCTCTAGGACTTTGGAAGTGCTTTTCTCTATATATTCACTAATTAGAGTTACAACACAAGACCACCAAAGGACTTACCCATCCAAGCACAAAGAGTATTCCACCTTACCAACGGCTTACCAACTTTTCAAGAGTTTTTAGCCTTCTTCCAAGGTCTTACCCACTCTAGCACAAGTCTTCCGCCTTCAAGGACTTTTCCACTCTTCTTGGATCTTTATCATTTGCCTTCTCCTTCACCTAGAGAAGATCATCACCTCTACATCAACTTTGAAGAGGAACAACAACAACTTCACCTTCACTCAGAGTAGCTTGCTTCACCTTTTTTTCATGGAGAAAAGGGGTAGGGAAGATGGACTAGATGAGAGATTTACATACACAAGAGAGTAGCTCTCTTACAATAGGCCTATATCACTCATAATCATGAAATAAAGTGTAAACTAGAGAGAGAAAGGGGCTCAAGGAGTTGCAACACACTCAACTATAGCAAGGACTTAGAATAGCATGAATGAGCAACCTTGGAATGAACTCGAAGAGGTCCTATTTATAGTTGGGGGTGTTCCCTTGAGTTTGGGATCACTTAAGGTAGAAATATAGCCGTTTTCGACAATGTAACAGATCTATTTTCACCCAAAACAATTCACCAACGGTGACGGTTATAATCACTTTTTCTGCATTTTCTATACAGTACTTTTGGCTGAGTTTCAATAAAGGTAACTTGACCGATCAACTAAAAGACAAAGCCAATTTTCAAACTATCGGTCGAGTTTGTTCTAGTAAACTCGACCGATGAGATAAAATTAGATTTGCTCAGTGAGTTGGTCGATCGAGTTCTGTGAGTGTACAACTCAGCCGATGGGTCATCTTTAGAAAATCCATCATAGGATCAGTCGAGTTTCCAACTCGACCGATGAACAACTTGTGACAAATTTTCTAAGTTGACTTTTATGTGATCAAACCTTGGAGTTAAGTGCAGGACACATTTTTCTCATCTTAGTTACAAGCCATATCATCATTACAAGTGATTACAAAAATCATCTAAGGTCGTTGGGAGTGATTTCCTAAATTACACACTTGCATTGCATTTGGCTTGAACTTGAACAAGCTAGGGCTTGTGTAATTTGATCCTTTTCATGTACCTAAAGCCTGAAATCAATCTTGAACAAACATATTAGACACATAGGAATGGAATGGTTAAGTCATTATCAAAATATGGGCTATATATATCAATACCCACACGGGTAGCCTGGATTTTGCTATACGTCACTCCAAAAAGTAACTATACACTCTGAAAAGTAACTCGATGGACAAAAAAGTAACTACGATGATAAAAAAGTAACTATACGACTGAAAAAGTAAATCTGGACAGATACACAACAATATATATATATATATATATATATATATATATATATATATATATTAATTGTATATTTATTATATCTTTTGCCAATCTAACTATATATGCATGAAAAGTAGTAACATTCAAGGTAAAGTAACCATCTACATGTCAAAAATAAGAAACTCCAAAAAATAGTAAACGAAATATGGGACAGATAGCTACCCGCACTGGTATTAAATACATTATATATGTATATACATATTTACGGAATCGACATATATATGGAGTTTGGATCCAAGAGAGAATGTGAGCAAGAATTCATCTTCCCCACCAGGTCTCTTGAGCACCCCCCCATACATAAGGAGATCGTGATCCCATTGACTTTCCTCCCACTCAAGATTATAAGATCAATGCTTTTCCATTCCTTCGAATTTGGTATGATAAGCCAAAGCTATCTAACCCAAAGATACCCCAAAATCTTCTTAAACTATGACAATGACAGTCATGAGAAATCCCCAAATCACAAATATTGAGGTTTCTTTGCTCAATCATTGTTCCCTTGCCTCTAGCATACCCCGACCTAGATAAAAGATTCTTGGACACAACGCTAAGAAATCTCAACACTCCACTTGTTTTTCCTTCCCTCATTTAGAGACCCCATTGTCAGGTCCTCCGTAAGGATCCAAACCAGAAGGTGAATCGTGCAGGAGACTCTAAACCACCATGGAACTTGGAAAGGTGCCCAGAGAACCTTTTTGACATCCATGAACACCACGAAACACCTTCAGTGCACCATAGAAAAGGTAATCCATCTAAACCTTTAGTGTTCAGACATCCCCAATACATGCTCCCATCCTAACCTTCTTTCTTCCTTATGGCTAGGGCTCCACCGGCTTGAGGCCCCAGAGGGCACCATTGAGTCCGAGTAGGCAGGACAAAGCCAACAATGTCTTCAAATCATGATGTTGGTGGCAGGATGCCAAGGTCAGTTACAATGGCCTCTTTACCTTCCAAGACCAGTAGGTCAAGGCGCACAGGGAAGAAGAAAGACCCCAGAGGTGGAATGACCTTGTGCCCGTGACTGCGTGGAAATTTCAAAGTCATAGAGGGAGGGTAATGATGTCTTTGGACTTCTTTTCCTAGTATTCGCCTGCATTGTATTATCTATTTGATTTTGTTGACATGACATAATGTTATTGGTATATATAAGTTTTACTTACAATAAATGTCAAAAATAAACTGAAACTTGGATCATGGTAATAGTATATACCAAAATAATCTAAAAAATGTTTATATTATTAATTAAATGGTTTTAATGCCTAAATGTGATCCTAGTGTAAATAGTTTAGGTAAGATCATGTTTATATAATGATGATTATATGGAAACCCTAGATCTCATGAAATGATGTTGATATCTTGTTCAATTGGTGAAAAGTGATCTAATCTAATGATTAAACTATATTATGATTAATAAATGAGTTAAGGTTACATATAATGCGTAATTAGGGTTTCTAACCTTTAAGAGTCATAATATGGTAAATTAGATTTGTTGATCCTAAACACTAGTTTGATGTATAACATGTTAAAATCATTGAATACATTTACTTTGTTAAATAAATTGATATTGTTCTATAATATTGAGATTTTAGGATAATGATGATGATTATCTATATTTAGGATTTCTAAATCATATGAACCATACGCATAAGAATTAGGGTTTCAAAAGATAACCCCAATGTCAACCCCAAACCAAGGAAACATAAACCCTAAAATCAATCATGTTAGTTGTTGGATCTAGGGTTGTAGAGGAGGGTGAATACAACTTCAAAAATTCTCACAAGATAGGTTAGATCTTCAAATTATATCAATTAAAACCAATAGCTTAAGTGAAATTTGAAGTCCTAACTAACAAGCATAGCAAGGATGAGAGGAATTGATAGCAAGAACTTCACAGGTCATGTAGAGTGGTTCCACTCTCCAAACTAGGAGAGAGTCAGTCCACTACCTAGAGAGGTCAACCTCTAGGACTTTGCAAGTGTTTTTCTCTATATATTCACCAATAAGAGTTACAACAAAATACCACCAAAGAACTTACCCATCCAAGTACCAATAGTCTTCCACCTTACCAAGGACTTACCCACTTTGCCAAGAGCGTTAAGCCTTCTTCCAAGGTCTAACCTACTCTTGCACAAGTCTTCCGCCTTCAAGGGTTTACCCACTCTTCTTGGATCTTCAACCTTTGCCTTCTCCTTCACCTGGAGAAGATCTTCACCTCTTCTTCAACCTTGAAGAAGAACAACAACAACTCCACCTTCACTAAGAGTAGCTTGCTTCACCTTTGCTTAAAGGAGGAAAGGGGTAGTGAAGAGGGAATGGAATGAGAGATTTACAAGCACAAGGAAGTAGCTCTCTTACAACTGGCCTATCTCATTCATAATCACAAAATGAAGAGTAAACTAGAGAGAGAAAGGGGCGCAAGGAGTTGCAACACACTCAACTATAGAAAGGACTTAGAATAGCATGAATGGGAAAATTTGGAATGAACTCCAAGGGGTACTATTTATATCTAGGGGTGTTCCCTTGAGTGTGAGATCACTTACAGTCAAAATATAGCCATTTTTCAAGATGCAGCGGGTCCAATTTTTCCCAAAACAACTCACCAATGGTTATAATCACTTTTTCTGCATTTTTGGTATAGTACATTCGGTCGAGTGTCAATAAAGGTAACTCGACCGGTCCACTAAATGAAAAAGCCAATTTTCAAACTATCGGTTGAGTTTATTCTGGGAAACTCGACTGATGAGATAAAATCAGGTTTCCTCAGTGAGTCAGTCAATCGAGTTTTGTGAGTGTGCAACTCGACTGATTGGTCATCTTTAGAAAACCCATCATAGGATCGGTCGAGTTTTCAACTCGACCCATAAACAGCCTATGACAAACTTTCTAAATTGACATCTCAGTGATTAAACCTTTGAATTAAGTATCCCTGATTTTTCTCATCTTAGTTACAAGCCATATCATCAATACAAGTGATTACAAAAATTATCTAAGTTCATTTGGAGTAATTTTCCAAATTGCACACTTGCATTGCATTTGACTTGAATTTGAACAAGCTAGGGCTTGTATAATTTGATCATTTTCATGTATATAAAGCCTAAAATCAATTTTAGTCAAACATATTAGATACATAGGAATGGAATGGTCAAGACATTATCAAAATATGGGCAATGTATAACTCTCAAGTCGACATTATCCCCCTTTTTGATAATGAAAATCATTCCTCAATCATATTAAAAATAATATTGAAGTTATACCTTTGTCTTTTGAATTGTAAGGGATTCAAGATTTGAACAATGTGAATTGCTCCCCCTCAATCTATGCTTACTCTAACCTGCATGGTTAGTCTATCTACACAAAGTAATATGACATATATGTACTATAGGGTTCTTTATCAAGTCACATGATAAATCATATAATGAACAAGAAAAGGATCACATAGGAAATAAAAATAATATGGTTGATCTTCAAAACATTGAACTTCTGTCCCCCTTTTTACACTATAAAAAAGGAATCGGGGTAGAAGAGAACAGAAACAGATCTTTGCCAAGCACAACCAAGCATACATCCATAACATGTAATCTCAAAGCATACACCAAACAGAGATGAGAGAAACAAACAATCTAAGTCATAATCAAAATATGGTAAAATATGGCACCAACTCATGAGATATAGTAAATTAAAGAGTAAGTGTACAAGGATTAAGATTACAACCCAGAAAACAAGTTCTCAGAAAACAACTAAAAACCAAAACAATGAAAGCTAGATGATAAAATAGTACATCTTAGAACATGTGCCCAGATGTTTTTAATACAAAATAGCCTAGAAAGATATATATGATCAACAACTAGACTAAAAACTTAAACAACTAAACATCTAAGCTATCTATGTCCACGTCATCATCATCATCAACATTAGAAGCATCAGGCTCGTAGTCATCATCTCTGTCTGAGGGCACAATAGAGAGAATAACATCGCCTTCATCACCGGAGGCACCAGCAAATCCATTAGAGCCATCATCAGAAGCATCACCATCATCCTCATCAGCCTCCTCGTTATCAGCAGTAGCCTCCTCATCAACCTGGTCCGACAGCTCTTCATCAGTAAAGGGACCGAAACCACAATCATGCCAACTACATTCTTCTCATCCCAAGACATACCAAGAGCATGGAGCTCATTGGCCTGTGGGAAGGAAGGAGTAGAACTACTGAGGCTAGCAAGCATAGTGGTCAAGAGGCCAGCTGGAAGAGGCAACATGTAACGACCCCACCTTCCGATAACCCCCAATTAAGGGAGACCAAGAGGTCAGAGCTGTTATCCCAATTTTTGGATCAAAGGTTCGACAAATAATCAGTAATAATTATCAAATTCTACCATCTATACTGAAAAGCTGTAATATAATAAACTTTTTGCATACCTTTTTGAAAAACTTGGATTGCTAAATTTCAATCCACATATGAAATTTATTCTAACTAATCCTCCTTGGACTTTAATTCATGTATTCACAATATGCCAATTTACTATTTGTCCTTTTTGGGGTTTGTACCTAAAACACCAACAAACAAAATGTTGATCAGCATAAATGAATATGCTGGTATGTGAGGGAAAGAATAATCGTGCAATTAATTGTAACATCATATTGCAGTCAATTATGATTTAACAAATAACTTTACGTTTTAAACATAACTACTCAATCCATACATACCTTAACCTCGGTGTTGTCCCTGCAGTGGACCTAGATGCTACCTTCCTTATGGTAGATCCCCATTAAGCCCCACATGATCCTACCTAATAGGTAGATCAATATCTAGGGTTGATGAGTCGCATGGCACTACCCATAGGTAGCCCAATCCCTAACTCATGGTGTGCTAAAGAGTCGCATGGCACTACCCATAGGTAGCCCAATCCCTAACTCTTGATAACCTGATGGTCCCACAAGTAGACCCTTTACTAGGTTACCCTTTCATCATTAGCAAATCCACAGAGGAGGATCGGGATCTGATCCAGTCATGCATACATATTTATTGCATGAAATAAAAGTCATCCAAGAAGTTATTTTCAGACAACCGATAAAACATCCGAGAATCGCCATGAAACTAAAGTGATTAACCATAAGCGTAACCACATACCTGTCAAGCTAAGTTCAGTACAGAAATAATCAATGCAAGAAATCCAATAGGCAAGCAAGCACACAAAGAGATCCTGAAACATGCATATAATTTCCTATCATTGACCATACCATCAAGATCTATTAAACCTAGCATGCTTCCTAGGGTTTCTAGTCCACTTTTAGGGTTTCCATTGCAATTAGGGTTTCACTTCATTTTTACTATTTTAAACCCTAATTTTATACAATTACTCAAAAACCCTAATTATCTCATCTACTCCTCATGAAAGATATTAAGGTTACCTTTTAACAACAAACAACCCTAATTTTGGATTAAAGGCACAATTAAATGTCAAATAAGTCTATTGTGCCCCTTTTACATTAAAGCTACCACTTTTATCCTTTTAATTCGTGACAAGATCATTAGGCCCAATTATCATCTTTGGTTCCTTTCAAATTAACAACTTATCTTTCATGAACAATATTTATCATTAATTTCACCTTTATTCCTTAGAAAACCCTAAATACCATATTAAGGGTATTTACTCACAATTAGGAACTTTTATACTCGAAATAGCTTAGAACCATCATATCTCATCTTTATTCATGAATTTGAAAAATTAAAGCCATTAAGAGTCACAATTACCAACATTAGGGTTTTAAGGCCCATTAAAGCTAATTCATGTATATGGAACTCTAAATTAATCCAATTACGTGTAAAGTTCATCCTTTTAATCTTAATGTATCTTTTTATAATTAATAGGTTAATATCAACTTTAATCATCCATATAACCCTTCTCAATACATTAATCACCTCAAATTAGGGTTTCTTAATCATTAATGCATTAAAGTTGATAACTTCCACTACTTTTCGAATTTCAAGAGGAATTAGCTTCTAAATCTATATTTAATGGATTCCCGCATTTTTCTGAGCAAAATTCATATTTTATACGCATCCATCCGAGCTACCAATAAAAAGATACGAATTTTGCAATATTTACTTGAGCTAATCACTGAGTGTCACATCATCTCTTTCCCATGCAACACAACCGCTTAAAAACATAACCGATTTATGATTCTTCCCTCGCGTAAGTAGTTGGTTGTTTAACCCACGGAGGGGCAAAACAGTCCAATGCCCTCTATCTTCTTCTTCCTCGCCCGCCCTAGTGTTGCCGCTGCAGCAAGGATCAGGTGCGGCTCTGCTGCTGCTTCCCAGACCTCGACGGACATCAGGGGTGGTTCGCCTGCCTCTGTCTTGCCTCTGTGCACAGGGAGGTGCCCTTGGGTCACGGCTGGGGCGGCCGATTCGGGCCCGCTTGGTCTGCAACTTGCAGCCATCTTGCAGCCATCCAATGGCTATTGCGTCTGGGCTAGAGCAAAGAGATGACCTCCAAGATTCCTTCCGGCGGTGTGGGAGCATCGAGCTTCCAACAAGACCACTCCATGACCCCTGTTTGCTCCAGGGTGTCTCTACCCTCTCACAGCTAGGGTTTGCAAGAAAAGAACAAGGAGAAGAGAGAGGTTGCGTGGGATTCTCTTAAACCCGAGCCAAAGGTTCTACCCCTTATATATGGGAGGGTATCAATGCCCTAAGATGACCATCCACGAGTTAACAAGTCCCTTTCCCAATAGGAATCATATTCCTTCATTGAGAAGCAATCTTCTCTCTCCTAATTATCTTCTTAATAAACCATGTTCATTGGATATTTAGGAATTTGAAAATTCTCTCTCTTATTCTCTTTATGCTTGACATCCATTGGCATGAAATTATACTTTCTTATAATAGAAAATACCTCTTTTTAACAATACCACAAAATTCATTAATTATGTATCACATTATCCTCTTATTTTGTATTATTTGTATTTTCTCTTTCTTTTTCTCCATTGTGGCTCCTTTGACCCCAAGAAACTCTAATATTTTGAAATCCTTTTTAGTGGATACTTATTATCCTTCTAGATGCATCTATATCCATTATTTCTCATTATCTCATTTATTTCTTTATTAAAATATCTCTTTTTGAGGATTTCTCTTTATCTCTCTTTTAATTTTCCTTATTGGAATTCCTTCTAACATTACAATCCTTATGGATACGAAAATCCACCAAATATGACTTAGTCATACCTCTTTCCACTTATTTCCCACATTTTACCATTGTCTCCAATTTCCTTCTTAAAAGAAATATTTAATTGATCTTTTTTTTCTTGTTGCATTATCTTTGCAACTTTGGACTCCTTGGAACCCAAGAGGCACGAAATCCACCTTTGGATAACATTCCTTTGTCTTCTAGAGGTTTCTACATCTTTCTTTTCTCCATTTCTTATTTACTCATTTAATAAAGGAGTTTCCTTTGTATTTTCCTTGTTATTGGGCCCAATAGCCAATAAACCCCACAAAACAACCAAAAAGGCTATTGTAAATGAAATCCATTTATTCAAAAGAAATATTATCATTATTCGTTCAAATATCTTTAATAGGAGAAATTACATTTCTCACCAAAAGAACCCAAAAAAATTGGGGTTGTAACACAACACACCAGGGGTAGATCCACCAACAACAGGGGGTGCAACAACGGAAGGTGCAGGTGGAGGGGCAGGGTAAAAGTGATCATATGCATAGGATGCATAGTCGCCTTTTGGGTAGGGATGGTAGACATGGTAGGGGTGTGCACAGGATATGTTCATGTTGGACATGATGGAAAATAGGTCGTGATACAGGTTCTCCTGAACCTAAAGGTTGTATGCATGTTGATGCATCATGTAGCCCATAAGGGTTTCATTTGACATGTGGAAAAAGGCACAGATAGGTCGGGAAGGCTGAGGTAGTAGAGGTGCTCGGGTAGAGGAAGAGGTAGAGGCACCATGGGTGGTGGAGGATAGGATAGGCACATACTTCTAAAGAGTGGTCTCACTGATGCAAACCCCTTTCCGATTAGGTTTGTAGTGAAGGTCATGGAGAAGAGATTTGCCAGTGGAAAGATGGAATAGACCACAAATTAGGGCTGGGTAGGGTGGGTGGGTGTCATGGTTGTTCTTTCCTGAGTCAAAAGAGGTTGTTACAATCCCAATTCTTGGGTTCATTGGGTGAGAAAAGTAATTTCTCACATTAAAGATATTTGGACAAATAATGATATAATTTGTTGTGAATAGATGGATTTCTTCTAAAATAGCCTTGTTGTTTGATTTGTGGGCTTTATTGGCTATTGGGCCCAATAACAAGGAAATTCAATCTTGATAATTGAATTAGTTAAGAAATCTTGCATTTTGTGAGATTTAGGAGATGAAATCGAAAGTATTGAAACGAATTGGTCCCAAAGAGGTGACTGAAAATCATGATGAATATGCATTCATCATCTCCCTAAATGAAATCCTTGACCATTCTACCAAACAAAGTGGTACTAGTAGTTTGGTATTTGTAGGGGGAGCACCAAAGGGCAAGAGCAAAGCCAAAGGTAAGAAAAAGAGCAAGGAGACCTCTTTCTTTGTAGGAGAGTCTTACGTCACTAAGAATCCTATGGTTTGTTGTTATTGCAAGTGTGTTGATCATTACTCTATTTATTGGCCTTACAAGCCTAAGGGGACCAACCCAAAGATGAAATGGGTCCCCAAGATAACTCCATATCTCAATGTTTGATTTGGGAACTGACATTCTCCTTTCTTGCAGGAAAAAGGAAGATTGGTTGTTGATAGTGGTTGCACTAAGTATATGACAGGTGATATAAGCCATTTCAACAACTTCGCCAAAAATAAAGGAGGTTGGTCACCTTTGGGGACAATAAGAAAGGTAAAGTCAAAGGTGATAGTGATGTAGGTGAATCATTGTGTATCAAGAATATTTTCTTTGTGGATGGCCTACATCAAATTTAATTAGTGTTAGTCAATTATGTGACAATAGTTATCTTGTGTTATTTACTTCCTTTGAATGCTTGATTCTAGATTCACTTACCTACCAAGTTATATATAAGAGAACTAGAAGTGGTAATCTTTATGTTATTTTTCTTGACTCTATTAAGCTTGTTGTTGGTAGATGCCTAGTAGTCAACTCGAATGATATTTCTCTTTGGCATCGTCAGCTTGATCATGTAAATATGCATCAGTTGAAGAAGTTGAGCAAAAAGGACTTGGTCAAGGGACTTCCCAAATTGGATTTTGAAAAGGATGATGAATTCCAACCTTGTACCCAAGGAAAGCAAACCAAGTCCTCCTTCAAATACAAAGGAGTCCTTAGTACCAAGAGAGCTCTTGAGCTTATTCACATTGATCTATTTGGACCAGTGAGAACTCAATCGCTTCGTGGTTCCAAGTATTGCCTTGTTATTGTCGATGATTTCTCTAGATATACTTGGACCTTATTTCTCATTTCTAAATGTGATGAACTTGATGTTTTCTAGAGATTTTTTAAACTAGTTGAGAATGAATACTCTTGTCGTATCGTTTCCATTCGTAGTGATCATGGGGGGGATTTGAAAATGAGTTTTTTGAAAGTTTTTGTCAACAATCTGATTATGCACACAGCTTCTCTTCACCTCAAACACCTCAACAAAATGGGGTTGTAGAGAGGAAGAATATGTTGTTACAGGAGATGTCTAGGACCATGCTTCTAGAGTATGATACTCCAAAGAATTTTTGGGATGAAGCTGTTAGTACCTCATGTTTCGTGCAAAACCGGGTTTTCACACATCCTTCTTTGGCAAAACCCCCCTATGAACTATGGCATGGTAGGAAGCCTTCTATTGAGCATTTCCATGTTTTCAGATGTCCTTGTTTTGTTTTGAATACAAAAGATTCTATCGACAAGTTTGATCCAAAATCGTACAAGGCTTTCTTTCTTGGCTATAGCACTACTAGCAAGGATTATAGAGTATTTAATGTTGATCTTACTAAAGTAGGAGAATCCATAAATGTTAAGTTTATTGAGACTAACCCCTCTATTCCCAAATATATTGTTCCAAATGTTGATGTTGCAGGTGAAGTAATTCCTATTCTAAAAGAGATCAGCATCACCCAAAAAGGAAATGAGGCGGTGACTCAAGAAGAAGAGAAAGTTGAAGAGAAGAAGGATCCAACCCCCTGTTTTACAAAGAATCATCCAAAGGAGATGATTCTAGGTGATCCATTTGAAAGAGTGAAGACACAGGCTGCATTCAACAAAGAACAAGCCAACATAGCCTTCATCTCACAACTCGAGCCTAAGAATGTCAAGGAATCTCTTAGGGAGGATGAGTGGATCCTAGTTATGCAAGAAGAGTTGGAGCAATTTGAAAAATATAAAGTTTGGACCCTAGTGCCAAGACCAAGTGATAGAAAGATCATTGGCACCAAATGGGTCTATCACAACAAGATTGATGAAAGCGACAAAGTGGTAAGGAACAAAGCAAGATTAGTGGCTCAAGGCTACAATCAACAAGAAGGTGTAGATTTTGATGAAACATATGCATTGTATGTTGCTTGCCTTTGCTAGTTATAAAACTTTCTTCTGTATCAAATGGTTGTTAAAAGTGCATTTTTGAAAGGTATAATTGAGGAGGAAGTGTATGTTGCACAACCTTTGGCCTTTGAACATGATAGTTTACCTAACTGTTTGTTGCAAAATGCTCTCCATGGACTCAAATAAGCACATAGAGCTTGGAATGAGAAATTAAAGAACTTTTTGTTACATCATGGGTATATCATGGGGAAAGTGGATTCTACCTTATTTCTAAAGCATACTTATAACAATTTTCTTATCATACAAATATAAGTTGATGATATTATTTTTGGTAGAACTAACCTTGATCTTTGCAAATAATTTAGTGATCTTATGCAAAGTGAATTCCAGATGAGTATGATGGGTGAACTCACATTCTTCCTTGGCTTTCAAATAAAGCAAACAAAAGATGGGAACTTCATAAACCAAGGCAAGTATACAAGTGAACTACTCAAACTCTTTGGGATGGCGAACACCAAGCCGATGGACACACCCATGTCAAACATGGAAAAATTGACAAAGATGAAGAAGGTGAGAAGGTAGATGAGAAGCTTTATAGAGGTATCATTGGAAGTTTACTTTACTTAACTGCCTCTAGACCTGATATAATGTTTAGTGTTGGCTTGTGTGCTCTCTTTCAATAAAAACCTAAGAAATCACATCTTATAGCTATTAAGAGGATTTTAACGTACTTAGCCAAACCCCAAAATTTTGGACTATGGTATCCCAAATCAAGGGACTTTACTCTTACTGTTTATAGTGATGCAGATTATGTAGGGTGCTTGATTGATAGAAAGTGCACAAGTGGAACTTGTTTCCTCCTAGGACCATGCTTGGTGTCTTGGTTCTCCAAGAAATAGAGCACAGTGCCATTATCGACCACTGAGGCTGAATACATTACAGTTGAGAGTTGTTGTGCCTAGGTCCTATGGATGAAGCAAATGCTCCAAGACTTTAACATTCATTTTGATGCTTCTCCTATCTATTGTGATAATACTAGTGCAATTAACTTGTCATATAATCCTATCTTGCATAGCAGAGCTAAACATATGGAGGTTCACCATCATTTTCTTCACGATCACATTGCCAAGAAGGATATCTATATCACACATGTGGACACGAAAAATCAGTTGGTAGACATTTTCACTAAACCTCTAGCTAGAGAGAAATTAAACTTTATTAGGTCTAAACTTCTCATAACTGCTTTGAATGAATCTGATATGCCTTCTATCTAGTTGTCATATATCCTATATGTTTTGCCTATGGTTTGATCACCATTGCTTGCTAATATGATAAAAATCAATTTTTCATGTTCATTTTACCTTGTTTTTCTCTTGTTTTTGGGTATTTTTTGCAAACACATGTTTTACCACAAAATAGTACCCAATGATGAGTGATATGTTCCTAAGTATGTTCAAAATACATAATGGACTTGAAAAATAAATTTAATTAGCATTCTAATGGTTAGAAACTAGGATTTCTAATTTTAGGACATGTTGACCATCAGTTGAGTTTCCAACTCGATCGATTGGAAGCCGAGAGCTTTTTTCAAGAGTCTATCGATAAAGTTTCTATGTTCGCAAAACTCGATCGATGGTCAGGCTAGAGTAAACTTAAGATGAGTTCAACCGACTATTCTCACTCTCAACTAGAGAAAATTCGACCGATCTAATCTCCAGCTCCCCTAAGCTCTCAACCCTAGCCCCGACCTTCCTCTCTATAGCCCTAGTTCGACCTGGATTTATCTCCCTTGACCTTCCCCCTTGCTGGCCTAGGTCAGTGAACGAGTTTTGGTGGTGATTTTTTAGATTTTTCTCTCTCCTTCCTCTCCTTTTCATCTCTATGGCATCTAATAGGAGGAAGAGGGCCGCCCCTTCTAATGCACCTTCATCTTCATTCAACTCCTTCTTGATTCCATTTGATGACACTTTCTTTGTCTCAAATGAGGCTCTGAATAGGTATAAGGATCTCCTTCCCTGAAACCCTTTCCCTTTTGTGCCCTATTTGAGCCTAGAACATGAAGACAAGAGGTCATAGATCAAGTAGAGGAGTCGCTTTATGATCATCATCTCTCTACCTTGGGTGTTGAAAACACGTGCTATAACAATTCCATCACAAGCACCAAAGTGGTTCACAAATTCTACGCTAATTTTCTTTGGAATTATGACACCCTCATACCCCCGCCTAATACTCAAGTGGTCCTCACATCTATGATAGTCGGGAAGAAATTTCAAGTCTCTAAGGATGCCCTGAACATCTTCTTTTTAGGTACTGAAGTGACTGACACCTGGCGTAAGGACTACCCAAAGTATTTTGACTTAGTTGAGCTTGAGGCCTTCTATAAGCAATATGCTCTTACTCTCCCTGATATTCATAAGTTCTTGAAAAAGACTCAATTCCCATATACGAAAAAATGCACCTCTAACGACCCACACTTTTAAGTGTCTAAAAGACCTTAAAGTCATGAATCGTCACTCATAAATTCCAGGATCAGATTCATGAAATAATACAGAATAGTAAACAATTTCCATTAATGATCAAATATTTACATGTTTACATACAAATCTCCTCTAGGGAGTTACATAACTTTTAAACAGAATCAATTATACATGTGTGAAGATAAACCATTAAGACTAAACCTTCATGATTAAACTTTAGTGTGTTCAACATCTCTATCTGTACCCTCATGTCCACAAATCAAGTATATCTGAAATCTAAAATGCCGACAAACAAGTACGCGGTCAACATATTGCTATACTGGTACATGGGTTCAAACAATAATCACAAGTAACATATAAGCAAACATCTTTATCTTGCATATAAGAACACAAACTTGTTTTCATATTCTAACCCATATATGGTCAACTACCTCAGGTGTAATCATTGTCCCTCCAGGGCTCATGCACATTACCCTTAAGATCAATCTAACCCAGGGTTCAGAATCCTATTATTTACTTTACCTAATACTCATAGGAACTTTATAGTGTGCAAGAAGTAAATAAACAAGCAAACAGTTTATTTGTCATTCAATCTCATCAAGAAACATTGGCAATCTAAAAATTCGATACATGTATTCATAAGCATAACCACATACCTTATGCCATCACAGAAACCATGTAGAACATCATATACTTTAAGAATGTTTCCAAACATCCAAGTAACAAAGAATGTAATCAACAAGTATCTGAAACAAATCATATTACATATGTGTCACCATGTATTCACATTGCACTAAATAGATCTAGATGCACTCCTAAACCAGGGTTTAGGGTTATCTCATGTTTGGACTATAAGTTAGGATTACAAAGCCCAATCTAATCGTATTATAGTTTCTAAGATTATAAATTTAGTTGCACACATTAGGTTAAACCATATTCATCATATTAGGCATATTAGACTATTCTTGACACCTAGATCACATTACTAGCATTAAGATCATAGCATGGCATTCACATTGGCTTTAAAACCCTAAATCAACATGAATAAGATTATTAATCTAGTATCGTAAATCATTCATCATTATCAGGGATTTCTTCATTATACATAGCAATATCAGGTGTTAGCTCAATGTAACTAAATCTACTCAATTAATCATCAGTTTAAGGAATCTAGGTTTCTCTTTATATTAATAACATTATCACATGTATTGCATATACTTTTGGAACAATAAGCTTAATTAGACTCTGATTATATTTTCTTTGGATTTCTCTCATTCTCGTGATCAATTTTCATATAAAGTTTGTCCAATTCCGAATTATCAGTCATTATTTATGAATTTTGCAAACTAACCTTATTTGGGCCAATGAGGGCTTGACACGTCAACGAGCTTGCTTCCTCTTCTATTACCTCTTTTATTGACTCGTGGATCAGGTTTTTGATCCATTTATCCACCAACCCAAACTGGGTCCTCGCTTATTCCTCACGCGCACGATTTCACGCGCACTAGTCTCGTTGAAGACGCCGCAGCCAGACGGACCTGCGCCAGCGCCCACCATGCTTCCACTTACTGCCATCACCACTGGGTACACCATCGCCTCAGGTTTCAATTCTCACTCATCACCACTCCATCCTCTTTCCTCTACCCCGACTTCACTGCTCTTGGCCGTGATAACACAGGCGTGATGACGCCGCACGACTGCCACCGTCAGTTGGTGAATGACCAGCCTCAGTATGACTCCTCCACCTCGGCCCCACTACCCCAATTGTTGTCATGAAGGCACAGCTAACCCCAAGATTCCCGCCTTCATCCTCCTACCAACCTGCACCATCTGAAAAACCCAGACCCGACAAGGAAAACAAGCGATTGGCTGCACGACCTCCACCGTCCAGGATAGGAACGTGAGCTAGGAGTTCGTAGGGCTTTCGAGGAGCATTCTTAGGATGACGACCTGACATTAGAAGGTGTAAAATGTCGCTATGCAGGCCCAATACCTTCCTCTTTTGAGTTAGCAGACCATCTTGCGACCTTCTTATGAGTTCCATCACGTAACGATGTTGCAGGCAAAGAAAGCATTTGGTTCACCAGCCTACGTCGGCTCTCGGCCCTCTGTTCCTGGATTCCTCACCGAAGAGCTATGAGATGACTACGTTGCGGGTTGGGCTTGACACTTAGATTTCCCCATACATGTGTACAGGTGAGAACATGATCATTCAGGATCCTCCACAGGCCCCTGGGGGTTTCTTATATATAAATATAACTTAGGGAAACCCTAATGGTTTCTGTGGAGAGCGATAAGGATCTGGAACTTGATGGTATAGAACCGTGGCAGCTTTCTTGGTGATCCATAGAGGTTAGGAATCTAGGGTTATATATAAACGTATGCATGTGGAAGCCCTAGAGATCCTTACAAAACAACTCCAATGAAGAGGCTGTGGTTTAGGGAACACTTGCATAATATTCCTTCCCAAAGGTAGATGGACTCCTCATATAGGAAACATAGGCATGAAGGGATTAGATAAGGCCCACCATATTTCCTTTAACAACAATCTTCCCCGCATGATACCTTATCAAGTCCTTTTCCAATTATCGGGCTTCGTTGGGTATCCTTTGTATACCAAATTTCTTATTTTCTTTAAACTAGGATTCCTATTTCTTTTAGGAAACTTGCATACTGCCCTTTTATATGGCTTCCGAGAAAAGGTGGATAATCATTTAATTAAATGTGTAAGCCACCTATTATCTTGGATTATCTTAGATATCCCCTCATTATCTAATATTTTGATTATCCATAAACCATTACTATTTTGGATACCTATTATGATCATGAATATCCCCATTATCCAAAATCACGTCTCATGGGCCCATATGTAAACTTTGATTAACCAATTGGTCTGAAAAGTCCCTAAGGCCCACGAATCACCTCTTGGGCCTTCCAAAGGTTCCATGAGCCCAATTACATTTCTAATTAACAAACATAATCCTTTGGTAATCATCACATCTTATATAAGCCTGATATGATTACCTATGCCCAACACACTTTATTTCTTTAACTTGATCATTAAATCTAATGCTAGGATATGGAATCATCAACCAAGATCCCTCCAAACACTTCATTGTCCTTAATTCATTTAGGCTTGAAATCCACAAATTTCTAGGATGTAACATTCACCCCTCCTTAAAAGGAACTTTGTCCTCAAAATCCAGGCCTAATAAGCCTAGGTGAATGATACTCACATTATCTCAAAACTTGGGGTTAGCACCCCACTTAGGTATATTGAATGCCTTTTCCATAGTATATCAATTTTTGTTTTATTACTAATATTGGCACCTGAATCTAAATTCAACTATATCCACATCTCTAGTATATGCATCTTATCATCACTTGACGATTTCCCTCTCATTGGTGATTTCATTATTACTTGGTGATTTCTCTTTTCACCTAGGTTTCCAACCTATTATTCATTACTTTTAACACAAGGGTGAGGTAACACCTCTAACCCTAGGTCATGTTGTTACATATTCATCTGACATTTATTCTCAATTTTAAGCATAAGTGTGTCTATCCGATCTCCCTCCCTCATAATGAGATGAAATAAGCATTTGGCTGCAGCCCAAATACAAAGTTCATTCCATTCCAAGAGCGGAGATAGTACATCCACACATTACCTTTCAATTTCACATATTAAGTTGAATCATACTCGATATGACTCTAAACTTACTTATTCTTAATTTCATAACATTCTTAAATTCCATGAAGTCAAGTGTCCCTTTTCTTACTCTTAGGTTAGGGCACAATATCTCTCAAGTTTTCATGACTTCCTAATATCTTTTATATTTACATCTCATGTATCATTATGAGCCTTATCTGAATCCTTTAGGTCTCAAGGGGTATAGTTACTCTTGGAGTGATCTCATCCTTATGCATCAAGGGAGTGTCTTTACATTCACCCTACTGGGCCACATGAACATCAGGTAGGTGGCCAACCTCCTGAGAAATGGGCCTAGGGAAAACCAACTATTACCTCCCGACCACTTGGTCATGTACATTCATGGCATATCAACTCCCAACCCATCGGGGAGGATGTTATAACCTCATTTTTCTAAACCATGTAATGAGATTTGTAAATCTCCTTTTAATTGATAAATGAAATCAATGGTTGAATTATTTGTTTGAATTGAATGATTTTCATGCATAATAGCCTTGTTTGTTTTCTTAATGGGCTTTATTGGCTATTGAGCCCAATTGAGAGAAAGAGAAAAATAAAAGAAAAAGGAATTCAAGTGAATAAATGGATAAATAAGAAAATGGATAAATGATAAGTAAAAGGCTAAGGAATATTCCCAAGATGGGATTTCGAGCCATTAAGGTTCCTTGAGGTTCAAGGAACTCAGGATAATAATATAATAACAAGGGAAAAAGAAAATATGTGGAAAATGTATATAATTAAATGATGACTTGTAAATAAAGAAAAGGACTCGTTTTCTTTAGATAATAAGGCCAAATTTGGCAATATGAAAGATTAAATCATTAGTGAGATTCCCTTAAAATTTGATATAAAAAGAGTCACGAATTAGGAGTTATGATTTTCTCAAATTATCCTCAAATATATGAATTATATTGAATATAGGAATTCTTTTCCTTTTGCGTTGAATGTGGGGGATGAGGGTCATTGGATCTTGATCCAACGAGTGCCGCTCATCGTCCAGTTCCAAAGGAACTCGGAATCTGGCTGAGTTGCAGAGGGATTTTTCCCCTCATTGTTCTTGCGATCCAAGGCATGTGCAAGCCTGGAAATAGTCCCTTTGAATCCGGGAGGGAGTTCCAAACCTCCTAGACCCTGGTTTATCGACCTCTGGAGGCATCTAGAAGAAACACCCAAATCACCCAAAGGTGAGGGTGGTGGCGGGGTTGAGAAACCCTAAGAGGACCCTCCCTAATCCTAAATTAGAATAGAAATCCTAATAAACAAGATGGGTTTGGATAAATCTTGATAAAAGGAATTTTGTATGTTTATTTCAGTATTTTTATGTGCATACTTGCTTGCTTGGTTAGGGTTTCTCTACTTAATTGATTATGTCTTAAAAACTGCAATCACATGTATGTGGTTACGCTTATGAATATCTCGAATTATTTTTCTGAGGATTTCTGAAGTTTTCATCAGTGGCTTGAATTAAACTGTTGGATGAATTTAATTCATGCATACTATAATGTGGATATGACTATCATCTAAGATATATTCCTACTAGCTCAGATCCTAGTCCCCTCTGTAGCTTGATAGATTGACCTAGTACATGGCTACCTATGGGGTAGGTCCATTGGGTCATTAGATGACTTAGTACATGGCTACCTATGGGGTAGGTCCATCAAGTCACCATGAGTCAGGGATTGGGCTACCTTTGGGTAGGGCCATGCGACTCCACAACCCTAATTAATGGCTACCTGTGAGGTAGGACCATGGGGGTAAGGATCTACCATATGAGAGTGGTAATATCCAAGTCCACTGCAGGGACAACACATAGATAGGGGATAGGTAAGGATTGATTAGTATTGCTTAAAATGTAACTTTGGTTGTTGAATGATAATTAATTTATTATATTGTTACTATAGTTGCACAATTTTTTGTATTCCCCCACATACCAGTATAATCCATTATACTGACCGACATTTTGTTTGTTGGCGATTTAGGTATAAAATCCCAAAAGGACAAACAATATATTGGCATATTGTGAATACATGAATTAAAGTGCAAGGAGGATTAGTTAGAATACTTTTCATATGTGGATAGAAATTTAGAAATCCAAGTTTTCAAAAGGTATGAAATTTTTTATTTTATTACAGATTTTCAGTATAGTCTGGTAGAATTTAATAATTATTATTGATTATTTGTCGAACCTTTGATCTGGAAATTGGGATAATGGCTCTAACCTCTTGGTCTCCCTTAATTGGGGGTTACCGGGAGGCGGGGTCATTACATTTGGTATCAGAGCTTAGGTTCCTCATTTAATCTTTCATAATTATTAAATTTTACAAATTTGTAGAGCCGAGGGAGTTATTAGAGGATTATCTAAAAGACAGAGGTATCTAGAAAAGGATCACGTCTGGGGGCTAGCAATATTTTCCTCTACACCGCTAGTGATTGCCTGGCCAATGTCTTAGGATCTGACTCGAAATAAGATACATTTAGGACTCTCTCATCTTGTTAATCCCTTCTCATCACATATGCTATTAAGGATTTTAAGAGTTAGGGTTTTTCTCTCTCTTCCTCACCCTCTTGAGGTATGGGTAAGTATGTTAAGGATTAAGGAATCCTCCATCAAACTAATAAAAGATATGTTATAAGATGTCATTGACATAAGTATAATTAGCTTAAAGGTGTAGACTAAAAAGTCTATTTGTATGCTTATGCAGATGGCTCACATGAAGACCGTGGCTATCCCGGATGCCACCAATGGTGGTGGACCTTCATGCAAGGGAAAAGTATCTTCCGAGAAGAGGAAGAGGAACCATGGTGGTGAATCCTCAAAGAAGAGGAAGAGACATGAAGAAACTACGTATGAGGTCCCCAACCCTACCTGATACCCTTCAGCAACCTGGAACAAGAGGAACAGATGTACGAGGAACAACATGGTACGAGGAGGCCAAGATAGAAGAGGCCCAAGTTGGTGGTCCAGAACCAACCGTGGTGGTTCACACCCCTGATGCTTTGTGGATGGAGCAACAGAAGAGGCTGACGGAGTCCATTAGTGCTTTGGCCCTCCGAGACATAGCTAGAGGTGAGAATGGCGAGCCACTTCCGGTTCATCCTCGATTGGGAGCCACCATCTTGGACTTCGTCAAACCGAACATTGAGAAATTTTGGGGAGAGGATAAGTTTGAAGTGGTCGACAAGGCGGAGGCTTGGCTTCTTGCAGTCAAGAATGGATTATGCATGCTTGAGGTACAGCCAAGCAAGAAGGTTCTCTTCGTTGCTCACCTCCTGGAAGGAGCAGCCAAGATATGGTGGGAGACACACATAATAGGCTGAGATTTAGCTAAAGAACCAATGGTGTGGGCCGACTTCAAGACGATCTTCACCGCCAGATTCATCCCTGTTTCATCTAAGAAAGAAAAGGAAAGGGAGTTCACCAACATGACTCAAGGAAACTCATCTATGGTAGACTTCGGGTGCAAGTTTCAAATCCTGGAACATTTTGGGCATATGATGGATGAGGAAAGAAGGGTGGACCACTTCATAGAGTGTCTTCACCCTGCCATCAAGCCTCATGTGATGGCAAGTAAACCTAAAACCTTCGCTGAAGCTTAAAACATCGCCCTGGACATAGAGAGGACGGTGATGCCTGCCCAAAATCCACCCAAGGGATATTTGGGTTTCACTGAATGAATCCAAGGCCAGAAGAACAATCACAAGAAAGGTCATGGGCGTAACCATACCAAGGGAAGACATGGAGGAAAAGGAAAACCCCGTCAAGAGAACAACCAACCTCAGTGGCGCACCTGCGGGAAGTGGCATACCGGTGAGTGCCGCTACAAGAAGAGGTATGCTACCGTTGTCAACAAGAGGGACATCTCCAAGCTACTTTCCCTCTGCCAGATCCAAGAGGACCAGGACAAGTGGAAGCCCCACCAGTAGCAGCCCCACCTATAGCTGTCGCCCCACCTCCTGGAGAAAGAAGACAAGCTCGAGTGTTTGCTATTGACAATGAGGAGGCTCAAGTAAATGCTAATCGGTTTATCGAGGGTAATAACCCTTAGATTTTTCTTTTATGTTTTAAGATAAGCATGTAATGGTCTAATGTATGGTGAAAACAATGTAGGCATGCTTGAAGTCATGAGACACAATGTAAAAGCTTTATTTGACTCTAAATCTACTAATACTTTCATTTCGAGAAATCTCGCAACAATGCTTTGTTTGGATATCAAGGATTTAGGGTATGTCTTAGATGTTACAACCTCGAGTGGTCGAATCTTTACATCTCTTTTGAAAACTCCGATGATACCTGTGAAATATTTGGATCATGAGTTTCATAAAGACTTTATCCTTGTTGATATGAATGACTTTGATGTGATCATTGGAATGGACTGACTTTTTACCTGTAGGGACAATATTGACTGTAGGGAGAAGAAAGTGGTCATTAAGAAACCAGGTCACCCACCTTTCATCACTAGGGGTAGGAAAGAAGCCACTACCAGTCTGTATGTGTCATCCTTGAAAGCAGAGCGGATGATGAGTAAAGGGTGTCAAGCTTTCCTGGCAGTAGTCACCGAGCCAGAACCCAGGGTGCAAACCTTTGAAGAAATAGAGGTAGTCAAGAGCTATGCGGATGTTTTTCCAGATGATCTACCCTAGATTCCTCCCAAGAGAAAGGTAGATTTTTCCATAGAGCTAGCTCCCGAGACAAGCCCTATTTCATGTGCACCTTATCGGATGGCCCCTACGGAGTTTCTCAAGTTGAAGAAACAATTACAGGAATTGCTAGACAAGGGTTTTATCCACCCTAGCACATCACCATGGGGAGCACCGGTTCTTTTTGTAAAGAAAAAAGATGGTTTGCTCTGAATGTGCATAGACTATCGGATGATCATTAAGAACAAATACCATTTACCCCAGATAGATGACTTGTTTGACCAACTAAAGTCTGCTCGAGTCTTTTCCAAGATTGACTTGAGATCAGGTTACCACCAGTTGAGAGTCAAGAATGAGGACTTCCCGAAAACTACTTTTAGAACACGTTATGGCCACTACGAGTTTGTGGTTATGCCTTTTGGGTTGTCCAATGCACCCAGTGTCTTCATGAACCTTATGAATGGTGTGTTTCAACCCTTCCTTGACTCGTTTCTCATAGTGTCCGTAGATGAAATCTTGGTCTATTCTGATGATGTAGATCAACACCAAGACCACCTAAGTAGAGTCCTTGATATCTTGAGAAAGCAGAAGTTCTATGGGAAATTCTCCAAATGTGAGTTTTGGATAGACCGAGTCATGTTCCTCAGATACATCATCTCAGGAGGAACGATCGCCGTAGATCCAGCTAAAGTGTCGGCAGTTCGAGACTGGCCTGCACCAAAGAATCCCTCAGAAATTTGTAGTTTCTTGGGGTTGGCCGGATACTATCAGTGCTTCATTAAGGATTTCTCAAAGACCGCCTTGCCTTTGACCATGTTAACTCGGAAGGATGTGAAGTTTGTGTGGTCCGATGTATGTGAGGCTCGTTTTCAGGAGTTGAAGGAGAAGTTGACCACTGCCCCAGTTTTGACTCTACCATCAGGTAATGAGGGTTTCATGATTTTCACCGATGCATCAAAGATGGGACTTGGCTATGTGTTGGAATAGAATCGGCATGTGGTTGCATATGCCTCCCGACAACTCAAGCCCAACGAGGTGAATTACCCGACGCATGACTTAGAACTGACTTCTATCATCCATGCATTAAAGATTTGGCGGAATTACCTGTACGGTGCTACTTTTGAGATTCTCACTGACCATAAAAGCCTGAAGTACCTCCTGACATAGAGAGACTTAAACCTACGACAACGACGATGGATGGAGTACATGAAGGATTACGACTTCACCATCGCCTATCATCTAGGAAAGGCGAATGTCGTAGCTAATGCTTTGAGTCATAAATAGCTCAGGTGTGCAGCTGTTTTGTCCAGTCCGTGGAAGAGTTTGGAAGAGTTGGTGGAGTGGACTCCACAACCGTTAGAGGATTGAGTTCGATTGGCCAACATCCAGATACAGTCAGAATTGTTGGGTGAAATTGTAGCAGCACAGTTGGCCAGTGGGGAACTTGACAAGATGAAAGGCTTGATGAAGAAGCCACATACCTATTTTCATTGGGAATAGACAGAGGGATTAGATTCGAGAATCACATATGTGTTCCTGAAGATTCACCTTTGAAGGACTGTATCTTACAAGAGGCTCATGGTTCAAAGTACACGGTACACCCGGGAATTACCAAGATGTTTAAAGACATGCAGAGGTTCTTCTGGTGACCAGGAATGAAGAAAGACATTGTGGCATATGTGGCCAGCTATCTTACGTGTCAAATGGTAAAGGCTGAACACCAACGACCCGATGGACTTTTACAGTCTATAGAGATTCCAAAATGGAAATGGGAGCAGATCACCATGGATTTTGTGGTGGGTCTACCCCGGATGAAGAGAGGTCATGATGTGATATGGGTAGTGGTAGATGGCCTTCAAGAACACAGTGCCCATTCTTTTTATAATGAAGTCCCTTGCCAGGCGACTTTTTTAAGTATCTCAGAATGTGACATACAGCATCCCAGTGACACTGTCTGGGTTTGTCAAGGTACCTGCTAAGAAGACCCACTACAGTAGCAATATTAGGATGCGTTACAGTCAAATAAATCAATTTACCAATCAACCTCCTGATTTTTTTATGATCAGTAAACACAAAAGAGGAATCATCATCCCAATTCACATTGGGATCTATAGGAGTATCCACAGGTCTTGCTCCAAGCATACCTATCTCCTGCAGAATATCAAGAACATACTTTCTCTGAGAAAGCACCAGGGCATTAGAGTTTCTAGAGACCTCTATGCCAAGAAAATACTGAAGTCTGCCCAAATCTTTTGTAGAAAAGTGCTTGCCCAGATGATCTTTGGTAGCTTGAATACCAAGAGAGTCGCTGACAGAAATATTAATGTCATCAACATATACAATCAGAATAGTAATACCTGCTGAAGTCTTTTTTGTAAACATAGAATGGTCAACCTGTGACCTTAGAAAACCAAATTCAATCATGATCCTACTCAGCTTATCAAACTAGGCACGAGGACTCTTCTTGAGCCCATAGATAAACTTCTTAAGCCTACATACTTTGTGAGACTCCCCCTGAGCAACAAACCCAGGAGGTTGATCCATATGCACTTCTTCCTGCAAGTCACCATACAGAAACGCATTTTTCACATCAAGTTGCAGAAGAGGCCAGTTCAGATTCACATCAACAGATAGGAGAATCCTGACAGAGTTAAGGCGAGCAAGAGGAGAAAAAGTCTCAAAATAATCAATGCCATATGTCTGAGTATAGCCCTTTGCAACTAACCGTGCTTTCAACCTCTCAATCGTACCATCAGGTTGATATTTTACGGCATATACCGACCTGCAGCCCACAATCTTACACTGAGGAGGTGGATCCACCAGCTCCCAAGTGTCTCTATCAGCAAGAGCAATCATTTCTTCTTTCATAGCAGATGTTCAAGCAATACTTTTCAACGCATCCTGAACATTCTTAGGAACAGCCACAACAGATAAAGCATATACAAAGTTGCTAGATTGAGTATTCAGATGGACAGTAGATACAAACTGAGCAATGTTATGAGAAGTGTAGGAACGAGTACCCTTTCTGAGTGCAATAGGTATGTCAAGGTCAGAATGTACCTCAGGTGCAGCAGAACCTTCTGGAGGAGAAGATTGGTTGTCTTGGGGGGTTACTTGTGTAGAAGGTGCTCGAAACCTGCACTGATAAACAATAAGTGGAGGATCTTGACTTTCAGTATTCACAGTGTCAGTAATGTCAGGCACACAGTTAGAAATAACAATGAAAGGAGGGGCAAGAATATATGTATGCAAACTGTCTCCTGCGGAAGAATAATACGGTGTATCTTCAAAAAAGACAACATCACTGCTAGTAAACCATTTCCTCGTACTGGGATTATAACACTTGTAACCCTTTTGAGTTCTAGAATAGCCCAGAAAAATGCATTAAGCAGCTCGAGGAGACAATTTATCAGAAGTTGGTCCAAGTAATTTGACAAAGCAGGTACACCCAAATATTCTAGGAGGCATAGCAAACAAAGAAGTCTCAAGTTGCATAACCTAGATAGGAATCTTATTTCTAATAACTGACGATGGCATTCTATTAATCAGAAAACACGCAGTCAAAATAGCCTCAGGCCAATAGGAGCGGGGCACATGAGAATGCATCATTATAGTCCTGGTAACTTCTAATAAGTGTCTATTTTTCCACTCCGCGACACCATTTTGTTGTGGGGTATAGGCACATGAAGTCTAGTGTAGCGTACCAACAAATTTACAGAAAACTGCCACATCTTGCTTAACAAATTCTAAAGCATTATCAGTACGGAAAACTTTAACAGGCAAACCAAACTGCGTTTTTATTTCAGCAAAAAAAACTTGATAGTAGACAACACTTCAGACCTACTTTTTAATAGAAACAACCAAGTAGTCCTAGAAAAGTCATCAATAAATAGAATGAAATACTTGTAACTAGACAAACTTGGTACATGGCATGGGCCCCATACATTAGAGTGAACTAAATCAAAAATGTTTTTACTGCTCATAGTACTACGTCTAGGATACACAGTACGAGTTTGTTTTCCCAGCTGACACGATTCACACTGAAAATTACAACTGCCAATATAAGAAACTAAATGATGCAGCTTTTCAGACGATGGATGTCCCAGCCTATAGTGCCACTGTAATGCAAAAACAGAAGCCGATAAAGCAGATACCACAACAACTTTCTCTGATCGCGGTAACTGGTCCAAGTAATATAGTCCATCAACACCTTCATACCCCCCACCAATCTTCATCCTCGTGCGAAGGTCCTAAAAAACACATGAACCAGGAACAAATGTCAGGATACATTTTAAGCTTCGTAAAATTTTGCTGACTGATAATAAGTTCAGAGGAAATCTAGGCACATATAAGGCAGACTTGAGCCAAGACTGAGAAGTAATGTCACCGATTCCAAAAACCGAAGACTGTGAGCCATCAGCAAGCATAACAGATGAGTTACAGACAGGTTTAGATAGAGTTTTGAACAAATATCTATTGGCAGATATATGTGCAGAAGCACCAGAATTTATCACCCATTTTTTATTACCAGAAGTAGAAGGTGAGGAGGAACTCAGGAATGCAGTATCATAACCACAGTATGCAACATGTGCTCCACTAGTAGAAGTAGCAGACAAAGTGCCAACACACTCAAGAAGGAGGTGTTCCACCTCAGCACGAATGTAGTCGGCAGTCGCTCCCGCAGTCTCTGGCTCAGGCGTCGAAGTAACACCCTCAGAAGCAGTAGAAGATGAATCTACAGAAGCATTGGCCCAAGCCAGTTTACCATACTTTTCCCAGCACTTTTCTTCAATATGGTTAGACCGGCCATAGAAGGTACACATGCGATGTCCTTGTTGAGGGTGTGCAGCAGCAGGAGGTGGGGCAGTAGTAGGGGCTCCTCGTCCAGCACCAGGTCCACATCCCCGTCCTGCAACCAGGGGAGGACGGCCATCAGTGGAACGTCCACAGCCACGACCACGGCCAAGCCCGGCCCAAGCGGCCAGGGCAGTAGAATCTCCAGCCTCAGTAGGAGGAGATGGTGTCGATGACGGAAGGCGTTGGAGGCACTTGTAGGCACTCTACAAAGTAGGGAGCGGATCACTCGCCAAGATCTGATCTAGAAAACCAGCATAGGACTCTGGCAAGACACTCAGAAACTGTATCAGTTGTAGTTCCGCCCGCTGTTTTTGCATAGTCGCCAAATTAGTAGATAGCGGGTGGTAAGTCTCCAACTCACCCCACAGGCCGGTGAAGGTAGAGAAGTAGTCGGAGATGTCAGATCATGTGAAGTGGAGTCACCCTAGTTGCTTGGTTATGTCGAAGACCTTCTTGGGATTCTGACTATGAGAGTAGTAACTCGCAAGCTGATCCCACATCTGCTTCGCCGTAGGCAGCCAAAGTAAAGTGACATTGATCTTCTCAACGGTGTTGTTGAGAATCCATGCCATCACAGTCGAGTCTTCATGGACACAATCATAAAAAAATTTGACGTCCTTTGCATCCGTGTTTTCTGCAGGCTGAGGTGAACCAGTGCTAATCAGATGAGAGTACTTCCCTTGTGATTTGGCATATATCACAAAGGAGCACACCCAAAGCTGGTAATTGGGCCCGTCAAGTTTAACAGTGGTAACTTGACGACACGAGTCTCTCCAGAAGTTATCTCCAGAAGACACCATGAGGACAGGAAGGAAGGTAGGTACAGGCAAGTAGGCACAGGCAGGAGACGGAATACACCGTCAGGTAGGTAGAAGCAGGCACAAAATCACCACAGGCCTCTCACATACGAACTACGCTAAAGCGTAGCAGGGAACCCGGAGGCCGAAGCCTACACGGCCAGCAAGCAAAGACGAACATGAACTGAAAGGTGTCCCTCAGACGAGCAACTCTCTGATCTCCCCCTGAAGACGAAACTAGTCCAGATCTACAGGCGGCTCAGTGGTCCCATACCAGATGGCCACCCGGCAGTGCACCTACTGTGTGAACAACAACCAAAAAATATTGGTGATGTTTCTCAAGCACTAGCGGCACACCAAGCCAGGAGGCTAGAGAGGACTAGCGATGCGAGGAGGATGGACGACCCCTACGTGGGCGGCAGCCCTGCCAGCGGAACGCTAGGCAGCGGCAGCCAGCTGTGCGGTCGGTGGGCTGCAGCCTGCTGCCGGTTGCGGCCTGTTGTCGACGGTGGCTTGCTACTTTCGGTGGCCTGCTGCTGCGGGCAGTGGGTGGGTGGCCGTGGGGGGGTGGGGAGGGAAGAAGAAGAAAGAGAGAGAGAGAGAAGGGAGGGAGATACGGCTAGGTTTCGACCTACTCTGGTGACATATGACAGAGTCATGGTTTTTAGAAAGCTCAGGGTTGCACAATGTGTGCACCCTCACATATATAATACTGAGAGAATTACAGAGAGGTCCATATATAAAAGAGAAATAGCAAAACAAATAACAGGCTATGTAAAATAGGAAATATATAATGTAACAGGATAAATAAGAAAATTGATAAATGATAAGTAAAAGGCTAAGGAATATTCTCAAGATGGGATTTCGAGCCATTAAGGTTCCTTGAGGTTCAAGGAACTCAGGATAATAAGATAATAACAAGGGAAAAAGAAAATATGTGGAACATGTATATAATTAAATTATGACTTGTAACTGAAGAAAAGGACCCGTTTTCTTTAGATAATAAGGCCAAATTTTACACGATGACAGATTAAATCATTAATGAGATTCCCTTAAAATTTGAGATAAAAAGGAGTCACGGATTAGGAGTTATGATTTTCTCAAATTATCCTCAAATATATGAATTATCTTGAATATAGGAATTATTTTCCTTTTTGGTTGAACACGGGGGATGAGGGCCATTGGATCTTGATCCAATGAGCACCGCTCATCGTCTAGTTCTAAAGGAACTCAGACTCTGGCTGAGTTACAGAGGGATTTTACCCCTCAATTTTTCTTGCGATCCAAGGCATGTGCAGGTCTGGAAATAGTCCCTTTGATTCTGGGAGGGAGTTCCGAACCTCCAAGACCCTGGTTTATCGACCTCTGGAGGCGTCTAGAAGAAACGCCCAAATCACCCAAAGGTGAGGGTGGCGGCCGGGTTGAGAAACCCTAAGAGGACCCTCCCTAATCCTATAAAAGGACCCCCTCTTGATTCATCGCATCCTCATGAACCCAGACGGCCATTTCCTAAGCCCTAGCTCCCTCTCTATCCATCGATCGACTTCTCTCCGGCGAGAGCACTGCCGCGGCTCCACCGCGCGTTGCGTACTAGGAAAGGAGGAGGAGGATCAGCAGGAGCCACTCGATCCCAGGACCGGCCGGCTTACTAACCTCGCGAGTGGAGGCGCACGACGTGGAGCGTCAGATCTAAGGGGCGGACCAGCGGAGCATCGATCAAACGATCGAGAAATTTTGATAAATAGCTCTCTCTGCTCGAATATTCCAGAAAAGTGCTTTTTCTTGTGACATTCATAAAAATTGCTAGGAATCTCGGATTAATAAAATTTATATATGAAAGTTGATCAAGAAAATACGAGGAACAAGATAAAAATGGTTTGGTAACCTAATTCTATCTTGTTTTGCAAAAGTATGTTAATTTGATAGAAAAGGTATTAAAAGTTAATTAGAAACCCTAATTGAGTATAAAGGATGAATCTTTGAGGTTTAATAGGTTAATTTGAGAAGTATTAACCTCTTGAATAGTAAAGTAGAGTTTCAATCCATTTTACATGAAAAGTTGATTAATTTAGGGTTTCAATCTATGAATGAAGGATAATACATATAGAAACCCTAATTTAGGGTAAAAGAAGAGAAAAACTTTGTTTAAATTGAATTATGGAAATATGTTACAATAAAATGATCCTAAGCCTATTAGGAGTGTTAAGATGAGAAATTTAAAGGTTTTTATGCAATTTTGTTGAATTAGGGTTTATAGTGCTAAAAGTGGAGGCAAAACCCTAATTGCAAAGGAAACCCTAAAATTGAAATAGAAATCCTAATAAACAAGATGGGTTTGGATAAATCTTGATAAAAGGAAATTTGTATGTTTATTTCAGGATTTCTGTGCATACTTTCTTGCATGCTTGGGTTTTCTCTACTTGATTGATTCTGTCTCAAAAACTACAATAACAGCTATGTGGTTACGCTTATGAATATCCCGAATTAGTTTTCCGAGGATTTCTGAAGTTTTCATATGTGGCTTGAATTAAACTGTTTGATGAATTTAATTCATGCATACTATAATGTGGATATGACTATCATCTAAGATATATGCCTACTAGCTCAGTTCCTAGTCCCCTCTATAGCTTGATAGATTGACCTAGTACATTGCTACCTATGGGGTAGGTCCATTGGGTCATTGGATGACTTAGTACATGGCTACCTATGGGGTAGGTCCATCAAGTCACCATGAGTCAGGGATTGGGCTACCTTTGTGTAGGGCCATGCAACTCCACAACCCTAAGTAATGGCTACCTATGAGGTAGGACCATGGGGATAAGGATCTACCATATGAGAGAGGTAGTATCCAATTTCACTCCAGGGACATCACAAATATAGGGCATAGGTAAGGATTGAGTAATATTGCTTAAAACATAACTTTGGTTGTTAAATGATAATTGATTGATTACATTGTACTATAGTTGCACAATTTTTGTATTCTCCCACATACCAGTATAATCTGTTATACTGACCGACATTTTATTTTTCGACGATTTAGGTACAAAATCCCAAAAGGACAAATAGTTAATTGGCATATTGTGAATACATGAATTAAAGTGCAAGGAGGATTAGTTGGAATACTTTTCATATGTGGATAGAAGTTTAGAAATCCAAGTTTTCAAAAGGTATGCAAAATTTTATTTTATTATAGCTTTTCAGTATAGTCTGGTAGAATTTAATAATTATTATTGATTATTTGTCGAACCTTTGATCTGGAAATTGGGATAACGGCTCTGATCTCTTGCTCTCCCTTAATTGGGGGTTACTGGGAGGTGGGGTTGTTACACCTATATACCTCCAATACACCCTACTTGACCCTAGGGTTGCATTAGGACTCTACTCTCCCTAAGGGTTTCTTCTGAGATGTCACATATTTTAAGCACATTATTCTCTTACAGAATTCTTTAACCCAGATTGCCTTCATCTCTTTCTTTTGAGTACACATTATGCAGTGTTGTCCCATCATTGGGATCGGGCCACCTTCCCTCTAGATCTTGGTGCCATGTTGGTCTTCCCTCCTGGGCTTGACCTCTTGTGATCTTTTCCTCCAGGGGCTTGATCCTAAACAACTACACTGTGGACTTAGGCCGCCTTCCCTCCTGGACTTGGTTCCTGCCTGGTCTTCCCTCTTGGACTTGACCATTTCATGACCTTCACTCCCGGACTTCGTCGTCCACTTAGGCCACCTTCCCTCCCAGGCTTGGTGCCTTACTTGTCTTCCCTCCTGGGCTTGACCAATTGTGTCACTTAGAGTTGGCATCCTTGGGTTCAAAGAATTTAAGTACTTTCATTTTTATATATTTAACTCTTCAACCCTCTAGGTGAGTATCTCAATACTTAAATATATGTATTCACTTACCTTTTAAGGGAAAGTCCTAGCCTAGGGTTCCTTCTTGGCTCATAAGAGGGGGTTAGGCTTTCTAACCACAACTTGATCCTAAGATCTAGGTTTTGCCTCCCTCATAGGTCATCTTCCCACTCTTTGGTTGACCCACCCTAGGTTGGCACACTAACCCTAAAGGTTTCATAGATATCTTTTTTTTCTTCCATTAGGCATAACTTTTATCATTATAACATATAAACCCATGTTTGCTCAATTTCTAGAATACCCTCTCATGGTCTCTATTTTTTTTCCAGTGAACTTGGGTCACTTTCCCCTCCAGGGGCTTGGTGCTACCTTGGCCTTCCCTTTCAGGGGCTTGGCCACCATCACCACACTTCTAGAGACAACATAAGAGGTTTGAGCAAGATATATTCAAACTTTCACTTTTTTTTATATATATAACTATTGGGTTGATATATTTCTTAAGACTTCTTACACAAGTTTTATGCTCCACATGCACACATGCATGGGAGACTGGGTTACCTAAACCCATCCCTTTATCTTTCTTATTCCCGATTTCAAGTTTCACATGGGTAGTGTCCCATACCACCACACCATGTTCATTATTTAAGATTAAGGTTTTTAAGGGTAGGGTTAGGGACTATACTCTACCTCTCAGAGTTTCCATAACCCTTGACCTTCTAAAGTTTTCATACCCTAATCCAAGTCCTTCCTCTAAGAAATGGCTTACCCAAACATGTATCTTTCTGATGTCTACCCTCTCTAGAGGGACCTACACGAAAGGTTACATCTTTTCACATTTTACTTATCTTATTAATATTTTCCTTTCAAAGCTTTTTATGTAAGAGATGATAAGTAGACAAAATGTGAGATGAGAAACCTAAAAGATACTTTAAGATTTACTAATTTTTCTCTTGAATTTTCTAAGGATGATTTGAAATTGTAAACTACTAGGTATTAGTTGATGAATCTGTGCTCTGATACCAAATGTAACGACCCACACTTTGAGTGTCTAAAAGACCTTAAAGTCGTGAATCGTCACTCATATATTCCAGGATCAGATTCATGAAATAATACAAAATAGTAAACAATTTCCATTAATGATCAAATATTTACATGTTTGCATAAAAAGCTCCTCTAGGAAGTTGCATAACTTTTACACATAATCAATTATACATGAGTGAAGATAAACCATTAAGACTAAACCTTCATGATTAAAATGTAGTGTCTTCAACATCTCTATCTGTACCCTCATGTCCACAAATAAAGTATATCTGATACCTAAAATGCTGACAAACAAGTACGCGGTCATTATATTGCTATACTGGTACGTGGGTTCAAACAATAATCACAAGTAACGTATAATAAAACATCTTTATCTTGCATATAAGCACATAAACTTGTTTTCATATACTAACCCATATCTGGTCAACTACCTCAGGTGTAATCATTGTCCCTCCGGGGCTCGGGCGCATTACCCTTAAGATCAGTCTAAACTAGGGTTCATAATACTATTATTTACTTTACCTGATACTCATAGGAACTTTATAGTGTGCAAGAAGTAAATAAACAAGTAAGCAGTTTATTTTTCATTCAATCTCATCAAGAAACATCGACAATCTCAAAATTTGATACATGTATTCATAAGTGTAACCACGTAACTTATGCCATCACAGAAACCATGCAGAACACCATATACTTTAAGAATGTTTCCAAACATCCAAGCAACAAAGCATGTAATCACCAAGTATCTGAAATAAAGCATACTACATATGTGTCACCATGTATTCACATTGTACTAAACAGATCTAGATGCGCTCCTAAACCAAGGTTTAGGGTAATCTCATGTTTGGACTATAAGTTAGTATTACAAAGTCTAATCTGATCGTATTATAGTTTCTAAGATTACAAATTCAGTTGCACACATTAGATTAAACCCTATTCATCGTCTTAGGCATATTAGACTATTCTTGACACCTAGATCACATTACTAGCATTAAGATCACAGCATGGCATTCACATTGGTTTTAAAACCCTAAATCAACATGAATAAGATTATTAATCTAGTATCATAAATCATTCATCATTATCAGGAATTTCTTTGTTATACATAGCAATATCAGATGTTAGCTCAATGTAACTAAATCTACTCAATTAATCATCAGTTTAAGGAATCAAGGTTTCTCTTTATACTAATCAAATTATCACATGTATTGCATATGGTTTTGGAACAAGAGGCTTAATTAGACTCTGATTATATTTTCTTTGGATTCCTCTCGTTCTCTTGATCAATTTTCATATAAAGTTTGTCTAATTCCGAATTACCAATCATTATTTATGAATTTTGCAAACTAACCTTATTTGGACCAATCAGGGCTTGGCACGTCAGCGAGCTTGCTTCCTCTTCTATTACCTCTTTTACTGACTCACGGATCAGGTTTTTGATCCATTTATCGACCAACCTGAATTGGGTCCTTGCTTCTTCCTCACGCGCATGATTCCACGCGTACATGCTTCGTTGGAGACGCTGCAGCTGGACGGACCTGCGCCAGTGCCCACTGCTTCCGCTTAATGCCATCACCACTGGGTAGTGGGTACACCATCACCTCAGGCTTTAATTCTCACTCATCACCACTCTGTCCTCTTTCCTCCGCCCTGACTTCACTGCTCTCGGTCGTGACAACACAGGCGCAGCAACACCGCACAACTGCCATCGTCAGCTGATGAACGACCAGCCTCGGTATGACTCCTCCACCTCAACCCCACTGCCCCTATTACTGTCATAAAGGCACAACTGCACCCAAGCTTCCCGCCTTCATCCACCTACCAACTTGCACCATTCGCAAAACCCAGATCCGACAAGGCAAAGTAGTGATTGGTCGCACGACCTCGATCGTCCAGGATAGGAATGCGGGCTAGGAGTCCGTAGGGCTTGCGAGGAGCATGCTTAGGACAACGACCCAGCACTAGAAGGTGTAAAATGCTGCTATGCAGGCCCGACACCTTCCGCTTTCGAGTTAGCAGACCACCTTTCGACCTTCTTATGAGTTCCATTAGGTAACGTTGTTGCAGGCAAAGAAAGCATGTGGTTCACCAGCCTACGTCGGCTCTCATCCCTCCGTGCCTGGATTCCTCACTGAAGAGCGATGAGATGACTATGTTTTGGGTTGGGCTTGACACTTAGATATATTTGCCAATACATGTGTACAGGTGATAACATGATCATTCATGATCCTCCGCATGCCCCTGGGGGTTTCTTATATATAAATATAACTTAGGGAAACCCTAATGGTTTCTATGGAGAGAGATAAGGATCTAGAACTTGATAGTAGAGAACTGTGGCAGCTTTCTTGGTGATCCATAGAGGCTGGGAATCCAAGGTTATATATATACCTATGCATGTGGAATCCCTAGAGATCCTTACGAAACAACTCCAATGAAGAGGCCGCAATTTAGGAAACACTTGCATAATATTCCTTCCCAAAGGTAGATGGACTCCTCGTATAGGAAACATAGGCATGAAGGGATTAGATAAGGCCCACCATATTTCCTTTAACAACAATCCTCCCCGCATGATACCTTATCAAGTCCTTTTCCAATTATCGGGCTTCGTTGGGTATCCTTTGTATACCAAACTTTTTATTTTCTTTAAACTAGGGTTCCTATTTCTTTTAGGAAACTTGCATACTGCCCTTTTATATGGCTTCCGGGGAAAGGTGGATAATCATTTAATTAAATATGTAAGCCACCTATTATCTTGGATTATCTTAGATATCCCCTCATTATCTAATATTTTGACTATCCATCCACCATTACTATTTTGGATAACTATTATGATCATGAATATCCCCATTATCCAAAATCATGTCTCATGGGCCCATATGTAAACTTCGATTAACCAATTGGGCTGAAAAGTCCCTAAGGCCCACGAATCACCTCTTGGGCCTTCTAAAGGTTCCATGAACCCAATTGCATTTCTAATTAACAAACATAATCCTTTAGTAATCATCACATCTTATATAAGCCTGATATGATTACCTATGCCCAACACACTTTATTTCTTTAACTTGATCATTAAATCTAATGCTAGGATCTAAAATCATCAACCAAGATCCCTCCAAACACTTCATTGTCCTTAATTCATTTAGGCTTGAAATCCACAAATTTCAAGGATGTAACTACACCCTTCCCTTCTCTGCCTTGGACCTCAAGAGACGCATCCTCTCCTTAGTTGTTAACTGTAATATTAACCCAAAAGAGAATCAAAATGAGATTGAAAAAAACACTACAGTGATCATGTATTGTCTCTTGAAGAACATGAAAGTCAAATGGTCAAGATATGTTCTCCACCATACGACCTCTGTAACGACCCCGCCTCCTGGTAGCCCCCAATTAAGGGAGACCCGAAGGACAGAGCCGTTATTCAATTAACAGGATCAAAGGTTCAACAGATAATCAATAATAATTATGAAATTCTACTAACTAAACTGGAATTGGGTAAAAAATTCAAACTTCACAGATATGGCTAACAATTTAATAATCACAATCAAATTATTTATCAAGACAATTTACATTTTCAATGTGTCATTCTCCACCGCTTTTGCCCTAACCCTGGCATACCCCTCTAGGGTTTCTCTTTTGCCATTGACTTAAGGCCACCTTCTCAATCCCGAGCTTGGTGCCTGGGAGTCACCTCTCATGGTGCTCCATAGTCATGCATCATAGACCACCTTCTCATTCCCGAGCTTGGTGTCTGGGGTCACCTCTCATGGTGCCCATGGGTCTACCCTCCTGGGCCTGACCTTGATGGCATCTTTCATCAGGGTGGCATGTAGGTGCGAGAATACACATGTTTATATAACTGTGATAGCCATAGTGACTTTATAGTTGCAGTATGAACATCCAAACAGTTTCGATTGCATTCAATGCGAGGATACATACGAGAATCCTTCGAGAAACTAAAGCGGTTATTCATAATTAACCACATACCTGTCAAGCTGTTTTGAATGCAGATTCAGTCCAAACAAGCAAGTAATCCAGAGTAAATCAAGCAAGCACAATTCAATCCTGAAATATTCATCCAATATTTTCTATCATCGATCATGGTACACAAATCTAATAGACCTAATCGTGCCCTAGGGTTACTAGCCCTTTTTAGGGTTTTGACCATAATTAGGGTTTCACTTCCTTTTTCCTATTTTTACTTTATTTTTATCAAAATATCCATCAAACCCTAATTATCTCAATTTATTTTCCATTAAGATCTAAAGATCAGATTTGGATCACAAAAACCCTAATTTTTAGTTTATTATATCCTTTCTTCCCTTTTTCCCTCACTTAGGGTTTCTAAGGGTTTTAGTCAACATATTAGGTTTACAATCCTAATCCTTGCAATGCCATCATCAAAATAGGTTACAATCTATCTTAATCATTAAATCAGTTAAAAATGCTCGAGTTTACACACTTGCAAGATTAAATCTATTTTCGATAATTAATTAGGGTTAATACCCCTCAATTTAATACATATTCTATCAAAATATACAATTTTACAAAAATATTCAGATTTAGGCTTCCAAACCATTTTTATTTTATTCCTCGTATTTTTCTGATGACTTTTCATGTATATCGTTTTCCCATCCGAGTTTTCTAGCAAGAGTTACGATTTTTGCAAGATTAAACAGTCCTCAGCCAATTAGGGTGTGCCACGTCAGAATTAAACTTGGATGCTTTAAACAAATGAACAAAAGGTCCATTATAGCCCTTACCGTATGGCGTGACCCCAGGGGTACGTGGGTCTTCTCTCACGAAGTCATCTTCTTCCCCCGCTCTCTGCTTCTTTTGCAACGAACGACCACCATGGTTCAGTCAACCAGAGAGTTGACTTTCGCCTATGGCCCTCCGAATCAACAGGTGAAGGTTCCAAGAGCTCTGTCTCCTTATCCTAGACTCCTCTAACTTCATGCCACCATCTGTGTGGTCGAGGTTGGTGGCCCCAAGGGCACCCGCCGACCTGCAAAATAGGCCTATGTAGGAACGCGATTAGAGCCTGTGCAGACCCCCCCCCCCTTCGCTCCTCAAAACTACTCTAACATCACCTCGGACTCACCTCAACAGCTGGGTCCAAGCAATTTGATCACAATGGCTCTGCATTACCTTCCAAGCAGAACGTCCTGCCGGAACAGGGAAAGACGGGGGGAGAGGAATTCAAGGTTGTTCTCGTTTAATTGAAGTCCCCAATGCATAGGGTATGGCACAAGGATTCTACAGCAATCCTTTTATAGGCATAGTTGATGATCTAGTGGGTTGTCCCACCTTGCCCTATCTTCCCAAATGGTATAGGATTTGGGAACTTCCTATACAAGGAGGTACAATGGTAGTTTAATGGCTCGTTGTACTCCTCTCTCTCTCCCGAATCTACCGGTCTTTATTTCACGAAACATCATCAAGAGAGTGGGGAGAAAGGAGTCCAGGAAGCTTCAGATTCTGTGCTTCATATTTCCCGATTAGAGCTTGAGGTGGGTGACGACCCAAACACTGTCGATCGTGGATCGAACGGCCATGATATCATGCGGCTTTAATTAACAAGAAATCAAAAATCGTGACATTTACTATTATCCCCATTACTTTAGGAAACTTCCAAAAATCATATCTCTCACTCCGTTTATCTTTTTAATCCCAATTTTTAGATGAAAGTCAATGATGACTTAATCCACGTGTGTACCAAATTTGGGACTCAAAATCGAAAGTATGAGATACCTTTCTTTATATGCAAGTTATCTCTCAATTATATATATTTCTCACATATTTTCTCTTTCTCTTGCCATTAAATTATTATTCTGAGTTCCTTGAACCTCAAGGAACCTTAATGGCTCGAAATCCCATCTTGGGAATATCCCTTAGCCTTTTATTTATCTTTTATCCATTTTCTTATTATCTTACTTATTTCCTTATTCTTTTTAATGATTTCTCTTTATCTCTCTTCTATTTTCCTTATGGGAGTTCCTTTTAACATTAGGAATCCTTAGGATACGAAATTCCACCAAGGATAACTCAATTAAACTCATTTTCACATATTTCCCATATTTTCTCATTGTTTTCAATTTCTTTCTTGATAAGGAAATATTTATTTGATCTTTTCTTTTCTTATTGCATTCTCTATGCAACTTTGGACTCCTTGGAACCCAAGGAACCCAAGAGGCACGAAATCCACCTTTGGATTACTATTTTGCCTTCTAGAGGTTTCCACACCTTTCTTATCTCAAATTCTCAATTATTCATTAATTAATTGAATTTCCTTGTTATTGGGCCCAATAGCCAATAAAGCCCACAAATCAAACAACAAGGCTATTTTAAAAGAAATCCATCTATTCACAACAAATTATATCATTATTTGTCCAAATATCTTTAATGTGAGAAATTACATTTCTCACCCAATGAACCCAAGAATTGGGATTGTAACATCCTTCCCCTCTTATAGGAATTTTGCCCTCAAAATTCCAACAAACAATTCAGCATAAGCTTTTCATATGTCCATCATGGCTCCCATGTGGCCTTACCCTTTCCATGGTGCTTCCCAAGAACCTTTATCATCTCATATTCTTTCATCTGAGTTCTTTCTTACCTTGGTATATTGTACCCTCATAGGTGACTCAGGACATTTCAGCCTCTCATACAGCTGAATAGGTTCAGGGCTCAGCACATGGCTTGGGTACCTCACATAGTGCTCTAGATTGGACTTATGGAACACATTACACATCATGTTATCCTGAGGGGCAAGGCTAAACACAACTGTCTCCACCAATCCATCTCAAATGGACCCATATATCGGGGACTCAGCTTTCTCAGCTGTCGCTTAGAGGGGTCGGATTTTCACATCACATATTCTCCCATAGTGAACTGCATGTCAGTCTGCTTTGCATCAGCTCGTGACTCATGTCACCACTGGGCACTCTCTCAGCCATTGCACGTTCAAAGCGACTTCATATGCACACACTGTGGTTCTTTTCTGACCTTCGCGAGGCCTCCTTCACCAACATTATCTTAATGAAGTGGTGACCGACACAGCCTCCTTCTAGAACTTCTTGCATCCCGATAAAGGCTATGGTGGTTAGCATCACATCTTAAGAACTGTCTCTTTGTATCACCCTGAAAAAGTACACTTGCTCTCATCAGACCCTCTAGTCTGGATCATACTAACCATTAGTTAAGGGTGATAAGTGGTACTAAAAACGAGTTCTTCATGTACTTATTTCCATCGTATGGAAGTAAAACTTCTAATCATGCTCAAGAACTTTTGAACTCGCATCATGGTGTAGTTGAACCATTTCTCTCTCTATTAAGTAATTCAACTCGATCTATCCCTTGACAATACTCTTTCTTTTTCCTGTCATCTAGGTAAGGTGATCTACCATAACCCACATTGACCTTCCTTGGTCAAGGGGAGATCTTCCACATCATTCATATTGATGAACTCACATTCCCTCTCAGGGACTCTTTTATCTTCTATATCGATATACTGGGTTACTGGTGTTCATCCTTCACCTCTTGACTTGCATGCAACATACCACATGCAACCTCATCTCCAGCATCCATAGTACTGCTACCACTTATTATCTCAGTAGTACCATAGTGTATGGTGATCTTAAAATCATGATTTCATGTAGGTCATGATTCCTCAAGATCGATTCCTCAAAAACCCTAAACCATTCTAGTCGGGGTTTCATCACTTTCCTTTCCAAAGAAGTGCATTTGAGGTTCTACAACCATCCTTTCATTACATCACAGACTAGGCTGGCTAACCAAACAATCATTTACTTGATTAACCGCTATTGATACATCTGGGTGTTAGCCAAACTTATCCCTTTTCCTCCTCTTAAGGTTAGCCTAACAACCTCAACTTCTTCTAGCTTCCAGCTAAACTAAGCAGCTATATCTCAACCAGAGCATTCATTACCACTTCTTATCCTTAGGTGTTAGGTAATGTTGAAGACCTACACCTCCGTCATCTCATCTCTAAGTTGGTCTTCATCAAGAAGCTCTGAGCTCATCCTCATGGTGATCAAACTCGACCCTAGTTAATTTGCCAATTCCACATAGCTCCTGATAAAACATCCTCTTAAGCTGACTACACTACTTCTCTTAGTGTTTGTAAACCATCCATGTATCATTCACTCCACCAAGGTATGTTATCATCTCTATCCTCATACCTCATAGCAACGGTCCAACTCGCGTCATCTTTTATCCTTGGTGTATGACATGCGTACTGTCCCATCTCTACCTCCCATAACAAGAGGAAATAAGCATTTGGCGGCCGTCCAAACACAAAGTTCTTCCTGTTCCAAGAGTAGAGATGATAAATCCCACATTGCCAGTACACTTCAATTCTAAGTTGAAACGTGCAGCTTATGTCTCTATATTACAAACATCATGATATCCAT
Source organism: Alisma plantago-aquatica (assembly GCA_963693085.1). Lineage (NCBI taxonomy): Eukaryota > Viridiplantae > Streptophyta > Magnoliopsida > Alismatales > Alismataceae > Alisma > Alisma plantago-aquatica. Next base: position 52,105,363 of record OY856412.1, read on the forward strand.
ATTACTTCCATGGAAAACTGGTCTCAAAACTTACTTGGTCCAAGGACAATCCTAGGTCATCTCCTCTAGGTCTATAGGGAGCCGACACTTTTTGGAGTCATCCCTTTTCCCTTATGCATCCAGAGAGTGCCCTACTCATCTGCCCTTTGCGTTCTATGAGTTCATGAAGGTGATCAATCTCCTAACCCATGGCCCTAAGACAATGATAGTTGTTACCTCCCGACCCTATGGTCATGTGCAACTAGGGAATTAGGCAACTCCTACTCCCTTCGGTCTTATCCCTACCTAACCCTAGGATAGACTTAGGATTCTATTATAGTACATGTTCAACTGAGAACTTTTCCCCAAACAGTCATCACCTCTCTCTTCATTCATGGGTTGTCTTTCATCCCTTAACAGGGGTCATGGCAACCTACCTACCCTGGCTAGGCTCCACACTGGTTACTACCAGAGTAACACATCCACATGCACATAGAGATGGTTATCTATGGGGCTACTGGTTCCTTCTCGTACCATGTACTTTTCACTTAGCTTTCTCAAGATCCTATAAAACCTCTTTAGGTTACCTTATCTCCAACAAAACTGGTATACACCCAACCAAAGGGTCCCTCTCCCAGGATGGGAGGAAACTACCACTCTTGACGACAAGGTCGCAACCGTCCTTAGGGTTTACCTTCACATGAGCATGTCTAACCCAACAGCTACTAAAGCACAAGCTGACCACCTATTCAACCATGCCAGGTCGTACTTGTTCTCTTTCCTCAACATTAGATCAACTTAGTTGTGAGGGGTTCATCAAACATACCCTTAACTTAAGGGGTTTTCGTTACCTCTACATATGAGGAGTATCATGCTCGAAACTATAGAGGCTCAAAACTCATCATGATCATCAGATACACTGCTTCCCCTCTTAGGCCTAGGAACCCTAGGTCCACCTGTGGGTGTCCAACTGCACGCTCAGCCTCTTAACCACGAATCAAGCATGTCCAAGGTATGTTATCCTTTTATTCGAGCAACACTTCAGAGGTGAGTCCTCTTCCAGGACAACCAACTAGGTACAAGGCTTCACAACTTTCTACTTCATCCTCGTCAAGTATAAGGAACTCTTCTACCTATCTCAGGAGGTAAACACCTATACCATAGGCATAGAGGTACCAGTAGGCTCATCCTCCCTCTAGGGTTTGGTTCCTCTCATGGCAACAAAGACATCATTAGCCTCCAAGGGTCAAGCATACGGCAACCACTATTATCCACTTAGGTTGCATCATCCTCAACTCCCACTGTTCTTCAAGTTTCGGGGTTTTAGGCTTCCAACCTTCTTGCCTGAGGTCTGCTCTCTCTCTAGAGCTAATCCTACAACCAACCTCTCTATAAGAGGTCCTTTCTTTATGAAGGATCAAGCTCATAAGCATGCCCCTACCTGAGTGAAGCCTATACTCGAACTTATGTTTACTCAAGATTATCCATAACCCCTTATTCTTATCTTATAAGCCATCCATCATGATCCCTTGTCTAGGGTTTCATCCAACTGTCAACACTATTGATGCACTCTGGGTGCAAGCTATTTCCTACTTGCATCCGCCCAAAAGGTTTCTATAGGTTCTTCTCTAACCTCATCCATGAAGGAGCTATCCTTCGCTCAAACATGCACGACCCTCCCCAGGGTTGGGTTGCCCAAGGTACTCTGTCATCAACTTCTCATGGTTCTTATGGCAATCCAAAGGCATGTCCATCCAGTCAACCATGACATCTAACTCATCATGTCATCTCTCCCTCTAACCTGCACTTAGGGTTAGGGTTACCATCATCCTCAAAGGATGTGCTAGGTCTCTGCTTTTAATGGAGGTATCTACCTCCAAGACTAACTCTCTCTACTCATCTTCCTGACAAGGAAGTATATCGTCAGGTCTATCCTGAGGGCAATGACAACTCATGTCATACGACCTAAGCATGTATCTATTCTTTATTTTGTGCTTAATCTATTAATCTTATGTCCATGACATCTTATTTACATGCTTTTCATTAATTTGGTGGAGGATTCCTTAGACCTTATTAACCTTACCCATACCTCAAGAGGGTGAGGGAAAAGAGAGGAAACCCTAATCCTTAAGGTCCTTAACAGAATTTGAGTTTAGGAGGGATGAACAAGATGAGAGAGTCCTAAAGGTATGTTATTTTGAGTCATATCCTAAGACATCGGCCAGGCAGTCACACAATCTGGGAGTCCTCGTATTCTGACTAGCGGTGCGGAGGAAAATTTTGCAGCCCTCGGAAGTGATCCTTTTCTAGACACCTCAGTCTTTCAGACACTCCTCTAATAACTCCCTCGGTTCTATAGAATTTGTAAAATTTAATAATTATTAATGATTAGATGAGGAACCTACGCTCTGATACCAATTGTAATGACCCCACCTCCCGGTAACCCCCAATTAAGGGAGACCCGAAGGACAAAGCCGTTATTCAATTAACATGATCAAAAGTTCAAAAAATAATCAATAATAATTATGAAATTCTACTAACTAAACTGGAATTGGGTAAAAAATTAAAACTTCACAGATATGGCTAACAATTTAATAATCACAATCAAATTATTTATCAAGACAATTTACATTTTCAATGTGTCATTCTCCACCGCTTTTGCCCTAACCCTGGCATACCCCTCTAGGGTTTCTCTTTTGCCATTGACTTAAGGCCACCTTCTCAATCCCGAGCTTGGTGCCTAGGAGTCACCTCTCATGGTTCTCCATAGTCATGCATCATAGACCACCTTCTCATTCCTGAGCTTGGTGTCTAGGGTCACCTCTCATGGTGCCCATGGGTCTACCCTCCTGGGCCTGACCTTGATGGCATCTTTCATCAGGGTGGCATGTAGGTGCGAGAATACACATGTTTATATAACTGTGATAGCCATAGTGACTTTATAGTTGTAGTATGAACATCCAAACAGTTTAGATTGCATTCAATGCGAGGAAACATCTGAGAATCCTTCGGGAAACTAAAGCGGTTATTCATAATTAACCACATACCTATCAAGCTGTTTTGAATGCAGATTCAGTCCAAACAAGCAAGTAATCCAGAGTAAATCAAGCAAGCACAATTCAATCCTGAAATATTCATCCAATATTTTCTATCATCGATCATGGTACACAAATCTAATAGACCTAATCGTGCTCTAGGGTTACTAGCCCTTTTTAGGGTTTTGACCATAATTAGGGTTTCACTTCCTTTTTCCCATTTTTACTTTATTTTTATCAAAATATCCATCAAACCCTAATTATCTCAATTTATTTTCCATTAAGATCTAAAGATATGATTTGGATCACAAAAACCCTAATTTTCAGTTTATTATATCCTTTCTTCCCTTTTTCCCTCACTTAGGGTTTCTAAGGGTTTTAATCAACATATTAGGTTTACAGCCCTAATCCTTGCAATGCCATCATCAAAACAGGTTACAATCTATCTTAATCATTAACTCAGTTAAAAATGCTCGAGTTTACACACTTGCAAGATTAAATCTATTTTCGATCATTAATTAGGGTCAATACCCACAATTTAATACCTTTTCTATCAAAATATACACTTTTACAAAAATATACAAATTTAGTCTTCCAAACCATTTTCAATTTATTCCTCGTATTTTTCTGATGACTTTTCATGTATATACTTTTCCCATCCGAGTTTTCTAGCAAGAGTTACGATTTTTGCAAGATTAAACAGTCCTCAGCCAATTAGGGTGTGCCACGTCAGAATTAAACTTGGATGCTTTAAACAAATGAACAAAAGGTCCATTATAGCCCTTACCGTATGGTGTGACCCCGGGGGTACGCGGGTCTTCTCTCGCGAAGTCATCTTCTTCCCCCGCTCTCTACTTCTTTTGCAACGAACGACCACCATGGTTCAGTCAACCAGAGAGTTGACTTTCGCCTATGGCCCTCCGAATCAACAGGTGAAGGTTCCAAGAGCTCCGTATCCTTATCCCGGACTCCTCTAACTTCACACCACCATCTGCCTATCGAGGTTGGTGGCCCCAAGGGCACCCACCGACCTGCAAAACAGGCCTATGTAGGCGCGCGATTAGAGCCTGTGCAGACCCCCCCTTCGCTCCTCGAAACTACTCCAACATCACCTCGGACTCACCTCAACTGTTGGGTCCAAGAAATTTGATCACAATGGCTCCGCATTACCTTCCAAGCAGAACGTCCTGCCGGAACAGGGAAAGATGGGGGGAGAGGAATTCAAGGTTGTTCTCGTGAAATTGAAGTCCCCAATGCATAGGGTATGGCACAAGGATTCTACAACAATCCTTTTATAGGCATAGTTGATGATCTAGTGGGTTGTCCCACCTTGCCCTATCTTCCCAAATGGTCTAGGATTTGGGAACTTCCTATACAGGGAGGTACAATGGTAGTTTAATGGCTCGTTGTACTCCTCTCTCTCTCCCGAATCTACCGGTCTTTATTTCACAAAAACTCATCCAGAGAGTGGGGAGAAAGGAGTCCAGGAAGCTTCCCATTCTGTGCTTCATATTTCCCGATTAGAGCCTGAGGTGGGTGACGACCCAAACATTGTCGATCGTGGATCGAACGGCCATGATATTGCGCGGCTTTAATTAACAAGAAATCAAAAATCGTGACATTTACTATTATCCTCATTACTTTAGGAAACTTCCAAAAATCATATCTCTCACTCCGTTTATCTTTTTAATCCCAAATTTTATATGAAAGTCCATGATGACTTAATCCATGTGTGTACCAAATTTGGGACTCAAAATCGAAAGTATGAGATACCTTTCTTTATATGCAAGTTATCTCTTAATTATATATATTTCTCACATATTTTCTCTTTCTCTTGCCATTAAATTATTATTCTGAGTTCCTTGAACCTCAAGGAACCTTAATGGCTCAAAATCCCATCTTGGGAATATCCCTTAGCCTTTTATTTATCTTTTATCCATTTTCTTATTATCTTACTTATTTCCTTATTCTTTTTAATGATTTCTCTTTATCTCTCTTCTATTTTCCTTATAGGAGTTCCTTTTAACATTAGGAATCCTTAGGATACGAAACTCCACCAAGGATAACTCAATTAAACTCATTTCCCCATATTTCCCATATTTTCTCATTGTTTTCAATTTCGTTCTTGATAAGGAAATATTTATTTGATCTTTTCTTTTCTTATTGCATTCTCTATGCAACCTTGGACTCCTTGAAACCCAAGGAACCCAAGAGGCACGAAATCCACCTTTGGATTACTATTTTACCTTCTAGAGGTTTCCACACCTTTCTTATCTCAAATTCTCAATTATTCATTAATTTATTGATTTTGTGCAGGTATTGACAAGGTTCAACCATCATATGGAATTCACTCAAGATCCTCTCATCCTTGGTCTTGACCAAATGGTCTTGACCACAAATGATCTCATCCAGTCATCCATACGGTTTCAAGACCGTTTGGATCCATACGGTTTCAAGACTGATAGGCCAGTCACCTGCGAGACTGTTAGGGTGCCAAGACCGATCAATGCAGCAAAGACCGTTTGGTGCGTGTCTGTAGACCGTATGGACATGAACGATCCAAAACTGTTTGGATGACAATCAGTCTCCAAGACCGTGTGGAGCAGTAAGACCGTGCAAGCCTCATCGGTCCTCAAGACCAGTTGGTGTCAAGATCGATTGGAACCCATCGGTCTTCAAGACTGTTTGCATCTCCAAACCGTTTGGACTCAAGACCGGTTGGACAACCAAAACTGATTAGATACAAGACCGTTAGAGCAAAGAACCAAGACCGTTTGGTCAGTCCAATCGGTCTCCAAAACCATTTGGAGCCAATATCGGTTGGAGTAGAAACCATTTGAAGTAAAGACCGATGGACTGTAGACCGATTGCCCAAGATCATTTGGATCTCGGTCTTCAAGACCATTTGGTCAACAGATACTCTCAGGTCCGTTTGGACAAAACCGTTAAAGACTCCAGACCATTTGGATGAAGGAAACCAATAGAAACCAAGACCGTTTGAATGTCAAACAGTCTCTAAGACCATTTTCTCCAAACCGTTCGAGCAAACTGTTTGCTCCAAACTGTTTGGAGCAGATTCACAACAAAAACATGAGGACCGAACCCAAGCCTATAAATAGAACAACAATGGTCCGCATTGGGGCATCATTCTAGGGATGCCGATAGGCTGCCTAAGTACCAGGTTCGATCCAGCTTCATCCTCCATGCCGCCATCATCTTCATCCTTCACGCCACCCACATCTCCTCTTGCTGAGAGCAAGGAGGTTGAGAAGAGAAAGAAGGTGGAGAAGAAGGTTTGCCCAGTCTGCCTTGGTGGTTCTTCCTCCTTGTCCAGCTCTGCCCCGACATGACGTAGAAGACAGCATCATCTTCACCGAGTTGTGACTACCTTCTACATCATGCTCATGGCAGAATCTTCCTTCTCTCTTATTCTTCCTGTTAATCGCATCATGAGCAAGTAGTCCCTTCTCGCTGGGGTGTGGGGACTACCCCCGCTGCCCATGCTTTCATGTCTTTTCATTTAATATTCCAAGGCAGTGTATATAACCTTTCATTTTGTTGTTAATTGATAATGTTTGTAGTTTGATTGCATGCTTGCTTTCATCTTGTTCTTCCCTATGTTGTGAGAACTTCTATATGTAGGGTAGAATGTCGATTAATGAGGTTGACTCCCAAACTAGAAATAGAATGGGATTCCTTGAGGTAGTAAGTGTATGATCCGTGAGGGGACGAGCCATCTAGCCTACGATGATGCTTTTGTGACCTAAACATCTCTTAGGGAGGGCCACAACTGTGACACCTCGTCACACTAAATGAGATTACTCAAAACACAAAACACGATCAACTACTAATTAATCACATAGTCAAAAATGTGAAACAATTAAAACTGATTCCAACAATGTAAATAAACTCTAGAACATTTATAAAAGGTCCATCATTCCATTCTCATATACTTTAACAAGCATTTGCATATGGGTCCAAAGACCTCAGTCACATCCTGCATACAAAATATATTTCACATGTCCGTGCCATATATTTACAAACATTGGCATAATACCAAAATCTCATGTCGATACAAATATATCATCTAGAAAACACATCCCATACCAGGACCTAAGAGTACAGGGACGACACTAGGACTCTACTACTAACATCTATAACTAACACCTACAACTAACCAACCTTCTGAATCTATTGATCACCAGGTTGGTTCTCTTCCACAGCACAACCTCGACCTCGTTGCCCGCGACCACCTAAAAAAATGTGGTGACCCACGGGTGAGACCCAGTCCCAGCGAGAGATATAACTCTCTCCAACATATATTGATTATAACATTAATTAACAGTAAATACATTGAGCAGTTAGGATATTAAATAAACAATATGAATAGATTGAACAGTTTAAGCATACTAAGCAGTTAAGCAAATAAGTTGTAACATCAAGTGTCATAAGTCTGCATCATGTAAGAACTATGTAGTGTAAAGACAAGACAAGGGTTAATCAACCAATGTGATACATATTAAACCCTAGCAATTATACTACGTGGCTGATATTATATCTTTTATTATTATGCCCTGGGGAGTTTGAGTCGTACCACTCAAAGTCCAACTGACCACTGCGAAGTGCTATTCAGTTCCGTATAAGATCTAGGAGTGCCGGTATCCTAAGATCGCTTCCCCTCGGTCAGTACGAGTAAACTGCAGTGACATACCAGTCAAACTGCCAACAGTGACATATAGTCAACTGATAACAACTAGTCCGTACTTGGTACAAGTTACGACACTAGAAAACAGGGTATACAAAACCCTCTAATCCGAGGTACAACCGTAGCTGTCCTCAATCACATCAAATATCTGAGGCATGACCATAGCCATCCTCCATAACCTGCATTTGTGGATGACAAGTATATATCCTCAACTTGCCACCCCCGCATACTCAACAGTATGCGCTCCGAGTTTCCCTTGGGAATACTCGTTTCACCATCCAGTAAGTTCTGACACTGAAGATGGCTCTACGGCACAGGGCTCTACATGATTAAGGTTACACTTGATTAATTACTGCCAATTGAATGCATTAAGGCTTTATCATACAAGTGGACATTCAAACCGTAATTCTTTTCTAACAAGAGTATATGTATAACAACTTCAAAAGATATAAAACATTTGAGATATAAACCTTAATCACATTACCACATCTATCATTCATTGCAAATTAATAGACCACACTTATCATCATACTATTGCAAGATACCAATATCTTATCACAAGTTCCAGGGTTTTAACCCTTATTGGAACATGAAGAGGATTTCACCTCAATCATGGCTTTAAACATGCCCAAAGGTCTTTAAGACCATCACATTATTCATAGTAAGGTTATCATCATCATTCCATGCCTTAAACAAGGCTCAAAAGATCATTAGCACATGTATGTCCATAGATTTTAACATGGCAAGGCACTATGATGTTCAAATAATACTACATTGTGGTTTCAACATAAGAAGAGTGTAATTCATTATCACATTAATAATTCAAGAGGTCTGATTATAACCAATCAACATCATATAATTACATTAAGGTTAAGTATAATAGGCTAGATCACATGGGAGTTACGCATCCACTCATTACATTGATTTATCAAATATAACTATATAATGGCAAAGGTAAGACTACCAATTAATGGTATTGAACCATTGAATTATCTTCACTATGACCCACATATAATAACATGTGATTTATTCTAATTCATTGGATGTTAAAGCATCCAATATTATTCATTGGATCAGGTTCATTGTTCAAGGTTACCCATTTGAAGTATAGGTCTAACCATTAGATCAATTGAACCAAGGAACCATTGGTTCAAGGTATAGTCAAATCTACAATTACATTCCTAATTCATAATATATTATTATGACCTGATCCACCATTAATTGTGCTCATTAGGTCACCATTAGTTTCTAGATCAGTAATACATTCAGTTAACATCATCAAATAATAAGCCAATATCATCATCGATTGATAACATCATTAGAATACTTAGTGGATGATAATTAAATGTCTAATTGAGTCAAAACCTGAACTAAGGTGGTGACCATAGGTTGTCACCATAAATTAGACACTCTTGATCACGAACATCAGTTGCCAAGATAGCAACATTATTGGTTGTTGAATGGTATGACAATCAGTTATGTGATAGGGAAGGAAATAGCTTGAAAACCCTAATTTGAACCATCAATTGTTTGTACATAGCACCATAGGTTGTTGCTATCAACCTGTCCCAGATCATGTTACACATTATAAAGGATGTACACATATTTACAGGTTCATATAGAACTGGAATAAAACAGGAAACACCACAAAATTCGTAATTCTAAACAAGCATGATTTCTCTATGCTTAGATCATCACATTCAAGCATAATCATGAACCAACAAGCTTCTAATAAGCAATATAAGTGAAGAATGTTATATAACTCGCCTCTATAGAGTAGGTCAGATATCCAACAGCAAAAATCTCGAGCAAATAGGGCAAGGAAACCTTGGATTCAGATCTGAACTTGGCCAACTATGCAATTCTCTCCACAAACAAGCAAAACCCTAGAAAAGAAACAAGAAGGAAGGAGTTTTGAGTTGTAGGGGAACTTTCACCATGGAAAACCATGGTTCCGACCTGGAGAGATGTAGGAGGAAGAGGAAAAAATAATTAAACGGAGGAAATAAGGAAAAAATTACACTTTTAGGTCAATATCACTAGGGGGAAGCTTCATACACCCAAAAAGAGAATCAATTTCAACCCTAGAATTTGTTTCCAAGAGGATCCCCACCTTCTTCTTCCTTGGGCAGAAAAAATCGCAGCTGAACAGAGGGAGTACGAATCTGGGAGAAGGAGAGAGATAATGGAGAGGAAATGGCTCGTTTGGGGGCTTTTGGATAAGTATATGACACTTTAATATTAAGAAAAAGAAAAAGTTGCAATTCTAGTATATATCCAAGTGTCCATGGCTTTAAATTATTAAAAATACATAAGCACACACACAAGCAGCTCTCCCACCGTCCCTCTAGACCTTCTTGGCTTTCCTTTGGCGAAATTCCCAGCCAATCGCATAATTCCTTAGTTGATAGCTACTAAAGGTAGCTCATCCATGAAGGGAAAAACCCTAAAATACCCTTGATAAAAACACCTTCAAACCATGGCTCAACTAGGAGCCCCATGGATAAAAAATCTCAAGAATGATAATATAACAAATAAGGAACATAATTTATGTGACAAATTGCAAAGAAAACCCCTCATTTGGGTAAATTGCAGAAAAGTCCAAAATGTACAGAAAATTGCATAACTTGCTCAAACAGTATCCAAATTGGACCAAATTTGAAACTTAAGCTTGTATTATGATTTCAAAACATATCAAAAGGTTATATTAGGGTTCTAAGCATTCAATTATGGTAATTAAGCTCATTCAACTCATTAAGTAAGTTCAAGGGCCTTACAACAACCTTAGTTGGATTTTGTATATCCTTTGTTGATCGTCGATGTTTGCTTGTAGATTAATCACCTGCTGGCTTGTCGATTAGCGCGGTTGACTCCCTAGATAGAAATATAATGGGATTCCTTGAGGTCGTAATTGTATGATCCGTGAGGGGACGAGCCATCTAGCCCACAATGATGCTTCTGTGGTCTAAACATCCCTTAGGGAGGACCTCAGCCTCAGTTGGATGTTGTATCTTTGGAGCCGTAAGTATGTGATCCAGATGGAGACAAGAAATCCGATACTTAAGGTGAATGCTTACGTGGACCTAAACATCCCTCTGGGAGGGTTCGCAGTAGTTCTATTTGGATAGTTATATATTGCCTGGATGTTTGATGTTTGGATGTGTTTGCATGTGTAGTGGTGGTGAAACCCAAGACCATCCCAGCGATTCAATATCATTAATCTAGATCCAACTTTAATTCTTCTCTTTACTTTCTTGCAATTAGTTTAATCAACCTCAAATCAATTAATCGTTCTAAATATTAGTCTTACTTGAGCTGGATTCGTCTAACAACAATTCTGAAAAACATTGTCTCTTGGGATTCGATCCTTAACTATACTGCGATAAGACTCATCCACTTGTGGGTGATATTATTGCACGAGGTTTTGGTAAAAGCTCGAGGATTTCAACCCCGAGTAAGTTTGTTAGTGTGATAATATCCACGTCAAATTCTGGCGATGTTGCCGGGGACAACAAACTCAGTTAGTCAAATCTAGTTCTTTTAAGGCTAATCTAGGATTTTTGCTTTTTCTTTTGATACAATTGATCATCCACTTGAATTTGGTTCTACTCCATCACTCTTACTTCAGAAAGATCTTACCATTTCAGGTACCCCCAAAGCATAGTGTATGCATTGTTCAGACAGTCTCGGACTCACTGCGAGCTTTGATCCTGAGATAGATAGAAATTTTCGTCGTCAGATTAGAGAGAACCAAGCAAGAATGGCTCAAGAGGAGGAGATAGCCTGAAGGGTAGCTCAAGCCCTTAATGTGCAAAGAGAAAGGCTCATGCAAGAAGCCAGAGTTGCTTTTGAAATAGAGATCCGAGCAGCTCAAGCGGCAGCACAAGCAGCAGAATTGCAAAAGGACCTTAGGGAGTTCTCAATTCCTAAAGCAGTTGATCTTCATCATCCAATTCAACCTCCTCCCATCAACGCTAACAATTTTGAGATACGAGCACGTTGGATCACCTTGCTTCAAAACAACTCGTTCTATGGTAAGAAAGGAGAGGATAGTCAAGAACATCTTCTAAGGTGTATTGATCTATGCGCCATGACAAAGCAAAATGGAGTATCCGATGATGCCATTAGACTCTGTGTCTTCAAGTATTCTCTCGCTGATAGAGCCATTAGTTGGTACAACTCCTTCAGTCTGAACCCATCACCACTTGGGAGCAACTTCAAAACATTTTCCTAGAAAATTTTTACCCTCCCTCTCTCACTTATGAAATTAGGGGTCGAATAAAAATGTTCACTCAAAACCCTGGAGAAATCCTTACTGAAGCATGAGAAAGATATAAGGAACTTCTACGCAAGTGTCCACACCATGACATTCCCAAGAATCAACTCATCGAGATCTTCTATAGATGTGTGGATGATGATATCAAGAGATTCTTAGATTCCTCATCCGGAGGAAACTTCATGCGTCAGAGTTATGACAGCGCATGGAGGGTTGTTACCCTTGGAGCTGAAAACCAAGCTAATTGGGGAAGATCTGTAGGCAAAGGAGTGTTGAAGGTAGCTATGGCTGAAGTTATTCCCGAATACAAGTCGATTGCTGAAACCCTCAAACTTCTAGTTACCAAGCAAGACCATATTGAATCATCCCTTGCTGCTTTTGAATGAGGATGTTTGCCCCCTCAACAACAAGGACAGATCAAGTCAGCTTCACTGTTCTGTGAAGCATGCAAAAGTACTGATCAGTCCACTTTAGCATGAAATGTTCTTTACGATGTTGTTCTAAGCAACGCATGTGGACAAGGAGATAATAGTCAGATGGAAAATCTTAATGTTGTCAACACCATTCCTAGTCAAGGATACTACAATCCGAATCAAAATAGGAACCATCCTGGTTTTCAATATTGAAATCATTCAGGAGCGGAAAACTCGTGAAAACTTGGTTCAACTAACCAACAAAGAGGCCCACCAGGATTTCAGTATAACCAACAACAAAACTTTGGGAATCAAGGGAACTTTAGGGGAATTTCAGAACATGAACTTCAACAATTATCAGAACAATTCTTAATTTTAGAATCCCAACCAAGTCCCTTACCAGAACCAACAACAAGGGCAACAAGCTAGCCCCATCTCTACTGATGACAAGCTATCAGCCATTGAAAAGATGTTACAATTGCAACAAACATTGATAGCTAGCCAACAAACAATGATAGCTAATCAACAAGCCCATCAGAAAGCTATTGAATCTCAACTTGCTCAACTTGCAGCTAGTATGAAGCCACCTATTGGAGCCTTTACTGACCAACCAAAAAACAATCCTAAGAATTCTAAACAACTGAAGGTTGTCACCACCAGGTCTAGAAAAGACTATTCTGATCCTTCTGTCAAGACACCTGTGGTTATTACAGATGAGGATGAACCTGTGATTGTCCAAGACTCAACAACACTCGAGTCTCAACCAAAAGAACCAGTGATTGCTGATAAGACAACCGAGAAATGATTTGAAGAAACTAAAACACCAGAGCTAGAAGTACCAGTATACAAGCCTCGTCCACCTTTTCCAGCTCGTTTGAAGCAAACCAAGCTCGATACTCGTTTCAATATATTCAATAGAGCTATGAAAAAGCTTCATGTTGATATACCCTTCCTAAATGCGCTGGCAGAGATACCAACCTGGAAAAAATATCTGAAATCGCTTATGACAAGGAAATGCATAACTGAAGAGCATGAGATAGTCAAGTTGCCAATGACTACTTCAGATATCATCTTGAGTAAGATGCCCAAGAAGTAGAAAGATCCAGGATCTTTTGAGATTTCTTGCCATATCGGTGATTCTTCCTGTAAGAAAGGATTGGCCGATCTTTGTGCTAGCATTTCCATCATGCCACTTAGCCTTTGCAAAAGGTTAGGGTTTGCCGAACTTCTCCCGACTAGCATGACCATACAAGTTGCAGACAACACTATGACTCTACCTTTAGGAATCATTGAGGATGTCCCTGTCAAGGTAGGAAAAGATTCCTATGTCCCGTGTGACTTTGTCATCATGGACATAAAGGAAGACACTAGATATCCTCTCATATTTGGACGTCCATTCCTCACCACTATAAGAGCTCTGATTGATGTTGAAGCAGGAACTTTGCTTCTCAGATTAGGTAAAGAAACTCTCAAATTCAAAGTTTTTGAAAGTATGCAAAGACCAAGCATGCAAGAAGAAGTCTACTTGATTGAGTGCATAGAGAAGATGTCACTCCTCATGCAGGAGGATTATGAACAAGAAGATCCTTTATGGATGACCCTTACTAATCCGAATGTAGAAAGTTCAGATCACGAACAAGTGCAAAGTTGTGTTTTCCACCTCGATATTGCTAAGGCAGATCCTGAAGCCCAGATTGAGGAACTAAAAGCAATGGATGTTACTGAAGAAGCATGTGAAAAGCCACAAGCTTCTGAAATGAAGCCCTTGCCCAAAGGATTGAAGTATGCATTTCTAGATGACCTCAAAGTCTACCCAGTCATCATAAATTCAGATCTAACAGCAGAATAAGAAGATAAACTTTTAAAGGAATTGAAGGAAAGAAGTAAAGCTATTGGCTACAAGATGAGTGATCTCACCGTGGTCAGTCAAGCACTATGCATGCACAAAATCCCCATGGTATAAGATCACACGCCGACTATTGAACACCAAAGAAAGCTAAATCCTAACATGAAAGAAGTGGTTCGTCGGGAAGTCATTAAATTGCTCACTTCTAGAATCATCTACCCGATCTCTGATTCGTCGTGGGTCAGTCTGGTGCATGTTGTCCCGAAGAAGGGTGGAACTACTGTGATATAGAATGAAAATAATGAACTCATCCCCACTCGAACGGTCACCGGGTGGAGGATGTGCATTGATTATAGGAAGTTGAACAAAGCAACACGAAAGGATCATTTTCTGATGCCATTTCTTGATCAAGTTTTAGAAAGATTGGCTCACCAAGAATATTTATGTTATCTTGATGGTTACTCTAGATTCTATCAAGTTCCTATACATCCAGATGACCAAGAGAAAATGACTTTTATGTGCCCATTCGGAACATATGCCTTTAGAAGAATGCCTTTCGGTCTCTGTAATGCGCCTGCAACTTTCCAACGTTGCATGGCAGCCATATTCGCTGGTCTCATTGAAACTATCATGGAAGTTTTTATGGAAGATTTTTCTGTGTATGGAGATTCTTTCGACTCATGCCTAAAACACCTCTCCCTTGTCCTCAAACGGTGTAAAGAAGCACACCTTGTGTTAAATTGGGAGAAGTATCACTTTATGGTAAAAGAGGGAATTATCTGGGGCCATAGGGTCAGTAATAGAGGAATTGAAGTGGATAAGGCCAAGATCGAAGTGATTTCCAAGATCTATATCCCTACCAATGTAAGAGAGGTTTGTGCGTTCTTAGGTCATGCTGGCTTTTACATATGGTTCATAAAGGATTTCTCCTAAATAACCAAACCGATAATGAATTTGCTACCAAAGGATGCTGAGTTCCATTCCAACGAAGAATGTGTCAAAAGTTTCAATAACCTGAAACAAGCCCTGACAACAACACCCATAATCAGAGCTCCAAATTGGGATCACACATTTGAAATTATGTGTGATGCAAGTGATTAAGTTGTGGGTGCTGTTTTAGGACAATGTAAAGAAAAGAAACATTATGTGATCTAGTATGCATCGAAGACCCTCGATGAAGCTCAAAGAAACTATGCAACTACTGAGAAAGAACTCTTGCAATCGTGTATGTCTTTGACAAGTTCATATCCTACCTAATTGGTTCAAAAGTCATTGTCTACACAGATCATGCCGCTATCCATTACCTCCTAGCAAAGAAAGATGCAAAACACACGTTAATAAGATGGATCCTCCTCTTGCTAGAATTCGATCTGGAGATAAGAGACAAGAAAGGTACAGAGAATGTCGTGGCAGATCACCTCAGTCGTATCCACACCCTGGAAACTGAGAAGATCCCCATCAATGATTCTCTTCCAGACGACCAGCTTATGAAAGTTTCAGAAGCTATCCCTTAATACTCGGACTATGCAAACTACCTAGCTACTAGAATCATCCACCCTGAATACACCGGAAATGCACTAAAGAAATTTATGCATGAGGTGAAACAGTATTACTGGAATGAACCATACCTTTTCAAACTCTATGATGATGGTCTATACATATGTTGTATCACTGAGGAAGAAACTCAACTTATTTTAGAACAATGTCACTCGGGGCCAGTTGGAGACCATATGAGTTCTAAGAAAACTGCTATAAAGGTTTTGCAATGTGGTTTCTTTTGGCCAACCATATCCAAAGATTCCTACAAATTTGTTCTATCATGCGACAAATGTCAAAGAATAGGTAACATAACAAAGAGAGATGAAGAACTTGTTGCAAGAAGTCGAGATATTTAATGTTTGGGGTGTGGACTACATGGGTCCATTCCCATCTTTCCATGGATTTTCCTACATCCTAGTGGCGGTGGATTACGTATCAAAATGGGTTGAAGCCATACCTACCGTCACTAATGATTCCAAACCTATCATCAAAATGTTGAAAGATATCATTTTCCCCCGATTCGAAGTACCACGCACTGTGATTTCTGACGGAGGTTCTCATTTCCTGGAAAGAAGCTTTGAAGCATTGCTGAGGAAATATGGTGTAACTCACAAGGTAGCCTCACCCTACCATCCACAAACAAGTGGACAGGTAGAGGTTTCTAACCGTCAACTCAAGGCTATTTTGAAAAAGACCGTAGGCCGCAATCGGAAAGATTGGTCAGTAAAAATCAATGACGCCTTGTGGGCCTACCGAACTACTTTTAAAACTCCCCTTGGGACAACACCTTTTTGACTAATCTATGGAATTTCATGCCACCTGTCGATTGAACTGGAACACAAAGCATGGTGGGCAATAAAACAACTAAATTTTGATATGAAAGAAGCATGCCTATCCAGGATTTTGCAACTCCGGGAGCTGGAAGAACTCCGGATGACATCTTATGAGAATGCATGAATCTATAAAGAACGTATGAAACTTTGGCACAACAGCCATCTAAAAAGAAAGGACATACAAGTGGGAGACCAAGTTCTTATGTTCAACTCAATACTAAGGTTATTCCCAGGAAAACTCCATTCTCGCTGGTCAGGACCTTACGTAGTCAAGAGCATCTCCCCACACGGTGCTTTCTTTTTATGGAGTGAAAAGTCAGGAGAATTCGTGGCAAATGGTCAACGTTTGAAGAGATATTTCACCTCAGCTGACACAAGCATCGAAGCAAAACTGGAACTCACCAATCCAACACATCCACAGTAGAAGTTGAAGAAACCAAGTCGAGCCATCGACATAAAACAAAGGTGCTTGTCGGGAGGCAACCCGGTCAATAAATTCATATTTATTTTCAATTTTGAATTAGAAATTTTTCTTAATTTTGTTTTTACTTTTAAGATAATTTTGCACCAAATAAAAATTACATCGCGAGATGCTATCTTGAGTTCTGATTGGTCTTCATTTTTTAGATTTTTAGATGGAGGATGCACGCTGATTGGAACGCAACCACATCTGGTGGTCCAACCGGCATGAAATTTCCCCTCCATCTCGAATTTAGAGTTTGCTCGGGACGAGCCAATTTCTAAGTTCTGGGTGGAGGGTGGGTAGTACGTAATTCACTTTCCACCTTCACCCATCTAAATCAGACTTAAGATTTTATCATTGCATTTTTGACCAAAATTTTCAAAAAATTTCAAAATTTTCAAATACAATTTTCAAAAATTTTAAAGTTTTCAAAGGAAATTTGACACTTTTTGTTTCAATCTCTATGCACTGTGAATCATTATACCCTCCTTATTCGAAGAAAATCCTCAAAAGGACCACTTTTTTAGACTAGCCTCTTGATTGAAATCATCTCGTGAAGCTTATGAATCCTAACATCATGATCCTTCTACAAAAATGGCAAGTGTCTATCGAACTGATAGGGATCAAACACATCGTGCTTCCTAACTGACTAGTGGAACAATAACATGGAATCCCCACCGGATCCTCATCAAGTCATTATTTGAGCAGAGTACGATAAAGAGAACGACCTGGTGCACTGAATTGTAAATCAAGTTGCATTCTGATTAGAACTCTCTTCTACACTTGTTCTATCATCTTTGTACCCCTCCATCCATAAAAAAGAAACAAAAATAGCCAAAATAGTGCCAAACCCTAAGTTCGGGGTGGCACGCCACTTCCCTCTATATCTGCTTCTTCCATACCCCTCGCAATTTAATAGGGGCGTACCACCAAGAAAAGATGCCAAAGCGCACACAAAAAATGCAATCTTGAGTCGAATAGAGGAGAGATTCGCACAAAAAAATATGCAATAAATGAAATTGCAAATAATATAATAAAAATCTCAAGTTGAATAGAGGAGAGATTTACTTCTTCCTTCCATACCACCCTTCACTCCCTTTTCTACCTAATGGCACAATAAATTCCTTCACTACCCTGAAATACACCAGTGTCAGATCAGATGCACACTTGTTCTGCAGGTATCTCTTGACTCCTACGAAACTCTTTGACATGCTTGTTGTTGGAAAAAGTGAGGAGGGAGTAGAGTTGGAAAGCAACCTCAGGAACAAAGATATGGTAAGATGTGTTTAGTGGTCTTAGGAAGTTGAGATGCTTAGTCATACTAAGTAGAAAGGAAATAATCGTGATGTGAAGAGGAGGCAATCACATGATCAGAAAGTATTCATTTGGCGACTATTTCAGATTTTGTGTTACTTGAGGACGAGCAACGTTTAAGTTCGGGGTGTTTTGATGAATGCATATTCATCATGATTTTCAGTCGCCTCTTTGGGACCAATTCGATTCAATACTTTCGATTTCATCTCCTAAATCTCACAAAATGCAAGATTTCTTAACTAATTCAATTATCAAGATTATTGACTAGATTTATATTGATTTTGTGCAGGTCTTGACAAGGTTCAACCATCATATGGAATTCACTCAAGATCCTCTCATCCTTGGTCTTGACCAAACGGTCTTGACCAAATGGTCTCGACCCCAAATGATCTCAGCCAGTCATCCATATGGTTTCAAGACCGTTTAGAGCCATACGGTTTCAAGACCGATAGGTCGGTCACCCGCGAGACCGTTCAGGCACCAAGACCAATCAATGGAGCAAAGACTGTTTGGTGCGTGTCTGCAGACCGTATGGACACGAATGATCCAAAACCATTTGGATGACAATCGGTCTCCAAGACCGTTCGGATCAGCAAGACTGTGCAAGCCTCATCGGTCCTCAAGATCGGTTGGAGTCAAGACCGATTGGAACCCATCGATCTTCAAGACCGTTTGCATCTCCAAAACATTTAGACTCAAGACCGGTTGGACAACCAAAACTGATCAGATACAAGACCATTAGAGCGAAGGAGCCAAGACCGTTTGGTCAGTCCAATCGGTCTCCAAAACCATTTGGAGCCAAGACCGGTTGGAGTAGAAACCGTTTGAAGTAAAGACCGATGGACTGCAGACCGATTGGCCAAGACCATTTGGATATGATTGGTCTTCAAGACTGTTTGGTCAATGGATACTATCAGGTCCGTTTGGACGAAACTGTTAAAGACTCCAGACCATTTGTACGAAGCAAATCGATATAAGCCAAGACCATTTAGATGTCAAACGGTCTCCAAGACCATTTGCTCCAAACCATTTGATCAAACCGTTTGCTCCAAACCATTTGGAGCGGATTCACAGCAAAAATGTGAGGACCGAACCCAAGCCTATAAATAGAACGACAATGGTCCTCATTGGGGCATCATTCCAGGGATGCCGACAGGTTGCCTAAGTGCAAGGTTCTATCCAGCTTCATCCTCCATGTTGTCGTCATCTTCATCCTTCACGCCACCCACATCTCCTCTTCTGCGAGCAAGGAGATTGAGAAGAGAAAGAAGGTGAAGAAGAAGGTCCGCCCGGTCTGCCTTGGTGGTTCTTCCTCCTTGTCCAGATCTGCCCCGACATGATGTAGAAGTCTGCATCATCTTCACTGAGATGTGACTACCTTCTGCATCATGCTCATGGCAGAATCTTCCTTCTCTCTTGTTCTTCTTGTTTCTCGCATCATGAGTGAGTAGTCCCTTTTCGCTGGGGTGTGGGGACTAGCCCCGCTGCCCATGCTTTCATGTCTTTTCATTTAACATTCCAAGGCAGTGTATATAAATTTTTATTTCATTGTTAATTGATAATGTTTGTAGTTTGATTACCTGCTTGCTTTCATCTTGTTCTTCCCTATGTTGTGAGAATTTCTATATGTAAGGTAGAATGTCGATTAATGAGGTTCACTCCCAAACTAGAAATAGAATGGGATTCCTTGAGTTAGTAAGTGTATGATCCGTGGGGGGACGAGCCATCTAGCCTACGGTGATGCTTCAGTGGCCTAAACATCCCTTAGGGAGGGCCACAACCTTAGTTGGATTTTTTATATCCTTTGTTGATCTCGATGTTTGCTTGTAGATTAATCACCTGTTGGCTTGTCGATTAGCGCAGTTGACTCCCTAGCTAGAAATAGAATGGGATTCCTTGAGGTCATAAGTGTATGATCTATGAGGGGACGAGCCATCTAGACCAGGGTGACGCTTCTGTGGTCTAAACATCCCTTAGGGAGGACCTCAGCCTCAGTTGGATGTTGTATCTTCGGAACCGTAAGTATGTGATCCGGATGGAGACGAGAAATATGATACCTAAGGTGAATGCTTACGCGGACCTAAACATCCCACCCGGAGGGTTCACACCAGTTCTATTTGGATAGTTATATCTTGCTTCAATGTTTGATGTTTGGATGTGTTCGCATGTGTAGTGGTGGTGAAACCCGAGACCATTCCAGCAATTCAATATCATTAATCTAGATCCAACTTTAATTCTACTCTTTACTTTCTTGCAATTAGTTTAATCAACCTCAAACCAATTAATCGTTCTAAATATTAGTCTTACTTGAGCTAGATTCGACTAACAACAATTCTTAAAAACGTTGTCCCTTGGGATTCGATCCTTAACTATACTGCGATAAGACTCGTCCGCTTGCGGGTGGTATTATTGCATGAGGTTTTGGTAAAAGCTTGGGGATTTCAACCCCGAGTGAGTTTGTTAGTGCGATAATATCCACGTCAGGAGTTTTTCTATAACATATCAAATCTTGGACCCAACCCTAGAACTTTGACATTTTGGGTTTGACCAAACAAGGTTGAGGTTAGAGTGATCCTAATAATCTAAAGCATGAATAATGCACCCTAATGTAATCTAACATGTCACATAACTCATTTGGATAGTAATAAGAAGATGAAAGACTTAATTGGATAACTAATATAGATGATCGGCCATTAGTGGTCCGGATGATGTATCTCATAAAAAGAAGTCACCAAAGAGGAATCAAACTTTAAATTCTTAATCAACATATCAAAATAAGCCTACATGTCAATTTTGATCTAATTTGGACCACCTTGATATAATAAGGTAAGTTTAGCAGAGAGAAAGTCGATAAAAGACATTAAAGCTTAATAATGTGATATATGTCTTCATAATATGAATATAATGCCAAGTTCATATTCAACATATCAAATATAACTGAAGGATGAAGTTTCACCTAATTTGGATAATCCCAATGTCATTAATGTATGAGGAAAGAGAAACTAAGTTTTGGATAATAAATGCATTAAAAGTTCCCAAAAGGCAAATCATCATAATTGGAATCTACATGTCTTAATTAGCATCAGTGCCAAATTTCACCTAATTTGGAGTTTATTTGCATCCTCAAAAGAAGAAAGAGAAAAAGAGAAATAAATGTGTTCACACTTTATTTCAATCAGTTTAGGAATTCATTTAATCTATCACGCGGTTTGTTTCCTGATTAATTGGGTCATGCGGTTTATTTCCCAGTTCACTTATGGTTCTCGTGGTTCTTGCTTGCAACTCGGTTCTATTGATGATCGTTGGATTGGTTTTGGATGGCCCAGATCTTTTCTCCTACCTCTCGCTTTCTTGCTTACCTTTCTTTTCTCGCGCCCAGGTTACAGTTCTTCTGTGATCTTTCCTTCTTCAATTTTTTCATCATCTCTCAATCTCCTTCTCTGATTCCTTTCCCTACTCCTTCCCTTTTTCTTTTTGCACATTCTGTTGGTAGGGTATTTATACCCAGAGACCCCAGAATCACAGGCGCCACGACAGACCCTTGTTCGCACCCTGTTCATCCCCTACTCCTTTCTTCTTCTCCTTTGTCCCACCACCACAGGTCATCAGACTGCTTCAACGAGCCTCCCTCACCTCTATTGTGACATGTTCATTGGTTCCTAGCACTACTTTGGCCTCTATGGACTCCGCCTAGGGATTCCCTACTTCTGTATTCTTCGTCGGCGTTGTCGCCTTATGGTGATGCCTCTAGCTGTCGCATGGTCCTACGCATACTTGGATCAGCTCCAAGTCACTGCTATAGTCTTTAGACACATCCAGTTCTCTCTCTGGTAGTCTGAGCAAGATTCCCCTCTTTACCTCCTCTCTTCCTATGTTCTCGATCGACTGGAAGCTTTTAGGGATTTTGCTATCTTGACACCACAATAATGGGCTCGTTGGGAGCGAGTTGATGCCAGCAACCAAAGGCATCATCATCATTGAGTAGGTCAGTGCGTGAGATTGTGATTTTGGATTCCAAAAAATTGAGATTTAAGCTTCTCGTTCCTCATAGCTAGCAAAGAAGACGACTGCTTTCGATTTCACAATTGCACCCCCTTGCTTCTCCTTTTGTTTTTTTTTCTAAACAAGGGTATTTTTATCTTTTCACATTTTAGTATACCTCTTTGGAGTGCTGATTCTTGTGTTGACCTGTGTTTCACTTGACCCAGTTGGCCTGTTCTCATTGGACCAACTCAACATAACCGATAACTGGATTTACTGCTTATGTGGATTTATCTGATTGGCTGGTTTTCATAAAAAATTCATAACTTATTATATTTTGGGCCAAAAATTACTAATAAATACTTGTTGGATTCATAAAAATATAAGCTTTTTAATGGTGTTGGTTGTGTTGCCTGAATCTAATGTTATAAAGAAGTGATTTTAATGGATTAATTCAAATAAGTAATGACTTGTGAAATGCATAACTAAATATCTATAAGTCAGGAAAATATAATAAAATATGTTTTGGACTCAGGAAAATCTAACCTAAAATATGGCATTGATTTGGTAACCTAATTCACCAATATTAAAAAGGCCCATTTTAGGGTTTTGAATAATTAATGGAAACCTAACCCTAACTCCACATATATGCATCATAGGTTCTTTAGAGGCCTAGGCTTGCACCTAGAAGTAACTTCAAACTTTGGACTTTAAAGTTGAGGTATGTTGTATCCCCTATTCCTCTATATTGAGCAATTCACCTATTTTTTCATTCTTTTGACTTTGGCCTACACATATGTCTATTCTCTTGATATCATGGTTCATGTGAACTATCTTGCTTGTTGTGGACTTGGATATTCTCTTGACATCTATCTTGTTCTTTGGTGTATGTTGGTTTTATATAATGATATATCCCCACTTTTAAGTGGATGTTTGTATGTTAGTGTTGTCCATTGTGTGATTACAACATTGTATAATTCTGACTATACTTTTTACTTTCCTCTACATTAAACATGCTATGTGATTCAGTAGAACTAGATTATTGTAAATTACATTGGTTTTTTGGCATTATTCCCCTGTTATTTATTGAGGAGAGTGGTAGTATTCCATTCTCAATTTTATATATTTGGGATATTGGTAGTATTCCTTTCTCTATCAGGTTTCAAGTTTAATAGACTTGGCCACCTTTGTGTTTTTATTATGCTAGGGATATATTTATCTCACATGCATGCATGATATTTATGACGATTGTGGGGTGTGTGCCCTACTTTCTCTATGTGCCAATATTGCACAATCTTTATTATTTTGATTATGGTAAGTATCTTCTTTTATTATGTGATGATGATTCCTATCTTTTATTCCTTTTTGGGTAGTCCTTGTCTCTTGCATGGGAAGCTTTTTATTTTGATGTCCCTTATTCTTTATAATTTGCTCAATTTGCTTTTTAGTATGCACATACCAGCCTTTGTTGATGTCTTCTATTTTTCTCTTCTTGTTGTGATTTGTGATAGCATTGCATCCCTAATTGCAGTTAGCGTGGCCACTGTAGGTTGTAGTCGATGCGTGGGCAACCTCATATGGCATCTGGTCGGAACAAGACCCCTACCACATATAAAATATGGCATGTGGGGGTTGTTGTCTTCAAACTGTCCATTTGCTGCATCTGTGGCATCCATGTACACTCATACGGTGCACTACAGACCACATGGACACGACGGCATGCCATTGTCCATTTCTAGATAGATAACCTAATGAGACATAATGTGACATTTTTTAGAAGTAGGCAAAATTGTAATCAACAACAGAGTTTGAGAACAAATGTTGGTTGTTAAGTTATAAAATTAAATTCAAAAAGGGAATAAGTGAAACATGTTGTAGAACATGTTTCAATGTCTGCAAGTTACACAACATATGTAAATCACTGATTTTCCCACATAGAATTGGCAAGTCTTTCGCACAAAACATCTCCCTCCCTAGCATCGACCTGGCTTGTTTGTTGGAGAGAACTCAATTCGTTCAAGATGTCAGTGGTATTATGAGGGTCATCCAAGTTTTGTTCCATCAAAGGATCACCATCATTCTGGCGCGCCACATATATTTGTGGATGATACAACAAGCCATTACAATGTAAGACTGTGAATGCACAGGGAAAGTCGCTCATTTACAAAAGTAGGAAAACCTCTTCTTCAACACACCAAAGGCTCGTTCAACAACGTTACGTAGTTGAGCATGTCGGTGGTTGAACGTCTCCTTTTTGCTGGTGTATGAGCTTCTGTTACCTCGATACTCTACTATATGGTAAGCTATGTTTCGATATGGTACAAGAAATTGTCTGGTGTTGGCGTACCCTGCATCAACAAGATAGTACTTTCCAACGGGTGTTTTGAACTCGCCTGTGGTTGTGGTGTACCCTGCATCCTTCTCCAGGTGTCATCGTCCCCCCTTTCTCCTCCCCTTCTTAATCACCTCCTCCCCTATCTCTTTCTCTTCCACATCTCCTCTCCTCCCCCCCTTTCTCTCCACCTTTTGCACGTCGTCCTTATCTTATGTTGCTATCCACATTACCCTTTACTCTTCTTCCTCCAGGTCCCCTTTGTTAAAAAATAGAAGCTATTCATGTAGTGTGTAATTCCTTTCTTTATTGGGTTATTATGTAAATGTTCTCTTCCAATATAATAAAGGTTGACCTACTATAGCAGGACATCACTTAGACCCA
Organism: Alisma plantago-aquatica; assembly: GCA_963693085.1. Classification (NCBI taxonomy): domain Eukaryota; kingdom Viridiplantae; phylum Streptophyta; class Magnoliopsida; order Alismatales; family Alismataceae; genus Alisma; species Alisma plantago-aquatica. The sequence goes on from OY856412.1 coordinate 52,130,463, forward strand.
ATACTTCCACATGGTATCAGAGCAAATCCTAGGGACAACCTAGTCACCGGCTTCGTTTTCCCTCCTTTCTCTCCCTCTCCTCTCTTCACTCGCGGAGACCGCCTCTCTCTCCCACCGCAAGGTGTCATCAGCGCCAACCCCTTGTTAGGTGTCTCTGTTCTCCTCCGTCTCTACTGTAGCTTGGTGGCTACTTGAAGGTGAGGAGAACTTGCTGACTCTAGGTCAACATTGACTCAAGCTCTAAATTGATTAACCACTTGTTTTGATGATGACTAAACCATTCCACTTATTTATGTCTAATGTCTCTACTTGAATGATTTCAAATTAGGTATAGACACACTCAAAATGCCCTAACTTGCGCATCTCAACTTGGAGAAAAGATAAGTCAAAGTCAATACAAGAGCACATTTTAGGAATGTGATGTAAATCCATTAGAATCATGTTGTAAATCACTTGTAATGATTGTATGACTTGTAATTAAACTTAGAAAAAATAAGGAACAATTATATCGAATATTTAATCAGTCAAAAGCCATTTTCTAAAATTCACATCAGGTTGTTCATCTATCGAGTTGCAAACTCGATCGATCCTGATTGGATCTTGAAAATGACTTTTGATCAATTGAGTTTTCTTTTCACAGAACTCGAGTGATCCCTCTGTAGACCAAAACTGATTTATGTGGATCGGTCGAGTTACACTAGGACAAACTCGACGGATAGCTTAAATTGGTCTTGTTGCATAGTGGGATCGGTCGAGTTACCTTTATAGAAACTTGATTGATTGCACTGTATGCAAAAGTGTAGAAAAGTGTTTCTAACCATTGTGGAGTTGCAACAATCGAAAATATATCTGTAGTAGGCCAAAAAATGACTAGTTTTTATTCTTAAGTGTTCCCGAAGGCTAAGAGGCATCCCCAGCTATAAATAGGACCCCTTGGGTTTCATTCTAAGGTTGAGCATTCAATACAAAACTCTATATGAGGTTCCTAGTCTATAGTTGAGTGCATCGTACTGTCTCCTCTCTCTCTCTAAGCTTAATCACTTGCTTCAAAGAAACACTACTCGCATGAGAAGAACGATCTGTGTCTCTACACCGTCTATGGAGCCTCTTTGCTGAAAGACAAGATAATCACTCTTCGGAGGATTATTTTGGTGCCATACGGTCTATTTCTCAAGACCTTAGCTTCTACCACCCACTGAAAGTTGGTGATCAGATGAAAGACAGACGAACGGGTAACAAGTAGATTTCTATCATGATTGAGTCTTGTCTATGCCTATGTCAAAAGTGTCATTCTTGTTACTGATAAAATGCCAAGCCTTGAGGAGACATTCATAAGGATCCAGTAGTCCTCTTTTGAGTCCGTCTCTATCACTATAGGAGGACAAAACTCCAAAAAACATTCTTCTCTTGTTGTTTCTTCCAAGGGAAATGAATGAGGTACTCGAATTAGAGATAAGTGTACTTATTGTGGTAAACATGGACATACAGAGGACAAGTGCTACTCTAAGCATAGTCGACCCCCTGTTGGGGCTACACACTATATGGCTAGGAGGTTAAGAAAAGTAAAACCCTACTATACACAAGAGAGGGAACTAATAAAACTTGTACTCAAGCCCTAAAGGAGTAGACATATATGGATGTATATTACAATAAGATTCATAAAAGTCATCCTCACTAGCATTCCCAAAATAAATAATGTAAGAAAAGCATTCAAAACTCCCTAACATATGTCTTGGCCAAAATACAAGTCTAAGATGACTTGGGTAGACAAGATTGACACTAGATGGTAGAAATTGGTAGATGATTCACATAATAATACCAATTGTTAAAGTGTCTATATTAGTCTATTAGTTAAATAGGCTAATTAGTTTAGTGGGCCTTTATATTTTGGCCCGTCTAGTTTAGATTACTTGGGTCCTAAGTAATAGGGCGTCTCTCCTCCTATATAAAGGAGAGGTCGTCAGTCTTTGTATCTAATCGATTCCTATTCAATCAATCTCATATTTTAACATGGTATCAGAGCCGTCGCTCTTGAGGGAACCCTAATCTGCCGCCCCGCTTCCCTCTCTTTCCAAGCCGCCATCTTCTCCCTTCAAGCCGGCGCCGCTCCTTTCTCCAAGAGGACAACCGGGTGAGCGCCCGCCTGTGGGCGGCCGCAGTCACCATCAGCAAGGCTTGGCCGGCTGCCCACTAGGCATATCCCGGCCTCCATGGTCATCTATTCTTTATTCTTTCATTCTTTCCATACTACACCTCCGCTGCCTATCATAGCAGCCGTCCTCCATCATCATCCGCAACAGTCGCTGCCGTAGGCATCCGTCACGGTAATCTTCTTCCAGCATCATCCGAAACCAGCAGCAGCACCAGCCGGCGCCGCCGCCACCGGCAGCAGCACCAGCGGGCACCGCCGCCGCAGTCAATAGGAGCAGCACCGCCCCTAGCAGCCACCATCTCCAGCAAACGAACATCATCCAAGCTGCCATTCCAAAGGAACAGCCGCCGATCGTCCGTGAAGCAACCTGCATTCCCGACGTCGATACTATCGACAGGAGATCGATAGTATCAACTTTATCACAGTGACAGAAGAGCGTCTGTCGATGCCATCGACATCCCTGTCGATGGTATCGAGAGTTGATCAGAAGCGATGTGAAACAGATACACCTATCTCATGACATCTTCAGATCATCCTTCATCGCCACATTGGAGAGGGTCCGCCTTGGCTCCACATGCATCCTCTTAGCATGCAATATCTCCGGAGTCACGCAGGAGACCCTTTGTCATCTCCTATGTTGCGACAAAGTGCTTCATCAGCCGAGCATCATATCCAGCCATCATCCGCAAGCTTTTGCTCCTCCACTTCATCATCATCCCGACGATCTTCATCTGCAAGTTGCTGCTGCGTTGTGCGTCATCATGCTACTGTTGCCATCTATAGTAGGCGATCACCCATCACTCTCCACCACTACCAAAAAACCATGTTTACTACCCCGAAATGCATTATCCCTGTCTCTATTCGGATCCTTAATCGGTCCTATCTTTTTCTAATCAGATCCAATTTAGAGCCAACAAACCCCCTTTTCGGGTCAGGACTAGATCCATTTATTTTTCTATCTAGATCTCATGTTGACCCATTTAGTATACTCGATTTGGCTATCGGTTTCATTCTCCACATATTACCCATCTCCATTTCACATATTTTTCTCTTTTCAACCTTTTTCTTTCCCACCCCCCATATCGTATGTGTATCCCTTGTCCACATTACCGGGGGGTCATATATCCAGTTCTCCACACCAAACACCCACTCTTGTCGTATTTGGTGTGCGGGGGGGATAGAGAGGAGAGAAAGAGATGAGAAGAGAGAGCGAGCATGAGAGCATATGAGAGAATGTATGAGAGAGAGTATGAGATGAGATGATGATATATGTATTCAGATTATATATTCCAGGCTATCTTCATGGAGCTTCACATTGTTCAGCACACCAGTTCTCTACTTGAGCCAGTAGTGAAGATCCAACGTCGACACCATATCCATTGTTGATGATGTATTCCTTCAACTGCATTCACATGAGACAGATGGGTGCTTCTTCAGAAGCTCAGAGTTTTATCTTCACCGAGTTGCTTCATCACATCTTCTCCGAGCCGCATCTGCTATATCGACATCGCCTGTAGCTGATCCTCTTGGGACATTCCTTGATGGATGATATCTACTTTCCTGTCAAGCCCCCATGGTTCCTACATCGTATCAAGCAGCAGATCGTCCATCCGCGTTCGTGTCGCGTTAAGCATGTATTCCAGTGGCGATTTGTTGTAGTATCAGGACCATTCGTCGACACTATATTCGTGTTCGTGCCGCGTTAAGCATGTATTCCAGTGGTGCATTCTTCAGCTGCAGAGTATCTTGAGATGTCTTCATTTTAGATGCACTTCAAGGAAGACCTTTAAAGCTTGAGTATCTTCAGCCTGCAAAGTCATCATCACTATTTGATTCAGGGGGAGTATTGATTAAGGGGGAGTAACATATTTTGTATGGAAGTGATATTTATCATCTCTTTGGAGTATGGAACTCTCCAAGCTTGGACATGTGTTTCACCCATGCTCCAGCTTGAGGGGGAGTGTTAAAGTGTCTATATTAGTCTATTAGTTAAATAGGCTAATTAATTTAGTGGGCCTTTATATTTCAGCCTGTCTAGTTTAGATTACTTGGGTCCTAAGTAATAGGGCGTCTCTCCTCCTTCTATATAAAGGAGAGGTCTTCAGTCTTTGTATCTAATCGATTCCTATTCAATCAATCTCATATTTTAACACCAATGGAATGTGAACGCCAAGGTGGCAAAAGTAGCATTAGGTGAGAAATTGAAGTTTAAGGTCAGGTGTGATATTCACACTACCACACTATTGTACAGTTTTAATGGAGCCATCAACTAATGTGACATAAGAATGGCAATATGGGATTCTATATGGAAAATAGGCATCTCATGCTCATTGTGTGTTGAGAAGCCCCGAAGTCAAAAACCAAGGGAAATTGGTGGTAATCATGGAAGGGGGCACATTACCTTCATTGGAGGCCAGATGGGAATAGGATATTGCAACATGCTGCAAGACCAAGGATTCATCAGAAGCTCAAGTATTGTGAGATGTCTGTCGAAGTTGTTCATATTTGGCAAAGAGATGCCAACTTGAGAGGAGCTTTTTTGATGTCTAAGCAATCAGAGCAAAATCCCCACATGGGTGATTGTACTTCTAGTAGCATCTTTCTTCTAGAAGGCTGATTTTATTACACAAAATACACTAAGGTCTTGGACCATGTCCAAGACCTCGCCTGTGAACATCAAAGTCATGCCACTCTAAGGATCTAGAACGTTGCGAGCTGGTGTAAAGGTTGAGTGGATCCCATTCAGGATTTCTCAGTGAGACCAACATGCTCTTTGGTTTGTTCATTAGGAGAGATAGGTTGGAAGCTCACTTGTTGTGAGAGTACCATTGTGGATTCATATGACTCATCTAGGTGTTGACCCATTGATGTTTAGTAAGGAGCTTATTCAAGATTTTATAGATGTGCATGGTGTTCTTCTCCTAGGCTTTACAGATCTTGCGACACGTGTACTAGGAGGGGCCTGAAGGCCCCATATCATTCCACAATCAGTTCTTGACTAGACTCTTCCCTGGTTTCCACTCTAGGGTGTCCTTAATAGGATTCTTGATAAACATAAGTTTGTTATTGGATTCTATAATTGTGTAAATAGAATTCACCCAGAACAAATCACCATTTCCATTTGATTATATGATAGAGGTGGCCTTTTCATTTATAGACAATGGTTTGATCAACCTTCTCTTCATTCATACTAAGAAGTAGGAGTCACTGGTAGGATGAGTGGTGAGTACAAAGGGAAGAATCTATAAGAAATGTTGGAAGGAGCACTATCGGAAGTAAGATATGTGATAGGTATAAGAGTGATTTGCTAACTTAAAGAGTGATTTGCTAACTAAAGAGTATTTGCCCATCCACGTAGGGGAAGCCCATGGTGACTACAAAGGGAGTGCCTCGATTGTTTAATTTGAAGGTAGAAGGAGAAGAAAACAACAACGCCTATAAATGCCCCCTCTTACAAGTTGTTGATAATGGTTGTGGTTGTTGTGTGTGACCTTGTTTCTAGCAATGCCAATGGCCTTGGTGACAACTTGTCAGCTGTTGCAGACTTAGAAGGCAGCTTCTTAGCCAAACCGCCAATGCGTACCGGTTAGGCCTATGGCTAAAGTTGGCCTTAGATGGCCGCATCGATTCCTAGACTCAATTAACAACCATTGTGGGATTCAGTCGACAGTGGTTGTAGTCACCACTCACCTAGGTTGATGTTAGTGATTGTTTGTACAGTCACCATCGGTTATTGGTCATAATCGGTAGCTACTACCCACTATGATCCTTGGTGGCACTGATTGTCCCTTTGAGCGATTGGTGGCAATGTAAAGAAAAAGAGTGAAAAGAGAGAAGAGAGATAGAATGGTGGAACCAGGTGAAGAGTTAGGTTAGAGGTAAGTTCTCTGAAACCATGTGGGCTCATTGAGATCAACTTTATCAAACAAGACGTGGTTATATGGGGTCATTTTTTTCATAGGAGACTAAGGTACAATAAATTGAGGAACACACTATGATAAGTAATATAACTCCTAATAGGAGCATAGTTAGTCTTGGACCATTAACTCAAACAATCACAATTATGTTATTCTTTTAATTATCAAAATCCTTCTATAAATATTCATCTTTTAATGATGCCAAAGTAAAATTCATAGGTAATACGCCTTTACATGTGTGGAAGTCTAAGGACTTGCCTTTACATGTGTGTAGAAGCCTAAGGACTATATGTAGAGTGAATTTTTGACGTGTCATCATCATCATCATCATCATCTAAGCCTCATTCCCAACTATGTTGGGGTCAGCTACATGGATCCTTCATTTCCATTCAGCTATATCATGGGCCATATTCAAAATCTCTCTTTATAAGATCATCCCATGTTAATTTAGATCTTCCTCTTCTTCTATTTATTGTGCTTGACTCAAAAGCATTGCTTCATATAGGCGTATTAGTCGGTCTATGTTGCACATGTCCATACCATCTGAGTCGGCCCTCGCGTAACTTGTCCTCAATGCTCGCCACCCCCACTTTATTCCTGATATAATCATTTGTCAAGCGATCTTTTCTTGTCTTTCCCACACATTCATCTCAGCATACGCATTTCATCCACGTTCATCTTGTTGAGACTTTGTTTTTTCACCGCCCAACATTCACTCTCATAGAGCATGGTTGGCCGTATAGCTGTTCTATAAAACTTTTTAACCTGAGAGGGATCTTTCGATCACATAATACTCCATTTGCACTCCTCCATTTCAACCATCATGTAGTGATCTTGTGATAAACATCATTTTGGACGTCCCCATCTATTTGAATAATAGAACCCAAGTAACGAAATTTATCACATTTTGGTATATCTACTCCATCCAACTTGGTTCCATCATTCACACTACGGGATTAGTTGAAACTGCAATGCATATACTGAGTTTTGCTCATGCTAATCATCAATTCATTTGATTCTAGTGCCTCTCTCCACCGTTCAACTTTATCATTTAATCCATCTTTAGTTTCGTCAATCAAAACAATATCATCAGCAAATAGCATACACCAAGGAATATCATCTTGAACATTCTTTGTCAGCTCATCCATAACAAGAACAAACAAATATGGGTTGTGTGTGGATCCCTGGTGTACCCCAACTGATAGGAAAAGTTGGTGCCTCTCCTCCAAGAGTCTTCACACTTGTAGTAGAGCTATCATGCATGCCTTTAATCAAGTCAATGTATTGGAATTGCACACCTTTTTTGTTCAATACCATCCACAACACTTCTCTGGGTACTCGATCATAAGCCTTTTCCAAATCGATGAACATCATATGAAGATCTCTTTTTCTTTCTCTATACTTCTCCATAAGCCTCCTTATCAGGAAAATAGCATCTGTTGTTGATCTTCCAAGCATGAAACCAAATTGGTTGTTTGATACCTGCGTTATAGATCTTAGCCTCTGCTCAATAATCCTCTCCCAAATCTTCATTGTGTGACTCATCAACTTGATACCTCTATAGTTTGTGCAGCTATGAACATCACCTTTGTTCTTGTAGATGGGGACTATAGTACTATTTCTACACTCATTCGACATCTTCTTGGTCTTCATGATCTTGTTAAAGAGTTTTGTTAACCAAATAACTCCTTCACCCCGCCATACTCTTCCATACATTAATGGGAATACCATCTGGTCTACATGCCTTTCTCATTTTCATCTTCTTTAAAGCATTCTTGACCTCAAATGGTGAAACTCGTCGTGTATAAATGATCTCTTGTATTCATGTCACATGAGTCTCTAACATTATTTGTAGTATCTCCATTGAAAAGATTATGGAAGTAATTTCTCCACTAGTTCTTGATATCATCGTCCTTCACCAACACCCTGACATCTTCACTCTTGATGCATTTCACTTGACTCAAGTCTCTTCCTTTCCTTTCTCTCATATGAGCCATTATATATATATATATATATATATATATATATATATATATATATATATATATATATATATATATATATATATATATATATATATATATATATATATATATATATATATATATATATATATATATAGGGATTATCTTTAATACCCGCGCGGGTAGCTACCCGCACACCCTTCCCATCACTTTTTTTTATAAAAAATTCTCACAATTGTAGAGGAGCATTTTATCTAGCTCCCCAAAAATTTTGATCCAAAAATAATATCATTTGCCCCACCAAAATAAAAAAATCCGTACATATATTTACTAACTGTATATTTTCTGCGCAGTTACTTTTTTAGTCACATAGTTAATTTTTATATCAATACAATTACTCTTTTGATCATAAGAGTTACTCTTCTGTACCATATAGTTACTCTTTTGGATGTGCAAGTAGCCAGCGGGTAGCGAAAATCTGGCTACCCGCGCGGGTAACGAATGAACACACACACACACACAGATATATATATATATATATATATATATATATATTTCCCCTTCTCTTGTATCCATCTTACAAATATCATCAAAGTATCTAGACCTTGCCTCTTGAACAACCTTTTTAGCTTCTTTCTTTGCTTGCTTGTATCTTTGGAACATTGCATCATCTCGAAATTTCGGCAAGCTCCTATAGATCTCCCTTTTCAATTTAATAGCCTTCTGTAAGTTATCATTCCACCACCAAGTCTCTTTCTGAGGAGGCCCACAACCTTTGGACTCCCCTAAAATCTCTTTCGAAATTTTTGACGTGTCCTTACTAAAAAAACTAAATGTGCTTCTTGCTACTACTAGAAACAAAATATCTGAAAAAATAACATCAATTCTATATCATTCATTTATAGGCCTTTTTCTGTAATGGAATAGATTATATGCAACTCAATGCTAGAAAACAATTCATCATCCCATAAAAGACACTATTACTTCTTACTTTAAAAAAAATGAGGACATCAAATCTTTAACATACAATAGGTCAGATTCTCCTCATGCAATTGAAATATGACGAGTCTTAGTGACAATGTGATAGGTAGAAGAGTGTTAGCTAACTTAAAGAGTATTCACCCATGCAAGTAGGGAAAGCACATGGGGACGTAAATAGGGAGTAGTGTCCCAATTGTTTGATCTGGAGGTCGAAGGAGACTAGAACAACGCCTACAGACTCCCATCCTTAAATGTTGTTGACAATGGTTGGTTGGATGTTCTATGTGGCCTTGTTGCCTAGAGATGCTTGATAGCTTTTTGCTACTGCAGACTTAGCAAGTGGCTTCTTGGCCAAGCCTCCAGCGCCTAGTAGTTAGGCCAATAGTGAAAAACCAGTAGAGGGGGTGTGAATAGGGTTTTATAATATTTTAAAAATAATTCAACCAAACAACCACAAAAGTATTGTAGGAGACACAGGCGTTTAGAGTGGTTCCACCCTTAGCAAAAACTAAGGGAATCCGTCCACTACCCAATTGTTTCCAATTGGGATTTTGAAAGCACTTGTATTTTATTACCTCACAAGGATGTTACATAAGATACAAATACCTTCACCACCCTTAGGATAGCCTTCACCTAGAAGTAGTCCCACTAACCTTGAAGTAGCCTTCCTAGAAGTAACTCCAAGTTCCCCCTTGAAGTAGCCTTCCTCTTGAAGTAGCTTCCCATTGAGATAGCCTTCTTGAAGTAATCCTAAGTCCGCCGAACTACATTCTCCACCGAAGAAGCTCCAACAACCTCCTTTCCTCAGCCTCCAACCTAGGAGTAGCAAAGGAGAACAAAATACAATGGAAGGAACAAGATTGGAAGAAAGAAACAATGTTACCAATGGAGTACAACGCTTTGATCCTATATCAAGTGTTTGATCTCCTAACCAAAGTGGATGGACGTGGATGTATAGTGGATAGGATATATCATCCTATAAGACACAAATTTACAGCTTGTGGAAATTTTTTACAAGTGAAAGCTTTGCTAATGGCTTGCTACAATGTGATCTCAAGTGAATTGTATATGTAAGTGATTGTCTTGAGGTGTCTTATGTTTGTCCTATTTATAGAAGTGGTTTGCTAATGCTTGGGGACATTCTAGACACCTTCTAGGGTGTTCTTAGTGCTCAACTAGCCGTTAAGTGTCCACTAATTGCATTTGTAACGGCTAGTTAATTAATTCTGAAAAGTACAGACAAAACCTTTTTCAGTCGAAGTATTTGTCGACCGAGAGTCTCTCGGTCGAGGAATTTGTCGACCGAGGGTGAGTCTGGAGTAAGAGTATTACAACATTCAAACCAACTCCCAACTACTTTTCTAACTCAGTCTAACGGTGAGGAGGGTCTATTCTTGGTCGAGGAGTTTGTCGACCGAGAGTGTCTCGGTCGAAGTATTTGTCGACCGAGAATATCACTGACTCAATGTATTCATTTACTAAGTGTGTGTATCATTGTGCAATTTTGATAATATCTTAGGGGATGACCTATCTAAGTGTTGTGAGTGGATAGGGAAGATCTAAACGCTTGATTTACATGATATCTAAGTACTTGTACATTATAAACTTGTACAAGTTTTTACATTGATTACAATCATGAAAATAAAGTGATTTTAGCAAATTGATCTTCCAAGTCTTCGCTATCCACCACCTTATATACTTGTCCCTGAAACACTCAAATAGCAAGTTAAAACCACAAGAAACAAAATGTTTGTCATCATCAAAATAAAGGGATTATAATAATGTCCAATTTAGCCAACAAATAGGTGTTATTGGCCTTAGCTGGCTGTAGCGATTGCTAGCCTGTAATGGAAGTTGTAGTGGGCTTCAGCTGGCAACGGCCATAGTCACCACTCACTTAGGATGATGTTGATGGTTGTTTGTCACCGGCACCATCAGCTACTGGTTATAGTTGGCAGCTACTACCCACTATGATCCTTGTGGCACAAGTTGTCACTTAGAGCGGTTGGCGGCAACGTCAAGAAAGAGAGCGAAGAGAGATTGAATGTTGAAGTAGGTGTAGTGTTAGGTTAGTAGAAAGTTCTTGCACACCATGTTGGTTGATTGAGATCAACTCTGTTAAACGAGATGTGTTTATAAGAAGTCTTGTTTTTAAGAGAAGAGTGAGGTACACTGCACTTGAGGAACACACTATAATACGTTGTATGACTCTTTATAGGAGCATAGTTAGTCTAGGAGCACTAACTCTAAGCATCACAATGATGTAATTGTGTTAACTTTTAAAAACCTTCTATAAATATTCATCTTCTAATGATGAAGATGTGGAAATTCACAAGTATCATATCTTAACATGTATGTGGAAGTCTAAGGATTGTATGTAAGCGAGTTCTTGATGTGTCCTAATTAAAAAACTTGCACGTGATGCTTGCTAATATCAACATAAAAGAAACAAAATATCTTAAATAATATTAGAAAGGAGAAATTCTATATCATTCATTGATAAATCATTTTTGTAATGGAATAGGTTATATTAAGATTAATGCTAGAAAACTACTAAGTTTTCCTCCCTATACCTTGACAATTAAATGCAAAAAAGATGGTATCGAACCTCTAGCAAATAACATATCACATTCACCTCATTTAATTGAAACTAGGCATGAACCTGTGCGATGCACCGAATGTATTTGATTATATAGAGTAGGGGTTTGAGAATATTTTGATTATTTTGAAGAGTGTGAGTGTGGTGTTGCATCACTTTATTAATTTGTTGAGGTACTTCACTAAATAACCAACCGAACACTCTTTGACTATAAGAAATTTTGTCAGTACTCTCAAAGATCTAACAAATATTGGATGATATTGTATCATTGACAATATTAAAAGAAGACGAAGAAGAATATGAAGAACATAGAGAGTAAATAGGTAACCTTCTTTTACTCCCAATTGCTAAGTCAATGATTACTTCCCGACGTAGACAACATCACTGTATGGATCATCCTCAATGTCAATCAGACCAACCACATGCTCCACCTCCTCTAGTTGTGTTCGTTGCACTCCTGACCCTAGCAATTGCATAAAGATAGTGTGAGGTGGTTTAGAGATTGATGGGAGTCATCTTTAACCTTATAAGAATACATCAAGGCCACATTCTATTTTAAGAAAAAAATGCAAATAATACATCAATCTCCTACACTCTTTTATGTATGATATAAATATATAGTGAAAAAGAGGTCATTTCAATTTCAAAAGTGAAATGCATACATTGCATAAACCCACCTTACCAGTATACTCAAACTAATTTGTAATTTGAAAAAGAAAAATAAAAAATGCATAAAACCTCTGTGACACATTTTCTTAAATATAATAGATGTTTGACCAGTCATATTAATAAGACTTGAAGAATAGTAGAGTAGAAGCACTCGAGTTGGATGAACCGGTTTATTATTCAGAAAGTTTTAATAAATTACAACATAATTTACATATATGTTGTACATATGATTCTTACATTAGATGTGTTTCATAAATCATTTTGATCGGGTTGTGGGCCATTTGTTAATATAAATTATGTAGTTTCTAATCTATAAAAAGTTGAAAAAAAGCCAAATTCAATAGTTTTTATTATATAGTTAAATAATTAGAATTTGAATTTATTCAATATTATTTTCATCTATATGGTTGGATTTAATTAATAAGTTGCAAGTTTAGTGGTTTTATAAGTCATTGATAGGTTATATGTATCAGTGGATACAATCTTTCTAAACTCCATCAGTAAGTATGTATCTTATACAATGAGAAATCGTTGTTTGATGATCTAAAATGATTACAATGCTCTCTCTTTCATAGGATAATAGAGTAAAACATAAAGCATGGATAAGTGATATGGGATAAAAGAAGCTAATAGACAAGACAAGTCTAAATCCCATAACACAACAAATAACATAACATAACAAAACCAATAAAATATGTGTACAAATACTTACCCTCAAGCTGGAGGATAGATATCAATCATGCCCAACTTGTCCATCATGTTAATAAATTTGGTTTTTAGAAGAAGTTTGGTGAGGATGTCTACTAAAGCAGGGATAAGCGATATGGGATAAAAGAAGCAAATAGACAAGACAAGTCTAAAGCCCATAACACAACAATTAACATAACATAACAAAACCAATAAAATATGTATACTAATACTTCCCCTCAAGCTGGAGGATAGATATCAGTCATGCCTAGCATGTCCATCATGGTAATAAATCTGGTTTTTAGAAGAAGTTTGGTGAGGATGTCTGCTACTTGATCAGAATTGTGTGTGTATATGGTGTGGAGATTTGGCCAGATAGGACAACTTCCCTCACAAAGTGGCAATCCACTTCAATATGTTTGGTGCGCTCATGGAAGGTAAGGTTACTAGAAATGAATATAGCTCTTTGTTATCACAATACATGGAAATACATTTAGAATCAGAAATAGCAAATTCTTTCAGAAGACCACGGATCCATTAGAATTCACAAGTAGTATGAGCCATTGCTCTATACTCAGCTTCAGCACTAGATTGGGGAACAACAGTTTGTTTCTTACTCCGCCAGGTAACAAGGTTACCTCCTAGAAATTTTTTTTTTTGGTCGGCCAAAACATCTGTTGCTTTTTTTTCATTTTTGCTTTTTGTGTCTGTACAATGCTTGTTGATTCCTTAAGTGGAATCAACTCAAAAGGAAAGAATTATCTATCTTTACAGCAAAAGAAGTCAAACAATGAGCTCACAACAGGAGAGGAGACAACAGGAGGAACCACGAACAAAAAAAGGTTGAGCCTTCATGAAACCAAGGAGGGATCCTCAACCACAGCAGCTGACACCACCAGGGAACAACCACCTCTACCAGAGACATACCAACCAAAAGAAAGGCTTCAGGAACCACTAAGACAGCAGCAACATCCAAAGACCAGAAGCCAGGAGAAGATAAACTTATCGCAACCAAGCCAGCAAAAACAACAGCAGAAGCTAACCATAAGCAGCACGGCCTACTCAAAGGGAAGAGAAAAACAACAACAGATAACCAGCTCAACCATCACTACTAGAGTGAGAGGGGAGCATCACGACAACCATACCCACTGTAGCTCATCAACAACACAGAAAAGGGATGTCAAAACATCTCCACCGCTCAAACCCAAGCTTGAGGGAGCTCTGCCACTCCCGAAGGACGAGCTCAGCCATTTAAACCAAAAAAAAAAGCCACCCCAGCTGCACCCATCAGAGTCACAAGACATCAGCAGCCAGAGAAGAAAGAAAAGGCTAACTCCCACCATCAAGAACAGAGCAGCAAGAGAAGAACCATCACTTTAGTTAAAGCATGAATCACACTAAACCAGCTTGAAAGAGTTCTTCCACTCCCGGAGGATAAACTCTACCATTCAAGCCAGACCAAGAGAAAACAAAGCAGCTACAACCAACAGATATAAACTCGAATGCAAGGCAGCAGCCAGAGGAGGAGAACCATCAGAACAACAGTTCATCATCAGCAAAGCTCGACCATCACTGATCATCAGTGAGAGGGGAGCAATCAGCACCTATAGACATAGCAAATAAGCAGCAGAAGTGAACCACCAAGCATCTCCACATCCGCCTTCTCAAAGGGAAGAGAAAAGCATCAACAGATAACCAGCTCAACCATCACTACTGGAGTGAGAGGGGAGCATCACGACAACCATACCCACAACAGCTCATCAACAACACAGAAAAAAAGGATGTCAAAACATCTCCAACGCTCAAACCCAAGCTTGAAAGAGCTCTGCCACTCCCGAAGGATGAGCTCTGCCATTCAAGCCGGAACAAAAGTCGCCCCAGCTGCACCCATCAGGGTCACAAGACAGCAGCAACCAGAGAAGAAAGAAAGACAAACTCCCACCATCAAGAACAGAGCAGCAAGAGAAGAACCAACACTATAGCTAAAGCATGAAAGCACACTAAACCAGCTTGAAAGAGTTCTGCCACTCCCGGAGGATAAACTCTACCATTCAAGCCAGACCAAGAGAAAACATAGCAGCTGCAACCAACCGATATAAGCTCGATCACAAGGCAGCAGCCAGAGAAGGAGAAACATCAGGACAGCAGTTCATCATTAGTAAAGCTCGACCATCACTGATCATCAATGAGAGGGGAGCAACCAACATCTATTGACACAGCATATAAGCAGCAGAAGTGAACCACCAAACATCTCCACATCTGCCTGCAGCAGAGATAGAAAGAAAAGACCAACATAGGCAAGCAAGAGGGAAACCACAAACACATGAACTCAACCAACCAGAACTGAATCAAGCCTCAGCAGTACTCAAGATCGTATGAAAAATATTCAGCTCAGAATAAATAATTTTCCAAATAGTTTCCACATCTTTGAATTTCTCCTCATGAACCCTGGAGTTCCTTTCACACCAAATATCATAATATAAAAGACTGCAGAGAGAGTCAGTGACCTGAGAGTTGAATTTGCACATATCGTTCCAAGATTTAGGAGTATTTACATTTCCCAGATAACAGGAAGCCAAAGCCCAGAGATTTAAAGTAAACTCACATCCAAACATGATATGGTTTGTATCTTCATACCCCTTCATACAGAGGAAGCAAATAGAAGGAAGCGGAATACCACATCTCCTCAAATAATCAGAAGTTGGAATCTTATTATGTCGAACCTTCCAAAGATGAATCTTAGCACGCATATGAGTCTTGATTCTCCAAATCCAAGCAAATTGGTCATCTTTGGCATTCTTGTTTCTAATACAGTCCCAGATAAGTCTAAAAGTAGCAACCTTCTTATCATTGAAAGTAAGATAATCCTCTTTAGAAAAATTAAACCAATAACCCTTTAGCACCTTAAGGATTTGTAGCTGGAATCTATTATTAGATCTAGGCATACACCAGCCACTGCGATTCAAAATAGTAGAGACCAAGCTATTCCATTCAAGATCAGAGAGAGACACCATACTCTTATCAAAAAAATCACCCAAGAAATTGTTAGGATGAAGCCAAGGATCCTGCCACAAAAGGGTTTTACAGCCATTGCCAATATGGAACTTAATATGCACCCTCAGGGAATCCCTAATTCTAATAATGTTGTTGAACAACCATGAAAAATTAGGAGATTCCTTCACAGTCCAGAAGTAAGCCTTTCTTAAGTACTTCTCAGCGATCCACTTAACCCAAAGATGGTCTTTCTTGCTAGCAATATTCCAAGCATTGTACAACACGAAAGCTTTAGCAGTATCTTTAGCTTTCTTTAAACCAAGACCCCCATCATCTTTGGGCTCAGTGATATGATCCCAACTAATCAAATGAATACTTTTCTTATTATCATTTCCACCCCACAGGAAATCCCTACAAATTCTATCAATATTATCCAAAACAGCAGCAGGTATAGGAAATGCAAACAACCAGTACATATGCATATTCCTAAGGGTGGAATTCACCAGTTCAAGTCTACCAGCCATAGAAAGAACTCTAGATTTCCAACACTCAAGCTTCTTTTTAATCTTGTCGATAAGACTAGAGCAGAGATGCTTAGAAAGCTTTCCAGTAAAGAGAGGTAGACCAAGATACTTAGTAGGAAAAGTGCTTTCTTTGATGCCCAGAATATCAATAATAGCATCCTTATCCGCATTTATGCTAAAGATAATAGAGCTCTTAGAAGAATTGATTTTCAATCCAGACATGGCTCCAAAGTCACTAAGAATGCTTCTCAAAGCATAAGCAACACCAGGGTCAGCTTTAGTAAAAATCATCAAATCATCAGCAAAGATAAGATGGGACATGGCATGATCTTTGGAAGAACTTATAGGTTTGATCTTCCCTTCATTTTCAGCACATTTAATCATCTCCGGGAAACCTTGCATAGCTATGACAAAAAGATACGGAGCAATAGGATCCCCTTGTCTCACACCATTGGAAGGAGAGAAGGAATCAGTAGGTTCACCATTAACAAGGACCTGATAAGAAGTAGATAAAAAAAATTCCTCAATCCACTTGATCCAAATCATAGGAAACCCCATCCTGTACATGATAGAAAACAAGTACTTCCAATTGACTGAGTCATAAGCTTTAGTGATATCAGCTTGAATGCACATAGCTTTAATAGAATTCATCTTCTTAAAATCACTAATGATCTCATTAGTAAGAAGAGTAGCATCTTTAATGCTTCTACCTTTGATGAAGGCACATTGATTTCGATCAATGATAAAAGGCAGAACATTTTGCAACCTATTGGCAAGAACTTTAGAGATAACTTTATAGAACACATTGCAAAGAGCAATAGGTTGCCAGTTTTTAATATCAGAGTTGTCATCTCCTTTAGCAATTAGAGTAATGAAGGTTTTGTTTGCCTCCCTCAAAAGCTTGCCATTCCTGAAGAACTCCTAAATAGCCAAAAAGACATCATCTCCAATGATAGGCCAAGCTTTTTTATAAAAAACATCATTATAGTCATCAGGACCAGGAGCCTTATCATTCTTCAGGCTCAAAATAATATCATCCACCTCCTTCCTAGTGACAGAACGAATGAGAGAGCATTTCTGATCAGAGGGTAGAACGCTCCCTTTCCACTCTCTATCCCAAACATGAGAACCGGAAGATGGATCATTAAAGAGGCTTTCATAAAAGGAAGAAATAAATCCTTTGATACTATCTTTATCATAAGAGATAGATCCATCAATCATAAGCTTTTTGATAGAATTAGTTTGACGCCTGGTCTTCAAAGAGGAATAGAAAAAAGCGGTATTCAAATCACCTTCCTTAAGCCAGGAGACCCTAGATTTCTGCTTATAGAAAACTTCTTGGATGTCAGCTTGTTTCTTAGCCTCCAACAGCAAGGTTCTAGCATTCTCTCGAAGCATCAAATCAGAAGGATGAGAATCAGCCCGTTCCTGTGCCTGGATAGCATTAAACTTGGCAGTTCTAAAATTATCATCAATATTCCCAAAGATATTCTTGTTCCATTGAGAAAGATTAACTTTATGAGAGGAGAGCTTCCTATACAATCTAAAAATAGCGCAGCCATGGATCTCAGAACTACAAGCATGTTTGACAACATTAAGAAAATCATTATGATGAGTCCAGGCATTCACAAATCTAAAAGGAGCTTTGATATTCCTAGGATGCCCAATAGATAAGACAATCTTCCTATGGTCAGAAATGATATTAGAGATGCAATCACCAGAAAAGTCCACATAAGTAGAGAGAAAATCAGCATTATAAAGGATCCGATCAATTTTAGAAGAACCAAAGTCCACACCACTCTGATTATTGTTCCAAGTAAAAAAGGGACCACTCAGATCAAGCTCATAGAGACCACAATTCATAACACAAGAGTTGAAGTCATCCATAGACTTTTTAGTAGGAATTTGTTTGCTGACTCTTTCATTAGCCTTTCGAACACAGTTAAAGTCTCCCATCAAGATCCAAGAACCTTCAACCTTCATAGAGAAGTTACATATAGAATCCCAAAGACCAATTCTATCATTGTCAGGGTTATGACCATAAACAGCAGACAAATAAAGAGTAGAATTGTCGACCTGAATGGCTGCATGGATAACTTGATCATTCTCCTCAATTTTAGAAATATTACATCTACTGTCATTCCACAAGATAAGCACTCTACCAAGAGGGTGAGATTGTGAGTTAGACATCCATTTGAATTCAGGGAAATATCTATTCATAACCTTAGAAATCTTATTCATCCGAAGTTTAGTTTCCACCAGAATGTTAATATCATACCTCGACCTTCTAATCTCTTCTTGGACGGATAAAATCTTATTAGTAATACCCCTCACATTCCAAGAAGCTATAGAGAGAGATGTACTCATTTCTTAACCTCGGTTGTTGGACTGACAGCCTCAGTGCAAGAAAAAGTCATTTGTAATTCAACCGCTACTGGAGAGTAGTTAGATTTATCTAATCTGTGTGAAATTCCCACATTAAGTTTGGCCTGACATTTTGGTGGAATCATCAGAGATTTATCCTTGTTATTAAGCTGAATGGAACTAGACGAGGCCTGAGAGCTAATATCACTGTCTGGAGTTTTAACCTCATTAGTAGTAACAAGAGTAGAAGGAACAGATAACTCATCAGCAGATTTACGCACCAAAGCAGCCTCATCATTTTTGGTATATTCAAAACCCGCATTAACAGCCGTAGATAGTTCATGATCCTCAATAATCAGCTCCTCCTGAACAGCATTTTTTGTAGCAGCAATTTCATCTTCATCCTCAATTTCCTCTACGACATAATCAGAATCATTTCCTCGAACACCTGATGGGTTAGATGCAGCTGGAGGACAGCCCTGGTTCTTCTTCACTTCCCAGACTTTCTTCGGAGCTGCTACTGGAGTAACCACCTTCGGTACAACATGCTTCATTCGGCATTTATCGTGGCCCAGAAAAACACATTTCCCGCATTTGGTTGGGATTCATTCATATTTCAAACTAATCAGGTGTTCATCACCTTCATCACTCTACAGGGTAAGCTTGCGTGGAAATTTTGCATTGCAGTTCATAAGAACTTGGATCCTGGCAAAGTCTATACGATGAACTTCCTGCATTTGAGCATCCATTTTGAGAGGAGTTCCCAGATAAGAGCCTATTCTTCCAAAGAAGTTAGGGTCCCAAAGCTCAACCGGAAGGTTCCAAATCTCCACCCAAACAGGCACATTCTCGAGGACATCTTTTTATTGCATTTCACCAGGCTTCCATTGCTTCAAGACTACCGGCCTGCTCTTGACATACCACTCGCCATTTAAGACCCTTTGGAGATCATCCTGATCAGAGAATCGGATAAGGAAGAAACCATCTCCCCTGTCGAAGACCTCGAACGAGTCTTTGGTATTCCAGACATTGGAGAAGTGCGCCGCCAGGGTAGGGATGTGCGGAAAGAAGTCAATGACATATCCCATAAGACACCTATTCCATCATCCAGCTACCTCCAATGCTTCCTTCTTAGAATAGACGAGTTTGCCATCTATGACAGTGATTTTTGTCAGCTGCAGATCGGCTGGGCTCCCTTGTTGTTTCGGTGAGATCAGTTCCCAACTAACTGGATTCCATTCAAGATCTATGACTGAGGTAGACCTTTCCTTCTTAGAAGGATCATCAACTGCATTCCCAGGTTGGAAACCATTTTCCCCCGGTAGATCTCGACAGAATGGAGCCGCCGCCACTGTAGTCGCCTTCGGGGAAGTCGGGAGCACGGGAGCCATGTATACAAAATTTATCCCACCTCCTAGAAAATTACAGTAGGCATATGTATATTTGCGATCTATCTTTCTTCCTGCATAATCAGAATTAGAGTAGACGATGAGTTTACAATGACCATGTCTCCTATAAAACATGCCTTTTCCTGGAGAATATTTTAGATACTTCAGAACAGGACAAACAACTTCCCAGTGACATTGTATGGGTTTATCTATGTATTTGCTGACTAGACCAACTGGAGAAGTGATATGTTCCCTGGTAACAGTAAGATATATAAGTTCCCTACCATTCTATGATATTGTTGATGGTCAGGGAATGGAGGAGAACTATCATCATTCCAGTTGGTATTAGGATCTAAGGGAGTGGCAGTAGGTTTTTCCACAAGCATTTCTATTTTAGACAAGAGATCCTGAACATATTTTCATTGTAATAAGCATATACCAAAGACGGATCAGAAACTTCAATGCCTAGAAAGTATCTTAATTTGCCCAGATCTTTGGTGACAAAGTGTTTTTCCAAGTATTCTTTAGTGGCCTGAATGCATGCTAGATCATTGCCAGATAATATGATATCATCAACATAAACAACCAGGATAACAAGACCAGATGGAGTTTTCTTAATAAAAATAGAATGATCAGACTGAGATCGGCGGAAATTGAACTTTTGAAGAATAGTACTCAATTTTTCAAACCATACACAGGGACTTTGTTCCATGCCATAAATGGCTTTTCACAGGAGGCATACTTTGGAAGACACTCCCTGAGTGATAAATCATGGAGGTTGATCCATGTAAACCTTCTCATGCATGTCTCCATCCAAAAAAGCATTTTAAAATCTAATTGGAATAAAGGGAAGTCAGAATTTACTGCTACAGAAAAATAAGCACACGAATAGAGTTTAGGCGAGAAACAGGAGAAAAAGTCTCAAAGTAATTAACACCATATGTCTGAGTATAGCATTTTGTACAAGGCAAGGCTTTAACTGCTCAATAGTGTCATCTGGTTAATACTTGACTATAAAGATCCAACGACATTCAATAGGTGAAAAATCAGTAGGTACATCAACCAAGTCCCATGTATGTCGATCAGTAAGAGCCTGCATTTCAGATTCCATAGCTTGACGCCATGCAGGATGTTGAAGATCCCGGGTAGAATTTTTAGGAATAGAAACAACGGATAAAGCATAAGTGAATTGATAAAATTTGTTCGCAGGTTAGCAGTAGAACAGAAATTCCTAATGGGGATGTTGAGTGCAGGACCTAATTCCTTTGTGTAAACTAATAGGAATATCCAAGTGAGAAAATACATGAGATATAGGTGGATCCGCCGACGAGGATGGAGGACTTGGAGGGGCCATGGCGGGAGTTGCAGCTTTTGCACTTTCTGCGTCGGTTATTTACTAAACAACCGACGCCTATATGGAATATAGCGTCGGTCTTTTAGTAGATAACCGACGCATAAAGTGCCCTAGATGACGCCATTTTTTGCGGCGCGAACACTTTTGGCGTCGGTTATATACCAAAAGACCGACGCCTATAGGTTAAATAGGCGTCGGTTTGATATGAATATCCGACGCCATTTCCAGGACTGCTTTGGCCACATCAGGCGTCAGTTTATTGAAAAAAACCGACGCTGTAGGTCTTTCCTGACGGTTTTCTATAAATAACCGACGCCTATTTATATTTTTTTTTTCATATCAGTTTGCAGGCCTGCTGTGGCTGGTCAGCAGGATGAGAACCTGCAGTTCAGTTTTCTGAACTGCAGGTTTACGACATCCATTGATATCAGCCTACAAATAGGCTGCAAACCTGCAAAAGTCACAAGCAAAATTCTACACAAGTACATACATTCAGACATCAATTCAATTCTCACATTCACACATATAGAAACATTCAAATACATGTATTAACATTCAGAAATATTCATTTACATAGTATCATTCATTATCGCTATCAACATCCCAATTATATCTTACAGTTGCCACTGCTTGTATGGCTTTTGCCCATTCTTCTCTTACTTCATTTAATGCTTCCATCGTATATGGAGCATGTATATTTTTTAAACATTTACCTGAGTGTTGTCAGTTTTAAACACCTGCAAAGAGAATGATGTATATATATAAGTAATAATATAAAAATAATATAAGATTGATATATTGCATACTAACTAATGAGACTATATATAATACCTCATGTATGGTATCGATGTCCAATGCGGCATATTTGATAATCATCTGCATAAATCGCATCACATAGTATGTGCATGCCCAGCCATTGTCTTGTGTAGCACACTATAAATTGAAACATACAAAATAATACAACTAAGCACAATTCACATCAATAATATATATATTCGAGTCGGGAACTTACTTGTACGTTCTGCCAATTTATTGGCTGGTTCTTTTTCCTTGGGACCGTTCCTCCAGCCTTTTTGAATGCATCTAAACCCCTACATGTTAATATAACACAATAAATTGCATAAGTAAATAGTAATGTAATAAAAGATGTTAACGGATATAAAAATGAAATATTTCTCACCAGAATAATGGCATTCTCATTACGTGTCCAATTTTAGTGTTCAATGTACTCCCCGCAGGATCTAGATAATAAACAGTGAATGTCCCGGGGACAATAACTAGTAACTCCCAATGTCTACCGCTAGAAGTAAGAAGTTAACAATTAATAACTAAAAATGCAAAATAAAAAAGGAATTTTCTTAAGTCCAAATTATAAATAAAGTAAACTTACTTGACATTGAATGGAGCTATTATTATCGTCTTCTTTTGCTGACCAAAAATTGTAAAAGCATCTATACAGTATTGTTGAACATTATCAGGGTCTTTAGCTACCAAACTAATCAATGATGGAATCAAAAATCCCACATGATCAAATGCAAATTGTTTGCAATGATCTTCGACTAGGTAGCTGCAAAACATATAGGCGTATGCATTAATATATAAGAAACCAGATCACCGGATCTTACACAAGGTATATGGATGTATAAACAAGATCTCACCTTATCCATGTCTCTATCATTGATGTATTCAGCCAATCATACATAAACAGCTCAATAATATCTTGTATAAATAAAGAGCTATCGTATGATTGACCTGCATAATCTGCATCTAAAGAAATAATTATAGGGCAATGTACATTATGTGCCCGTAGCCAACATGCCATTCCCCTACAAGCAGGACCTAACGGGTATGTTAGGTCAGTTGGAACCCAATCGGGTAATGCGGGAAGTGGAAGTAGAGGCCTAGGTGCTCCTGGTGTCTTCTTTTTAACCTGTACATATAATTTCAGATCAGTTGACATCATATATACACATTAACAGTCTAAATCAATGTAAATTTATCTTACAATTTCAGTCGTGTAGACGACATCTGCTTTGGGCCACAATATCACCCCGCCTTCTGCATCAGCAAGTCTATCAATATCCGGGTGGGGATATGGCAATGTAGCTTCTCTCCAATCAGGTAACACACGTATCGGGCTCACACGAACGTAGCCCTGTGGCATTGGAGTCCCGTGAAACATTGCCCCAGGAAGGGACGGGTAAGCCTGCGCCTCTGCAACAACGTAGTCTTGCATTCTTAAGCGGCATGGCTTCAATGCCTACAAATTTACGTAAAGAATATTATACATATATACATATCATCTTGAAAACATAACAACTTGAAAAGACTAACTACAATGTCATAAACAATACTTACAGCATACGTGCTAGGCGATGGGTCTCCAGGATTACTCACAGTCTGTGCATCAGGAGAAGAGTGGGTCGCCATAGGCGTATTGGAAGCCTGAGATGCCTGCCACCGCAGCAATTCTTCCTTGACCTTCTCAGCAACTACATCGTTGATCTTCTTAGCAACTAAATCCTCAACTCTCTTATTCTCCTATACATGGATAAAAGAAACATTAGCTTCTTATTAATGAATTTCCTTTTGTAGTAACATTCTAAAAAAAGAATAGGTTACCTCTTCTTGAGAAAATCCCGCTCTGGGTTTGCGCTGGGATGGCCCAAAGAATGCTTTGATGCCAACACCAGCGCCGGCACCTCTAACACGTCCAGGATGCTCTGGGTTACCCAGAGCAACTGTCAATTCATCCCTTGTGCCCTGAGGGATGAATGTGCCTTGTTTCCTCTGCTCGTGCAGCTCCCGCTAATCACCATAAACAGAAATTGGTAAGTTAACACCACAAATAAACAATATTCAAACGATTTCTCTAAGAGTTGTATTTTACCATTTTTGCAGCCGCCTCAGCAGTTACAGGCTTCTTTATTTCACCCTTCTTGTTTTGCCTGCCAGCTATCCAGATATCATGGCGAGGCATGGGTGTGGCAGACTCCTGAGTAGGAGCAGACTCCTGAGTAGCCACAGACTCCGCCTGTAGTCTTTGGCGAACGCTTGCATAGCCTTTTGGACCCATAGTGTGGTCATGCACATTCAGTGCACGCCTTGCTTTTTGTGCGTCACTGAGGGCCTAGTTAGTATGCACATTAATGATTTGGTTAGTAGCACTAAATGCTAATCTTGAATAGGTGAATACAATGTATATTAATTAAATTAGGAGTGACACCTAATACCTTGAATTCTTCAGATTTTCTTGAAGCAACAAAATTGTCCCAATCTTCTTTGTCCAAGAAGTTCCATTGTTCAAGGGCTGACTTCTTCTTCTTATCACCCTCTTTTATGTATTCTCTGTTCAGATTTGTCCTATAATTCCTAAGCATCTTTCCAGCGCGTTGCATCACATTTTTACGATGCAACTTCTCATCCAATGCAAATAGATTCTGTAAAATAGAAATGTTATTAACTAGTATCCAAAATAGAATTGCAAATAATAGAATTTGTAATCTACAAAATAGAATTGCAAATAATAATAACTCACGCATAAATCCTTCCATATCAAGTCTTTTTTCCCTTGAGGAACTTTATGCCAATTGTCATACTTAACACCACAATGGCTCCGAGTGGTACACCCAAGATAGTTCACAAAATTATTGCGGTTCACTCCAATTGGATTTCCTCCATTATCAAACTCCACCACCAATTTAGATCCACTACCACTTAGCGCTAATAACTTCTTCAACAGAGTGATGCCCCTTTTCTTGTTAAGTGTCTGGTGTTGCGCATCAAGTTGCTCCAGTGCTTCAGTGGGTACAGGTGCATCAACCTAAAATTTGACAAAAATAAAACACACTAACTTAGCCCAATATAGAAATATAGGATATATGACATAACTAGAAGATAATGAATTTTATAGAAATACAGGATATGTTTTTAGAACTTACATTAGTATCCTCGCCATGCTCGTCATGGACAGCATGCTCATCATGGACTTCATGCTCATCATGGACATCATGCTCATCATGGTCAGCCATCTGAAAATGTCATTAAAAAGGCAAACATTTAGCATTTCTATTAACTAGAAAAAGGCAAACATTTAGCATTTGTATTAACTAGAAAAAGGCAAACATTTAGCATTTGTATTAACTAGAAAAAGGCAAACATTTAGCATTTGTATTAACTAGAAAAAGGCAAACATTTAGCATTTGTATAAACATACATGTCTCTAAAATTGTGATCTTTTATCAATTAACAATCCTTCATTGTGATCTCCGCGCACATATAAGTCATCATTAGCTTCAATATTTGGTGGAGTTGGCAACCCAACTGAGAATGGACTGGAGTCATCATACTTATCATAGTACTCTTCTTCATCTATAGGATCTTCAATGAACTGTCTTTTACCATGAAGAACAACCAACCATTTATCATTTGCAGGATCATCGATATAGAATATTTGTTTCGCCTGTGATGCCAATATGAATGGTTCACCCTTCTCGCCAATCTTTTCAAAGTTCACCAAAGTGAAACCCAATTCATCCACTATAACTCCTTTGGTGTTATCAACCCAATTACATTTAAAGAGCAGAATTTTGAAATCTATGTAGTCAAACTCCCAAATGTCCTCAATGACACCGTAATATGACATTTTAGCTTCACGTGGACTCTTATCCTTTGCACTTGCAAAGTACATAGTCGACGCTTGAAGAGTGACCCCACTATTTTGGACGACACTCTTATCATCTTGGCGCTTTGTGTAATATGTGAATCCATTAATGTCAAACCCTTCATAAGACATAACATTCGGTTTTGGTTTAAAGGCGAGGCATTTGATAGTTTCTGTAATATCATTTGGTGTTTGAGATAGTTGATGTAAGACTTTATCTTCAAACCACTTAGTAAAAGTCTTATTATGCTCTCTAGCAAGCCACATTGAACTTGCTCGAGGATGTTGTCTCTTTATGAAATTGGTATGTTCCTCGATATAAACACTCACTTCATCCATATTGTGTAAAATATACAAGTGAGCTTGTTCCAACTGCTCACGGCTGATTACTTTCACCCGTGATCCCAAAATTCCTTTGCCCTCCTCAATATTCTTGTCATTATCAGGAGTGTCATTACCACTGAGAAAGTCATTGCAAAAATCCATAACCTCTCTCGCCACATAACCTTCAATAATACTCCCTTCAGGCCGATAACGGTTTCGAACATCACCTTTAAAAACGCTCATGTATCGTTCAAAGGGATACATCCAATGCAAGAAAACTGGTCCCAACATTTTCACTTCCCTAGTCAAGTGGACAACAAGATGTACCATGATATCAAAGAACGAAGGAGGGAAATACATCTCAAGCTGACATAGGGTAACAACCACTTTTCTTTGCAAATTATCGAGAGTATCAGGGTCAATAACTTTGCTGCATAGACTGTTGAAAAAGAAACAAAGTCTGGTAATTGCAAACCTTACATGCTTCGGCAATATAGATCGAATTGCCACGGGCAATATTTGTTGCATTAGAGTGTGACAATCATGAGATTTAAGACCTATCAACTTCAGATCTTTCATTGATACCAATCTACGGATGTTGGATGAGTAACCATGTGGCACCTTAACATTTACCAAACATTCACAAAAAGTTTTCTTCTCCTTTCTAGACAACGTGTAACAAGCGGGAGGTAAGTATGTTCTTTTATTACCCATTTCACGTAATTCTGTTAATTCTGACCTTATTCCCATTTCACGTAGGTCCAGTCTGGATTTTATCCCATCTTTAGTCTTACCTGGTATATTTAATAGAGTACCAATGATGCTATCACATACATTTTTCTCAACGTGCATTACATCGATACAAGGCCTGACTGTCAAAGAACTCCAATAAGGAAGATCCCAAAATATTGACTTCTTCTTGAATGAAGAATTGTCACTCCGTGTGGCCATACTACATTGTGATTTCTTACCAAATTCATTGACAATGTCTTTTACTCTTTCATAAACAACATCCCCTGGTATAGGTTTAGGTGCACTTCGTTCATCATTCCATCCATTGAATGCTTTGCGCTTCCTACGATACGGATGGAATTTTGAAAGAAACCTTCGATGACCAAGATATACAGTCTTGCCGCCATGTTTTAGTCTTATTGAATCAGTGTTTTCTTCACATATAGGACACGCTTTAGCTCCTTTGACACTATATCCAGACAAATTCCCATATGCTGGAAAGTCATTAATAGTGCAAAACAACATAGCGTGCAAACGAAATGTCTCTCTTGCTGAAGCATCATAGGTCATCACACCTTCAGCCCAAAGTTTCTTTAAGTCATCAATCAAAGGTTCAAGATAAACATCGATATCATTTCCGGGTTGTTTAGGACCCGATATCAACAATGACAACATAACGTACTTATTTTTCATACACATCCAGGGAGGAAGATTGTATATAACAAGCATGACTGGCCAAGTGCTATGTTGGCTGCTCAATGTCCCGTACAGATTCATCCCATCTGTACAAAGCCCAAGTCTTAGATTCCTATCTTCTTCACCAAATTTAGGGTACAATAGATCAATCTTCTTCCACTTTGGGGAATCAGACGCATGTCGTAGGATCCCATCATTATTTTTCTTAACATCTGCATGCCACCTCAAATTCCTCGCATCTTTCGGATTTGCAAACAAGCGTTGAAACCGTGATATTATAGGTAGATACCACAACACCTTGGCAGGAGAACCCGTTTTGGACTCCCCCGAAGTCGTCAATTTATACCGTGACGCACCACATTTTGGACAATCTTTCAAATCTACATAGTCCTTTTGAAATAATACACAATCATTCGGGCATGCGTGTATCTTCTTGGCCTCCATTCCCATTGGGCACAACATTTTCTTTACCTGGTATGTTGAGATTGGAAGCTCGTTTCCTTCAGGAAGCATTTCTTTCAACAAAGTCAACAATGAAGTGAAGCTTTTGTCGCTCCATCTATTGTTAGCTTTCAACTTATACAATCTCAAGACAGCGCTAAGCTTCGTAAACTTAGCACAACCTGTGTATAACGGTATCTCAGCATCATGCACAATGTTTGTAAAGATAGGAGGTGGATCGGTGTGCTCTACCCTACAACTATCCAGCATCGCATCAACGATGTCTGCTGGAACTGGTTCGTTCACATTTACGTCATCAGAGGCAATTTCTTCTTCCACCCAAGCACTGCTATCGACATCTACTGGTTTCGATTTTGAAATCTCTCCATGCCAGTGCCATTCTGTATAGCCTTGTACAATCCCGTTGCACATGACATGACTTTTGATTTCCTCACCAGTGTTGACTTTCAAGTTGTTACCGCAATGCCTACATGGACAGTAGAACCTATCTGTAGGTTTTTTCCTATGTTCCTCGGCAAATCTAATAAACTGATCAAGACCAGATATAAACTCTGGGGTGCAACGATTACGAATGGACATCCATGATCTATCCATTCTATGATCAGAGAAAACAAGTATATATTAGGAAACAAGTATATATTAGGAAAAGATTAGGGTATACACTTACATCCTAAGCGTATAATGTGATGTCATTCTTATATATAATAAATGTGTACCACCTATCCCATCCTTGAACACCTAATCTCACTAGTAAGTGTATAATGTATATTTGGTTTTCAAGAAAATTTCGGCAGCATTTCCCCGCTGTTCTCTAAGCACATATGTACTTAGAGAACAAACGGGGAAATGCTACCAAAATTTTCTCGAAAACCCAATACACATTATACACTTACATCCTAAGTGAGATTAGGTGTTCAAGAACAGTCCCAAACCGGGGACTATCGAAGATTTACTCCTAATGAGTCAATCTTGGATGGGTTTCTAGGCCAACAAATACATTTGATGTCATTCTTATATATAATAAATGTGTACCACCTATCCCATCCTTGAACACCTAATCTCACTAGTAAGTGTATAATGTGTATTTGGTTTTCAAGAAAATTTCGGCAGCATTTCCCCGCTGTTCTCTAAGTACATATGTACTTAGAGAACAAACGGGGAAATGCTACCAAAATTTTCTCGAAAACCCAATACACATTATACACTTACATCCTAAGTGAGATTAGGTGTTCAAGAACAGTCCCAAACCGGGGACTATCCAAGATTTACTCCTAATGAGTCAATCTTGGATGGGTTTCTAGGCCAACAAATACATTTGATGTCATTCTTATATATAATAAATGTGTACCACCTATCCCATCCTTGAACACCTAATCTCACTAGTAAGTGTATAATGTGTATTTGGTTTTCAAGAAAATTTCGGCAGCATTTCCCCGATGTTCTCTAAGTACATATGTACTTAGAGAACAAACGGGGATATGCTACCGAAATCTTCTCGAAAACCCAATACACATTATACACTTACATCCTAAGTGAGATTAGGTGTTCAAGAACAGTCCCAAACCGGGGACTATCCAAGATTTACTCCTAATGAGTAAATCTTGGACGGGTTTCTAGGCCAACAAACACAATAATAGATATGACAAATATATGCAAGCAAAAGATTTGTTCATATATGCAAGCACAAATGTATGACAAATATATGCACAAATTAGAAGTTCATAACCCTCATAACCCCCCATCTTAGGATGATGAAGGTCCATATTTGCAGTCCTTGGCTACCATATGAGCCAATGAACAAGGAAGTTGGTCGTTTGTCCCAAGATTAACATTGTGAAATTTGAGTTGAAGAACATGAACAAATTTGAGTTGAAGGTCCATCTTTGAGGTCGGTCATCTAGGTTCACCCACAATACAACTTATCAGAAGAACATGAACAACTTTCAGGGCAAGGTCAAAGCAAAAATCAGAATGATGATGACATTGATGAATTTTTTGTTGGTTGAGATTGAGAAATTCATGCCCAACTATAATATATTTCACTCATATTTTAAGCCCTTTTTAGTTAGAGGGATAGGGCTGAACGTATATGACCACATTATGACTTTATAGAGGTTCAAGTAAAATTAAGTATTGATTGAGATTTTGATAATAATGTTCTATCTGATCTTGAAGATTTTTGGATGGATAAAAAAGATATTATATATGAGGGTATGAAATTTCCATCCTTGAGGTGCTTATATAGGTGAATAAGTGGATTTTAATATTGATACTTTGTGACATAATAGTTATGTCTTGATTTGGTGAAATTCGGAGTAGTAATACTAATTTAGTTTGATTATTTACGAAATTAGACATATATGATTGTGTTCAATACATTATGCGCGTCTTGCATCTTAAAAAATATATTTAATAATGTTGTAGGGATGATTCTACGTTGAGGCGACTTTCAGGACTTGTAAAATCTAATTACAAACAGATTAAACGGTGTTTTCCTTTTTGTTTGGGAGAACAAATAGATAGGTACTCGTAGAGAGAGTGTTTATTTATGTTTAGGATATGTTTCTTGGGTTTCCTTTTTTGGTATAGGAAAGTGACTCATCAGTTGCTAATAGTTAATGTTTTAATTAGATTTGTGTTTTGAGCATCCTTGTATCTCACAATCCGACATAGGAAAAGACGACCTGGCAGTTTGGTAGGGGAGGGGGTTCTCTCAATCACAATCAAATATGATTGAAAAATTAAACCGTTCTCCTTTGAAAAATTACAAGCAAATATAAATGACAAAATGAACCAAATTGCAATAAAAAACAACAACATGTTGAATATGATTGAAGCAAAAATGAGCTGTGTAACTAGGTATAAAAACTCATAACCAAATGATTGACCAACAACTCAGAAACCAATCTGACCTTATAAAGAACACACATTGAAGGATCCTATAACAGAGTAAAATCGAACCTGTAAGTAGCAAGCTCGTGGAGGAAGAAGAGGAGTAGCTCTATCGGTAGCGAGCTCCGTTAAGGAAGAAGAGCAGTGGAGGCGGCGACGTTGAGCAGTGGAGGCGGCGGTGTAGGCAGTGGAGGCGGCAGCGGCGTAGGGCAGTGGCAGCAGCGGCGGAGACGCGGGGGTCGTCAGGCGGAGATGCGGCGGCGGAGAGGCAGTGGCAGTAGTGGCAGAGACGTCGGCGGAGAGCAGCGGCGGAGAGCGAGCGGCGGAGAGCAACAGCGGAGAGCGAGTGGCAGAGAGCAGCAGCTGGAGTCGTCGGGCAGAGAGCGAGCGGCGAGCAGCAGGATGAAACAGGAAGAAAGGGGGAAGAGCTGGGTGATCGGGTCTATTAATTTGGTAATCAGCATCGGTTATTTAGAAAACCGACGCCTCTAACGCTTTAGCGTCGGTTGTCTGTAAAAAACCGACGCCCGTTTAGAAAACCTGTACCCTAAATTTTTTGGCGGGAACCATAATCAGCATCGGTTATCTGGCACAACCGACGCTGAAAGTGGGACATTTTTGCACAAATTTTCATTTTAAATAGGCGTCGGTGAATACCTATAAAACCGACGCTAAAGATGACCTAAAATGTTTTTGCTCGAAATTTGGATTTCGCGGGTGCTTTTAGGCGTCAGTTTTTTATAAACAGCTGACGCTGAATATAAAGCGGTACCCGTGTCTGGCTGGTCTTCAAATATAGATGTCAGTTTGTATAAATAACCGACGTCTAATAGTATCGGCGTCAGTTTCCGTAAACAACCGACGCCCAGAAAAGTGACACTGAATGCTATTTCTGTAGTAGTGTGAATAAAGGTTTCATCAGACCGAGCACATCTCCGTGGGGTGCTCCAGTTCTATTCTTAAAGAAAAAGGATGGATCGATGCGTCTATGCATCGATTACCGGCAGTTGAACAAAGTCACAACCAAGAACAAGTATCCTTTACTGAGGATAGAGGATATGTTTGATTAGTTGCGTGGTGCTACCGTATTCTCAAAGATCGATCTACAGTCTGGATATCATCAGTTGAGGATCAAGGATGATGATATACCAAAGTCAACTTTTAGGACAAGGTATGGTCACTTTGAGTTTGTTGTTATGCCGTTTGGGCTAACCAATGCACATGCTGCTTTCATGGATCTGATGAATAGGGTGTTTCGTATGTTTTTGGATCAGTTTGTTGTGGTTTTTATAGATGACATCTTGGTCTATAGTCGTGACAGTCAAGAGCAAGAACAACATCTTCGACAAGCGTTGACTCTCCTTTGCCAGCATTAGTTGTACGCCAGGTTTA
Organism: Alisma plantago-aquatica; assembly: GCA_963693085.1. Classification (NCBI taxonomy): domain Eukaryota; kingdom Viridiplantae; phylum Streptophyta; class Magnoliopsida; order Alismatales; family Alismataceae; genus Alisma; species Alisma plantago-aquatica. The sequence continues at coordinate 52,163,217 of OY856412.1, forward strand.
GTAAGTGTGAGTTATGGTTGAAGGAAGTGACTTTCTTCGGTCATGTGATATCCATAGAAGGAGTCAGAGTGGACCCCAAGAAAGTGGAATCAATTGTAGATTGGGAGCAACTGAAGATGCCGACTAAAGTTCATAGTTTCCAGGGTTTAGTAGGATACTAGCAAAGGTTTATAAGGGACTTCAGTGTGATCGTGTTGCCATTGACAAAGTTGACCAGGAAGGATGTGCATTTTGTTTGGGATGATCATTGTCATCAATCTTTTTAAAGCCTAAAGGAGAAGTTGACTAGTGCTTCAGTGTTGGTGCTGCCAGAGCCTGGGAAGGGCTATGTTGTTTTCTGTGATGCTTCCAAGAAGGGCCTAGGTTGTATGCTGATGCAAGAAGATCGTGTGGTTTCTTTAGCTTCATGACAGCTTAAGAAACATGAGGATAGTTATCCGACACATGATTTGGAGCTGGAAGTGGTGGTCCATGCATTGAAGATATGGAGACATTACCTTTTTGGGGAAGTGTGTCAGATCTTTACGGACCATAAGAACCCGAAGTATATCTTTTCACAGAATGAGATGAACATGAGACAACATCACTGGATGGAGTTGATCAATGATTATGATTGCACCGTCGAGTATCACACTGGCAAGGAGAACGTGGTAGCTGACACACTTAGCAAGAAGTCTTCTTCTCTTCCTACGAAGAAGGCACAGTTGAGTTCGTTGATATGCCATAGGCGGGATATGTTTGTCTCTTTGTGGTAGATGAATTTTCATTTGGAAGTCTCCTTGTTGGTAGGTTTGTTGGCATAAATGCAAGTAAAGCCTATGTTGAGGTAGAAGATCAAAGAAGCACAGTAGGCAGATGCTATAGTACAGTTGATCAGATCAGAGTTTGGCAGTAAGAAGCGTGATGGCTTCCATGAGTTTGAGGATGGACTAGTTTGTTACCATAATAGGATGATGGTCCCCGATGTTGATGAACTAAGGAAGTTAGTGCTCGAGGAAGAGCACACATCGATGTATGCTATGCATCCAAGTGTCTCCAAGATGTATCATAATCTGAAGGACCTGTATTGGTGGCCTCGTTTGTAGAAGGATGTGGTCGCGTTTGTGGCTAAGTGTGCAATATGTCAGCAGGTCAAGGCTGAGCATCAGAAGCCGGTAGGTACGTTGCAACCCATGCCAATACCATAATGGAAATGGGATCTTATAACCATGGATTTCATAGTTGGTCTTCTAAGGACAGTTAGGAATCATGATTCCATTTGGGTGGTAGTGGACATATTGATGAAGTCTTCCCATTTCATACCTAAAAAGACGACATACACAATAGATAGGCTTGCTCAGGTATATGTGGATGAGATAGTAAGTTTGCACGGTGTACCGACAACGATAGTCTCTGACCGAGGACCTCAGTTCATGAGTCATTTCTGGGAACAATTGCACAAGGCATTAGGAACGCAATTGAGGTTTAGTACCGCTTTCCACCCGCAGATAGGTGGACAGTCTGAAATGACTATTCAGACTTTGGAGGATCTTCTCCGAGCTTGTGTTTTGTAGTTCCTAGGTAGTTCGGACATGCATCTCAGTTTGATAGAGTTCGCCTACAACAACAGTTACCAGAGTATCGACATGGCATCTTATGAGGCTTTATATGGTAGGAAGTGCAGATCCCCTCTATGTTGGTATGAGTCTGGCGATTATCAGCTTTTATGTCCTGAGTTAGTACAATTGACAATAGAAAAGATCAAGGTGATACAACAATAGTTGAAAGCAGCACAAGATAGACAGAAGTCGTATGCAGATAATCGCCGACGACCCCTAGAGTTCCAAGTGGGAGACAAGGTGTATCTCAAGGTCTCTCCATGGAAAGGCGTGATGAGGTTCGGCTAGAAAAGCAAGTTGGCTCCCAGGTATATGGGGCCATATCCGTTAATATCACGTGTTGGAAAAGTAATTATAAGTTAGAGCTACCGCTAGAGTTACACAGGTTGCATCTAGTGTTCCATGTCAGTATGCTGAAGAAAAGTCACCCAGACACAGAGACAATGATACAGCCGGTTAAGGTTGAGCTTGATGAAGACGTGACCTACGAGGAAGGTCCAGTCATGATCCTTACCTTAAGAGATGTTTCTCTCTCTCCTTGCTTCCTCTAGAGTTGAGAGGAAGGGTTGGGCTCGTTGTTTGAGTTTCCTTGGGCTTTGTTGAGCTCTGTTGGGCCTTGTTTTGCTTTGTTTGGGCCTTGCTTTGCCCTGTTGGACCCTGTATCGGGCATGAGAGATTTGTGTCGGGCATGGGTGTGTCGCCCATGGGGCTGTGTCAGGTAAGGGAGTGGGGTGTATCGGCCGAGGACCATCTTTGACCTTTGACTTCATTTATATCACCACTCTAGTGGACACTTGGTGCATGGTGCTTACATGTGGAAATAGCCTTGGACATGTGGCCGTGGAGAGATGAGAAGGTGGCATTGCCCATGGACAAGTGTCCCTAGGTGGGAGACACATTGCCTTATTTTCTCTTCCACCCTCTTCTATATATGTATCTCCTTTCTCTTGCTAAGGATCCCTTTAGTTCCTTAGTTTCCCCTCTTCCTTGGTGAATGACACCTCTCCTTTGCAACCTTGGTGGCCGATACACTTGGAGGAGCTAAGCTTGGTGGCTGATCCTTCTCATTGGAGTCTCCTTCTTCCTCTTATGGTGGTGCTTGAGCTTAAAGCTTGTATCTTTGGAGCTTGAGGAGCTTGCTTAGGTGGGTTACATAACTTCTAACCTTATCTATAGTACCTTCTTTTATATTACATGTTCATATATGATCATGATCGGCCATGCATGTTGTTAGATATGTTTCTTTCTCTAGCATGTACCTTTAATCTTGTGGATATAGTGATCATGTTGTTTATGAAGTTTTTGGTTCTTGTGTACCTTTGGACCTTGTTGGACGAACCTATGGAGTAGGGTTTTCTTTGGGGCAATACCCCTTTCGCTCCTTTGGTCTTGAGAAGTAAGTTCGGCTCTAGTGATATAGGCAACACCCCTCTCACTTGGTTGTTACTCTAGTTGCTTAAGAAACACTCTTCTCTAGCCATGGATTTGAGAAGTGAGCCATGGTTGAAGGTTGGCCTATATGGAGATGATCCATTATGTGCCCGATTGATGATTGAGGTTGTGCAAAACACTCTCTCTTTGTTGTTGAGAGGTGAGCCAATCCTCTTGATCTTTTAGGATTTTTGTAATGGTGATCTTGAGGTTGATGATGATCTTTTCGGGATGAGCTTGGTGCCTTGCACGATACACCTTGTAGTAGTGTTGCTCGACACTCCTTATCTTGAGTTTTGATCTTGGCCGACATGACGAGTTGAGGATATGGATCTCTTGATCTTGTGGTGACCTTGGGCGATAGGCCTTAAACCATGCAGACCTTGCCATAGTTGGTGGTTTTGGGTGTGATGCTTTTGACCGATAATAGCATGATGGGTGGACCTTGTGACGAGAAAGTAGTCTATGCTAGCACGACATCCCCCAAGGGTGTGTTGCCCTACATAGTGCCTTAGTGGCCACCTTGCCCATGGATGATAGGGTGCCTTGGACAACATGATGTCTTGGTCATTATGGTGTGCTGGTTGGGTGTTAGGGTTGGTCTTGGGTGCCATGTTCCTGGTCGATATGACCCTTAGTTGATGAAGTGATGGGGATGCCCGTCATGAAACCCTAAACCTAGATGGGGGATAGGGTTCTTGGCCATTGGGTAGTTGTAATGCCCGATGCATCCCTTAGCACCTGGCTACACAACACAGTTCTTGAATCAGTTTGCACGATACCCTGGGTGTTGGTCTGCTTGTCACCCTCTATGCATAAGTGCACGACATGATGATGGCCGATATGGCGGAATAACACCTTAGGGTTGGATGCCCTAGTCGATAGAGATTTAGTGAGAGTAGTTATCCTTCCTGATACTACCCATAGTGAGGGTTGCCCTACCCGTCACATTTCTAGTGAGGGTAGCGAGCACTTTTGGTGAAGGTTATGAACAACCTGGAAAACCTAGCTAGTGATCCTTTATCAAGTAATCACATCGTTGTTGATAATGAAATATGAATAATGGTTTGTAAACCAGTGGTATGTTTGATGCTCAAAGATGATACCAATGAAGATAATAAGATGCTTGCCTATGATTTGATAGCAGGGATGTAATTGATACAGTATGATACCCATATTTATAATCATGATGTGCATCTGCAAATCCTAATGACATGATAATCCGTAAGAGTTATGTCTGGTGATTTTAAGTTATCTCTCTTGATGTGCATACAAACCATGCAGGTATATTAAATGATTTCATAGCTAGGTAAGAGATATGAGGTATATGTGCTTTGAATAATACTAAATGATGATAACTCTTGTTGATGAGATAACATGCATCACCACTATAAGAAGATAGGTTTGAGGACCTGATAAAGGCCGAGTTCCTAGTTGAGGTGTTATCCTCTGATGATGAGATAAGGGATTGCTATCCCAAAATGTTGATGCCTTGAGAGGCAGTGGCAATCTGTGAGGAGGGATTGAGATCCCATGATGATGTGTTAACAACAATATTAATGTATCTCAATGTTGTTTATGTTTTACAACTTGGTTTCCTCAACAACTCACTTAAAATATACAAATTAATTACAATGGAACATATCATGTAGTTTGACCTGGCCATAGATACATCATCATCAGAATTTGGTGATGGTGAAACAGGTTTATCCTGCGGGATTACCTAGAGCGCATATTGTTGAATATGCGGGGTTTTCTCCTAGCCGAAAATAGGAGGATTAGATTACAACTATGGTTGTAGACTCCGTATTGTAAAGAGCATAGTGAACAGGCCCATGAGTCAATGAGTTAGAGCATGAATGCCTTTATGGCTCAAGAGCAGGGTGATCAGGCCCGTGGCTCAAAAAGTATACTAGCACCTGTGTCAAGGAGAGCTAGAGATATGGGTAGCTTGTAGAGATGACCCTAAGGTTGAGCCCATAAAAACATGAGACTACAGTCCAGCTTTGGTTTTCGTCCACTGACCATGAGGAGGTGAGGTCATGGAGTTGGGCTCTCCCATTGACCTTGTATGGAACCAGTTTTGGGCTTCACAGCCAAAGGTTGGATTTGAGCAGGGATAGCTCACTTCCTCAGGGCATAATAAATCGTAATCCAGTCGTATAGTATATTTGTTGCTTAAGGCAAATCACGAAACATTGATTGAGGCCTTGCTTATATAGCTGATCCAGTTATACCTTGCAGTTATTTGTACGATCCTTATATTTTTGTGATAATTAAGTTCTTATAAAGATCATCTTGTCAATCATGTTCAATAAAGAAATACTTAGTTATATTCCTCCTGGATATCTTGGTAAGATTGATGGTAATAATAGTCTTGCTCAATATGCTTCTCTTATTATGTCTTTACTAGCTACCTATTTTATCTATTTTAAACCTTCTGAGGTTTTATAGTTTTGGCGGGGAGTTATGTTTCTTGCTTGGACTGTGTGTCTCACCCTACTGGTTTACAACCTTTTTAGGTGATCGCACTAGATGTGGTGGTGGTCACGAGGTTGTGGCCGAGCAGCAAGAAGAGCAGTAGAAGGCAAGGGATGGACATGCTGCTGTTTTGGTGGTTTTGTAGTAGAGTGCTAGAGTCGTCCCTGTACTCTCAGGTGCTCAGAGGTGTTTGATGACGTTTCACGATGATTAGCTGTTGTAATTTTGTATACCCTACTGCTGGCCTTACGTGGCCTGTTATGTATGTATAAACATGTGATGAACTCTAGTGCTGACTGTACAGCTGGTTCCGATAAGCTATGGACATATATCAAAGCTTGTAATGTTTCTATAACATGTTTCTCGGAAGGATCTGGATGCAAAAGTTCTCTTATGTATGCTTTCCACTATTTGTGTGATGATGAGTTGTCACAATTGGTTTGGTATCAGAGCTCTAGGTTCGCTGAGTGTACAGGGATCTAGGACTAGGGTTGTGTCTGTTCTTGTGAGTTTTCCAGATTTTCTTACAATATCCTTCTGCCCTCAGCAGAAGATAAAGCTTAAACATGTCTAGAAACCATGAAGAACATGCTACATCAGTTGATGGAGCAAGAGTGCAGGCACATGAAGATCGGGTACCTGAGGTCCCCCAACTTGACCCATCCATCCTCGAAAACCATGCGTATCAGCATCTCATGGGGAAGTTGATGGCTACGATGAATCACATGGTGGAAAGAGTGCTAGTGCCTTCGCCAAGAGCACAGGCTCCCCATGGTGAATCATCAGGCATTGGGAAGAACTTTGAGCGGCTTCGCCGAGTCAGAGCTTCAGATTACTCTAGAACGGATGATCCAATGGATGCAGACTTGTGGCTGACGGGTCTCGAGAAGGCCTTCCGGATCCTCGACATCCATGAAGAAGACAAAGTCGAGCACGCTGTCTACCTTATAAAAGGTAGTGCTGGCCACTGGTGGGCCATTGAGGAGGAGAAGCGACCCAGTGAGGTGATCGGTTGGGAGGTTTTCTGATGAGATTTCGTCAGCATATACTTTCTGAAGATGTATCTGGACGTGAAGATCAACCAGTTTGAGCATCTATGCCAAGGATCGATGAGCATAACCCTAGTATGAAGCCAAGTTCATGGACTTGCTGAGGTTTTTTCCTCACATGGCGGTGATAGATGATGAGTGGATCAGGAGATTTGAGAATGGTTTGACTGCTGAGCTGTCGACACCTACTACTGCTTTGGTAAATCGGGAGTAGTTTGCCATGTTCGTGGAGTCCGTCTGTAGGATTGAACAGTCTGTCCAGGAGAAAAGACAATCCATGACTAGGAAGAGGCTTGCTCAGTTTCAAGGACAAAGATTTGGTGGCTTCAAGAAGCCAAGGTTTTTATCACTTCCATGATGAGAGGTTCCAGTACACCGACACAATGGTCCCCGAGTAAGGGAAGAGGTTATGTTTCTTCGCCATCGAAGGCGCATAGTACAACTTCTGTGGCAGTGACAGGGCCATCTAGGCCGCAAATAGAAGGCACATCATGTTACCACTGTGGATAGATTGGTCACTTGAGGTCAAATTGCCCAAGGAAAGATGTTGAAGTAACACAACAGATGAGAAGCTTGCTCAGGTATATCTAGATGAGATAGTGCATTTGCACAGTGTACCCACAACAATAGTCTCTGACATAGGACCATAGCTCACAAGTCGTTTCTGGGAACAGTTGCACAAAGCGTTGGGAATGCAGCTGAGGTTCAGTACTACCTTCCACCCGCAGACAGATGGACAGTCTGAAAGGACTATTCAGACTTTGGAGGATCTTCTTTGAGCATGTGTTTTACAGTTTCTGGGAAGTTGGAATGTGCATTTCAGTTTGATAGAGTTCGCCTACAACAATAGTTACCAACGGAGCATCAACATGGCTCCTTATGAGGCTCTATATGGTAGGAAGTACATATCTCCTCTATGTTGGTATGAGTCTGGTGAGTATCAACTTTTGGGTCCTGAGTTAGTGCAGCAGACAACAAAGAAGATCAGAGTGATACGACAAAAGTTGAAAGCGGCACATGACAGACAAAAGTCATACGCAGATAATCGCCGATGACCTTTAGAGTTCCATGTGGAAGACAAAGTGTATCTCAAGGTCTCACCTTGAAAAGGCGTGTTGAGGTTTGGCCAGAAAGGTAAACTAGCACCCAGGTATATGGGGCCATATCAGGTGATAGCATGTGTTGGCAAGGTCGCTTACAAGTTAGAGTTGCCGCCATAGTTGCAGAGGTTACATCTGGTGTTCCATGTCAGCATGCTGAAGAAAAGTCATCCAGACACGGGAACAGTGATACAACCAGTTGAGGTTGAGCTTGATGAAGATGTGACCTACGAGGAAGGTCCAGTGATGATCCTTGACGGGAGAGTAAAGAAGTTAAAAAGGAAAGACCTGGTTCTCGTGAAAGTTCTTTGGCATCATCGTAGCATTGAGGAAGCCACGTGGGAGCTTGAGGAAGAGATGAGGAGGAAGTATCCCTCACTTTTATCTTCATATTTTGGGGGTGAAATCCCTTTGAAGTGGTTTATGGCTTATAAGGACCCTGACCTTCATTTTGGGCTTATCCTGTTTGCTTTGCCTAACCCTTGTGTTTAGTTGCTTGCTAATCACCTCTAGTGGTGATTAGGGTTTGCTTGAGCTTTGTTGAGAGTTGGAGGTGCTACATGCAAATAACCTAAGGCTTGATAAGAAAGTTTGTCACCTTGAGAGATGTTTCTCTCTCTCCTTGCTTCCTCTAGAGTGAGAGGAAGGGTTGTGCTCGTTGCTTGAGTTGCCTTGGGCTTTGGTGAGCTCTGTTGGGCCTTGTTTTGCTTTGTTAGGTCCTTGTTTTGCCTTGTTGGACCTTGTATCGGGCAAGAGAGCTTTGTGTCGGCCATGGGTGGGTCACCCATGGGGCTGTGTCGGGCAAGGGAGTGGGGGTGTATCGGCCAAGTACCATCTTTGACCTTTGGCTTCATTTGTATCACCACTCTAGTGGACACTTGGTGCATGGTTCTTGCGTGTGGCAATAGCCTTGGACATGTGGTCGTGGAGAGATGAGAAGGTGGCATTGCCCACGGACAAGTGTCCCTAGGTGGGCGACACGTTCCCTTATTTTCTCTTCCACCTGCTTCTATATATGTATCTCCTTTCTCTTGCTAAGGATCCCTTTAGTTCCTTAGTTTCCCCTCTTCCTTAGGGAACGAAACCTCTCCTTTACAACCTTGGTGGTCGATACACTTGGAGGAGCTAAGCTTGGTGGCCGATCCTTCTCATTGGAGTCTCCTTCTTCCTCTAGTGGTGGTGCTTGAGCTTAAAGCTTGGAGCTTTGGAGCTTGAGGAGCTTGCTTAAGGCGGGTAACATAACTTCTAACCTTATCTATACTACCTTCTTTTATGTTGCATGTTCATATATGATCATGATCGGCCATGAATGTTCTTAGATATGTTTCCTGCTCTAGCATGTACCTTTAATCTTGTGGATATAGTGATCATGTTGTTGATGATGTTTATGGTTCTTGTGTACCTTTGGACCTTGTTGGCCGAACCTATGGAGTAGGGTTTTCTTTGGGGCAAAACCCCTTTCGCTCCTTTGGTCTTGAGAACTGAGTTCAGCTCTAGTGATATAGGCAACACCCCTCTCACTTGGTTGTTAAGAGGTGAGTCTATACTCTAGTTGCTTGAGCAACACACTTCTCTCACCATGGATTTGACAGGTGATCCATGGCTGAAGGTTTGCCGATATGGAGATGATCCATTATGTGCCTGATTGGTGATGGAGGTTGTGCAAAACCCCTCTCTCTTGGTTGTTGAGAGGTGAGCCAATCCTCTTGATCTTTTAGGGTTTTGATAATGGTGATCTTGAGGTTGATGATGACCTTGTCGGGATGAGCTTCGTGCCTTGCACAATACACCTTGTAGTATTGTTGCTCGACACTCCTTGTCTTGAGTTTTGATCTTGGCCGACATGATGAGTTGAGGATATGGCTCTCTTGATCTTGTGGTGACCTTGGGCGATATGCCTTAACCCATGCGGACCTTGCCATAGTTGGTGGTTGTGGGTGTGATGCTTTTGACTGATAATAGCATGATGGGTGGACCTTGTGATGGGAAAGTAGTCTATGCTAGAATGACACCCCCCCTAAGGGTGTGTTGCCTGACATAGTACCTTAGTGGCCACCTTGCCCATGGATGATAGGGTGCCTTGGACGACATGATGTCTTGGTTTTTATGGTGTGTTGTTTGGGCGTTAGGGTTGGTCTTGGGTGCCATACTCCTGGTCGATATGACCCTTAGTTGATGAAGTGATGTGGGCTTCCCGTCATGCAACCCTAACCCTAGATGGGCGATAGGGTTCTTGGCCATTGGGTAGTTGTGATGCTTGACGCATCCCTTAGCACCTGGCTACACAACACAATTCTTGAACCAGTTTGCATGATACCCTAGGTGTTGGTCTGCTCATCACTCTCTATGCAAAAGTGCACGACATGATGATATATGATATGGCGGCATAACACCTTAGGGTTGGATGCCCTAGTCGATAGAGCTTTAGTGAGAGTAGTTATCATGCCCGATACTACCTATAGTGAGGGTTGCCCTACCCGTCACATTTCTAGTGAGGGTAGCAGGCACTTTTGGTGAAGGTTATGAACAACCTGAAAAACCTAGCTAGTGATCCTTTATCATGTAATTACATCATTGTTGATAATGAAATATGAATAATGGTTTGTAAACCAGTGGTATGTTTGATTCTTAAAGGTGATACCAATTAAGATAATAAGATGCTTGCCCATGATTTGATAGCAAGGATGTAATTGATACAATATGATACACATATTTATAATCATGACATGTGCATCTGCAAATCCTAATGACATGATAATCCGTAAGAGCTATGTCTGGTGATTTTAAGTTATCTCTCTTGATGTGCATACTAACCATGTAGGTATATTAAATGGATTCATAGCTAGGTAAGAGCTATGAGGTATATGTGCTTTGAATAGTACTAAATGATGATAACTCTTGTTGATGAGATAACATGCATCACCAGTATAAGAAGATAGGTCTGAGGACCTGATAAAGGTCGAGTGCCTAGTTGAGGTGTTATCCTCTAATGATGAGATAAGGGATTGCTATCCCAGGATGTTGATCCCTTGAGAGGAAGTGGCAATCTGTGAGGAGGGATTGAGATCCCATGATGATGTGATTACAACAATATTAATGTAGCTCATTGCTATTTATGTTTTACAACTTGGTTGCCTCAACAACTCACTTGAAATATACAAATTAATTACAATGGAACATATCATGTAGTTTGCCCTGGCCATAGATCTATCATCGTCAGAATTTGGTGATGGTGAAATAGGTTTATCCTGCGGGAATACCTGGAGCACATATTGTTGAATATGTGGGGTTTTCTCCTAGCCGAAAATAGGAGGATTAGAGTACAACTGCAGTGGTAGACTCTGTATGGTAAAGAGCATGGTGAACAAGCCCATGAGTAAATGAGTTAGAGCATGAATGCATTCATGGCTCGAGCACGGTGATCAGGCCCGTGGCTCAAAAAGTATACTTGCACCTATGTCAAGGTGAGCTAGAGATATGGGTAGCGTGCGGAGCTGACCCTAAGGATGAGGCCATATAAGCATGAGACTATGGTCCTGCTTTGGTTTTCATGCACTGACCACGAGGAGGTGAGGTCATGGAGTTCGGCTCTCCCATCGACCTTATATGGCACCAATTTTGGGCTTCGTAGCCAAAGGTAGGATTTGAGCAGGGACAAATCACTTCCTCAGGGCATAGTAAATCGTAATCCAGCCATATAGTATATATGTTGCTTAAGGCAAAACACGGAACATTGATTGAGGCCTTGCTTATATAGCTGATCTAGTTATACCTTGTAGTTATTTGTACGATCCTTATATTTTGTGATAAGTTCTTATAAAGCGTATCTTGTCTATCATGTTCCATAAAGAAATACTTGGTTATATGCCTCATGGATATCTTGGTAAGATTGATGGTAATAATAATCTTGCTCAGTATACTGCTCTTATTATATGTCTTTACCAGCTACCTATTTTAGCTGCTTTAAACCTTCTGAGGTTTTATAGTTTTAGTGGGGAGTTATGTTTCTCGCTGGGACTGTGTGTCTCACCCCACTAGTTTACAACCTTTTTAGGTGATCATGCTAGACGTGGTGGTGGTCGTGAGGTTGTGGCTGAACAGCAAGAAGAGCAGTAGAAGGCAAGAGATGGATATGCTACTATTTTGGTGGTTTTGTAGTAGAGTCCTAGAGTCATCCTTGTACTCTCAGGTCCTCAGAGGTGTTTGACGAAGTTTCACGATGATTAGCTGTTGTAATTTTGTATACCCTGCTGCTGGCCTTACGTGGCCTGTTATGTATGTATAAACATGTGATGAACTCTAGTGATGACAGTATAGCTGGTTCTGATAAGTTGTGGACATATATCAAAGCTTGTAAATTTTTTATAACATGTTTCTTTGCAGGATCTGGATGCAAAAGTTCTCTTATGTATGCTTTCCGCAATCGGTTTAATTAACCCGTGTTTTTAGTAATATGTGGTTTATGGTGTTTCCCCACATTTTTGTGTGCCACCTTGCTGTCTGTGTGATGACGTGGTGTCACACATGTGTCCAATCTGAAGCTCTATGTGTAGGATCCTACCCACGTGCTGAATATTGAACTGATAGAACTCCAAGGGAGATTGACATATCTTGATTCACGTGTGACGGTATTGGATACCCAGGTGAAAGAACTCAGAAATAAAAAGAATTAAATGGTTAAGGTTCTCTAGAAGAACCATGGAGAGTATGAAGCCACATTAGAGCTAAGACGAACATGGAAAAGTCTCATTCTGAACGTTTTGCATGATTAGTTGAATTTTGAGGAAAAAATTCCTATAAAAGGGAGAGGATGTTATAACTTAATTTTTCATATATTTTACACTTGTTTGATTTTAAATAGTGAAACCATAAGTGCTTTTTATGCCTTGTTTGTAAAAGTTTGAACTTGAATTGCAAAATCACCTTTTGCTTTGGATTTCATGGCTCTCATTATCTTTATTAAACAAATAATGAATATGAGGAAAAAGGAAGAAAGAAAATCCATTGTTAAGGGAAATATAAAAGATAGTGGATAAATAACAATTACTTTTACAATCATGTGGTATTTTCTAGAAAAGAGGTATTGAAGGCCACTAAAGGTGTGTTTTCATTTTCACATGGTTCCTAATAAGAAAATTCATCGAAATAAAGGATATGGGAAATATAGAAAGAGAAAGGATTGTTTTAATGCCTTAAATAATGAGATAAAATATAAAACTTGGAGATTAAGAATCTTTTATCTATTATTGATTTTTTCTCTCAAACCCTACCAATTATTAGAGAAAGTCATTAAGAACTTTACTTTAAAAATTGGGGTTAAAAGGATTAATAAAATGAGAGATATGGATTTTACAAAAATCTTTAAAGTGTAAGTATTAATGGGTTGACATATTAAATGTCACATACAGATTCCTATTTAGAAAAGGATTTTTGCAGAAATTGTTATTGGAGCACACAGTTGCAGCCATTGGATGAAAATATGAGGATCAGGGGATGGTCCCCCACCTTGGTTGGTTTAGGAAAGTGGTACAAGAATTGAGAGGATTTCATTCACCTCTCTCTCCCTCTTCAATACATTAATGGATTGGGAAAGTTGTCGAGTAGATTTGGGAGAGTATTTCACATCTACCTAACCTAAGTTTTGTGTAAAGTTTAGAACCCTGGAAGTTTTTCCCAATTTCCCCATGAAACAGGGACGACCCTCGACCCAAAGCTATATAAAGTGGGGTATCAATCCCTATGAGATATCAATTCTCTATGAGACTCTACGTCCTATGTGGTTCTTTCCCCCTACTTCGAATTTCTGTGCAAGTGCCCTTCTTTTCTCCACTTCTATTTCAAGTAACAGGGAAGGCACACCTTGTCATACTTCCTGTTCTGATTGTCCTCAAGTGCAATTCATGTGGTAGTCAAATCAAGCAAGGTGGAAGGAAGGAGAAGCCACTTTTTCTTGCTTCTCAAAGGACTGGGCAACCAGAGTCAAACTATCGCATTGACTTCCCAGCCTTGCTCATGATCGAGCGAAGGTAGGAGACGACATGAGTGAAAGGACTCCTCTACCCCATTTACTTTACTAAATAGATTAAGGGCAATTTGGTACTTTTACACCCTTTCTTTTCTTTGACGAGTAGGATGCCACGCGAGCAGGCATATGCATTGTCATGAGCCGATTGGTCAGCCCAGCTGCATTGGAAAGGCTAGGACCAGGTCTCATTGCCTAGGTTCAAGCCCCCATTTGTTAGAATGTATTAATTTTACAAAAATCAGTAATTTATAGGAAGGTCTGATAAAGGCATATATATATATATATATATATATATATATATATATGAATATTTCGCCAATAAATGAGAGGAATGCAATAAAAGTATAATCAAGACCTAGATCTATCTCTAATAAACCAAAAAGGCATTAAAAGTGATAATTAGGGTTTGGGAAGCCAAAACTCTAATGAAACCCTAATTTGACTCCAAAACCCTAACTTGGACCCCAAGTCAATAATAATGGTATATTTTGGATAAAATGATAATACATGGGTATTATGCTTTAATTTTAGGATAGTTGCTTAATTGGTTCATTTGTTTCCCTTTTTCTTGGACATCTAATACTCTTGAGAAAGGTATGTCATTGTGCCTATGACTACCCTACTTAACCGATTTATGTGGTTTCCTTGAGGCTTTACCAAATGTTTATTGCAAAATTAACAGCTACTTTTTATTTACTTCCTGTAATCGATACATCCATATGAGTATCACAATATATAGAAATAACTTGCTCAAACCCGCAATAATATCTCTAAATTAAATGCATGCATGCTAATTATGGGAACCACCCCCCAGAGAGTGGGTTGGCTAATAAGTACTCCTATAGAGTGATTATGATATCATGAATACCCCCAGTGAATGGTTATATGTGGAAATCACTCCCTGGAGTGGTTAGATCAAAAAAATACTCTAGGAGAGTGATTATGGTATGATCGTGTACCCCAATGAGTGGTTATGCCATAAAGATTAAGGGTTGAGAATTGAAATAAATCAAAAGGTGCTTTGATTATTTTGTTAATTGCAAATATGGGTGATTATGTTGTTACTCATACTTTTGTGTATTTTATTTCCCCCACATACCTGTGAAACTTGTAATACTGAACATGTTTTTGTTTCAAGATATCTTAGGTTAAATTGCTAGTAACATGCATATATTGATGAAAGATGAACATCTGAAAAAGAAAGCACCAAAAGAAAATCTATAATGTAATTCTTGAGGATTTAGATAGATAGAATTTCTTTCTGTTGTGAAAAATACATTTACATTCCATGTAAACTCCCTTGAGGAGATATTATCTTGTTACAAAACTATTTTCTATATAATGAAATTTATTGATTATTATTGGTACTTGCTAATCCTGATCCGAAAAATTATGACTATGCCATTTTCCCTCTCGATCCTCCCTTTTAGGGGATAATAGGGGGAGAGGGTCATAACATAATGCATTTTTATGTGAAGTTGGTACAGAGGCCATTCTATTGGAGAAGAAAGGGAGATGACAATCATGACAGAAGAAATATGGGTAACTAGTGAGAAGTCTCAAATAAATATACACCATATATTTGGGTGAATGTTTTATTACCAAGCCAAGCATTGTGTTGCTCCGCCAATCCATCTAAATAGAATTTAATAGAGAAGACACATCTGAAGTCTATAATATTTTTGTCTAGAGGAGGGACAATATCCCATGTCCCATTCTCTCACCATGCTTTCTTTTCCTCAAGCATTACAGCTTTCCAACGTGGGTATTGAAGTGACTCGTGATAATTTTATTAAATCTTTATAGATTTGAGATGTTGGGCATGGATTTAGAAGTACAAGAAAGTCAGGATAGGAAACATGTATGACATTTTGGATGCAAAGAATGGAGGAGTGTATACCTTTCTAGAAAACCACAGTCACTATAGAGCCTTATATGTGAATGGTGCCTTTCCACACACTTGGATCTTTTGATATTTATAATGACCTAGTCTAACACACTCACTTAGACCAGTCACACTTCACCTACAAGTGCATGGGGTCATATTATAGTTTAGGCAAGTGGAAATATAAGGGTCGGTCTGGAAGGAGAAAGGGGTCACTAGATCTAGGTTAGTGTGGGCTACGTTCCTAAAGTAGAGATTAGGGTTTTTAGGGTTTAATCTTAGTTTTAGTGGATTACACTACAGTGTAAGAAATTGAATAAGAAAGGAAACTCGACAAGCAAAAATCCAAAGTTAACCTTAAGAAAGCAATTCTAATCAACAAAGAAGACAACTACTTAAGAAAGAGCACAAAACTACACTAGACTAACAAGTAGGGAACTAGAGCAACTGAAGACCTAAACTATCACTAACTAGATTAAGCAAGTAGAAAGACGCACTAACCACCCTAGCATGGACTAACTATAAAGAACTAAGAAATTGACTAAAGAGCAATTAAAACAAGAAACTACGCTAGCATAATTAAGCTAAAAGAGGAAGATGGATTTTAAGCAAGTTATGGGGAGAGTGGGCCGTTTGGGAGAATGTCACATGAATCCAAGTCATGGGTTTATATAACATGCCAATCCTATCCTTTCATTCTAGATTGACAAACCAAAAAATAGGTCCAATGCAATGAAATTTCCCTAGACTAATGGTTGGTTCTTGATAAAATAGAGTGTGTGAGGGGAACTACACCCTTACACCTCCTATCTATCCTTACGAGGCTCAAATCTACCAAGGTCTAGGTGGGATTTATATTTGATTTAACTAATCTAGATTGCTAGGGTAATGGTTACTAGGGAGATTGAAAGCCAAGGGTAGGAAGGGAGAGTAGAGATGAGGGTGTTTCACCTCATGTTACTCACCATCTAGACTTTAGAAAACTCTAGGAAATTGCACTAATAACTCTTATAATAGCTTCTTATATCTTAAGCTTAGTTCTAAGAGAATAGATTAGTATGTAGGAAGATAGGGTGCTAGCTAGGGATCCACTAGTTGGATCTAGGATCAATTCCTAAGATAGGCACATACAATTCATTTTCCCCTAGAATATAGGTCTTTTCAAGCATCAAACAAAAAGCAATCCATGTTTAGAGATATTAATCACAAGTAGAATAATGGGAAACAAGATAGAAGCAAGAGACAATCATCACATAATGAAATTATGTTTATTACAACTTGCATTCCCCCAACATCATATCAAAGTGACATTTAATCCTCTAAACAACCCACTAAGAAGGCTTTGCTACTCATAATCAAACAAAAGAGTAAAAAGGAAAGAAGAAAGAGGAAGAAGGCCATGGATTCTTGTGGAAGCTTCTTCTCCTTCACCTCCTAGCTACTATAGCTCGTGCTCCTTGCTCCAAGGTGGATTGATGGCATGGAAATAAATGGTTTTTGGGTAATGGAAGGTGGAAATGGAGTAAGGTGACAGAAGAAGGTAGGTAGATCTCTTGAATTCTAGGGAGAGTGTAATGAATGCTCAAGGGAGGCTAACGTAGTGCTATGGCTGCCACTCTAGTATATATAGGTGATGGGGAAACACTACGGTAAGTGGGGGTAGTATTGGAAATTTAGTGCAAAAAGTAGTAGGGTTTGGGTTGTCACCACGACCGTGGTGGATGAGGGTGATCCCAATCATGGTAGATTGGCACGGGCAAGGTGGTGATGACAAAAAAATATTTAAAAATGTGACCTTGGAGGCTCAGTGGCCACGACTATGGTGGATGCCATAAGCATGCTGGGTGGAAGGTGATAAAGGCATGAAGGGAAGCTCGACCATGCTGGAGGTCGTTGTTGATGTTGAACTCCATGGGCGTGGCAGTCTCTACGGATGAGGTGACACTGAAGGACCATCATTGTGTTGATGGACACGACTATGCTGGATGAAATCTGAGTCTTTGTAGAAGTTCTTTGCCATAGTCGTGGCACCTAATATAGGTGAGGTAGCTCTCACTTACCCCTGGCCGTTCTAATGGCCACGACTGTAGCATATGTGTTGTTGTATCTTACAATTCTCCTGTAACTTGAGCAATTTGGCCACGACCATGGAAATATACCATGAGTCATTTTGAGGGCCCAACTTCTCAACTTTGCTCTTGAATCCTCCAAATGGTTGCCTTTTGCCTTATACCAATATTGTCTATTCAAGGGATGCTTGGGGAAGGTCTAGGTCCAATCCCAGGGTATAGAAACCCAAGGATACTCTCCTTGTGTCTCCTTCACATCCAATGCATGTACAAAAACCCTAAAACACACCTAAAAAGTAGTCATAAATGTATTTGATATGAAAACACATATTGGGGAAATAATTTGCATTCTAACATGTTTAGATGTGATTAAGATTTAAAAAGACACAAAATGGAACCCTAAAAGAGGATTGCAACACCGCCCAAACTTAATACGTACTTGTCTCCAAGTATGCTCCAGCTTAATCTCACTTTGATTTCTTTCAACAAACAAGAATGATAAATGCATTGGAAAAGATGATTATTTACTAAATGGGCTTAAAAGTGACTAAGTACATGTTTTTCACCTCTCTCCTCTCCACTTTCACAAACCAATCTTGAAAAGAGCATTAAGCATACAAACTTCAAATATTGGGCATGGAATGCACAATCAATCTGATGGCTTTCATGTAGCTTCAGGTAGACCGTTTCATGATGTCGTTAATCAAAGATGACTAGGAGTGTTGTCTCACTTTCATGCATTCAATATTATGCTTCAAACCACACAAAGTGACCCACATGGTTGTGGAAAATGGGTGAAGTGAGCTAGGTTTTATGTTTCCTAGCTCAATGGATATGAAATAAAAGACAGGATTGTGGTAAGAGATTGGAGTACTAATACATAAAGCACTCATCTTTTCTTTATTTAGATGCTATTACATAGGAGCATATTTTATTTTTCTTCTCTTTCATTTTCCTTTGGTGTAGTTAGGGCATATGGTGGTGAGAGTGAAGCGATGAGGTATAGGTATGGCCACGCCAAACTTTGGGAGGTGGCCAAGGTTGAATATGTGCACTTTGGCATCCTTTCATGAGGTGAAGGGTAAGAAGATGATGAAAGAAAACCCAAATCAAAGAGGGGTCACTAGTTTCATTCTCTACATAAAATCTCATACACGAAAACTATTCCAATACTTCATCAAATAAGGTCATACCACATGAATGAACAACATGAAATTCATACTTTTGTCATGTGATTCCGTAGGCCCTAAGCCTTTATAACTTGCAAAAATCACAATTCAACGAACACATTCACAAACATAAGAGAGGTGATTTGCATGTAAGCAATAATCAAGACCATTTAGGAATAGAACATAGAAACTTAGCATTTATTTGTTATATATTAAGACTTGTAGTTAAAAAAGTGGAGATTAAGTTAAAACATGCTTTTAGGCAAGAAGTTCCAAATCTGGGCAAGATTGGCCAAAATGATGCCAACTTGCATTTTAATCACATCCAAAACTACTTTTAGGGAATATAAAACATAAAGAAAGAAAATTATAACTAAAACACACAAAATTACCAAAATCTACATCAAAATGCAATGCATGAGATGGAATGGTAAAAAGAGCAATTTTTTTTAAAAGTTATGGGAAAATGCATGGAATTGAATTACATGATATGCATGCATGCAATCAAAAGAAAATCTATACTAGATAGGGTAATGTCATCACAAAATTAGTCAGGAGAAACAAGGTGAAAAGATCAATCAAAATGAGTACAGTGAGATGGCGTATACCACCCTACCACCCCAAACTTTTGAATCATGTTGTATTCAGCATGAAACTAAAGCTTAGGGAAGGTAGGGTATGTGTCACTACAGTGGCAGGTCTAGTGGCGGGTCTTCCTACAATGTTGGATCTTCTTGTCGGGGTGAAGGGCTAGCCTGAGGAGGTGGAGGACCAGCATGAGGAGGAGGGAACTGGTATTAGTGACGCCAATAATCTACCTGTAAGGGAGGATAAACCTATGGATATGCAAAAATGTCACTCTATTAGTCTTCCCCCCATTGGGGGTTCCTCTATCCTTGTACATGCTAAAACTGGTACATGTGGTTTATTTGATACTACATTTATTGCTAATCTTACCACATGTATTACTAAATTTGTTGCATGGTTTGCTTGGTCTGCTGAATGCCTTCCAGCTGTGCATGTATGGTGGACATGTTGTAGGCATTACTTGTAGGTTGCTGCTGAGATGATGCTTCTTCTTCTCTTCTTCTCACTCAATAGGGTTTTCTTTGTTGCTTTGATGCTCTTTTCTACACAACTACATTTGTCTCACCAATCTCTTTAGGTAGGAAATGGGCTCTCTCTCTATAGCTTTGCCTTGGATGCTCTTCTTCCCACTTCCTCAATAATTCACCTAACGCCTCAATGGGCCCTACAGTGTCAATGAGTAGGTGCATGCTAAGGAAGCTCAAAATTCACTCTTGGAAAAGGGGGGTTGGCATTATACATCATTTCGTTTCCAACCATTGTGATGATTTGGGAGCAAACTAAGTACTTCAAACCAACAAACTTCATTCCCTCAGCTTTGGTGAGCCCTCTCAAATCACATCCTAGGGCGAGAGCAAGTGAGGCCACAATCCCTCCCATGACAAAGGGAGTTTTTCTTTTGGATGGGATTGACCTCATGTGATCAATAAGAAGTGCCCCTAGGTTGAGATATTTTTCCTTTATAACCAAATGTAGCACAAATAAGTCTTTCTATAAGTGGCTCCCCTGATTGTCATACTGGACAACAATGGTATTTGCAATGACCTTATGTGCATACCTAAAAAAAGATTGTGGATTCCACAATTTTTTATTTAGAAGGTGTGAAGTTTCTTTGCCCTGTCATCCTATACCACATGGCCACATAGCCGATGTTAGTTTCTATTTAAATGTGGGATTCATTAAATATCTTGGCTTCCTTAGTGTACAGTGAAGATGACATTCAATTGGGACATAATGAGGGCATGGACCTCACTTTGCAACCCAAATCTGATGGCTTTCTCCCCCTTGTGATTGACCTTTTCCAATGTGGCAAAAAATGTTGTGTAAGTTCAATATATGTGTCTTGTGCTATACAAATCACCTTGCCTAGTCTAACATCTTCCAAATGCACATCCAGGTAATCTTGAATGCCAATGACCTCCATGGTATGGGGGCATGCATAACGGGGTTCTATCACCCTCCTAGCCATGCATTCAGGGTACAGGGGTTTCAAAGTAATCTTTTATTTGCTTCCTCTCCCATATGACATACCCTTAGGAGCCTTACCATGTCCCTTTAGCATGTCATCCTTAAGTGTATCCATAATATCAAATGGATCTAGAGTCAACTCATCATCATTTGTATTCTCATCCTCTTCCTCACCCTCGTATAAGTGCGACCCCAAGCTTGTATCAAGATTCAATGGCACTCTGCTCAGATTGCTCTTCTTGAGCATCTTCCACATCATCAATTGTTAGTTGTCATCAAGCTTGTGGCTACTGATATGGCCTCTCCAGGGCTGAAGAAGTGGAGTTGTAGGTCAACTAGGTTGAGGTGGAGCATGTGAAGAAGAAGGGGCGTCTTCCCCCTTTTCTTGTTGTGGACGAGTAGTGACATCTGACTCTAAGGAGTTAATCATAAAATCGACATTTGTATTGAACTCCTACTCCTCTTCCTTGTATGTAGCATTCGGGGTGTGGTGGTTCCCAAATGAATGGAGGCGTGAACCACCCACAAACGCTAAATGCTAAAGGCTAGATATTGAGTTCCAATGTCATGGCGTCAGGCTGTGAGAGGGGTGGGAAGGTAGTGGATGCTTTCTTGGTTCACACTTTGCCCCTGGTGATTTCTGAGAGGTTATTCTGTGTCCCTTTATTAATTTCCTTGTTCACCATCTTCATTTCTAGGTATCGAAAGTGGAGGAAGAGCTAGGTTTTGGATCTATGAGGAGAAGGGTCAAATGGAGGTATTAATGGGTTGAGGATGATGAAGAGGGTCGAGGTGGATGTATAGGACTAGTCTGGAAGAAGTAATGGTGGAAGAAGATGGGTCAGATGAGGTGGATTTAGGGCTGATGTGTTTGGTTGGATGGAGATGGTGGAATAGGGATGATGGAATTTTGGATTTATTTTGATGGTGTAAATGGTAGAGGAAGTTGTGGCAGAGGTGGGGGGTGATTTGGAGGTGTATTGATGGCAGAGAAGCGCTAAAGGTGGAGAATTGGGGTGTTGTAGGTCACCAGTGTGCACTTCTATTCACTATGGGCACCGAGGGTTGGGGAAATGAGAATGAAGAGTCATGGTGAGTGGAAGAAAATAAACTTAAAACCGATGGGTCAGGCTCTACCATGGGTGAGGTGGTCCATTGGTGGCACGGTCATGGTCGGTGTCATGCCTGTGGGGTCATCATAAGTGGTTGTAGAAGTCCACCCTCACCACACCTATGGTGTCTTCCATACCCATGGTGGCTTCTAAGAACCACACCTGTGTTTTTTGCCATAGTCATGGTGCTCCTCCTTCAAATCTCCAAAATTCTCTGTAATTTTGGCAAAATGTCCCTCGCCCGTGGTGGAACACCACAACTGGGTTGGGAATTTATTTCCATGCCTGTGGTGATGACCACACCCATGGTGGTGTGCTACTAACATGCCCGTGGTGCTCTTCACAGCCGTGGTGGTTGTTCCTCTTTCTTCACAACTCTCTTGTACTTCTTGAATGTAAGCACCATGGTGATTTTGATGCACCACGACTGTGGTGAGTCTTTTTAAGTGCATAATTTCACAAAAACTGAATGAAAATTCATAGTTTTGAATGCAAACATTATGACATCTCATTTCTCTCTCTTTTTAATGGTTGCACTCATCTTCTCACTCTCTCTAACCTATTTATCTTAACACAATCAAAACTAAAGAAAAACTATCAAACATAGGCGTGCATGTGTGTATTTCTTGGAATCATGTAAGATCAAAGGAAAAATATCAAAAATTGAAGGTTGTGTGTAAAAGTTCTCAAATGTAGGTGGGTTGCCTGCCACTAGTGCTACATTTTACACCTTCAATTGGTCTTATTGGTTCTTTATTCATTCATCCTCTTAGAATCTTTGAAGAATCTTTGAAGTATATGTCCCTATCATGTGCATTAAAGCACATCTCTTCATCAATGGGGGTTTCCTCAACTAACATCACAATATCAAAACTTTGTTTTGCCTTGTCTAGACCAAATTCAACAACCTTCAATCTTTTTCCATTGACAACAAATTCCTTTGCACCTACCTCATCATATATCACAATAGCACCGGAGGGATACACATGCTTGACTTGATAAGGTCCTTCCCATCTATATATAAGCTTTCAGGGAAAGAGCTTCATCCTTGAAATGTACAACCATACCCATTGTCCGGACTCAAAACACTTCTTCTTGATCAACTTGTAATGCAAGAACTTTGTTCTTTCCTTGTATCTTTTTGAAAAATCATAGGATTCATGCCTCATCTCTTCCAACTCATGGATCTACAATTTCCTCCTTACTTTGGCGGTGTCTGCATCCATATCCATAGATTTCAAAGCCCACGATGCCTTGTGTTTCATCTCAATAGGTAGATGGAAGCTCTTACCATACACAATCTTGAATAGTTTGGTTCCAATCTGGGCCTTGAATATTGTTCTATATGCCTTTGGAGCTTCATTAAGATGTAGAGACCAATCCTTGTGGTTCAATCTCATTGTCTTCTCAAGAATGAGCTTTATCTCCCAATTGGCCAACTCAACTTGACCACTAGTTTGAGGGTGGTAAGGATTAGCCAGACAATAATTCACACCATATCTTTTCAAAAATCCTTCAAAGCTTCTATGAATTAAGTGGTTTTCACCATCACTAACCATTTCCCTTGGCACACCAAACTAGCTGAAGATGTTAAGATTTGACAAAGTCACATACTACCTTGTGATCATTTGTCCTTGTAGCAATTTCTTCAACCCACATGGAGACGTAGTTCATGATGAACATGATGTACACATACCCAAAATAGGGGGGAAACAGACCCATAAAGTCAATTGCCTAAACATCAAAACATCAGCCACTAGGATATAGGATATAGGCATCATGTCCTTTTTTTATATAGTGTCCACCTTTTGGCACTTCAAGCAACATTTGCAATATTCATTAGAATCTTTGAACAATGTTGTCCAATAAAACCCACTTTGAAGAACTCTAGCGGTTGTATGCTTTCTACCAAAATGTCCTCCAAAAAAGCCAGAATGGCACATGGAGAGAATCTCTTACTACTTTCCTTCAGGGATACACCTTCTTATGAGATGATCACAACAATATATGTAAATATGAGGGTCATCCCTTGCATATTTCTTCACCATGGAAAACAATCTCTTGCTATGTTCCCTTATCCAAGTGCTTGGTATCCTCCCACTAGGCAAGAAGTTGTCTATGTGCTTGTACCATGGTCTTTGGGTGGAGGAGAGTAAGAAGAGTGGCTCATGTGGAATTGTCTCCTTAATTTGGTTCACATCATCATATGGTGTCTCAATATGGGAAAGTTGATCAGTTGTAGAATTTTCCATTCCCTTCTTGCCAACAATATCTAAATCAAACTCTTGGCGCAATAGTATCCAGCGAATTAATCTTGGTTTAGGATACTTTTTTCACCATAAGATACTTTAAGGATGCATGATCCATATAGACTATGACTTTGTTTTGCAAAAGGTATGTGCAAAGATCACAACAAGAAACTCCTTCTCCGTGGTTGTATAGTTTCTCTGAGCCTCATCAAGGGCTTTACATTCATAGTAGATAGCATGTGGAATCTGGACAATCCTTTGGCCCGACACAACCCCCACTACCATATCTAAAGCATCGATCATGATCTCAAATGGCAAAGAGAAATTTGGGGTTGCATGATAGGAGCAAAAACCAACTTGTTCTTCAAATGGTTGAAGGCTTCAGCACGTTTTTCATCAAAATTGAATTCCACATCTTTCTTGAGCAAATTGCACAATAATCTGGAAATCTTGCTAAAGTCCTTGATGAACTGGCGATAGAGACATGCATGTCACAAGAAATAATGGGACATGTCTTAAGGTGGAAGGAATAGTAAGTGTGGAAATGAGGCCCCCTTTGGCTTTGTCAACTTCAATCCTAGATTTTTAAACCCTATGTCCCAACACTATGCCTTCTAGAACCATGAAATGACTTTTCTCCCAAGATAATACCAATTCGACTCTGACACATATTTCAAGAATGGTAGTGATATGGAGAAAACAATCATCAAAAGTTTTTCCAAACACTGAGAAATCATCCATAAAAACCTCAGGAGATGAATCCAACATATCCATAATGATTTATGTAACACATCTTTGAAATGTAAAGGGGGCACTACACAATCCAAATGGCATCCTCCTATAAGAAAATGTGTTTCTAGGATAGGTGAATGTGGTATTTTCTTTATCGGCTAAGTGCACTACCACATGGAAGTAACCTAAATAACCATCAAGGAAACAACAGAAGCTTTGTCCTACAAGTCTTTCCAATGTAATCCAGACACATTCTTTATTTGGATTGCTCTCTCACGAGCACTATATCTCCACCTTCATTTTTAGCTACAGTGATCCCACCCTTATTGGGCACAACCTGGATTGGACTCACCCAAGGACTGCCAAAAATGGGATAGATGATCCCAACATCCAACAACTTCACAACTTCTTGGGTTACCACTTCTTTTAGATTCAGATTTAACCTCCTTTGCATTTGGAGGGTTGGTCATGCATCATCCTCAAGATAGATTCTATGGACACAAATGGAGGGCTCAACTCCCGTCAAATCAGCAATAGACCACCCTATGACCTAAATGTTTCTCTTCAACACATCAATAAGAGCATCCTCTTATTCAGGAGAAAAGATAGAAGAAATGATCATAGAAAGGGTGGCATTTGAACCTAAAATGCATATTTCAGGTCTTCAGGAAGAGACTTGAGATCAAGGACTGGAGGTTCTTCAATGGAGTTCTTCTGAGTTTTTTTAGAAATTGAAGGGAGATCCTCACTTGAAGCCTCTAATGCGAGTTCATATTTCTCCTCCTCCTCATCATCAAGAAACTCCTCAATGGGTTCTAGACCCCTACCCTGGGTGGAAGTCTAAATCCATGCAGGTAGGCATTCTTCTACATTCTCCTCAAGGAAGTCGATTATAGAAATCTTCTTTAGTAGCACCAATTAGCTTGGATTTAGTAGAATCCTTGAAGATGTTAAACTGGATCTTTATGTGTATTAATGTCACATACATGGTGTTGGTTCTCACATGAATCACTACATTAGCTGTAGCTTGGAAGGGTCTCCCAAGATAATAGGTACCTTCCTTGAGTTTTTTTCCATACAAAGCACAATAAAATCAGCAATAAAGAATGTAGAGGTGTCATCATCAAGCCTCACCAACACATCATCAACTCACCCTTGGGGAATCTTCACATAATAGTCGGACAACTACAAGGTGTAGTTAACCGGACCCAATTGTCCCATTTTCAATTCAGCATACATATCATTCAACATTAGATTCACACTAGAACCCAAGTCAAGAAGGGCTTGGTCTGTGTAGTGTGCTCTAATGTATTAAGGAATGATGGGTGCAATGAGATCTTTCCTCTTCTTTGGTGAGGTATGTTGCAGAATGAAGCTCACTTGCTCTATGTGCTTAAGCCACCTTGGTTTTCTTCCTATGGTCCTTCACTCCTTTTCTAGAAGGTACACAACTCTTGGAGGAATTTTTCATAGTGAAAAATTTCTTGATGGCATCTAGAAATTGGATACTGATCCTCACCTGTTGAAAGGTCACAATCATATCCTTGGTATGTTTCTTCTTTCTTTTCTCAGTGGATGGTTCTTCAAGTACATCAGGAAAAGGGGGGAGTTGTGCTCCTGACTATTTCACATCAACATAATTGTCAAGAAGTATCATGGGAATCACTGTATCATCGCCATGGATCATAGAATCAACCTGACTTCCAATCACAGTATCATCACCCTGAGTCTCAATATCATTGCCTCAAATCATGTTATAAACACTATATTCACCAACTAAGATGTCAACTCTATGTCCCTTGGCTGCTCTAAAGTCCTCCCACTCTCAACACTATCATAGCCTTCACTTGCTCATGGGTGGTAGAGGAGGAAGCTTGTGGTGGTTGTTGTAGTTGTTGAGGTGGTGGTGGCCTTTGGTGTGGGGGATTTGGGTTTTAGAGAATGAATTGTGGTTGAGATGGTGGTTGTTGTGGATGAGGGTGATATTATGGAGGGGTTTATTGGTACGAGTGAGGGGAGTTGGAGTGTAGTGGTAGTTGAATGGGGGTTGTGGAGGTGGAGGATCATAGGGATTAGTAGGTCCTTGGTATTGTTGCATAGTGGTACTTAGTTGTGTGGTGGGATATAGGAACCTTGAGGAGTGCTTATAGAACCATCATCATTTTTTGAGTTGGCCATGGGTTGGGAAGGGAATCTTCCCTCTTCTTGATAGGTAAGTGAAAGAGATATTTGATCAAGTCTTTGTTAAAGGCGGCTAATTGTTTTTCCATTGAAGGACACATCCTTCTTCACCTCATCAACGCTCCTTAGACTTCCAAGAACTTCCTCTTAAAACTTTGAGTTGTACCTTGTCCCTTGGTGTTGCCTTGGTTTCCCTTGCTCTTCTTCACCTTGTTGCTTCCATGAAAAATTTGGGTGATTCCTCCTTTCTAGAGTGTAGGATTTTGACATTGGTCCTTGGTTGTTCCTATTTCCAAAATATTGCAAAGCTTGCATTTCTTCATAGATAGCCTCTACTATGTTGGTAGAGTAACTAGAAGACCCTCCATCCTGATTCTTCATCAAGTTCATCATATCAACAAGGATCTTCATCATTTGTGGATTTGTGTCCTCTCTATACCGAGGAGGAGAAGGTGGAGGAGGAACCGTGTTCCGGTCACAATGCAGACCCATCCTAGAAGCCCAGTGGTGTGAATTTTCATTTAGGTGTGAATTCTCATTTAGGTGCTCAAAGAGTGTCCCTGACTCTTATGGAGGTTTAGCCATGAATCTTCCACCACATGAGGAATCAACCATAGTCTGGCCTAGTTCAGATAGCTTGGTGTAGAAGGACTATACCAGCTTCCAGATAGTGACTTCATGGTGGGGATAGTTTCACAGGAGCTTCTAGAATCTTTCCTAGGTTTCATGAAATGGCTCATTCTCCTTTTGAGTGAAGGAGGTGATATACCTCCTCATTTGAGTTAGCTTGGAGATTGGGTAGAACTTCTTTAAGAACTCATTCTTCACATTCACCCAAGTAACTAGTTACAGAATCGACATATACCATTCTTTTGATTGCTTCTTGAGTGAGAATGGGAAGAGGGTTCTTCTTATGGAATCATAAGTTGTTGCAAGAGTATGAAAAGAAGAGCATGTTTCCAAGAAAGCATCAACATGGTGGTATGGGTTTTCATTCTCCAACCCATAGAAGGTGGTAAGGAGTCCGAGGAGGGCTGGTAGAATGGAAAATTGTTGACTTGACATTTGGGTAACAAGGGTGGAAATGGGGTAGGTGTAGTTCCTCTGAGTGAAGTATTCATGGAGAAGCGATTGGGCAATGGTGGTTGGTCATGTGCCTCATCTTCTGCCATATCATCTTCTTGGTGTTGTTTGCATCAGTGTTGATGCATTCTTATATGTATTTTGGGATCAAAAGGAACCAAAACAGTAGAAGTCAAATGTCTACCAAACATGCACAGATGTCACCTACATAAAGCACAAACAAGCAACAAGAGCTAAGTTAGAAGAAAAATATGCAAAGGCAAACAAATAATATCGAATAACAATGGTGAGGGAAGTAGGAAAAGCTAATCTATATTAACTAGCTAGGTCGAGTGCCTCTACTCCCCGACAATGATTCCAGAAAGCTTGGTGCATCTTCACACACTTGGATCTTTTGATATTTATGAAGACCTAGTCTAAAGCACTCATTTAGACCAGTCACACTGCACCAGCAAGCACACAGGGTCATGTTGTAGTATAGGAAAGTGGCAAGATAAGGGTCGATTTGCAAAGATAGAAGGGGCACTAGAGCTAGGTTAGTGTGGGCTACATTCCAAAAGTGGAGATTAGGGGTTTTAGGGTTTAATCTTAGCTTTTGTGGATTCCATTAAAATGAAAGCAATTGAATAAGAAAGGAAACTAGACAAGAAAGAATCCTAAGTTAATCCTAAGAAAACAATTATAATTAAAAAAAGGTAACTACTTAAGCAATAGCACAAAACTACACTAGACTAACAATTAAGGAACTAGAGCAACTAAACACCTAAACTATCTCTATCTAGATTAAGCAAGCACAAATATGCACTAAATACCCTATAACGGACTAACTAACAAGAACTAAGCAATTGACTAAAGAGAAATTAAAGCAAGCAACTACACTAGCATAAGCAAGCTAAAAAATCAAGATGGGTTTTAAGCAAGTTATGGGGAGAGTGGTGATGAGTATATTGTTACCCATTTTTAAATGTTGTTTTATCTGCCTTTCAGGGTCCATTGTGTCTTTATTTCCTAGTTTTAGCTTTATATTTAATTAAACACAATTATTTTCCCTTTTTATATTTCAATGCATTTTTATATAATATTTCATGCAGAATCAACACAGTTGGGCCGCGACACCTAGATAGATGATTAAGCCCTCATGATGTTAAGTCTCAATTGGAGGAAGGCCCACAAGCTTTCATTTTGATCTCTTTCCAACCACCTAGTCAAGGGAGGAGTCCTTCCATTTGCTCGACTTGAGTGTTTATTCACCCAGAGTCTTCCCAATTTTGGTGGCATGGTGTGTGCTCCTAGCATCTAACCCATTCTGGTTCATCCATGTTGTCTCGCTAGAGGATTAGACACAAGGTTAAAATTGAGCAACCCACATGAGTCACTTGTTGGATTAAGTACGGGCCATGCAAGAAGATGCCTTCAACCACAAGCGTTCAACTTTAGGGTTTCAAAGGCAAGGAATGCATCTATAAAAGGGAACCCTTATCATCCATTCAAGTGGTCCCTAATTGGTGATTTAAAGCCACATTTTGCTACAAAAACCCTAGCGGGGAGCGAGAAGGTGGGGGGCACACCAAGCGTCATGGAGTTCTCCATCGTTCCTACTATCTCTTTGTTGTTGTCCCTCTCCATGAGCGAGTGACGCCTTGTGCCGGGGCATGGGGACTAGCCCCAATCGTCTGTATTTTATCTTACCTTGTATTTAAACTAGATAATATATTTGCTAAATAAAGTATTATTCTGTTCGATGCTTTGCTTTGAAAATAAATGACTTGTTTGCATATTAGTTATAATCATGGATATGTAGGTTGATGTGAGCATGATTAGAACAAAATAATGATCTCATTATCCCCCTAAGCTGTAAGCAATAGATAGTGAGGTGTTTGGACTTTGACCTGCTACGTGTCGAGGATGGTCAGTCGAAAGTAAAGGAGTTCAGCAACATAGACAAGGAACTTGGGTGTCGAGGATGGTCAGTTCCAAGGGAGTCTATACTAGGCATCAACTAGTATCCCGAGAGGGTGCATCAACTAAGCCTCGATTTAGCAACGACTACTAGAGAGTTGGATCTTGTTAGGCTAATTACGTAGGCCCGAGTAGCAAAACCCCATACCCTGGTGCTCTTTATTACATATTTTTCACCTCTCTAATCTACTATGTTGCTTTTGTAACATCCCTGACCTGGGTTATGTACTAACCCTAGGTGTTTTGCTTATATATGTGATTAGATGCTTGTGGTTATCTTTTTATATGTAATTAAAGCTTTTGAGGAACTTATATTTCTATTTCATCCCTTTTTGAACAATGTTGTAATATTGTTTTGTTAAATATGGACTAATATGCAAATTACCCAAGTTGAGGGGTTAACTTGCAAATTGCACATGTTAAGATGTTCCTATGATGTTGAGACATCATAATAATGAATAGGATGTAGTGGTATGGATTCTCCAAACTTGGGCACCAAGATATAGCTTGTAGAGCAATCCTTGTGCATTAAAACCTAGTTTTGGTGTAAGGTGCAATTTACCCAAAATTTAGGGTGCAACATGTAAAATATACTTTCTAAAGTATCTGTAATGTCTCTTGGCATCCAGTAGAGTAATGAAAATGAGGAGGGCGCCTCATTTGAGTGATCAACTAAGAAAGATAACCCTAATATCTAAATAACCAAGTTTTATGAAAAATGGCCTTTCGTATATATAGCTTATTAAGATATATGGCTTATTTTCCTTTAACCTTGGATAAGAGAGAGGTTTTGCATGTAAAAAGGAGGAAGAAAAGTGGCCAAGGGTGGAGTGAGCATGAGTGGATGTGTTTAAGAAATAAAAGAAATGACTATCTTTTCCTTGCCTTAAAAATATATCCAAAAATATATAAGTGCATCCTTTTAACAAGCAAGGGATCGTTTCCCTTCATTCCTTCCCCTATCTTCTTGCTTTGGACGACTAAGGAGAAGCTCAGGAGCAGAGGATGATGACCAAGCTGGTTTGGGTAAGCTTTGATCATCACCTAGCTCGAATTCTTGGAGGAAATCCTACTACAAGGTTGGTTTAGTAGTTTTCCTTACACAACTCTTCTTTCTAGCCATCTTCTCCATCCAAATCTTGAAGAACGAACCCTGGACGACCTTTGGAGCTAAAGACACAATTAAATCTACGAATCTTGGAGCTCTAGATCAGATCTTAAGGTGGGTTTTATAACTCTAACCCTTAAGTTTTGCTTATGCATCTTCCTTTCATGAAAACGTTGCTTATTCTCCTTCTTTAGACACTTCTATGTGTTCTTGCAAGCATTTCTGTGAAGAACAGTCCGTGTTGTTGAGGTAGAAGATGATGACGTTAATTCCAAAGTTTATCCACAATCTTGATTTAGCTAACGGTCTCCCACCTCTTGCTCAAACGGTTTCCCAAACCGTTTGGGAGCAAACAGTTTCAAAACCGTTTGAAAGCAAACAGTTTCAACCAAGAACGCATGGGAGCAAATGGTCCCAAGACCATTTGGATGTGTTGACCAAGCGTTGACTGTTTGGGGGTCTGTTTTACATAATATGGACTAATCAGCAACCAAAAATCATCATCTAATTCCAAGTAAATCACCAATTGAAGGCACATCAATCACCTAAACCCTAATCGGGTTAGTTGCTGATTTCAATAATGCAATCATGTTGAAGTTTGGGTTGAGTGACCCAAACGGTTTCAAAACCATTTGGGGATCACTCAAAAGGTCTCAAGACCGTTTGGTGATCACCCAAGACCATTTGGAGGTCTAGGGTTAAGTGGGGTTGACCAATTGAGGGTCCATTGATATCAAGTTGTTGAACAATTAAGTGCTGATTTGGTGACCAAATTTAGGGTTCAACCCATAAGAGAATGACTTGGTTTTTGATGAAATAATGGGAAAACGGTCTCAAGACCATTTGTAGGATGTCCAAACGATCCCAAGACCGTTTGGGGGTCACCCAAGACCGTTTGGAGGTCTAGGGTTGACCATGGTTAAGTGGTTGAAGATTGAAAGCCAACAAGTTGAAGTATAATCGATTAGTGACCTAATGATCAAATCAATGAACCAAACCTTAATAGGTTGAGTTAGATTTTTTGTTGACTTGAGAAAACAGTCTCAAGACCGTTTGGAGGATGTCCAAATGATCCCAAGACCGTTTGGGGTCAGGTCATGACCCAATTGAATGATGGTTCAATGGTCTCAAGGTCAATTAGACTCATGTTGGTACATGTTGAAGGGTGATCGTTTCCAAACCCTAATTCAATTGATCCAATCCCTAATTGGTGATCAATTGTGGGTCAATTGAGGGTCAAATCAGTTGAGTGTTGACCTAATTAAATCAATTTATGAGTCGCTAACCATTGCATGATCGATTGAGGGGTTCAACATTGGAAACCCTAACTCAATTGGAATAGTTGAAACACTTTTTGGTCCATGCGGTTTTGAGGTGGTTTGGACCAAACGGTCTCAAGACCGTTTGGGACCAAACGATCCCAAACCGTTTGGTGCTCATGAGGTTTCAAGAACGGTTGCATTCATGCGGTTTCAAAGTCAACTTGGCCAAACGGTCTTCATGAACAAACGATTGAGGGTGCACTTTACCAAATGGTTTGAAAGTCAAACTAGACCAAACGGTCAACAACATCAAACGGTTTCAAAGTTGTTTCAAGACCGTTTGAGGGTCTATAGTGCAAGACCATTTGAGGTCTAAAAAGGTCATGATCGTTTGATGACTTAGTGGTCAAGATAGTTTAGTAGTTAATTAACCTAAACTCTAGAGATGCTTAGAGTAATTAAGGGATCAAGTAATTAGTGGGTTAATGCATGTTATGATCAATGATGAATATTACAAGAGTACCCTTGGTGGGAAAGAGTAACCAATACCCTTTGATCAAATGAATCTTAATGACCACAATAGTAATGACACAACCCATGATGTCAATATTGGATTGACTTAGCCTATTTATAAGTGATGTAAGCATCATCTGATAGTTAAAGGAGAGAGAAGACTCCCTATATGTATGAGAATCAAGTAATATACTTCCAATATGTATGAATACATCTAATTAGGGTATGATCCTTCATAGTGAGATCATGGAAACCCTAATTATGATGGTTAATGAATCTTAACCTAATTTGAGGGCATTAATGGAAGTAATTCACATATATAATGTTGGTATGATCTTAATTCACTGTAATGTTAATAGTAAATCCTAATCTAGGTTAATGTGATGTAATGTGAATAGTAAACCCTATTCTAGAGTGATGTGATGGAATGAACAGTAAACCCTAATTTTGGGTTATGCTTTTAAGCATGAAACTCTATGATTGAAGTAAGAAATAAGGAATCACTATTCCTAATTAAGATTAAGGGGTTGAATAACCCTAATTGAATTGAATTGAATTGAAAGGTTATCTCTATTTTGCAATATGCTAATATAGAGATAAATTGCCTATTATCAAATGTATTAACCATGCCAGTTTTTATAAAGAAGTGATCATAGCCAGGTAAGGGTTATTATGTCATATTCATTTAAAGTAATTTATAAGCTTTAAAAGTAATGATATGTTATGTTGCCAAGTGAGGGGTAACATATGAGATTGATAGGTTGTGATAGCCATGAGAGAAATATATGCATTGTTGCAATCCAGGTCATGTTGTTAAATGACTTGATGACTATGTGTTACTTGGTAACAAGTGTTATGATGATCTAAGGGTTTGAACACCCATGTTCTTGAATCATAATGATGAGATAGTTAGGGATTGATATCCCAATGATAACTGGATGTGAAATGAACTTGATACAACTAGTACTCTTTCTTTATAGCAGATGTTTTAATGGTTTATGTTTGAAAACATGCCTGATGCTAAAAGAATGCCATAATGTACTTAAATAATCAAGTATAATAATATCATGTATAGCCCTGACCATAGATCCATCATTGTCAGTAGTTTAATGATGGTGAAACAGGTTTTCCTAAGGGAACTCCTGGAGAGCATACTTTTGAGTATGTGGGGGTTATGGACGTGAATATCCTTACGTCCTAATGTAGGAATTGATGTGAGATGTACTTTAATCTCTCATTCCTTCATTATATGTTTATGACAGGATGATGTATCACTAATCTCCCGATGATGTTGTTAATGTCGCATCGGTATGAGATAAATAAGAAATCCCTTGATGGCGAAGAGAGTACAAAATGCCACTGTAACTCTAATAGCAAAGTTTCTAGAATACCCTGGAAAGCTATTATAGCAGAGACACAAGATGTCCTGCATGTTGATCCTCACACTGACTTAGGAAGATGAGGTCATAGGAATATGTCTCTTCTGATGACCTATGTATGGTACCGATTGCGATTTCGTAATGGTCGGTTGGAGTATGAGAGGTGTAACTCATCTCCTCAGGGCATAATAATGTTTGAAAAACATAATCATCCATGTAGCATAACTACTTAGGTTGAACTACGAGAAACAATGATTGATGATACATTGTTTATAATGCTCTAGTTGAATAACTAGTATACATGTTCTTCATATTCCTTATTGTTATATGCATTGTTACCCAATTAAGTTATAATTGAAATGATTGCTTAAGAGAATGTTGCTTCACTTAGTTTATACAATGTTAAACCTATTGTTGAATGTTTAAAGTTTCCTGCTTATTGTTATTCTATTTGTTGCAATAACAAAGCTTCTAGTGGAGAGTTAGCTCTCGCTGGGACAATTATTCAATTGTCTCACCCCCGTGGGATTTGACTTTTTAGGTAGATGCTGAGGACGAAGGAGTCCATCAGAGGGTGAGCAACAACAACAGTAGTAACATCAGGGACAATAGTGATTCTCAGGTGGAGACACTGTCTGTCAAGTCTTGCAGATAGTATGTCCTATGTGTCGTCTCTGTACTCTCAGGTCCTAGGAGTCAGTAGATGTTTAAAGTAGATCTGAGATTTTTGGCTTAATGCCTCGAGATTTTTGTATCTTTCCTTGTACAAATAATAGGGCAGTTGATGTATGTAATCACTCGAGATGTGATTTTATAGAGATATAATGAAGAATTAGTTTGTAAACAACTTATCTTGTTTCTTTAAGAAAAAGTTTTATTGTTTAAAGATCTCTTTCCAAAAAGTTTTAATTTTTAGTGATTTTCAATAATTCCGCTGCTAGTTAATCGCTTCCGCATTCGTTGATCTTATTTTGGCGATTCAATCGCCACAATTTAGTGGTATTAGAGCCCTAGGTTCACTGCGTCTACATGGACATAGGACTTAGAATGTTGAGTATGTTCTAGTGTATTCCAGTATATCTGATAGTGTCTTCTACTCCTCAGGAGAAGAAGATAAAACTAAATATGTCTTGACCTCATGAAGAACACATTGCAGAGAGTAGTGCTGCTGCACCCAGAAGAGGTGCAAGAGACCCAGATAGAGAAGAACCTGTGCCTAAACCACCCCAGTTCAATCCAACTGACATGGGGAACCCAGCTGTCCAAGCCATGTTTGGGCAGTTTATGACTGCCATGACACACATGACTGATAGGATGCCTATATCTGCACCTAGGGCACCTACCCATCCTGAAGGACAAGGAATCGACAAGACGTTTGAACAACTTTGCCGAGTTGGAGCCACAGAGTATGCTGGAATAGCTGACCCAGCAGATGCTGACTTGTGGTTAACTGAACTAGAGAAGGCCTTTAGAATCCTGAACATCCCAGAAGCTGAGAATGTTAAACAAGTTGTGTATCTTCTCAAGGGGAGTGCTGGTCACTGGTGGACCATGGAAGAACAGAAGAGGCCTGGTGTAGAGGTTGAATGGGAAGTTTTCCGATGGGAATTTATCAATAGATATTTCCCTAAGACGTTTCTGGACGAGAAAATCTCTCATTTTGAGAGGTTGAGGCAAGTTCCAATGAACATTAGCGAGTACGAGGCTAAGTTCATGGAGTTGTTATGGTTCTATCTGCACATGGCAACCACAGATGAAGAAAGGATTAGGCATTTCGAGAAAGGGTTAAACGCTGAGTTGACTACTCCTGTGTCAGCCCTAGAGAATAGAGAAAGGTTTTCTACCTTTGTGGAGTCTCTCAGAAGGATAGAGAGGTCTGTACCAGAGAAGAGACAGACCCAGAACAAGAGGATGTACCCCCAGTTCCAAGGATCTTCATCTAAAAATTACAAGAAACCTAGGTTTTTGTGCCTACACCACCACCTAAACCCAGTACCCAGACACAGTGGATGTCGAATAGGGGTATAGGACGAAGCCTACCACTATAAGGAGCTCGCAGTACAACATCTATGTCGGTTATAGGACCACCTAGACCATAACAACTGAACAAAAGTTGTTATATATGTGGAAAGATGGGACATCTGATGAAAGACTGCAGAGCCAGAGAAGTGAGTGTAACTCAATCCCAGAGGCAGAGTTAGCAAGGATCCCAAAAGTGACCGTTTCCAGGTAATGCTAGAGGACGTGGACAAGTGTCCCAAGCTAGATCACCGACACATAGTCAACGAGCACCGAATCAACCACAGGCGATGACAAGATTTTATGTGATGAATCTACCTGATGCAGTGATCAACCCTCGGGTTGTGGCAGGTCAGATGGAATTGTTAAATTCAAATATATCTACATCTTGTGTTGTATCTGTTTTAATTGATTTGGGTGCTACACACTCCTTTATCACTCGAAGAGTGATTCATAACTGCAATATGATGGTCAGTCACAGAGCAGATAGTTTGTTTCTAGAAACTCCGTTAAGGGGGTCAGCTGTGTTGCAGGAGGTATGTTCTCCCTGCATCCTCTTCTTTTCTGAACATCGCATTCAAGTGGATCTTATACCACTTGAGATGCATGGATTTGATATAATCCTTGGGATGGATACCTTAGAAAGGTATAAGGTTGTCTTGGATTGTGAATCCAAGCAAGCTGTGTTTGCTGATGATAGTGACACATGGATCTTTCAAGGAGAGAGAAAGATTCTACCCACCTGTCTTGTGTCATCTATGGTTGCTGAGAAGATGATGAGGCAAGGATGTTATGCATTCTTGGCCCATGTGGTAGATACTACCATGGATAGTCCTAGCCCTGCTGAAGTTCCTGTAGTCAGGGAATTTGAAGATGTATTTCCTAAAGAACTTCTAGGTGTGCCACCGCCTCGAGAGATTGATTTTGAAATCAATCTAATTCCAGACACACAAACTATAGCACAAACACCATATAGGATGGCGCCTGCTGAAATGGCAGAACTCAAGAAACAACTGCAAGAGTTGCTTGAGAAGGGTTTCATCCGACCGAGTACTTCACCCACGGGTGCTCCGGTCCTCTTTGTTAAAAAGAAAGACAGGTCAATGCGGTTGTGCATTGATTATAGACAGCTAAATAAAGTAACAATAAAGAATAAGTATCCTCTATCAAGGATTGATGATCTCTTTGACCAGTTGTGTGGTGCAACCATCTTCTCAAAGATAGATTTGAGATCAGGATATCACCAACTCCGTATTAAGGATAGTGACATACCCAAGTCTGCCTTTAGGACAAGGTATGGTCACTATGAGTTCACAGTTATGTCGTTTGAACTAACTAATGCAGCAGCTGCATTTATGGAACTCATGAATAGAATCTTCTGACCTTTTCTCGATCAATGTGTTGTTGTCTTTATAGATGACATCCTGATCTATAGTAAAGATGCTTAGAAGCATGAACAACATCTTCGTCAGACTCTAACTTTGCTAAGAGAACACAAGCTATATGCTAAGTTTAGCGAGTGTGAGTTCTGGTTACCGGATGTATCTTTGCTTGGACACGTGATATCTTCTTCGGTTATTCGTGTTGACCCTAAAAAGGTAGAATATGTTCTACAATGGGAGCAGTCGAAGACACCGACAGAGATCTGTAGTTTCTTAGGGTTGGCTGGCTATTACCGGAGGTTCATTAAGAACTTCAGTTCTATAGCCTTACCCTTGACTAAGTTGACCAGGAAAGATGTTCCTTTTGTCTCGAGTGACAAGTGTCAACAATCTTTTCAGTTATTGAAGGAGAGGTTGACAAGTGCACCTGTGCTTGTGTTACCTGAACAAGGAAAAGGATATATTTTTTTTGTGATGCCTCTAAGAATGGACTACGACGTGTGTTGATGCAGGATAAACAAGTGATTTCTTTTGCTTCCCGACAGCTTAAGAAGCACGAGGAAAATTATTCGACACATGATCTAGAACTAGCTGTTGTGGTTCATGCCTTGAAGATCTGGAGACATTATCTTTATGGAGAGACATTCCAAATTTTCACAGATCATAAGAACCTTAAGTACATCTTTTCGCAGCATGAGCTTAACATGAGGCAACGCCACTGGATGGAGTTAATCAAGGACTACAATTGTACAATTGATTATCATCCAGGGAAGGCCTATGTGGTTGTTGATGCTTTGAGTAGGAAATCAGCAACACCAGCCTTAGATAGAGCACAACTGAATTCCTTAGTATGCTCTAGGAGAGATATGCTTATCTCCTTAAGGCAAGATAATGTACAGTTAAAAGTGTCATTGTTAGCCGGGTTGTTAGCTGAGATGCATATAAAACCTACTCTGAGAGAGAAGATCAAGGAGGCACAACAAGTTGATGTTGCAGTTCAACAGATCAGATCGGAATATGGTAGTGAGAAACGAGTTGGTTTCCATGACTCAGATGATCAAGTAGCCTGTTATCATGGTAGGATGATAGTGCCTGATGTGCATAACTCGAGAAAGTTAGTCCTGGAAGAAGCTCATTCTTTGATGTATGCCATGCATCCAGGAAGCACCAAGATGTATCGAAACTTGAAAGATATGTATTGGTGGCCTGGAATGAAGAAAGACATTGCTGAGTTTGTTATGTGGTGTCCTGTGTGTCAGCAAGTTAAAGCTGAACACCAGAAGCCTGCAGGAACAATGCAACCTTTTCCCATACCACAGTGGAAGTGGGATCATGTAACCATGGACTTTGTTGCTGGCCTACCCAGGTCAAGCAAAGGACATGATTCCATATGGGTAATAGTTGATAGGTTGACGAAGACAACACATTTCTTGCCTATCAAAACAACCTATTCTGCTGATAAGCTAGCACAGTTATATGTCGATGAGATAGTGTGGCTGCATGGAGTCCCAGTCACCATTGTTTCTCATAGAGGTCCCCAGTTTACAAGTCATTTTGGGAGCGACTTCATAAAGCTCTAGGCACACAGCTAAGGTTTAGTACAACCTTTCATCCTCAGACTGATGGACAGTCAGAAAGGACTATACAGACTTTAGAAGACTTCCTTAGAGCATGTGTTATTCAGTTTACAGGGAGTTGGGATCTACACTTAAGCTTGATAGAGTTTGCCTACAATAATAGCTATCAACGTAACATTGACATGGCACCTTATGAAGCTTTGTATGGCAGACGTTGTAGATCACCCCTATGTTGGTATGAAACCGGTGAATATCAACTTTTAGGTCCTGATCTTATGCAGCAGACTACAAAGAAGATTAAAGTGATACAACAACAGATAAAGATTGCACAGGATAGGCAGAAGTCTTATGCTGATAAACGTCGTAGACCTTTAGAATTCCAGGTTGGAGACAGAGTGTACCTCAAAGTCTCACCTTGGAAAGGAGTTCTGAGATTTAGAAGGAAAGGGAAGTTAGCTCCTAGGTTTATGGGGCCTTATCCAATCATTGAACAGATTTGAAGAGTAGCCTATAAGCTAGAGTTACCACCAGAGTTACAAAAGTTACACCCTGTGTTCCACATTTCCATGCTTAGGAAATGTCACTGTGATACATAATCAGTTCTGCAACCTATGGAAGTAGAATTGAATGATGATGTATCTTATGAGGAAGGACCAGTGTCCATCCTTGATAAAAGAATTAAAAAGCTAAAAAAGAAATACATAAGTCTTGTGAAAGTCCTCTGGAATCATAGTGGTGTTGAAGAAGCCACATGGGAACTAGAGGAAGAGATGAGAAGGAAATACCCTGCTCTTTTCTCTTAATATGTTTTATTGATTTCGGGGACGAAATCCTTGTAAGGGGTGGATAATTTGTAACATCCCTGACCTGGGTTATGTACTAACCCTAGGTGTTTTTATTAAATATGTGATTATATACTTGTGGTTATCTTTTGATATGTAATTAAAGATTTTGAGGAACTT
The DNA here is from genome assembly GCA_963693085.1 of Alisma plantago-aquatica. Taxonomy (NCBI): domain Eukaryota; kingdom Viridiplantae; phylum Streptophyta; class Magnoliopsida; order Alismatales; family Alismataceae; genus Alisma; species Alisma plantago-aquatica. The sequence goes on from OY856412.1 coordinate 52,203,597, forward strand.
ATATTTCTATTTCAGCCCTTTTTTAACAATGTTGTAATATTGTTTTGTTAAATATGGACTAATGTGCAAATTACCCAAGTTGAGGGGCTAACTTGAAAATTGCACATGTGAAGATGTTCGTATGATGTTGAGACATCATAAGAATGAATGTGATGTATTGGTATGGATTCTCCAAGCTTGGGCACCAAGATATAGCTTGTAAAGCAATCCTTGTGCTTTAAAACCTAGTTTTGGTGTAAAGTGCAATTTACCCCAAATTTAGGGTGCAACATGTAAAATATAATTTCTAAAGTATCTCTCATGTCTCTTGGCATCAAGTAGAGTAATAAAAATGAGGAGGGCATCTCATTTGAGTGATCAAATAAGAAAGATAACCCTAATATCTAAATAACCAAGTTTTATGCAAAATGGCCTTTCATATATATAGCTTATTAAGATATATGGCTTCTTTTCCTTTAACCTTGGATAAGAGAGAGATTTTGCATGTAAAAAGGAGGAATAAACGTGGCAAAGGGTGGAGTGATCATGAGTGTATGTGTTTAAGAAATAAAAGAAAGACTATCTTTTCCTTGCCTTGAAAATATATCCAAAAATATATATGTGCATCCTTTTAACAAGCAAGGGATCGTTTCCCTTCATTCCTTCCCCTATCTTCTTTCTTTGGCCGACTAAGGAGAAGCTCAGGAGCAGAGGAGGACGACCAAGCTGGTTTGTTTAAGCTTTGATCATCACCTAGCTCGAATTCTTGGAGGAAATCCTACTACAAGGTTGGTTTAGTAGTTTTCCTTACACAACTCTTCTTTCTAGCCATCTTCTCCATCCAAATCTTGAAGAACGAACCCTGGATGACCTTTGGATCTCAAGCCACCATTAAAGCTACGAAGCTTGGAGCTGTAGATCAGATCTTAAGGCGGGTTTTATAACTCTAACCCTTAAGTTTTGCTTATGCATCTTCCTTTCATGAAAATGTTGCTTGTTCTCCTTCTTTAGACACTTCTATGCGTTCTTGCAAGCATTTCTGGGAAGAACAGTCCGTGTTCTTGAGGTAGAAGATGATGACGTTAATTCCAAAGTTTATCCACAATCTTTATTTATCAAATGGTCTCCCACCTCTTTCTCAAACGGTTTCCCAAACCGTTTGGGAGAAAACGGTTTCAAAACTGTTTGAAAGCAAATAGTTTCAACCAAGAACGCATGGGAGCAAATGGTCCCAAGACCGTTTGGATGTGTTGACCAAGCATTGACCACTTGGGGGTCTGTTGTACATAATATGTAATAATCACCCACAAAAAATCATCATCTAATTCCAAGTAAATCACCAATTGAAGGCACATCAATCACCTAAACCCTAATCGGGTTAGTTGCTGATTTCAATAATACAATCATGTTGAAGTTTGGGTTGAATGACCCAAACGGTTTCAGAACCATTTGGGGATCACCCAAACGGTCTCAAGACCGTTTTTTGATCACCCAAGAACATTTGGAGGTCTAGGGTTAAGTGGGGTTGACCAATTGAGGGTCCAATGATATCAAGTTGTTGAACAATTAAGTGTTGATTTGGTGACCAAATTTAGGGTTCAACCCTTAAGAGAATGACTTGGTTTTGATGAAATAATGGGCAAACGGTCTCAAGACCGTTTGGAGGATGTCCAAATGATCCCAAGACCGTTTGGGGGTCACCCAAGACCGTTTGGAGGTCTAGGGTTTACCATGGTTAAGTGGTTGAAGACTGCAAGCCAACAAGTTGAAGTATAATCGATTAGTGAACTAATGATCAAATCAACGAACCAAACCTTAATAGGTTGAGTTATATTTTTGTGTTGACTTGAGAAAATGGTCTCAAGACCGTTTGGAGGATGTCCAAATGATCCCAAGACCATTTGGGGTCAGGTCATGACCCTATTGAATGATGGTTCAATGGTCTCAAGGTCAATTAGACTCATGTTGGTACATGTCGAAGGGTGATCGTTTCCAAACCCTAATTCAATTGATCCAAGCCCTAATTGGTGATCAATTGAGGGTCAAATCAGTTGAGGGTTGACCTAATTAAATCAATTGATGAGTCGCTAACAATTGCATGATCGATTGAGGGGTTCAACATTGGAAACCCTAACTCAATTGGAATAGTTGAAACACTTTTTGGTCCATGCGGTTTTGAGGTGGTTTGGACCAAACGGTCTCAAGACCGTTTGGGACCAAATGATCCAAAACCGTTTGGTGCTCATGCAGTTTCAAGAATGGTTGCATTCATGCGGTTTCAAAGTCAACTTGGCCAAACGGTCTTCATGACCAAACGGTTGAGGGTGCACTTTACCAAATGGTTTCAAAGTCAAACTAGACCAAGCGGTCAACAATATCAAACAGTTTCAAAGTTGTTTCAAGACCGTTTGAGGGTCTATAGTGAAAGACCGTTTGAGGTCTAAAAAGGTCATGATTGTTTGATGCCTTAGTGGTCAAGATAGTTTAGTAGTTAATTAACCTAAACTCTAGAGATACTTAGAGTAATTAAGGGATCAAGTAATTAGTGGGTTAATGCATGTTATGATCAATGGTGAATATTACAAAAGTACCCTTGGTGGGAAAGAGTAACCAATACCCTTTGATCAAATGAATCTTAATGACCACAATAGTAATGACACAACCCATGATGTCAATGTTGGATTGACTTAGCCTAGTTATAGGTGATGTTAGCATCATCTGATAGTTAAAGGAGAGAGAAGACTCCCTATATGTATGAGAATCAAGTAATATACTTCCAATATGTATGGATACATCTAATTAGGGTATCATCCTTCATAGTGAGATCATGGAAACCCTAATTATGATAGTTAATGAATCTTAACCTAATTTGAGGGCATTAATGGAAGTAATCCGCATATATAATGTTGGTATGATGTTAATTCACTGTAATGTGAATAGTAAACCCTAATCTAGGTTGATGTGATGTAATGTGAATAGTAAACCCTAATCTAGAGTGATGTGATGGAATGAACAGTAAACCCTAATTCTGGGTTATGCTTTTAAGCATGAAACTCTATGATTAAAGTATGAAATAAGGAATCACTATTCCTAATTAAGATTAAGGGGTTGAATAACCCTAATTGAATTGAATTGAAAGGTTATCTCTATTTTGCAATATGCTGATATAGAGATAAATTGCCTATTATCAAATGTATTAACCATGCAGGTTTTTATAAAGAAGTGATCATAGCCAGGTAAGGGTTATGATGTCATATTCATAAAGTAATTTATAAGCTTTAAAAGTAATGATATGCTATGTTGCCAAGTGAGGGGTAACATATGAGATTGATAGGCTGTGATAGCCATGAGAGAAATATATGCATTGTTGCAATCAAGGTCATGTTGTTAAATGACTTGATGACTATATGTTACTTGGTAACAAGTGTTATGATGATCTAAGGGTTTGAACACCCATGTTCCTGAATCATAATGATGAGATAGTTAGGGATTGATATCCCAATGATAACTGGATGTGAAATGAACTTGATACAATTAGTACTCTTTCTTTATAGTAGATGTTTTAATGGTTTATGTTTGAAAACATGCCTGATGCTAAAAGAATGCCATAATGTACTTAAATAATCAAGTATAATAATATCATGTAGAGCCCTGACCATAGATCCATCATTGTCAGTAGTCTAATGATGATGAAATAGGTTTTCCTAAGGGAACTGGTGGAGAACATACTTTTGAGTATGTGGGGGTTATGGACGCAAATATCCTTACGTCCCAATGTAGGAATTGATGTGATATGTACTTTAATCTCTCATTCCTTCATTATATGTTTATGATGGGATGATGTATCACTAATCTCCCGATGATGTTGTTAATGTCGCATCTGTATAAGATAAACAAGAAATTCCTCCATGGAGAAGAGAGTATAGAATGCCACTATAACTCTAATAGCGAAGTTGCCAGAATACCCTGGAAAGCTATTATAGCAGAGACACAAGATGTCCTGCATGTTGATCCTCGCACTGACTGAGGAAGATGAGGTTGTAGGAATCTGGCTCTTCTGATGACCTATGTATGGTACCGATTGTGATTTTGTAATGGTCGGTTGGAGTATGAGAGGTGTAACTCATCTCCTCAGGGCATAATAATGTTTGAAAAACATAATCAGCCATGTAGTATAACTGCTTAGGTTGAACTACGAGAAACAATGATTGATGATACATTGTTTATAATGCTCTAGTTGAATAACTAGTATACATGTTCTTCATATTCCTTATTGTTATATGCCTTGTTACCCAATTAAGTTATAATTGAAATGATTGCTTAAGAGAATGTTGCTTCACTTAGTTTATACAATGTTAAACCTGCTGTTGAATGTTTAAAGTTTACTGCTTATTGTTATTCTATTTGTTGCAATAACAAAGCTTCTGGCAGAGAGTTATAACTCTCGTTGGGACAATTATTCAATTGTCTCACCCCCATGGGATTCGAGTTTTTAGGTAGACGCCAAGGACGTAGGAGTCCATCAGAGGGTGAGCAACGACAACAGTAGCAACATCGGGGACAACAATGATTCTCAGGTGGAGACACTGTCTGTCAAGTCTTTTAGATAGTATGTCCTATGTGTCATCTATGTACTCTCAGGTACTAGGAGTCAGTAGATCTGAGATTTCTGGCTTAATGCCTCGAGATTTTTGTATCTTGCCTTGTACAGATAACAGGGCAGTTGATGTATGTAATCACTCGAGATGTGATTTTACAGAGATGTAATGATGAATTAGTTTGTAAACAACTTATCTTGTTTCTTTATGAAAAAGTTTTATTGTTTAAAGATCTCTTTCCAAAAAGTTCTAATTTTTAGTGATTTTTGATAATTTCGCTGCTAGTTAATCACTTCCGCATTCATTGATCTTGTTTTGGCAATTCGATCGCCACACTTTTGGCAAAAATTTAGTTTAATCAATCTTTCAACTATCTGGTGATAATATCACTCTTTTTAAGTATGAATCCTATTTAACTACTTTAAAAGGTTTTCCTTTGCGTTTGATCCTTAAGTATACTGCAATAAGGCTTCCACTCATGTGGAGTGGGGAATTAGTGTACTTCTTTCGGAAAACCTAGGAGATTTTTCTTAGGGTTATTCTTGGTACGACATTTTTAGCCCATCAAAAAGTGGAGTCGTTATCGGGGACAACCGTAGTTAAAAATTTTCAGAAGTATACATGTAATTAGGGTTTTTCCTTTTTCTTTTTATATTTTTTTTATTCTTCTTGATAATATTGAGAATCCTCTAGAATCGAGTTCATCTCTCAGAATCCTTCTTTTTCTTTTCAGGCACCTCTATTCTATGTGAAGATCCAAGAGTCTTGACTCTACATCTCCTTTTGATCCTGAAATCCTGAGAACCTTCAGAAAACTTCATAAGGAGAGGGCCATGGCATAGGTAGCGGCTCTGGAAGCAACAATCCAAGCACGCATCCCCACGACAATCACGACCCAATGAGAATTACTCATTGTGGAAGCTAGAGAATAGGAAGAAGCTGAGTTCAAGAACAATCTGGAAGCCATTCAAGCCGCAAAGCGTGCAAAAGAACTACAAGATTTCTCAATACCCAAGGGAATCCACTTGACTCACCCAGTCCAATCCCCAAGTGAACCGATCAAGATCAGATCCTAATGGTTCATCTTGTTGCAAAACTTCACCTTTATAGGAAAAATAGGAGTTGATTGCCGAGAACATCTTCTCAAATTCATCGACCTTTACTCGATGATGAAGCCAGCAAGTTCCATTGACGATGTTATACGACTACAACTCTTCAAAAATACCCTCACAAATAAAGCTAGAGCATTGTACAATGCACTTCGAGGAGGTCTAGTCACTACATGGGAGTCCCTAGAGAACAAATTCTTGGAAAAAATCAACCCACCTTTGATAACATATTTGATGCATGGATAAGTCACCAGATTAATTCAAGCACCCAAGGAACCTATGCATGAAGCATGGGTGTTATTCAACAAATTTTTACACAAGTGCTCACATCACGGTATCCCCAAAAATCAAGTTATCAATTTTTTCTATCATGGACTCGGCATCGAGATTAATAAGTTCCTTGATTCCTCCTCCAATAGAAATTTCATGTGAAAGAGTCTCAAAAGTACACTAAGGATAGTTGAGCTTGTGGATGAAAATCAAACCCATTGGGTGGGACTGTCGCAAAGAAACAATATAGAAAACACTGGAACAAAAAATCATTAGGAGCTTGAATCTATATCTAAGATTTTAAAAGCCATTGTCGCCAAGCAAGAAGATCTCAGAAGATCTTTTAACACATATGAGAAGAAACATCAAAACCCCCAAGTACAGATTGTTTCACTCACCTACAAATTATGTCACAAAGCAACCTATGGTCAGCTCCTGAATGCTCACTGGCTGAAAGACTTGGGATATGATCCCTTCACTCAAGAGTATTAGAGGCTACTACAAGTACCATAGCCTCAAGGAGAGACTCTATCAATGGTGGATCTGATTATGACATTTTAGGAAATGACTGCAGCATGTCAGACCCAACTCTCTGAAGTAATGGCCAATCACAAATTTCTAGAATCCCAGGTCAACCATCTAGCAGCCGATCGGTCACTACTAGTAATTGCGAACATCAATTAGCTAAAAGTCAACCCTGAACAATCTAAGCAGTTAAACATGGTGAAAACTAGGATAGGAAATGAATACTCTGCACTTCCCACCAAACCTAGTGAAGAAAGCAAAGATTTAGTGGAGGAGCAAGTGGGAAAGTCACCCATAACAAAAGATTAGGAAAGGGAAACTAACATTGTGAAGATGGCCGATTCCAAATCTCCACCGCTCATCGATGCACATGTACATAAGCCTCGCATACCTTATGAGGGATGTATGAGACCAACCAAGTTGGATGATCGATTCATGAAATTCAAAGATACTCTGGAAAAGATTCAAATCAATATTCTATTGATTGATGCACTTACTAAAATGCCAACTTGGGCCAAATATTCAAGACTCTCCTCTCCAAAAAGTGTTGTAGCATACTGAATCTTGGATTCAATTCCAATTTAACCCATTCTCAAGCCTTTCATTTCCTTCTTATCCTTTTGGACTTTTCCCTAAATTTGTCTAGCTTTATCTATCCTCTTTGGCCTCAATATTGAATTTGACTTGTACTTGATGGCTTAAACTATATTTAACCACATTCATTTCAATGAATGGGTTTTTGCACAAACATATCAAATAATGTGTTAATTACAGTTTAATAAAGCTAAATGATCATTAATGTGAAATAATTACTGGATTGTGTTAATTTAGAGTTTTTATGGCTTTTTGGGATAAGAAATAAGAATCAATGTGAAGTTGAGTTAGTTAATGTGATAATAAACCTCTTCCCTTTTATCTCTCCTCCTAAAGGATATTAAAGCATTAAAAAGGAGAATAGGTGTGACATGACTCATGAATGAGTGTATAATTACCATCTCAAATTTTATTAAAGGATTTTCTAAGTAAATATATCTGTATTAATTCACCCTTTTTAAAATGCATTAATATACACATTAATGGACAATATGGTATTTAAGGGACAAAGATTTTGCAAAATGAAAATCTAATTACATAGCATTAATCTAGGCATTTATATTAGCTAACGGTTCAAATTTAAGGTCATTTGACCCATGTTTGACCCTCCAAATTGAATTAACAAGAATTAAAAATACTTAGAATATAGTTTTAAAATGATTTCATTTATACGAGAAATTAAGTATAAAGTTCTGTTATTTCTCTCCAATCAGACATTACCTATAACACCGCCACTCATTCGATGGCTCAAATTTGATCGGATGAATCTCGATCTGATTCGATGGCCTAAAACTTGTCCTCTACTTATAGTTGTTTCGCGAGTCTAAGCAGCCTCCTAATGCCTTGATTACATGATCTCATTCTCCCTCAACTGACCAACATTCCGCAAGATTTCTTTGTGGTTGAGTATGTATCTCTCCACCATTTCCAGTAAGCCTTAACTCTCCGTCTCTCTCGCCTTGTGCACAAAATGCCCATTAGGATAAGAACTCATTTATCTACCATTGTTTTCCAAAGCATGCTCTGACTCATCTCCCACTTATATAACGGCACATCGAGAACCCGCAAGTCACACTCAAGCATCCTCCTCCTCCAATTCCACCTGTTCTAGCCCCAAGCTTCCAAACCTACTCGCACCCCATCTCTACTGAGCACCAAGTTAACACCAACCCATCCTCCACCTTTGGCCAAATTTAAGCATTCATGAGCATCCACAGATCATCATCTTCAATTCCTCTCTTCCCCTTTTCTATGCGGAGGTCCCAGTTGTCGGGTCCTATAGACCAGCGGTTGCTCTTCATCAATGCTCATTGCCAGAGCACCATAGTGGTCATGTGGCCATGGAAACTACACCCCTGACTCTGTGAGACCCCAAGGATCATTTTCCCACTCACATTTCCTCATTTCCCCATCTATATCATGGTTTCCTATCCTTGCGTCTCCCTCACTTCTAGCATCCCTGGAAGAGTGCTGAGATCGTCAAAGTCTATGAGGAATGCCTTGCTCCACTCATCTACGAGTAGGGAAGCCAAGGCAGACCTCAGTTCCGCTAGAATGGACCTCCTCCTCCCGAGTTGGCAGATACTTGGATCTCCTGGTCGGTTGTCGAGCGCCATGGCGCAAGGAGAAGGATCAAGGTAACAAAATGACTCTGATGGCCATACTCTTTCAACCACTTAATTAAATTTGTAAGGGTGTTTTTGGTATTTTACACTTGTCTTTTATCTAGCAAAGGCAACCCTCATTTTGTTTAAATGACACTTTCACCCTCACAAAGTTAATCGATCTATTTATCTCGTAAGGGCATCCAAGTCTTTTCGCCCATCTACTTAGTTGAAATTGACTAGGGTCATGTGAACGTGAACCCACTACCTAGACAAGTGTGATTAGCCCAGGTCAACATGGGCCCAGCCTCTTTGCCCTACGTCTTGCGAACCCCTTTTACCCATGTGGTTTTTCTCTGAATTTCCATTGGTCAGATTTTATAAAATTCACAATAAATCGACAGATGATCGGGAAAATATGTATAAATAGTCGTTGGAAAGATTTTTTCATGTGGAATCTAAACTTGAGGTTTTTAAGTATCTGTTTGCATCCCTATTTTTATATTTTTCATAAGTACCTATTTAATTATATAAAAAGCCATAAAATATTTAACTAATTTATTTTAACCCCAAATTTAAGAAATAAATATGTTTTCTTAATCAGGAGAATCCAAGTAATCGATTGGTCTTAGTTTTTAGTCCTAAATTGATGGTTTTCATAGAAGGTCCAAAATTAGGGTTTCTCACATAATGTGATTCATAAACCCTAATCCATGTGTATAAACTTGTATCTAGGATAAAAGAGTCATTGGACACATTTAATTGAGAAAAGGTCTTCTCTAGGAATCTCAAATGAGGTATGTATGTCCAATCCTATTTATTTATGAATTTGAACACTTGTCCTTCAGTTGGGCATTTGATATACAATCCTTTTTTTCCAATGAGTCATTTCTTAGATTCGTTATCTTTATTGTCTTCTTGTGGCACTTTTATTTGAATTACTTCAGGGTCTTGGACCCCAATTGCAAAGTTATTAAATTTTGTAAATCTGCCATTGATTTACTCTAGCATGATGATGTAAATGACTAATTAACTAATGTAGTGTACATGAGTGCAAACCACCCATAGTTTGGGCATGAACCGTGGGCAATGTGACCACTCTCCCCACTTTTGTATATATTGTAGGTGTTTGGGAATGTGACCACTCTCCCTCACCTATTTGTTTTAGTTGAGGTTAGGTAGGTGTAACGCCCCCACCTCCTGGTAACCCCCAATTACGGGAGACCCGAAGGTCAGAGCCGTTATTCAATTAATAGGATCGGTTCAACAAATAATCAATAATAATTATGAAATTCTACTGACTAAACTGAAATCTGGTAGAAAATTAAAACTTTTCTTACCTTTTTAAAACATTGGAAATCTATCTATCCACAACTTGGATTACTCTATCTAATCCTCCTTGCACTTTATTTCTTAATTTCATGATGTGTCACTTTACTGTTTGTGCTTTCAGGGTTACACCTAAAACGTCGACAAACAAAATGTCGGTCAGCATATTGCTGGTATGTGGAGGCAACCAAAATCTCACAATTAAGTCTAACAATTTAAATATCACAATCAAGATATTTAGAAAGTCAGTTTACATTTTCCATGTGGCATTCCCCACCGCTTTTGCCCTAACCCTAGAATTACCCCCTTTAGGGTTGTTCTTTTGCCATTGACTTAAGGCCACCTTCTCAATCCCGAGCTTGGTGCCTGTGAGTCACCACTTATGGTGCCCATTAATCATGCAATATAGACCACCTTCTCAATCCCAAGCTTGGTGTCTGTGGGTCACCTCTCATGGTGCCCATTGGTCTACCCTCCTGGGCCTAACCCTCTTGGCATCATCCTTCAGGGTGGCATGTAGGTGCGGGAATACACATTCATATTAATTTATGATAATCATAGTGACTTTATAATTGCAATATGAACATCCAAACTGTTTAGTTGCATTCAATGCGATTAAACGTCCGGGAATCCTTCGGGAAACTAAAGTGGTTATTCATAATTAACCACATACCTGTTAAGAAGTCTTGAATGCAGAAATAACTCAACCAATTAAGAAATCAAGCAAGAATAAACAGGTTGATCCTGAAAAGGCACCTAATTTCTTATCATTAATCATGTCATTATGATTTATTAAACCTAGTTGTTTCCAAGGGTCATTTGTCCCTTTTAGGGTTTTGAGCATAATTAGGGTTCCACTCCATTTTTATTACTTAAAACCTAATTTTACAAAATCACTTACAAATCCTAATTATTTCATCTTTCTTTCACAAAAGATTCCAAGTTCATCTTTTAGCAACCCAAATTTCAGATTAGAAGTACTTTTCTTTTCTTTTTCTCTTATTTAGGGTTTCTAAACATATTAACCCTTTATTAGGTTTAAAACCCTAAACTTTGCAATTCCTTCATCAAAACAGGTTAAAATCCAACTTTTTTATTAAACAAGTTAACCATGCTTGAATTAACCTAATTGCAAGATTAAATATATCTTTTATCAACAAATAGGGTTTCTAACCACAAATTAATAGCTTTTCTATTCAAAATATGCACTTTTGCAAAAATATAAAAATTTAGGTGCCCAAACCATTTTTAATACATTCAACTTATTTTTTTGATCATTTTTCATGTATTAACTTTCCTCATCCGAGTTTCCTAGCTCAACATATGATTTTTATAGGAAAAACCCTTTTTATTAGTTTACTTGCTATTTTTAGAAAAATAAGAAGCGTCGGATCTATGGTCTGCTGGTCCACTCAGGATCCAGCGACCAGGATCTCACGCGCCCTTTACGATCAAAAGGAAGCAAAGGACCGAAGTTTCCTTACCAGTAATGAAGGTGCGGAGGGGCAAGAGTGTAAAAGACCAAGGGGTCTTCGTCTTCCACCTTGCGCGAGCACTGCCGACCCGATGGTCAACTGAGGAGTTGACTCTAGACTCTAGGTCACCTGCGAGCCACGCGATAGGCCAGGGAGCTTCACCTCCCGCCGTCGAAGATGACGATGTCTTCAATTGTCCACCTGAGCCTCGCCAAGGTCACCCCCTACTCGCCAGACTGCGGCGAGGTTTGCTGTGTCGACGAGGGTGGAGTCAAGATGAAAGGACCAATTGAACGCACGAAATCATTCCTTGCTTCCTTCCACACAGGTTGGGCTAGTGAAAAGAGGTGCTGGTGCCCTAGAGTATCCTCCCCTATATATAGGGTCGAGGTAGGCATTGCGAGATTTGGGCGTTTCCCAAAACCACGACCAATCCTTGTCGAACTAGGGATGATTCCCTGTGGTTTCATCTCCCAACTCTAAAGGAACTAATAACAGGCTTGCTCATCCACTGGATCATGAGAAATTAGTATGGGAAATTCTCCCTATATTGTAGAGTCCTAGTCCGCTTGGGACTTAGACGATGAGCATCCATCATTGGATTAAGATCCAACGGACCTCATTGCTCTCGATCAAACAAAGGAAAGATCTATTTCTTTAATTCAGAATAATTCCCAAATTGAAGATAACTTGGAAAATTGATATCCCCCAAACCATAAGTCATATTTGTCTCAAATGTTAAGGGAAGGTTTGTTTTGGCATTATCTAGCTTTGTACGAAATTTGGGAAACAAATTGCAATGTATGGGAAGGATTCCTTCTCACCTAAGTTATTCATTAATTTATTCAAAATTAATTGTTATTTCTTTTCCCTTTGCCATTATCTTGTTATTTAGGGTCCTTGGACCTCAAGAAATCATAAAGGCACAGATTCCCATATTGGGAAATATCTATTTGCCTATATCTTCTTGTAAATGTCTATTTCACATATTCTCCTTATCCTTTTTATTAAAATATCTCTTTTTGAGGATTTCTTTTTATCTCTCTTTTTATATTCTTTATTGGAATTCCTTTTAATATTAGAAATCCTTTGGATACAAAAATCCACCAAGGATAACTTAATTGTACCTTTTTTCACTTATTTTCCACATTTTATCATTGTTTTCAATTTCTTTCTTAATAAAGAAATGTCTAATTGATCTTTTCTTTTCTTATTGCATTCTCTATGCAACTTTGGACTCCTTGGAACCCAAGGAACTCAAGAGGCACGAAATCCATCTTTGGATCACATTCTTTTGCCTTGTAGAGGTTTCCACATCTTTCTTTTCTCAAATTCTCAATTATTAATTAATTATTTGAATTTCCTCGTTATTGGGCCCAATAGCCAATAAAGCCCACAACAGAATCATCAAGGCTATTGTAAATGAAACTCATGCATTCAATCAAAAGACATCATTATTTTTTCATTTATCTTTGTTATGAGAAATCACATTTCTCATCAAATGAACCCAAAAATTGGGATTGTAACAATAGGTGCCTCATCCCTATATTAGCTTAATGTAGTAATATTAAATCATGCATGCAAATTTTACTATTATTTGACTTGTCAGAATTCTTATTTATTTATTTGCCTCATTTTCTTGACCCTCTTAGCATAGTGAACTTTATTATTTCCTGCTTTAGTTTGTATTTGTCCTTATTCCTTAATTGACACATACATTTTTTCTCCTCTTGTTGGGTGATCCCAAACACCTAGGTTTAGGATCATAGTGTGCAACAGGAGCATCGTGAACCATCCTAAGACTACGAGAATGACTACATCCTTCCATCATGGACTATAAGTTATTTATTTTATTGGAGACATATTGATGTAGTTGAGTTTCCTTCTACTTAGATCCCTTTTTGTATAAAGCATGTACACCCTTATTAGGAAAATTTTGATGTACCCTTTATTAAATTGAATATAGTCAAATGTTTTAAACTTCCACTGCTATCCAATTGGATTTTGTTTACCATTGTTATTAGTAGAGAGGTGATTGATCTCACATCTTTACAAGTACACTACAAGAGGATGTGAAACAGTGAATCTTACAAAAACAACATATGATATAGTGTAGAATTAGACACCGCGGAAGAAGAAGGACCCAAGATTCTTCAAGATAAATTGTTTCTTGGGGGACAACACCTGTCACAAAGGGCTATCTAGTTTAGGAGCAAGCATTTTTGTAATCCCATATATGTTGTGTCGACGTTTGCGATTCACTGACCTTTTATTGACCACCATGACTATCCACTTTGCTAATGCCTCTACAAGAAAGCCTTTGGTGATAATAGAAAACGTTCTAGTTAAATTAAAAAACACTTGCATTCCATGAGATTTTGTTATTATGAATATTAATGAAGATGATTGCTACCCTTTGATTTTTGTAATACCATTCTTAGCCACTGCACGAGCCCTAATAGACGTCTATGTAGGGACGCTCCTTCTGCGGCTAGTAGAGGAAACCCTTGAATACTGAGTCCTTGATGGAATTAAAGCACCAGGATTCACTACGGAAGTATTCTCTATAGACTATGTTGAAGATACAAACCAATTTAGAGAGATATCCTATGAAGATCCCCTACAAGCAGCTCTTGATGTAGATGAAGCCATTGAGGAATATCCCCAAGTTGCCATGTACATAAATCAATTAGACACTGAGGAATCAGAAGAGGAACCTTCTGACACCTTCAAAGATTTATAGATGGCTTAAGAAATCTCCCTAGAAGCATCTCTCAAAGTGAAACCTGCATTAAAATCACTACCCGAAGGACTTAAGTATCGATTCCTCGATGAAGAAGACCTATGTCTAATAATAATTTGCTCTAAATTCTATGTAGAAGAAGAAGGTAAACTGATGATGGTCCTGCAAAAATGGAAGAAGGCCTTGGGATATAGCATGAGTGAGCTTATTAGAATCAACCCTTCTATTAGTATGCACAAAATACCAATGACAGAGGATCAAAAACCTTCAAGAGATCCTCAACGCAAACTCAACCCAAATATGAAGGAAGGCATGTGAAAAAGGTGATAAAACTACTCCATGACATCCATCTTTTCTGGGCTCACTGAATCCATCATGGAAGTCTTCATGGAAAAATTCTTTGTTTATGGGGATTCCTTTGATAACTGTCTCAAGAATCCTGATACCATTCTCACAAGGTGTGAAAAAGCTCACCTTGTTCTTAATTTTAAAAAATGTCACTTTATGGTATTAGAGGGCATTGTTCTAGATCATAAAATCTCCAATAAGGGGATAGAAGTTGAGCTTGATAAAATGGAGGTAATAGAAAAAATACCACCACCCAAGACTATGAAGGAGATATGTGCTTTCCTTAGTCATGTTGGGTTCTACAGAAGGTTCGTTTAAGACTTTGCAAAATTTGTGAAGCCTCTCACCAACCTCTTGTTGAAGGAAATTGAGTTTTAATTTAGCGAAGAATGTTTGATTAGTTTCATTGCTCTAAAAAAGGCTCTCACCACCACCCCTATCATCTTTGTGCTCTACTGGAGTCAACCATTTGAAATTGTGTGTGACACAAGCAACTATGTGGTTGCAGCCATCTTGGGACAACACATTGACAACAAACACCAAGTGATCTATTATGCTTCAAAGGCCCTCACAAGGCACATTGAAATTACATGACAACGAAGAGGGAAATGTTGTCTATTGTGTATGCCTTCAATAAATTCTGATCATACATATACTGACCATGTCACTATCAGATATTTGATGTCAAAAAAGGATGCTAAACCCAGGCTCATACATTGGATCCTACTATTGTAAGAATTTGACCTCGAAATCAAGGACAAGAAAAGAAGAAAAAATGTTGTTGTCAACCATTTAAGAAGACTCATCCATGAAGATGATTAACTAAAAACAATTGATGAATCACTCTTAGATGATCACCGGATGTGCCTTGAGGTATGTTGGACATGGTTTGGTGATTGTGTTAATTACTTATATGCAGGAATCATTCACCTAGAATACAAAGGACAAAATAAGAAGAAATTCTTGTAAGATGTCCAAAAATATTACTGGATGAACCATTTCTATTTCGATTGTGTGCGGATGGCATCTACCGGTAATGCATAACTTACAAAGATTCCAAGAACCTCCTGCTAAACTATCACATATGACCCACTAGAGGGCATATGCCTACCCAAAAGACTGTCGCTAAAGTTCTACAATGCGGATTCTACTAGTCGACCATCTACAAAGATGTGAATTGGAGATATTTGATGTTTGGGGAATCAATTATGAGGGTGATTCACTCCTTTGTGCAGATTCTCATACATTCTTATAGAAGTAGACCATGTCTCTAAATGGGTTGAAGCCATTCCCACAGTCTCATGCGATTCAAATCCCATTATCCAAATGTTCAAAGACATATTTTTCCCACAATTTCGAGTTCCTAGAATTGTGATCTCAGATGGGGGTTCCCATTTCTCCAAAACAAAATTTGAGTTGGTTTTAGAGAAATATGGGGTGAACCACAAGATAGAATCATATATGACCCCAAACTAGTAGACAAGTTGAAATATTTAACAAGAAGATAAAAGCAATAATGGAAAAAACTGTGAACATGACAAGGAAAGACTAGGCCTTACAGATGAGAAAATGCATTGTGGTCCTATCATACCACATTAAAAATTCCACTAGGAACAACTCCCTTTCTCCTAGTCAATGGGAAAGCTTGCCACCTACCAGTAGAAATGGAACACAAAGATAGTTGGGCAATAAAACCCTCCACTTCGACTATCAGTGGTCCAAAAGAATCAGTATTTGCAAATTCAAGAATTAGACAAACTCAGAATGTCAACCTACGAAAGTGCACACAGGTATAAGGAATGGAGTAAAACTTGGCACAGTCATCACATATGAAGTAAGGACATCAATGTGGGAGATCTAGTTCTTGTGTATATATCAGGGCTGTGACTATATTCAAGAAATCTAAAAACATGGTGGTATGGCTTGTATGTGGTGAAACAAATTTATTCCCATGGGGCTTTTTTGTTGGAAGACAAAGCAAGAGGCGAATTAGTGGTGAATGACCAATGAATTAAGTGATACTTCACCCCTAATAACTCCATGTATCAAGAAGATAACCAAGCCCATAATTGAATATTGGAACAACATAAAGAGGTTCAACTCTACAAGCTCTACCCCCATACATAGAAGCATCGTTATGTAAATCCAAACAACGTTAAATAAAAAGCACTTTCGGGAGGCAATAAATTGTGTGATTGCTCAAAAAAAACCCTAAAATCTCTCAAATTGATCCACAATAGGATTCAACCAATTCCCTAGCAATCACATGTTCAAAGACAACTGAACTATGACCTTTCCACTGACAACATGCAGAACAACACGTCAGATATTTTGACAACACATAAATTGGGACACAACAGAAAAAAGCTCACCTTCTACTGACACTAACAACTGTGACACTACAATCTACGATCCAACTCCCATCAAGCCCTGGTGGCCATAGCAGATGAAAACAACCAAAACACATGGCATGATGAGGTCGAGATCCTCCCCACAAAATCATCACCTTGTCCTTTTACCCCTAGAGCATCATGATGACAAATTGAAGATAGAAACACCCCCTTCTTGGAACCTATCATGAGTTCCTCATTGAATATCAATGTTGCTTATATGAGATCATCCAGAAGGCTAGATTGACTTATCCTCGATGGTTCTGCAATGTCACCTTATACAAGCTAGGATTACGTGGCACAGTAGATGATATCTTGCTCTGAAACAAGATATACTCTTTTGCACACCAACCATATCTGGTTTTTTTTAAACTTACCTTGGAATTTTCAACTTCCTTTGTAAAGCATCATTCTAGAAATGGGTGATTCATCTATGCCTTTCAACTGTTCAATGAAAATTATTAGTTGAGTTCATCCCAATTTCTCGATATCATTTGCTAAGATGCTGGTGATGAATGGCTGTCAAATTTTGACTCACAACAAGACTTCCATTCTGACTACATGGCAAACGATTTTTGAGAAACAGTCACTGGAACCTCTAGGCCAAATCCTGGAAATATGAAAGAGTCCATGATACGCATTTACCTACTTCGACATCGTCACCGTGTACTTTCTTACATGATACTCTACAGAGACTCAACTCAAGGCATTGTCACTATTACAGACTTCTATGCTATGTGGTGCATCCTTCATGGGTGTCCTTTCAATGGGGGAAATGCTTTTATTGAACACCTGGGACACAAACTCTCATGTGTCAGTAGTGGGAAGTTTAATCAAGGAGGCATGGTATATGTGATAACATTTGTACTTGGTTTTCTTATATCTACAAAAAAGCACTTTAATAGAAAGGGAATCATGACTTAATTGATATTCCCTACCTTATGTTTGGGAAACTTCTGTAGCCAGGACCACAACCAGACACATGTGCAATTATTTTCCACAAATTGCAGGCCAAACTGCTCTTGCCAAATCACATAGAATTTTCCATAGCCAAAACTATTTATGATCTTCAGCATCAATCTGATCATATTCGACATATTTATAATATTGATCCAACATCATGTTCTCCATCTATCAATTATGCTGCTAAGACCCATAATTTAGATAGCCATAACATTCAAAGAAAATACAAAGATGAGGGTGAGGATGATCAATTCCATATCCTGCAAACAATGATGGCAGATATTTCTATAGCACAGTACCACATCGAGACTACATTACAACATCAATCTTGACAACTGAATCACATCTGTCTTCAATAGGAAACAATTGAGAAATGGCATGTTGATCGTAGAGATTACATGCCAACACATTCTGCATCTAAAAATTCTTACCCTCCATCTTGACTTTACCTTACTTGGGACAAGTAAAGGTTTAAAGTGTTGGGTGGGGGTACGATTCATATCACTTCCATTTATTTAAAGTTGTCTTGCTTTTTGTTTTCTTTTCTCCATTTTTTGCATGAGTTATGACCATTACCTAGTCAGTCACTCTAATGTATGTTAAAAATGAAAAAAATATGTGAATGAATTGTCCCTTTTTATGTTGTTCTTAAGCTAACCCATAAAAGGAATTTTAAGGATATACATGTTCTGAACTGTTTTGGCCCCAATGCCAAAAATCAAGCATCCCTCCCCCTTTTGAAGTGATGATAAGAAGATGAAAACCAAAAGTTCAAGCTACATGTGCATTCAACATGACATGTAACAATACTCGTGAACACCCTTTTACTCTTTATTAACTAAATTAACTGATATAATATGAAGATCTGATTCCAATGTAGCAATAAAATGAAGGATTGCAAGTCAGCCTCTTACCCCCCTTTCTTCCATCACTTCTTATCTTTTCACCATACACAAAAACATCTGATTATATGCCAAACCCAAACTCCAGGGTGGCATCCCTTCCACAAATATTCTCTCCTTCTAGTTTTCATCCACATGCATGCATGAATAAAAGAGGCCAATGAGACAAAATGAAAACATGTGGTCTATGTAATCGCAACCAAACAAAAAGGCTCGAGTCGAATAGAGGAGAGACAAATAAAATAATTGAATCCCAAATAAGGTCTAAAACTGAATAGAGGAGAGTTCAGGGAATCGAGTTCATGACATGTCTTACTCACTCTTTCTTCCAATTTTCATACCTAGGGGACTTATCAAAATCCCCACCCAAATATCCTTGACTTGTGCTTACTTCTATTCACAGACATACTAGGGGTATTATTGATATGAAAGTAGTTTCTTATAGTTTTTGGGGTCAAGCGATTAGAGGAAAAAGCCCCAGTTGGAGGATATCCAAGTATGACTATGTGACCCCCAAGAATTAGGGTCGCTTGGTCATAATTGATGTAAAGGGGACTATGAGGTTTGCTTGATTGGGAGAGGAAGTCCTAGAACCTAGTATCAATTGTTGATATCCTTTTTATTTTGTTTTACTCAGGACAAGCAAAGGATTAAGTCTGGTTTAGTTTGATGAGTATATTTTTACCCATTTTACATGTGGTTTTATCCACGTTTTAGGGAACATTGTGTCTTTATTTCCTAGTTATAGCTTTAAGTTTACTATAACTCAATTATTTTCCCTTTTTTGTATTTTAATGCATTTTTATATATATTTCTTGTAGAATCATCCAATGTTGTGCCACAATGCCTAGATGGATGATTAATCCCTCACGATGTTATGACTCAAGGGAAGGAAGGCCCAAAAGCTTTCCTTTTGATCTCCTTCCAACCACCTAGTCAAGCGAGAGGTCCTACCATTCACCCGACTCGAGCTGTTCTTCGTCTGGAGTCTTCCCAATTTGGTGGCATGGTGTGTGCTTCCATCATCTAGCCCATTCTGATTTATCCATGCTAGCTTGCCAAAGGACCGGATGGGAGGTTGAAATTGAGCAACCCACATGAGTCACCTATTGGAGCAAGTACATTCCATGCAAGAAGATGCCTTCAACCACAAGTATTCAACTTTAGGGTTTCAAAGGCAAGGAATGCATCTATAAAAGGGAACCCTTATCATTCATTCAAGGGATCTATGATTAGTGATTAGAAGCCCCATTTTGTAGCACAAACCCAAGCGGGGAGCGAGGAAGCGGAAGATGCACCCAGCGTCATGGCATTCTCCATCGTTCCTACTATTTCTTTGTTGTTGTCCCTTGCCATGAGTGAGTACATGCCTTGTGCTAGGGCATGGGGACTAGCTTTGATCACCCATATTTTATCTTAATTTGTATGTAAACTCAATAATATAGATTCAAAATAAAGTGTCATTCTTCTCAATGCCTTGCTTTGCAAATTAATGACTGGTTTCTGCATATTAGTTATAATCATAGATATGTAGATTGTTGTGATCCTAATTAATACAAGAGAATGATCTTATTATCCCCCTCAACATTCATCAATGGATAGTGAGGTGTTTGGACTTCGACCTGCTACGTGTCGAGGATGGTTGATCATCAGTAAAGGAATTAAGTAGCATAGATAAGGAACTTGGGTGTCGAGTATGGTCGGTTCCAAGGGAGTCTGTACTAGGTGTCGACATGTATCCTGTGAGGGTGCAACAACTAAGACTCAATTTAGCAATGACTAATGGAGAGTTAGATCTTGTTAGGATAATTACTCTGGCCCAGGTAGTGAAACCCCATGCCCTGGTGCTCTTTATTACATGTTATTCACCTCTCTAATCTTTATTGTTTTTGGCAACAATTTAGTTTCGTCAATCTTTCAACTATCTGATGATAAATACATATAAAGGGATTCCCTTAGGTTTGATCCTTAAGTCTACTACAATAAGGCTTCCTCTTGTGTGAAGTGGGGAATTAGTGCACCGCTTTCAATAAACTTAAGAGATTTTTCTTGGTGCAACATTTGTAGCCCAATCAAGTGGTCGTTTGGGGGAATGTCACATGAATTAAAGTCGTGGGTTGATGTAACATGAAAATCCTATCCTTTCATTCTAGATTGTCAAACTAAAGAATAGGTCAAATGCAATGAAATCACCCTAGACTATTGGTTGGCCATGGATAAAATAGAGTGTGTGAGGGGAACTACACCCTTACACCCCCTATCTAGCCTAACGAGGCTTAATTGGAGCAAGGTCTAGGTGAGGTTTCTATTTGATTTGACTAATCTAGGTTTCTACGGTAAGGGTTACTAGGGAAATTGAGAGCCAAGGGTAGGAACGGAGAGTAGAGATTATGGTTTTTGACTTCATGCTACTCATCATCTAGCCTTTAGAAAACTCTAGGCAATTTCTCTAATCACTCTTACACTAGCTACTTAGATCATACACTTATTTGTAAGAGGAGATTTGTATGTAGGAAGATAGGGTGCTAGCTACAGATCCACTAGTTAAACCTATGAGCAATTCCTAAGATAGCCACATATGATTTGTTTTCGCCTGGAATCTACAATCCATGTTTAGAGGCATAAATCACAAGTAGAATAATGTAAAACAAGATAGAATCAAGAGAAAATCATCATAGAATGAAACTAAGTTCCATATAAGTTACATTCCCCCAACATGGTATCCAAGTGACAGTTAATCCCCCAAACAGCCCACCAAGAGAGCTTAGCTACTCATCATCAAACAAAAGAGAAAAAAGGAAAGAAGAAAGAGCAAGAAAGCCATGAATTCTCATGGAAGCCACTTCTCCTTTACCTCCTCACTGTTGTAGCTCATGCTCCTTCCTCCAAGGTGGATGGATGGCATGGAAATATGGGGGATTATGGTGGAAAACCTAGAAAACTAGTGTTTTGGGGTAGTGGAAGGTGGAAATGGAGTAGGGTGATGGAAGAAGGTAGGTAGAGCTCTTTAATTCTAGGGAGAGTGTAATGAATGCTCAAGGGAGGCAAAGCTAGTGCTATGACCGCCACTCTAGTATATATTGGTGGTGGGGAAGCACTAGGTAAGTTGGGGTAGTATTAGAAATTTGGTGCAAAATCTAGTAGGGTTTGGGTGGTCACCACGACCGTGGTGGATGAGGGTGATCCTGGTCATAGTGGGTTGAAAAAGGTGAGGTGGTGAAGGCTAAAATGACAGTAAAAAATGTGACCTTGGAGTCTTAGTGGCCATGTCCATGGTGGGTGCCACGGGCATGTTGTGTGGATGGTGACACAACCATGGAGGGGAGCACGGTCGTGTTGGACGTCATTGTCGATGTTGAATGCCATGGGCGTGGTGGGCTCTACTTCGGAGGTGATTTGAAGGACCACAGTCATGCTGGCCAAAATCCTGGTTGTTTTAGAAGTTCTTTGTCACAGTCGTGGCACCCAATACGGGCGAGGTGGCTCTAACTTGCCATGACCATTATGATGGCCACAGCTGTGGCTTGTGCGTTGTTGTAGCTTGCGATTCTCGTGTAACTTAAGAATTTTGGCCACGTCCTTGGAGAGATACCACGACCCGTTTTGATGGTCCAAATACTCAACTTTGCTCTTAACTCCTCCAAATGGTTGCCTTTTGCCTTAGACCAACTTTTGTATATTCAAGGGATCCTTAGGGAAGGTTTGGGTCCAATCCCTAGGTGTTGAAACCCAATGATACACTCCTCTCTCCTTAACATCCAATGCATACACATAAACCCTGAAAAACACACTAAAAGCAGCCATAAGTGCATTTCATATGAATCACCTATTGGGGGAAATACCTTTTTGTCTAATATGTTTAGATGTAATTAAGATGGAAAAACACACAAAATGGAGCCCTAAAATAGGATTGCATCAGTGAACCAGGGTGAAGGGTCATGTTCTAGTGTAGCATGAATGGTAGGAGAATGCATGATGGGTTCATGATCTAATGTGTCAAAAAGGTCAAGCTCTACGAACTAAAGTTGAGGCTGAGGTTGAGGATGAGGCGATGCGATGCATAATCAAAGAACATATTTGATTCATCAAATGTAATATCGGTAGAGACATACATACAAAGGTTGCTTGGATTATAACAATGATTATGCTTCTTGAAGGTAGAATAGCCAAGGAAAACCATTTTTATAGAGTTAGGATCAAGTTTATTTACTTATATATCAAAGTTGGGAATAAAAGCATTACACTCAAAAATATGTAGAGTAAGGTGAAAGTTGTCTAACTAGAAACAACAACTGAGAAGAGTGTCTTGTTCCATGAAATAGATAATGATTGTCGATTGATATGATAGTAGGCAATGAGTATAGTCTTAGCCCAATAGAACTTGAATAATTTTTCTTGAAACTAAAGAGAACAAGATATGTCAAGAAAGTGAGGATTTTTGCATTCTGCAACCCCATTCTATTGTGGCATGTGAGTGCAAGAACATCGATGGATGGTTCTAGTTCTAGAGCAAAATGAAGACACCTGACCGGAAACATATTCTAAAGCATTGTCAATCCTTAATATTTTAATGTATATATGAAGCTGTGTTGGTATCATTTTATGAAAATTCTAATAAACATTAATCATCTTATCACAAGATTTTAACAAATATAATCATTTCATGCAAGACAAATCATCAACAAAGGTAAGAAATAAATGAGTCGACTAAAAGTATTAGTTCAGAAAGGACCAAAAATATCACTAAGAATAACAATACAAACAACTTTGCAAGATAGACTGGTTTTTCTAGGAAAAGAACACTATGATGCTTCCCAAACACACTGAGTCACAAGTAAGACTTTTTAAACTAGATATAGAAGGTTCCAAGTGTTTGTACTTGTCAGGAGGGGAATGACCATAGTCTCGATGAAGTTGGAGATGTGTGATCACAAAAAGGGAAGAAGAAGGAACACCATCACCAAAGGAGTATAGGAAATTGTCTCTAGAACCCAAACCAATCATCTTTAAAGTCTAAAAATCATGCATCACAAAACTATGACTACCAAATGTGACATTGTAAGTAAAGGCATCAACTAGACATTAAACTAATGGGGAAATGAGGAATATAGTGAACATATTTGAGATTAAGACTAGGCGATATATTGACACCCATACATTGCAAAATAATTTTAATGGACCCATCTGCCAAAGTGACATATGATATAGGAATATGAGGCTCTATGGGGGAGAGGAGGTGTCTAATACAAATAATATGTTGGTTGGCCCTAGATTTGTTTAGGTTGAGTTCGATACAAGCATGGATGCCCCAACATTACCTTGGTCAGAGGCTAGATGCGTCAAAGATATCATAGTGGATTGCATGGTCATGGAATCCCGAGATCTCGTGAATTTCAAGGATCATATTAGGAGGCTTGGAAAAGTTCATCATACTCAGCTGGAGAGATTGTTACAATGGAGTGACTGATCCTTGGGCAACATGGGAATTTTAGTGCCATGAATACACCCTTAGGGATGATCATTTTTCTGATAGAATTTCTCTTTCAGGTCTCTCATCTTATTAAAGAAAGTGCATTGGGACTCAAGGCATTCAAGGACATATCCATAAGCAACATATATAATCTCTGATTGTGATTATGGTGTGGTGGATGGCAATACACGAATGTCAGACTATTGGAAAGAAGAGAAGACTGCTAGATTAGTTAATTGGATTAGACCAAGATTGGAAAACAAATAAACTAGACAACATAGTCAATTATCTAGGTGACCCAACTAGTTCCAACTGATCGACTAGATAAATGAATCAGTTTTTGCAATGTCTATCAATATTCTTTATTTGATTGTGCATTGACTTGTTCTAGGAATAGGATTGGATGTTTCTGAAATCTAAACCCATATATATGGGTCGGCATCCAAAAGTTTACATGCACATCGAGACATTAGTTCTCTAAGTGTTCTTCCTCTTGGATCAATAAAAGAATCCATTGCAAGGACAACAACCTATAATAAGAGAAGAAGGAGAGAAAGAAATGCTAGCACATCAAAAACTTTGATTTATGCTTCCTCATAGTAAGCAATGTGGTACACCAAGAGTTTCCAGTTTCCATGTGGATGACATAGAGGCCCTGGACCTTGGGCAAAGGCTTGAGGAAAACAAACTTCTCGAATGAGAAGACAAGGTATTTCTACAAACAACAAGGCATGACAACTACAATGACTTTGCATCTAGATCCATAACTTAAAGTTCTACATTGACATAAGACATTGCCTAGTTTTTGGACAATTAATGTACGTCAATGTATATTTAGATCCCTTTTATGTCTTTAATGTAGTAACATTTTATTTCTATAATAGATCAGTAGGTGAATAATATTTCAGGAATCTTTTTGTATTTCCATTATTTCCCCTTCCCTCAAAACCCTACAATCACAACCTTGATCATCCTTGAACACACAACCATCATTTTGGACATAGATTTTTTAACCTTGGTGGAGGCAATAAAGAATTGTAACTATGGCATGGGTTCTATAGAGACAATTTTAAAAAACATGTCTCATTATCTTGTAATTTTTTTGCCTTTATTGTGAGCTTCTCTTCATGGGAGGGTAACAAAGTGGCACACCTTATAAAATCAATAGAATGTTTGAATTTTAATCTTGTACTGCAAACCTAGAACATTAGAGAATACATAAATGTATAAGATGTAATAGATATGAATAAAGAGTAAGTCAACACTTAGATTTTCACAAAAAATCACTACTTTTATATAAGTATAATTTTGTGAATGTTTGGTTAATGGGTAACAAGGAATCTGACCCATGAGTTCTGCACTAAGCCCTTAGGAACAGACTACCCAACCTTTTACTCCAACCAAGTATCACTAAAAATTTGACTATTATTCAAGAACATTAATGTGGAACTAAGAACTATGAATACTAAAGTCTATTTGTGATGAATCACCTCTCCAATATGGGATGAATTCCCTCAATCATGTCTTTAACATAATTGCACATTTTTGAAGGACGATAACCCATCACAAGTGCATTATTCACTAATCATTCCATGAGAAATACCTTGTGACAATTTACCTCCATCCCATAATCCTTTGCCTCCCTATTAAAATAAAGAAAAAACAAAATTAACCCAAATCATCCCATGCATGCTTATTTACAATTGTAAATGAATATGATATACTCACATACTTGCAAAACTACTTGTTAAAACTCATCATAAGTCCAACTCTACCCGCTTACCCACAGACGCGCATTTTACATGTACAATAATGGGTTCAATCATATCCATACCCTCTATACTTCTATATCCCCATTACCATATAAATAAATAAATAAATGGATAAATATATTGTACATATATCATTTATTGGAATCACCTATCCTAAACATTTTTAGCCTAATCAAAGTTTAGTTCAAAACAAATATATCCCTCCTAAATTTCACGTATGATCCTAGGCACCAAAAAAAGGCTCGCGAATAGCCTGTGCCCACTTGAAACATACCAAAAGTTGAAGAAAGGCGACATCTTGAAAATTCTAAGTAGGGAAAACCCTTCACAAATAGAACCTATAACTTTGTGTCCTATAGTGGCAAATATCTGAAACAAAGTTCTTATAGACCTTAATGACAACACTTTTGGCTGTCTCCCCAAGATCTAACCGTCAATATATCTTGCCCAATGTTGCAGACCAACACAACGAAATCTTGCAAATAGGGAAAACCCTTCACAAATAGAACCCCGAACTATCTACACTTCTAATTTTAGGTTGTATCTTTTTACGACATACAAAGAAAAGTATACAATCTAATATGGCATACTATCCAGACAAACAAATATGACTAGGTTTAAGATTTGGGCTTGGCATTGATCCATGCCTTACATCGATTAGATGATCTTTGGACTATTGTTTAAAGTTTAAAAGAGGTACAAATTTGTAGCCTTGCACGTACATTTCCTTCCTATCAAACCCCTCCCAAAGTTAAAGCCCTTCTTTTATTTTATCATTGAGTTTCATATAATTGGATCTGCTTTACGGTTGAGCATTGAGTCAGGTTCAACCTGACCTGACCAGCAACCCAACCCATGGAACCTGAGTCACACCCAACTCATAATTTTCCATGGGTGGGCTAAGTCCTTTTCTTTAGGCTCACCATATGATATGGACCTTTTACGGTCTAGGTAAATCCGAATTTGAGGACCTGAAGACCCAAATATATATACATACATACATACATATATGTGTTTGTGAGTGTGTGTATATGTAAGATTTCATATTTATCACATATTATATGGTATACTTATTTACTATAATTATATACTAAGAGAAAAAGTAAAAATGCCCATACATAACTGGTGATTTCCAAATTGATAAAGCCATAATTTAATGGATGATGAGCCTCGTCAATATCCTTCACATCCCTTAATCATTCTTCATTTACTTTCAATTATGTCAATGCCCAATACTCATCTCGACTTATTTGTTATCTCTTTTTTATCAACCATTATACTTATGTAAAACTTTCTTATTTTAAACTATAGAAATAACTTTACCAAATCTAATACACATTATAGTGATTTAATTTAGTCAAATTCTATGCATCATCCCATCATAACTTAATTATATTCTAGAACAGAAACTCAAATGCATATAAATAATTTTTGGTTTTCATCTTAACGGGAAATACTGCAATGTGTGATTGTCTTCATAAATTGTCTTTCCTCTTCAATAGACAATCTACATTAATTTGACCCCGCTTTCGCGATGTTGTCCTTTCTAATTTCTCACTTTTCCCTTTTCGCTCAACTATGCAATTCATTTAGACATTTCATTTTCTAATGGTGGGTAATTTTTAATACCACTTGACAGATCTTTTTCCAAAATAATATTGTTAAGATAAAAGTGATGCTCAAATGTAACTCCTTATTACGATAAGACAAGATAGCAGGTCAATGGGAAATTTCCCGCTTTTATTGCTTTAATTTCCTATGGCCATTCTAAGTTAACTTAACAATATATTATTGGCATTATTCACTATATATTTCCAACCTCCATGAAGAATTTTCAAAATTGAAACATAGACAAAAGTGTATGTATATTTTTCAATGTGAACACCTCAAAATAATTAGATTTTGATGAAGAAAATTGAAAACTTGAGTTTGCCATTATAATTTTTTTTAGAGAAATATGAACACAGATTGGACCCAAATCTGGACCACAACCTGATAATATAGCATGGGCCAGGTTTGAGCCTATAAAATATACACATTTCTCACCCGTTATGCTGGCCTGCAGCCCGCTATTAAAATTTGACTCTATGTTTAGGCTTTAATAAACCTACAACAACCTAATGTGATGCTCAACTCGATTGTTCTTGCTTCTATCTCCATACCCTTTATCTTTTCCTTATTAATATAATAACAAGAAAATGTGATCAGTTCAAATAGTATAGAAAACAATATGTCATTTTCATTATTGACCAACGGATGTGATTCATCACACATTTGAGTCATTGTTCATGTTGCATAGCAGAAGGGTGATTCAATTTAAGACTCATGGAATTGGTAAGCGGTATTTTTCCCATTGATGCATTAAATTATGCTCTAGAAACTGTTGCATTTACACTAAATAGTGTACCATCTAAATAGGTTCAAAATAAACTATATGAGATATGGTTTGTGAAGCGTCCCATTGTGTCTTTATAAAGATTTGAGGTTGTTAAGCTTACGTGAGAAAGAAGATTCCTAAAAAGTTTGGACCCAACCCAGATAAATGTTTATTTGTTGGATATCCAAAGGAAACCAAAGGATATTACTTTTGTTCCTTATCTGACAATAAAGTGTTTGTTTCCAGAGATGTTGTATTCCTAGAAAAGGAATTTATTTCCAAAGGAATCTTTGGGAGGAAAGTAGAACTTGAAGAGGTTCAAGACCAATAAGAAAACATTGAACCTATAGAGATATAGGAGGCGAAAAGAGAATCATACATTGTTTTGGAATCTTAAATGTCTCAAGTAACATAGGAACCTCATAGATCTAGTAGGACAAGCCTTGGGCCTAAAATATTTGGTTATCTTGTGACTCAAGAAGGTGGTGAGTTGGTCATAAATGATGAGCCAACAACCTGTATAGAAGCTACTAAGAGACCAGAGTCTAAGAAATGCTTGAGGCCATGAGATCTGAGATGGAATCCATCTACACCAACAAGGAATGGACCTTGGTTGATCCACCTAAAGGGGTGAAATCCTTTGGGTGCAAGTGAGTCATCAAGAAAAAGATTGACATGGATGGTAATATACAAAACCTAAAAGGAAAGATTGGTTGCAAAGTGTTTTAGAGAAGTTCAATGTGTTGACTATGATGAAACTTGCACTCCAATTTCCATGATTAAGTCCATCATGATCATGCTTGCCATTGCAACTTATCATGACTATGAGATTTGACATATGGATGTTAAAAATGCATTCCTTGATGGTAATCTTTTGAAGGATGTGTACATGACACAACCTGAGGGTTTTATAGATCCAAAGGATAAAACTAAAGTTTGTAGGCTACAAAGGTCAATCTATGGATTGAAGCAATCATCTTGGAACTGGAATCTTCATTTTGACAAAATAGTCAAAGAGTTTGTCTTGAGTTAAAATGAAGATGAACCTTGTGTTTACAAGAAGGTCAGTGGGAGCATAATTATATTCCTCATATTGTATGTAGATGACATACAATTGAAGGGGAATGACATACCCACTTTACATATGGTAAAGACCAGGTTGGAAAATGCATTCTCTATGAAGGACTTACGTGAAGCATCCTATAACTTAGGAATCACGACCTATAGAAATATATCTAGAAGGCTTCTTGGACTAAGTTAGAGAACATACATTGAAAAGGTGTTGAAAAGGTTAAACATGGAGGATACAAAGAGAAGAAACATGCCCATGTCTTGTGGTGTTACTATCTCTAGAGCTCATATCCCAATTCTTCTGATGAAAGGGATCACATGAGTAGGATTCCATATGCATCAGAAATTGGATCCATCATGTACACAATGTTATTTACTCTTCCTGATGTCTCTTATGCCTTGAGCATGACAAGCAGATATCAGTCAGATCCAGGTGATGCTCACTAGACAGTCATGAAGAATGTCATTAAGTACTTGAGAAGAACTAAGGACTAGTTCCTTGTCTACTTCAAATAGGAAGAGTTGGTGGTAAACTATTATATCGATGCAAGCTTCCAAACTAACAATGATGATTACAGATCGTAGTCTGGATTTTTTTTTTGCTTCAACAACAGAGTTGTGAGCTGGAAGAGTTTCAAGCAAGAGACAATTATAGATTCTTTGACAAAGTTTGAGTGTATTGCAACATCCAATGCAGCAAAGGAGGTTGTTTGGATCAAGAAGTTCATTTCTAAAGTTGGAGTGGTTCCAAGCATCAACAATGCAATTGACCTATATTGTGAGAACCATGGAGCCATCACATAATCTAAGGAACCCAGATCTCATCTGCATTCCAAGCATATACATAGGTGGTTCCATCTCATACGAGAGATCGTACAACAAGGGATGTGAAGATTTGCATAGTACCAGCCTAAAGCAATGTGGCTCACCCCTTTACAAAAGCACTTTCACAATAGAAGTATGATTGTCATGTTAGATCACTTGGGATTAAATTCACGGGCAAGTGTGGATCTGTTGGTATGTATTCTTTCAGAGCCATTCATATGATGATTGTAATGGCATATCTTATAACTCATTTCATTAGTTATAAAGGCAATCTTCCAATTTATTATATTTTATTTATTTATGAGGTAATGATTAACATAATAAATGTATAAATAATGATATTTCTCAATGACATGTGTCTTTGGGTTGATAACCTAAACAATGAGATCATACAAATGGCAAGAGTATATACATTCTTGTTATTTCTCTGATCGGATGTTATTGTGAAACGCTACTAGACATTAATAACACATAAGACTAGAGTGTGTGTTAGTTTATGACAACATTTAATTAAGTCATGATATGTGATATCAAACGTTACACATAGATACTTGTTCGATAACAATGTATCGGGCAGACCCACCTTGACAGTGATGCATGGAAATAATTACATGGTAGTCAAAATCAACTCTCATAGTGTTGGTGGTGATTGTGGTTCTTAGACCTAAATTCACTAAGCTCATCTCATGTCATTCAATGTACTTTGACATCATCCACTATGTGACCTTGAATAAGGGTTACCATAAAGGTGATGCTTAGGAGCATTGTAGAACAT
The DNA here is from genome assembly GCA_963693085.1 of Alisma plantago-aquatica. Classification (NCBI taxonomy): domain Eukaryota; kingdom Viridiplantae; phylum Streptophyta; class Magnoliopsida; order Alismatales; family Alismataceae; genus Alisma; species Alisma plantago-aquatica. Next base: position 52,234,716 of record OY856412.1, read on the forward strand.
GGGGATGACTATGAGTGATGTAGATGGGAGTTGTCTCTCCTACATGAGTATGATATCCTGGAACTTAATAAGCAAGATTGAGAAATGCATGGCCATGCTCATGTGAGTCAATATGTGATATCAAGCTTATGCATATCTCAGATAGCCTTCTCTAGTTCAAGGAATGTAGATTAAACTTTAAAGAGGATGATGATTCCATGCCTTCAGTTTAGTTTGGATATCAGTGACAAAGGAACTATACAAACATTATAACACCAATGATAGATTGTAGGTTGAAGTTGTTCTCTAACTTTTTGAATTACTTAGGTAGTAATGATGTCATTCTAGATACCTCTCATTGCTTGTGATGTCATATATTAGTTATGGACATTCACTGCCAACGTAACAAGGAACATTATAGGGTCACACACCTAGGATACACTTGAAATAGGAGTTCATTCATGAATATAGTTTAAACTTGATTACTAAAGAGTTAATGTACTCAATTTAAACATCAATCTTTGAAAACTGACTGACTGGACTTTGAACTGACCGGTTCAACTGTTGAACTGATCAATTTGAGTGCAAAGTCAATTGAAAACATTATTGGTTGAACAATATTTGAACCATGGCATGAACTGACCAAATCACTTAGTGAACTGATAGGATCAAGGTCTCAAATGACCGATTCATGTAATGAATCTCCTAGTTCATTGATCAATTAAATTAGATCAAGTATTAGTGTTGACGTCATGTTGTGAGTTAATCAATCATTAATTTCCAATACAATTGTGATTGGGAAACATGATGAAATGAATAGTTCAAGGGTTGAATTGATCATTTCACATGCCAATCAATTGGTTCACCTATGAACCAACCATTTTCCCACTCACAGGATGAAAAAATCATGAAATTCCATCACCTTTGACTCCTGCTCAGACTGGGAACCTTGACCCTTACCTTCCTATATATAGAGAAATATTGATGGCTTCTCAGACACATCAATTATCTCTAACAATTGTTGTCTTCTCTGGTTGTGGTAACTAAGTGAAATCAGGGAAGTCCTACCTGATAAAGGGAGGGATAACAAGGGAGAACAATTTCAAGAAGAGTAAGTTGGTGCTAGTACACTGACTAGTAAGGGACAACTCCTTCTTGTTTGTTCTTCTAGAACAAAAGGAGTTCCTGGTGGTCCGTGTAGACTACTATAGAGGCCAGGAGGTCTTCTAGTCACTAGTAGGACAAGGTCAACTAATGTCCATGGTGATCAACCAAGAACCTATTGCTAATGTTGTCAGGTGTGAATAGAAGAACGGTGCACACTACTACAAATCACACCATATCTAGCAATGTTTGATTTCTTCTTTTTGATATGCCATTATGCTGAGGTGGTCTTGGTGGAGTCCATTATGATACAATACCCGATTTTATAAGAAGATCCTCAAACTCTTGGCTTAGGTATTCTCCACCTCTATGAGAATGAAGTGCCTTAATACTTTTTCCAAGTTGGTTATGTACTTCATTCATGAAATCCTAAAACGTTTCAAGACTGTTTGGTTTATGTTTAATCAGGTAAACATAATCATACCTACTAAAGTCATCAGTAAAGGTAATAAAATATTGATAATACCTCTAGCATTTGTTCTAAAAGGGTCACATGCATCATTATGTATGAGTCCCACTAGATCACTTGCCCTATCATTATTTTTAGTAAAAGGGGTCTTATTCATCTTGCCCAACAAACAAGATCCACATGTCTGTATTGATTTGAAATAAAAGAAGTCTAGATAACAATCTTTATGGACTCTACATATGTGATTCTCATTTACGTGCCCTAGATGACAATGCAAAAGATATGTATTGTTTGATTTATCAAGTTTTAATGTTTTGGTAATTACGTTCTAAATATTTGTCTTTAGATCCAACAAATAAAGACCATAAGCCATTGTGGCACTTCCATAAAATATCTCATCTTTTTAAATAGAACATTGACCATTATTAATATTAAATTTATATCCATCCTTGTCCAAACAAGATATAGAAATCATGTTTCTATTTGTGGCAGATACATAATAGTAGCTCATCAACTCTATTGCAAGACATGTAGGCAAAGATAAATTATAAGTTCCAACTACGGTGGCAACAACTCTTTCTCCACGTGTGGCTCACAGTTTGACCTCACCCTTTCTTAAAGGCTTGCTTATTTCAAATCTCGTATATTCAAACATATGTGAGATCCACATTCAGTATCTAGTACCCATGATGAAGAAGCAGACAAATTTATCTCAATAACGTATACACCTAAAGTAGAGATCTCTATCCCCATCTTCATCTTTTGGAATCCATTACAAGTACAAAGGACATATTCCTCTTGTACGTTTCTTTCTCCTTATCTTGATTCCTGAAGATATGGATCATGCTTGGCCTCAGAACTCTTCTTGTCTTTTCTTTCATCCTTGGACTCCATTTCACTTATCACTATCAAAGTTTTGTCTTTCTTCATTCATTCTTTGGCATTTATGAGCATTCCAAGAAAATCGAACAGTAGACTAGCCATGTTATTAAAGAGGTAACACTCAATAAAATGGCTATATGATTCAGTCCATGATTGTAGAATCATATTTGTGGCCAACTCTTAGCTCAAAGAGAATCTCAGTTCTTCCAAATGTCTCACATGCTCGATCATATTGAGCACATGGGTCTCTACTAGATCTCCCTATACCATCTTACACTCAAAAAGAACCTTTAAGACATTGTACATTTCTTACTTTGTATGATTATGGTTCACATTCTTAAGATGTGTTACCATCTCAAGAATCCCCATGTCTTCACATTGCTCATGCAACTCATAGTTCAAGCAACTTTGCGTAAGGTGCTTTCTATCTGAGGCATCATTGGCACGCTCCAAGTAAGCATCCTCCTCAACCCTAGGAGCATCATGAGCATGTATTTCTTCCACTAGTGTATCTAGGACATAGAGCTTATGCTCATCATTGACAACCCTTCTCAAAGTCCAAAACAAGTTGTGCGAATTTGTCCTATCAAGTTTTCCTTCCTAAGGACAGATTGCTACGACGATTTGTTTACCACTTGTTTTTACAAGAGAAAATTTACATTTGACAAAACACTTTTGATTTGATTTGAATAAAATTTGACAATATCTAATTATTCCTTTAATTAATTATCACTCGCACTATTCTATTCAAATTGATAGCCCTCACATATCAATTCAAAAAATTGCTGCATACAACCTTTCTAGTGAGCTAAGATCCAAAACAATTGAGTTATTACATGGACAATGCCAGCATCCATAATAAATCATTAAGGTAGGCATCGTTTTCCAATTGCACCTTATGAAACTCTTGGATAGATGGAAACTCTTTGCCATAGTCATCAACATGATTTTAGGTGCTTAATCTCATTAGGATAACCTAGTTAATCCTGACCCAAAAACCAACACGATAGTAATGCATCCTGCTTGGTAGGCCCAAACCATCACACTTCCATGAGATAGACAACACACCACGCTTGGCGTGCCCACACTTAGTCGATCAAGATTTTCATGTGTGTTGCTAATGGAAAGCATCTTCGACTTAATATGTATTTGAGGGATTTGTGTTTATAAATAAATACACATATCCAATCGCCACATACTATAGTGAGTATCAAACACATGCTATATCTCAAAAACATAAATATGAAATTAAATCATAAGAAATGGTTATGGCCATTGTATTGTAATTCCTTGGATTCATGAAAAATTACCACCACCTAAGGACTACATCACATGCAACAACATGTTGTTGATGAAGATTTGTGCTTGAACAAGTCTCGTTTGATCGGTTTAACCCTTAAACCGACCGGCTCACCTCTTGGTCGGCCGTTTGGTCGTCTCACCATTCGTCTGGTCTCCAGTCCACCATCTTCAAGATACCTCCGGTTGATTAGTTGGAACACTAGTCGGTTGATTCAAATCCTCCTGTCATTTATCCTCCTCGGTCTGCCAGTCAATCGGTTTGTCTTCTAAAATAGGCATATTGCATGGTGTTGAATGTATTTTTTGTTGTAACAAGATATTAAAACTACCCTAATTCTTTTAAAATATTACAAAGTAATACAAAAATCTCGAGTTACATTTGAAGGGAGCATAGGAAGGAGAGAATAATAATTTTATATATGGAAGAGAAGATGAGGATCGATATTCAAATGGAGATATAAATAGGAATAAACAACCATGCACAAAGATCTGGGTTATTGGCCATAACCATGCTTCACATCCATCATCAAAATCAACTTTTAGGGTGATGTGTGTAAATTGTATGTATATATATATATATATATATATATATATATATATATATATATTAGTTGGGATTCTATGTGGTATTTAATCAGATATGTACAATAATAATTTTAAGTATTTGCATCATATGCAATAATTAAATGACGAAAACTAAAATCCTTCATATCTATTAAATCCCAAAGCATAGAAAATTGACATGGTTGTGATACCACTGAAGAGAAATAAGGCGACAGAGCAGGCAGAAGGAAACAAAAAATAATTGCCATATTACCCTTTAACAGTTGATCGCATAATTATCTATGTGATGGAAAGGATGGCTAGCGCGGTCATACTTGGTCTTGGAACAAGTCCAATGACAATTCCATCATAATAGTGTGTGTCTTTCTTATAGTAGCACTAGACAATGTCAGCAACAACTTCATGGTTGATCACCACATATAGAAGTTGACCTCATCCTTGAAGTGGATGGAAGTGACCTCCTTGCCTCTATAATGGTCCACACTCACCACTGATAACTCTTGTCATTCTACAAGAACAGATGGGGAGTTATCCCTTTATATTCATTGTACTAGTATCAACTTTCTCACCCACAATTATTGTCCCTTGTTATCCCTCCCTTTATCAAGTAGAACTTGATTGGGTTCTCCTGGTTATCACAACCAGATAAGACAAGAATTGTTAGAGATAATTAATGTGTCTGAGAAGCCTCCAATACCCCTCTATTTATAGGAGGGTTAGGCTCAGGGTTACCAATTTGATCGGGAGTCAAAGGGGACAAAATTTCATGAATTCGCATCATGCGAGTAGAGAAATGGTCGGTTGGAATGTGAGCCAATTGGTTCAATCATTGAACTGGTAATTTCATCATGTCCCCCAATCGCAATTGTATTGTCAATTAATGTTTGATTAATGCAAAACATGATGTCAACACTAATCCTTAATCCAATCAAATTGATCAATGAACTAGGCAGTTTATCACATGAAGCAATCATTTGAGACCTTGAGCCAATCTATTCACTAAGTGAATCAATCTATTCATGCCCTGGTTCAAACATTATTTGGCCAATATTATTTCCATTTGATTTGACACTCTGACCGATTGGTTCAAAGTCTAGTAAGTCAATTTTCAACCATTGTTGTTTAAATTTAATACCTAACTCTTTAGTAATCAAGTTTAAACTATATTCATGAATGAACTTCAATTCTGAGTGTATCCTATGTGTGGGACCCTATAGGTTCCAAGTTACATTTGCAATGAATATCCATAACTAATTTATGACATCAAAAGAAATGAGAGGTATCTAGAAACACATCAACCTATAATATGTTATTGGTGTTATAGTGTTTGTATACTTCCTTTGTCATTGATATACAAATTGAACTCGAGGCATGAAATCGTGATCCTATTTACGGTTAAATCCATGTTCCTTGAATTGGAGCAGACTGTCTGAGATATATGTAAGCTCAATAATATCACATATTGACTCACATGATCATGGCCATGCATTTCTCGGTCTCACTTATCAAGTGGCTAGGATATCATGCTCTTGTAAGAGGGACAAATCCCATCTACATCACTCACATCATCCCCATGTGTCACAATGCACATGAGCATCACCTTTGTGGTAACCTTTATTCAAGGTCATAGTGGATGATGTCAAAGTACATCAGACGATGTGTGATGAGTGTCAATCACCACCAACACTATAAGAAATGATTCTAACTACAATGTAATGGCTTCCATGCATCACTCTCAAGGTGGGTCTGTCTGATAGATTGTTCTCTAACAAGTATGTATATGTTTGGTTTGATATCAAATATCATGACTTAATGAGATTTTGTCATCAACCAACACACACTCTAGTCTTATGTGTTATTTTTGTCTAATAACATTCCAAAATAACATCCGACTAGGGACATAACAAAAATGTATATACTCTTGACATCTATATGATCACATTGTTTAGGTTATCAAACCCAAAGATAGAAATCATTAAGTAATATCATTCATTAGACATTTATTATGTTACATCATTATCTCATAACTAAATAAAATAGAATAAATTGAAAGATTGCCTTTATTATGAATCAAATTATTTACAATATATCACATTACAATCATCATATGACTGGCTCTCTGGGCATACATAGCAACTAGATTGCTATTGAGATCAAAAGTATGGTCACCATTTATTATAGGTGTTCGACAACTAGGATCATTCTTGTCAGATTCTAGCTTGTAATGTGACAAAGTATTGATATTAGGTTCCATAGATATATCATCAACATGATCTAAATGCTTAGTATTAGATGAGTAAATTGGTGCTTGTTTGTCGCTTTATGTAATGTCAGCTAGGATAACATCATAACAAGACTCTACTCTAACATCATGAAATGTCATAGATTACTTATCACCCATGTACAATACCAGGTCATCTTTGAGTGGAACATGATCATGTTTTTCTACTATTTTATGTATTTATAAAGTTTTGTAATGGAGATAAGGGTTGAAAGGTGTAGTTTTTTGACACTCTAGATCTACTTAATGCGGGGAATTTGATTTTTGATTGTTTATTCCCTCTTAGTGAAGAAATTTATTAGTGTCTTTATAATCGTAGAAGACAAATAAATTTAACTAATGTTTTTTTCATACAAGTATAATTTATGATTACTAAAGTTTGGAAATTATATGTTATCATAATTGGGATTTGGACATGCCACTAAGTCAAATCTATGTCTGCTATTGGGATCATCCTGTAATACATTTAGTGACAATGTTGTATGTATTGAAATTGATTAAATAATGATTTAGTATTCCTTTATGAGGAACCAGAAGTGTATGTCCATGAGTTTTTTTCTGTTATACAACTATCTAATAATTTGTATATGGATACAACTTCTTCATTCTGATGCCTACATGTTGCTACCCTTCAACTCATATTTTTGACTCTATATATGCTATAGAGCTTCATTTATGATAATAACTTGACAAGAGTTGCTTTAAAATTTAGTCAGGTAAATTGTCATTTGTCTCTCTCTATAAAGATGGCATGTCTTGTCATTTGTTCTTATCATATGAATAAAAATGTAGCTTCCTTGTGATGCGGAATATTTGAATACAATGTTCCTCATTGTTTCTTATTGTGGACTCTCATTTAACTTTACTCTATAATTGATAAAGAGTTTTTGTTGATGTAAGACTTTTTTTAAAGATTCCAACCCACTGTTGTTTGATTGAAGGGTATAATTTCAAAAGGTTGGTTTCCTCTTGCATATTTTTTGACGTAATAACTTGTCATTCTAGTCATTTGTCAACATATTAAAACACAAAATTGTTTCTTTGGAGCCATATACACCAACAGATAGCTGAAAACCATCACTAGAGTTAATCTTCATTTTTTCTTGAGGCAACGAGTAATACAATTATGGTTGGTTTCCCTTGAATATCTTTAAAATCCATTGTACTACTCCAATCTTGTTACAAAATTCCTTAGAGTAACAATAGTATCTCACCACATACAAAGAGGTCTACTTATCATGCCAAATATTTCACAACTTCCATGAGTTCTCATGTGTCTAATGGTTCTTCTTTGGTTAGTGATCAGGGTATCATGGCATACCAGCCAAAAATGCACCTTTAGACTCTTTGGCACTTAGCTAACAACAATCTCTTCCATTAGCTCAATTTTCTTTGTTCACATATGTGGCAACATGTCCATTAGATGATGTGTGCCACATTTTTCTCAACACAAGGGTAAGAACTAGCTATTAGAATATGATGATATCATATATGGCATTATGCACACCAAAGGTTCAATAAATATATTACTCAGTAGGGTACTATATATGAAAGGAATTCTAGTTGATCAAGATGCATATATTATCACTTATCTATGGAGAAATAAGAAGAGGAATGGGAGGGGATATGATGGATGGATCACTTATGAGTGGTGATGGTAGGCCAAGTGGTGAAAAGAGAAGAGAATATACTCAAACATGCTCGACACACTAGTTATAAATTTGGATAATCACATTATGGACCATGTACTATAAAGCTATCCAAATTTTTATTTGATTGTGTTCATCTTTCTTTAGACATAGATGAATTGGTGGTTTATCTCTTTTTTCCTATTTATATGGGTAGGGTAAAATATCTTTCAAAGATGGATTAAGACCCCCATTAGACCTTAGATTAGACTAGAATTGAACTATAAGAGTAAGTTTATTTTCTTACTATGATTTATGTATTATTTATCCTATCAAATGTTATTTAAATAATGGTTTGGATATTTTTTTAGTAATATAATATTCATATAGCTAATAGTAGGAGGGTTGACATTGATAAAGAGCACCACACCATTTGAAGGAATATGAGGACATTATAGATCTTTCGCAGACTCAAACATGATATGTTCAATGTGATCAAAATCAAATTATATATTTTCCTTTAGTTCTATTAACATTGATAGTGTATTCTTTTTATAATATTTTGTTTCAATAATGAATACTAGGTTTGTGGTGATTTTAATTTTTTATGTGAAACTCGATGTATGAATCTTTTAATGATATCATCCAAATATATACCAATATTTCTTGGTATTTTATTTTTAATTTTTTAATCTAAATTGATATTTGTTTGAGTAACAACCATATTAAAATAAATTAATAGATAAAAAAATAATATTTATTAGTCCTATTATATATTGATGAAGGTTTTTAGTCCCTCAAAAATGTAGTGATGAAGACTAAACCGACCATCAAAATAATATTTATGTGGACACAATAGCTCATCAAAAGAAATATAGTGAAGGCTTGGCACTCAAATATATAGTTTTCGAAGACCATCAAGTCCCTCAAAAATGTATTCAGGATAATTAAATAAGCCCCCAAGAACTAAATAAGCCCTAAAAATGTATTTATGAACGCGATATAGTCCCTCGATATAACATTTTTTAGGATCACTTAGTCCACAATAATTGTATTTTTGAGGGCCAAAGGTATTTGTCACAAGGGTTCTCTTCACATTCCATTTGTGAGGGCTAGGCCCACAACTATTCCTATTGTGAGGGCCTATAGAGAGGAGTTTGTCATAGGGTTGGTCCATGAAGAGAGACTAATTATTTTGTAGTGTGTAGAAAATTATTTTCATTCTTTTCACTTTTTTATATACGTAGTGGAAGATCCAACTATACAAATAAAAAAGAATGATTTTTCTTTGTTTCAGTTTTTCATTTTTGAGTGGAATAGTACTTTTTGTTGTGATCTAATTGTTTATGAAGTAAAACATCATTTATTTTTCCTAATCCTAGTAGATATGTCCATCGAAATATTCATTTCTTGATGCCTCCCAACCACTAACTGAAGTTGTACCTTGAAATTTTCAATGAGTTGGAGAAATGGGTAAAAATTCTCATATGGAAACTCATGTCATTTAGTGATATGAAATTAGAGTCGGAAATGGGGAGGTAAATCTAGAATATTCAAGTAAAGAAGCAAAATGGAAAAGGAGGGATTATATGTGTGGGGGAAGTTTATTAGGAAGAAAGAAAGTTTAGGAGTATACAAATCTTATTGTAAGTATTTCGCAAGTCCTTTAGAAAAAAGTGTGAGAAATGAGACCAATAAACAAAAGGAGGTCACGAAAAATTTCATACCACTCTAAGAGATCTAAGCGATGGTAAATATATCTTTTTATTTGTTCAAATCTCATGAGAAGCTTATTATTGACATGGTCATGAAACAAATAAATCCAAAAGACACATCGTAAAGGTCAAAACTTCATGATATCCTATAGGGAAGAGGATATATGACAGTAAATGTCATGTGAGCAAGCCAATCCCATTTTAATGATGAACTAGATGATGTATACGTGATATATGCTGAAGTAAACGGTGAACTTCTCATCAAGGAAAAGTCATGAGAAGAAGAGATACTATTAGAACAGCTAAAGAAGTCCATACCAAAGTTTTTCTTTATGCTCGTCCTGCATGATGGTCACTGGACATTTCTTACAGTCGACACCAAATAAAAAATAATAATTCTTAATAATAAGTTTGACCTTGAATGTGGCCCTTGATAATTAGTAATGCTATAAAATAAAGAGAAAGACTAAAAAAGAGCCATAATATGTGCCAAAGATTTACTGAAATTGATAAAATAAATGCAACGACATTTATAAGGCTTCATCAAATGCTGATAGATTGGTCAAGTTGTAATTCGTCCATACATACCAGCAACAAATGTCACAATCACACAACTAGAGATCATTTTTATGAGGATGGATGGATTCTCTTACTGGGATGAAAAGACATTCAAAAATTATAAACAGATAGACTTCTATAAATAAGGACATACCTACATAGTCAGACTATTATGCTCACACAAAGAGAGAAGGGGCTACTAAAATTTAATCGCTTTGAACCCATACCTATTTGCAATTCACCTTAGACTTCGACACTTAAGGGATAGAGTGCATGATATGTTTGGATGTGAGGGGAGTCAAATAGGAGAGTTAGGTACACCTCCAGACTCTTTATTTACATTTCTAGTTCTCTATACTCTACAACTTTGTACTTCTTCTCCACTTTCGAGAAAATTTTGAAAAATCTCATTGCATATATATGTTTTTAATTTTTCTTGAACCTAATATGGAAGGTTTTTTTCCTCAATTAAGGGTGAGAGTAGGTAATTTGTTCTGATCCCTAGAGTGTATGTCATTTTCCCTAAGAAAAAATATATATTATCTTCAAGTAATATAATTATCTGTCATTTTGATCGATGTAATGAATTTTGGCTAATCGATCTCCATTGACACATGAATGATCATGCTTTTATGTAAACTCTTCTCTAAAGACATCATTGGGTATAATGAGGATCTTAACCTTAACAATTTCCTTGTATGGGATCATCTAAGGATTGGGTACTAGCTAAAATTGCATGTCCCTAAATAAGAAAAATTACCCCATCTCTCACGCCTATAAAAACCTAAAAAGATGAAAAAGGGGTTGACTACCCACTAAACCCTAAACAACCTCAAACCTCCAAAACACCAAAAAGAGAGAGAATAAAAGCTATAGTGTGAATCAAATCATAAGAGTGGTTCCATATTTGGGAGTTAAGGTTATTGTGTGATTGGTGTAAAATTATGCTTGCATACAAAGAGACAACACAACTAGTAGTAGGCCCAAAGGCTCATTCGAGCAAACCATTTGTCTTCACTAGTGTTCTCTATAGCTAGCAATTAGGGCAATTGTACATGGGATGTGAACTCGATGCTCTAAAGCCAACATGCATGGACTATAGGGACCACTTGAATGTTACACATACCATTGGTTTAGTGACCTAAATAAGTACAAGTTACACCCTAAATGAGTAATTTGCCTATATGTCGTACACTTAACATGAAAATAAGAGATGGAAGTGAAAGCTAACTTTGAAAAGGGTGTCTAACCAAGGGAAGAAAATGAATTTATAGTTGATATCATAACATGTCATACCATCATTAATGTGGGAAGCATAAAAAAGTGAAGATCTAACACTCTCAATCCCCATAAAGACTTTAGAGGGACATTCAACCAACACTTCTACAATATTACAACATTACATGAACTCATGGATGGTCTAATGATGAACTCAAGTGCATAAGAATACCCCAAAAATAATCGTGGTACTTTTTCACAATTATGATACTAGAGCCTAAGTTATAGAAAAATCACAACAGAAACTAATGAATCAAGAATCTCTTATAACCGAATCTCTTAATAAAATGAACATGGGAAGTGGAGGTCATCATGACCGCTCCACTCACCACATTCATGCCATTTGTCTCAAGTTATGACTGATCTACTGGCCACAACCTTTTTTCTCCCTGTGCACCACAGTTGCGGTACCCTCCATGGTCATTCTACATTCATGCCACTATGACTTTGGTACCCACCAAGGCCATCCTAACTGCCCTTATTTCCTCCCCCACTTCCACTAATATATATCCCATTCTACCATGACCATTCAAACATAGCATGAACACTCCCTACCTACCCACCACAATCGTTCTACAGAGAACGTTCATACTACCCTAAAAAATGTAATGCTTCCTAGTAGCACATTTACCACTTTATTCGCACTAAAACCTAGACACCCTAGACATGTATATAAGTCTAAATGACAGTTGGGGTCGAAGGATATCTTATGCTAGCATTCAATTCCACCACATGCCACTCATCAACCCATTATCTCTCCCATTAATCACCTTTAACCCAAAACCCTAACTTTCTAGGGTTTTGGTGATTTTCCACCCCATTTTCATTCTTTCCTCCCTTGGCGAGAGGAGAATTTTTGCTGCTAGAGAATGATAAGAAGACATCTACACCAAGCTTCATTTCTATTTATATCTCTTTCTTCTCAATTTTTTCATTTTTCTTGTATCATGAGTAGCTAAGTTCCTTTAGTGGGTTGTTTGGGGGAAAATATATAACAATGATACCATGTTGGGATATTATTTATGCAAAACACTTCATTTTCATTAGATTTTCTATATTCTTTCTTGTTCTTATTTAGTATCTCATTCAATGGTGTTTGATGTATGATAACATCTAAGTTATAGTGAGAAGGGAAAGTAGGAGGCTAGGAGAGAAAAAATCCTAATCCCAACTCATGGATCCTTAGATAGTGACCTCTCTTCCCACTTATCCCTCTACTGCACTAAACTTAGGTGTGATTCCTAAGTGGCTAGGTATGCTTTTGTTGAATTATTTAAAAAAGAGCACGTTGAAAGGATGATGGGCAATAGGAGGTGAAACACCTTCTCCTTCACTCCAATCACCCCTTGCCACCAAATGCATTAAAGGAGTCACTCATAGCTAGAAACTCATACTAGGGTGGTCTTGATTGGAGTTTATATATTTCCTAATCAATTGAGTCTTGATTGCCTAGTCAATTTCGAGAGTTATACATACATCGATGGTATTTGAATATGGTGAAGATGGTGCATAAGACGTGTGGTTGAGCTAATATGGCAGATGAGTAGTAACGTTGTGAAAAACATGATAGATAGGAATAGATAGCATAAATTGTCGATATGCTAAATTTTGAGTCATTCGCAGGTGTCCTAAATATGATAAGGTCACACATTACAGTATATCATGGTACAGTGGTAAATTGACAATCATTTGCAAGTGTCATAAATATGATAAGGTCACAAGTTACACTATATCAATGTCCCATTGGTTAATTGACAAGTCCTCCATAATAGATATGTAATACTTGGATTTCAAATGTATCATGCGGCTCCACGGTGATGGTGCTAGAGCGACATCTACATTGTATCTGTATGACGATTGTAGGGGAGGGAGGATAACAACCACATTCTAGCTAGCGTGCAAGGTGGCATCCTATATAGCACATGTGAGCCATTCATGGAGCGTGCTATGTGTGGTGCACGACGGGTGTGGTGGCGCACTCCATCTGATGTGAGCAAATATGTATTCATCTATGGCTGTATTGTATCCACTAGTATCGATCATCGTAATGGTAGGAGCATGTTGGTATCAAAATAATGTGAGTGTTCTACAGTAATGTCTCTCTCAGATAGGTTCGTGTTTCAATGATCCACGTCATATAGCCTACTTGGCGATGTTGAATTCAAATGGTGATACCCATGGGTAGACATGTACGTATACTCCAAAACAACTATTTGAAAAGCAAAGAAAAAATTGACATATTCATAGAAATAATCAATCTGTCTTCACTTCCCACGGTCGATGTCACCGGTGCTAGTCAAATAAATTTGAAATATTCAGTACCGAACCTCTGTGGCTTCTTTTACCAGTTCTGTAGGGCACAGTCTTCAGTCTTGCAAGACCGAAAATTGATTTCAACATGCGCAAATTGTCGACGATGCCCCAACCGTAAGTACCATTGCAGTTGTTTTAATTATATATAGTCGGTAGCTCCCATTCTGTAAGCCCGATACTATTACGGATATTTTATTCCCAATGTGAACTGTAGCAAAATAAAATCCAGTTGCCATGAATCCTGGTGCCGTTTTTGTTGTCGTCGGTTTTCCTTATTCCAAATAAATAATTAGTTTGTTCTAAAATCACGAGTGAAAAAATTGTGCCGTAAAACTGATGAAAAAGAATCAACCTATAGTACCTAGAAGGCTACGAGACTACAATTGCTATCATTCTGTCTACTTGCCTCCCTTCTTCTCTTCCCCGTTCTTCTCTTCTACTGCTTGCTTCTTTTCCTCCACCTTCTTGTCCTCCTTTTTGTCTGCCTTGGCCGCGCCCAAGGAGAGGATCTCGATCTTGCCGAACTTCTTCAGCTTCTTGACCAACAGGATGGCGTCGACCCCACCGACTACCGTGAGCTTCTTGTCCTTCATGTCGACGGCGATAGAGTCGACTCCCAGGATGTCTGCAACGGTTTCCATGGTCCTCCGCCTTGCGCGGTCGTCAGTCAGGGAAGGTACCCTCACGGTAACTGCCTGCAAAACACAAAGCCAGCGCGCGTCAGAAGGAACGCGGTTGAGAATATTGAAATGGAAGGGACCGTGAATCGGAGACCAAGAAGAAGAGTGAAGTTTCTGTACAAGCGGATTCGAGTTGTTGGGGCTTACCAGGGCCATTTGAGTTGCTGGGAGCGTCTAAAATGGAGCCAGCTATGATGCTGGAGTCTGTAGGTAGTAACTAATTAAGCTGCCGAACAGAAGATGAGAGGGGTGTTGGAAATTTCTTAACCCACAAGTCCATAAATCCGAATTTCATTATATGCTTTTATTATGTGGCCCATATAACAATCATGGTCAAAGAAGTAAACTGCTGAATTAATAGGATTGGGATTTAATTTAGAAGACTTTCTATTTTAATTTACAACCTTGATGGATGGTTGTGATTAAGACTTATAGAGAAATCCGTCCCTCTCTCTGCCTATAAATATAACCCGAAATCCATCTTAGGGTTAACTTACGAAACCGCAATTACGGCTTGGACTTACGGCTGGCGGCTTAGGCGAAGGGAGAGATGACGCGTTTCAGATCTAGAAGTTTTGCTTCATCAAGATCTCGTCTTCGGTATTCCACAATGTCTACGGGTATGTTTTACATTGTTTAGTGACTAGTTTATGATCAAGATCCTAAATCGTAATCATGTCCATGTTAATCATGCTTACGTATCATAGAATCAATTAATATGTGGTATCAGTCGCTTCGTTATGATCATAATCTTAGTCCTAAATCAAGATAAAATCAACTTTTATCCATGTTTCCGCATCTTCCGAAAAAGTGTCAGAATTCGATGAAATTTTGACTCTTCATCAGAAACGGCGTTTTCTTCAAGATTTATAGCTATGTCATAAAGTTTTCATTTTTTAGCCTAATTCGGCCGTTTAGACCCTCAAAATCACGTTTTAAGTGTTTTTGGGCATA
The DNA here is from genome assembly GCA_963693085.1 of Alisma plantago-aquatica. Classification (NCBI taxonomy): domain Eukaryota; kingdom Viridiplantae; phylum Streptophyta; class Magnoliopsida; order Alismatales; family Alismataceae; genus Alisma; species Alisma plantago-aquatica. Next base: position 52,250,423 of record OY856412.1, read on the forward strand.
ATTGTTATGTAAATGTTGTTTGATGTTTCCGTGCCTTATTGAATAATCCTGGAGCAAAACTCTATCATGTATAGGACTATAAAATTTTCCTTAATTATTTGTTCACTAAAATCTCATATATGTGTATAACTGTTAAGGAAAAATCACATATATGCGTATAATTGTTAGGGAAAATATGCTATTAAGAGCAATGTTCATATCATATCGTTCTGATAATCACCACAGTGATTTCATCTCGGTACGTGAATGTTACTCTTCTTAAGATATGACGTTCATATTATTGGTTGAAGTTCACCACAGTGGACTCAAAGAACGTAATGGATGTCGGACTAAGTAAACTTATTGTTGGTTGTTTACTAGCATTATGTATTACCCACAGGTAGTCAATGCATTACAAGTAAAATAACTATTATGGAGTTGTTTCATTTCTGTAATTAAACATGTATAGGATATCCACAGATACCATACTTGTTTGATTATTGGTTGAAATCACTCGCTTATGCATAAATCTTAGTCATATTTGTCTATATGTGTTTACAACTCAAAGATTAATTATCGTGAACATATTTCTATAATGCAGTTCATCAACCCGCTAGTCTTAATTCATTTGTCAACTCAGTTCCCGAACTAGATGGGACTAATTACACCGAGTGGAAAGAACATGTCGAGTTTTACTTGGGTGTGCTTGAGATTGATTCGGGATTAACCGTAGACAAGCCTGCTGATCTTACTGCTACCTCAACAGAGAATGAGATCAAAAACTTTAATGCATGGACTAGAGCTAATAAACTTTGCTTGAAATTCATGCGTTTAACCACTACTACCAACATCAAATCCTCCATTACTGAGAGTGAGAGTGAGACAGCTAAGGAGTATTTAAGAATAGTTACTGAACGCTTTAAGGTTGTTGATAAAGCAGTTGCTGGAAAACTTATGGCTGAACTAACGACTGCCCGCTATGATGGTACTAAAACTATGCAGAAACATGTACTTGACATTGTTGACTCAAGGTCAATTAGGTCAATGTTGACTCACGTCTAAATTGACTAAACCCGTGTTTTGATGATGACTAACCATTCCACATATTGGTGTCTAATGTCTCTACTTGAGTAATTTTAGATTAGGTATAGACACACTCCAATTGCCCTAACTTGTGCATCTCAAATTGGAGAAAAGACAAGTCAAAGTCATACAAGTGCACATTTTTGTAATATGATGTATATCCATTAGAATCATGTTGTAAATCACTTATAATGATTGTATGACTTGTAATTAAGCTTAGAAAAATATCAGGAACACTTAGATCGAATTTTAGAGCACTTTTAATGCAACTTTGAAAATCAATTACAGGCACTTGTTCGGTCGAGTTTCCCACCCTGAAACTCGACCGATCAACCTTGGTCGATTTTCTAAAGATTGCATCGGTCAAGTTGTACACTCACAGAACTCGACCGATTGGGTAGTAGGCCAGTTCCAGTTGGAATGGTCGGTCGAGTTTCCTCAGAACAAACTCGACCGATCATTTCAATATCGGGCTGCCTGCTACTTGATCGATTGAGTTACACCCATAGAAACTCGATCGATTGCACTGTACGGAAAAGTGCAGAAAAGTGTTTCTAGCCGTTGTGGAGTTGCAACAAGTGAAAATAGATCCGTTGCAAGCCACAAAACGGCTAGTTTTCGTTCACAAGTGTTCCCAAAGGCTAAGAGGCATCCCCAGCTATAAATAGGACCCATTGGGCTTCATTCCAAGGTTGAGCATTCACTATGAAGGTTCCTATTCTATAGTTGAGTGATCCTACAGCCTCCTCTCTCTCTCTCTCTAAGCTTAATCACTTGCTACATCCAATAGAGTGAGTAGGAAATCTGTAAGAGAGATAGTCATATATGTATATCTTGTGAGGCTCTCACTTCCACCACCTCCCTTCTATCATTCCTATCTTGAAGATGAAGGTTCTCTCTCTTGTCCAAGAGAGGTGAAGAAGAACAAGGGAAGGAGTCCCTTGGTGAAGATCAAGGCTGAAGACTTGGAGCTAGAGTGGGTAAGCCTTTGGAGAAGGCAGAAGACTCAAGCTCAAGTGGGTAAGACCTTGGTGGAAAGCTTCTCCGAGTGAAGGTGAAGTCAAAGGAGGAATATCCAAGAAGAGTGGGTAATTCCTACAAGGCCGAAGACTTGTGCAAGAGTGGGTAAGTCCTTGGAGAAGGCCGAAGACTCTTGCAAAGTGGGTAAGTCCTTGGTAAGGTTGAAGACTCTTTGTATTGGATTGGTAAGTCCTTTGTTGGTCTTGTATTGTAAGTCTTATAATTGAATATAAGAGTGCAATTGGTTGAAGTCCTAGAGGTTGACCTCTCTAGGCAAGTGGACTGACACACTTCTAGTTTAAAGTGTGGAACCACTCTAAATAGCTTGTCTAATTTGGTGCATGTTCAATCTCTCTTATCCTTGCTATGCTTGATTTAGTTGCACTCAAATTACCTATTTAGCAACCTTATCTTGTCATATATCTTGAAGGTTTAACGAATTTTGTTTAAGTGCTTTCAGCTCTATTCACCCCCCTCTAGAGCATCTAATCACCCATCTAGGATCCAACAAGTGGTATCAGAGCGGGTCTTCTCCAAGCATACTTCCACAAGTAGGAGAATATGGGTGATTATGAAGATGGGCAACCTTCAAAGAGAAAAATAGAAGGAAACAAGAGTGAAAAAGGGATCACAAAGGCTCCATCAACAAATGAAAGCACTAGTGGAAGATCTAGTGAATTTGAAGATGGAAGATGCCATTGCGCCCTCATGACAAGCTCAACTAAATATTTAAATGAGGTAAATTCAAGTGTTGAGATTCAAACAAATGCTTATCTTAGTCAACTAAATGCTCTTAAATTTGCAAATTCTAGCTTGCTTGATAAGATTAAGTTTTTAAAATCTCAACCTTCTATGACTACTTCATACATAGAGCTTGCTACTACTATTGTTTCTCTCTCTATTGTTTCTTATGTTCTTAAATGTGTTTATGAGAGTAAAGAGCCTACTTTGCAAGGAATAGAATGTGTAGATAAAGTTTATCCTTCAAAGATTACTTGTCTTGTATATGAACTTGCTTCCTTGCATAGTAGTGTAATTGCTCTTGACCCTCATACTATCTTTTCTTATAGAGAGAAAGTTTTTGATGCTCTATCTTGTGATAAAGATTCTTATATGACTAAAGATGTTTGCTTAGAAATCTATCTTGTGCATGCTAGAGATGATATGAATCTATTGTGTTTTACCTTTACTTCTCTTATGCATGACAATCATAGTTTGAGATCTTCTTTGCAAAGATTCTTTGGTGATAAAAAGAATCTTAATCAAATCCTAGACCATACTACCAAACAAATGGGTAGAGATGGCATTGGACTTGACTGTAGCCAAAGGAACAACAAAGACAAAGGACCTTCAATTTTCAATGAAGAATCCTCCAGTTCCAAGGCTACGGGCACTTGTAATCATTGCAATGATTTTGGTCATTATTCTAAGTGTTGTCCTTTTAGGAAAGCACCCAAGAGCAATAGGACTTGGGTTGCTAAACTAACCCCTCCGGACCCAAAAATATGATTGGGGACCATTTCATCTTTCTTCTTGTAGGTACTTGCAAATGGATTGAATTGAGCTATTGAATTGCAAATTGACTTCTCAATCCACATGAAAGAAGAAAGGTGAGATGTGTAGAGGGTGACAATAAGTGTAAAAGAAATGGTAAGCACAAAGGTAATGGTTTTATTGCTTGTAACCATTTCTAACTTGTTTTGTCAAGTTAGTGTGCACTATACATATGGTTTTTGAGTCAAAAGTGGCATTTTGTGATTCTCTTCACACTCTTGCTCAAAAACGGTTTCTAATGCTTCTATAGTGCATTACTAACTTGCTTAGACATGTTTGGATATGGTTTGTATTTTTAGCATGCCTTTAAATATATTTTTATGAAATATATGTGCTTTTTTGACAGCTGATCTGTCGGTCGAGTTTGCCCTATTGGAACTCGACCGATAGGCACCAAGAGTGTTGCCAGAAGCTGTCATTGGTCGAGTTGACAATGCACAAAACTCGACCGATCACACTGTGCACAGAATATACAGTTGGCTTATTGGATGAGAATCACCCTCTCAACTAGATTTTCTCAACCAATAGCCTTATTCTTTGGCACTCTCTTTTGGTATCTTTATATATGCATATTGTCATGTTTTAAAATTTCCTATCTTGCATACAACTCTATCTCTCTAATTGCTCTAAATTGGTATATCTATATCTTGCAATTACTTGCTTTGAGTTGTTTTGCAGGTTTTGATGATGATCTCTTTGGATCTCTTGGTTGTGTCTAAAATCGCTTCCGTTGTGCTCTAACTTGCTAGATCTTTCTAGGTGTATATCTTGTTTTGATACAACCTTGAGGTTCTTAGTGGTAATCATCTTCTGGTAATGATGCATATTTGTATGTGAGTTATATCCTTTCATGCTTCTAAACTTGCATATCTCCTTGTTTGGATATATCTCTTCATCTAATCATAGCTTGCTCTATCTTTTGTATCTTTTGGCATATCTTGCTATGATCTAGATCCTACTAGTAGTCCTAACTTATGATATCATCTACTAGTAGTTCATATACATGTAGTTCTAACCCTGTTTATAATTGGAATATTTGCTCATCTATATGATATGCTTGTATCTTGTCTCATATATGCTCAAGCCTGTTCCTTGAATTGCACATCTACTATCTTGAGTTTCTTGCATAACATTGTGATGCAGGGCACATAGAGCTACATTATATGTAGAAATTGGAGTATTTTTGGATTTTATGCAAGTTTTGCTCCAATTTCAGTTTTTGCTGCAAGTATAGTGTTTTTTATGCAGAAACACCCTTCTGAGCAAGACTCATCACTTTGCCATGAGCTCCGATGGTTTTTGGTCAAATTCCATCATCTTGAGGGTCAAAATTATGATTTATTGTTTTTTTGCAGCACTTTATCTTGCATTTTTGGGATGTTCAAGTATATGCTTTAACTTGCTTTTCTTTCTATGCTTGGACAAGCCCCTATCTACGCTCTTCTACTCTCCTTATATATTTGTGTTATCTCCTTTCTCTTTAACAAGTGATGTTTCTTTTTTCTTCATAACCCCCACCTTTTTCAAATGACAAAGGGGGAGAAAGGTAATGTCTTCTTTTAAAAAGAGGAAGAAGGAATGTCTTACATGAAGAAGAGAAGTATGTTCATATAAAGGGAGAAGGTAAAGGGGAGAAGACATATATGTGTAGAACATATATGAGTAGAAGACATGGTATTCTATAAATGTTATGAAAGCTAACCATGCAGGAGAAATAGCATCAATTGAGGGGGAGTATGAGAACTCCACTAGCATCAATTGAGGGGGAGCATATGAACTCAATTCCATTGAAACCCCTAGGTTTCTCCAAAGGTATGAATTTACTTAAATGCTATCAATACATTTATGGAATGGTTTGTCATCTTCAAAAAGGGGGAGAATGTTGACTCAAGGTCAATTAGGTCAATGTTGACTCACGTCTAAATTGACTAAGCCCGTGTTTTGATGATGACTAACCATTCCACATATTGGTGTCTAATGTCTCTACTTGAGTAATTTTAGATTAGGTATAGACACACTCCAATTGCCCTAACTTGCGCATCTCAAATTGGAGAAAAGACAAGTCAAAGTCATACAAGTGCACATTTTTGTAATATGATGTATATCCATTAGAATCATGTTGTAAATCACTTGTAATGATTGTATGACTTGTAATTAAGCTTAGAAAAATATCAGGAACACTTAGATTGAATTTTAGAGCACTTTTAATGCAACTTTGAAAATCAATTACAGGCACTTGTTCGGTCGAGTTTCCCACCCTGAAACTCGACCGATCAACCTTGGTCAATTATCTGAAGATTGCATTGGTCGAGTTGTGCACTCACAGAACTCGACCGATTGGGTAGTAGGCCAGTTCTAGTTGGAATGGTCGGTCGAGTTTCCTCAGAACAAACTTGACCGATCATTTCAATATCGGGCTGCCTGCTACTTGATCGGTCGAATTACACCCATAGAAACTCGACCGATTGCACTGTAAGGAAAAGTGCAGAAAAGTGTTTCTAGCCGTTGTGGAGTTGCAACAAGTGAAAATAGATCCGTTGCAAGCCACAAAACGGCTAGTTTTCGTTCACAAGTGTTCCCAAAGGCTAAGAGGCATCCCCATCTATAAATAGGACCCATTGGGCTTCATTCCAAGGTTGAGCATTCAATATGAAGGTTCCTATTCTATAGTTGAGTGATCCTACAGCCTCCTCTCTCTCTCTCTAAGCTTAATCACTTGCTACATCCAATAGAGTGAGTAGGAAATCTGTAAGAGAGATAGTCATATATGTATATCTTGTGAGGCTCTCACTTCCACCACCTCCCTTCTATCATTCCTATCTTGAAGATGAAGGTTCTCTCTCTTGTCCAAGAGAGGTGAAGAAGAACAAGGGAAGGAGTCCCTTGGTGAAGATCAAGGCTGAAGACTTGGAGCTAGAGTGGGTAAGCCCTTGGAGAAGGCAGAAGACTCAAGCTCAAGTGGGTAAGACCTTGGTGGAAAGCTTCTCCGAGTGAAGGTGAAGTCAAAGGCGGAAGATCCAAGAAGAGTGGGTAATTCTTACAAGGCCGAAGACTTGTGCAAGAGTGGGTAAGTCCTTGGAGAAGGCCGAAGACTCTTGCAAAGTGGGTAAGTCCTTGGTAAGGTTGAAGACTCTTTGTATTGGATTGGTAAGTCCTTTGTTGGTCTTGTATTGTAAGTCTTATAATTGAATATAAGAGTGCAATTGGTTGAAGTCCTAGAGGTTGACCTCTCTAGGCAAGTGGACTGACACACTTCTAGTTTGAAGTGTGGAACCACTCTAAATAGCTTGTCTAATTTGGTGCATGTTCAATCTCTCTTATCCTTGCTATGCTTGATTTAGTTGCACTCAAATTACCTATTTAGCAACCTTATCTTGTCATATTTCTTGAAGGTTTAATGAATTTTGTTTAAGTGCTTTCAGCTCTATTCACCCCCCCTCTAGAGCATCTAATCACGCATCTAGGATCCAACAGACATGACTAATCTGGCTGCAAAACTAGGTAAATTGGGCATGACTGTTGCGGATTCGTTCCTAGTCCAATTTATCCTAAACTCGCTGCCTCAGCAATATGGTCCTTTTCAGATTCCCTATAACACGATTAAGGATACGTGGAATGTGAATCAACTGACCAATAAGCTGGTTCAGGAAGAGGCTCGAATTAAGCAGCAGAATGGTCATGTTGCTCAGGCAAATTACATGCATGGTAATGGGTACGGGAAGAACAAAGTCGGTAAGAAAAATTGGAAGGGCATTAAGACTAGTCCATCCAATCAGTCAGGCCAATATACACCTAAGAAAGCAAAGGAAGAATGATAACTGCCACTTATGTAAGAAGCCTGGACACATTTAGAAAGATTGCATAAAGCGCAGAGAATGGTTCGAAAAGAAAGGTAAGCCTTTGGCTTTTGTATGTAGTTTCGAATCAAAATTTGTAGCACTTGGTGGATTGATTCTGGCTCTAATGTTCATATTTCAAACTCGATGCAGGGATTCCTTACAACCCGGAACATAAGTCCAAATGAAGCCTATCTTTACATGGGAAATAGAGTGAAAGCTCCAGTAGAAGCCATTGGCACTTTTCGTTTAGTATTAGACTCTGGTTTTTATTTAGATCTGGAGCAAACTCTTTATGTACCTTCCATTTCTAGGAATTTAATTTCTATGTCTAAACTTGATAATGATGGCTTTTCATTAGAAATTGGTGGTGGACGTTTCAGTTTGTTTAAGGAAAACTGTTTGTTTGGTTCAGGAATTTTGATTAATGGTTTATATCAAATTTTTCTTGATGATACATTTTCTGAATCGCTTCTTGTTACCTTGCATCCTAAAGTGGGTTTGAAACGTAGTAGGACGAGTGAAAGTTCTGCATTTTTGTGGCATAAAATACTGGGTCATATATCCAGAGAAAGAGTTAATCGTTTAGTAAAAGATGAGATTCTTCCGAGTCTTGATTTTACTGATTTTGGTGTTTGTGTGGATTGCATTAAGGGTAAGCAAACCAAACAGACTAAGAAAGGAGCCATAAGAAGCACTGATCTACTCGAAATTATACACACAGACATATGCGGACCTTTCAATATTCCATCTTTTGGTGGAGAAAAATATTTCATTACCTTTATAGACGATTATTCACGTTACTGTTATCTTTATCTTTTGCATGATAAATCTCAATCTGTGAATGTTGTTCAAATTTACATTACTGAAGTTGAGAGGCAATTAGGTAAAAAGGTGAAAATCATTAGGTCTGATAGAGGTGGTGAATTTTATGGAAAATATGATGAATCAGGACAACGTCCTGGTCCTTTTGCTAAACTCTTAGAAAAATTAGGAATTGTCCCTCAGTACACAATGCCCGGTTCCCCGTGGATGAACGGTGTAGCTGAGAGATGTAATCGTACACTTCTAGAAATGGTTAGGAGTATGATGTGTTTTTCCAATCTGCCCATATCATTGTGGATGCATGCCCTTATGACTGTTGTGTACATCTTAAATCGGGTTCCCAAAAAAGCTGTCCCTAAGACACCTTTCGAGATGTGGAAGGGATGGAAACCCAGCTTAAGACATTTACATGTATGGGGATGTCCAGCGGATACACGCATTTATAATCCACATGAGAAGAAACTCGATCCAAAAACCATTAGAGGTTTTTTCATTGGGTATCCTGAAAGATCAAAAGGGTTTAGATTTTACTGTCCTAACCATACTACTAGAATTGTAGAAACCGGTAATGCTAAATTCATTGAGAATGGCGAAATCAGTGGGAGTGATAAAGTTAGAGAAGTGATCATTAGAGAAATAAGGGCACCAATACCAATTCCCTTGCCCTCAATTCTGACTGACATTGTTCCAGCTAATGTTGTTGATCCAATCAATAATCTAGAACAACATGTCAATGATCATGCACTCCATAATGAGCCTGTTGTCGCCATTGAACCGAATGTAAATGCAACACCTGCAGTAGAATTAAGGAGATCTACAAGAAGTAGGAAATCAGCTATTTCAGATGATTACTTATTGTATTTACAAGAATGTGAATTTAACATAGGGATGGATAAAGATTCGGTTACGTATTCACAAGCCATGAAATCTGAAAATTCTGAGAAATGGATCGATGCCATGTGTGATGAGATAAACTCTATGACTGCAAATAAAGTTTGGTAGTTGGCCGATTTACCTGAAGGATATAAGAGAGTCGGGTGCAAGTGGGTCTATAAGACCAAACGTGACTCTCTTGGTAAAATCGAATGACATAAAGCCAGACTTGTAGCCAAAGGTTTTAATCAAGAAGAGGGAATTGATTATAATGAAACATTTTCTCCAGTTTCTAAAAAGGATTCTTTACGAATCATTATGGCTTTAGTAGCTCATTTTGACTTAGAGTTACATCAGATGGATGTGAAAACGGCTTTTCTGAATGGGAGTTTAGAAGAAGAAGTCTACATGGCTCAGCCAGAAGGCTTCATTATAGATGGAAAGGAAAACATGGTCTGTTTGTTAAAAAAATCAATATATGGATTAAAGCAAGCTTCACGTCAATGGTATATTAAGTTTCACAATACCATTACGGCCTTTGGGTTCACTGAAAACATTGTTGATCAATGCATATACCTAAAGATCAGTGGGAGTAAGTTTGCATTTTTGGTTCTATATGTTGATGATATTCTAATTGCCAGCGGCGATCTTGGTTTATTACGGGAAACCAAGGTTTTTCTTTCTCAAAATTTTGAAATGAAAGATATGGGAGAGGCTTCTTATGTGATTGGGATAGAAATATTCCGTGACAGATCACGTAGGTTTTTGACATTGTCTCAGAATGCTTATATCAAAAAAGTTTTGGAAAGATTTAATATGGCGTCTTGTGATTCTAATGTTGTTCCAATTCAGAAAGGGGATAAGTTCAGCTTAAATCAATGTCCTCAAACTGAATTAGAGCGTGATCGAATGAAAGATATTCCTTATGCTTCTCTTGTAGGAAGTTTGATGTATGCACAGGTTTGCACTAGACCTGATATCAATTATGCAGTTGGTATGTTGGGACGTTATCAAAGCAATCCAGGCATTGATCATTGGAAAGCTGCAAAGAAAGTGTTGAGGTACTTACAGGGAACAAAGAAACATATGCTCACATTCAAGCATACTGATCACCTTGAAGTGATTGGTTACACAGATTCAGATTTTGGTGGATGCGTGGATACCCGGAAAAGCACTTTTGGTTATGTGTTTGTGTTAGCTGGAGGTGCTATTTCCTGGAAGAGCGCCAAACAAACCATTATTGCATCATCTACCATGGAGGCTGAATTTGTAGCATGCTTTGAGGCTACAGTTCAAGCATTATGGCTGCGGAATTTCATTTCAGGGCTTAGAGTCATTGATTCTATTTCTAGGCCGCTGAAAATTTATTGTGATAATGCCGCAGTAGTTTTCTTTTCGAAGAATGATAGGTACTCTAAAGGCATAAAGCACATGGAGATGAAATATCTATCAGTTAAAGAAGAAATTCGGGAGAAGAGAGTGTCAATTGAGCACATTAATACGAGTGCTAATATAGCAGATCCATTTACTAAAGGGCTGCCACCCAAGACATTTAAGCAGCATGCATAAACAATGGGTCTTGAGGGTAACCAGTAGCTTTTCTTAATTTGTGGATTGCTATGTGCTTTGTAATGACATTATTTGAGTACTCAGTATTGGAACTTCTGAATTTTTCTATTTCATATCATGATTCATTATGTACATATTATTGTCATGTATGATAACAGAAATAGTCTTTCCTAAGACATTAAGTGGACAATTATGATTGCTTCGCTATACAAAATTGGTTAATTTGATTGTTGGTCAGTGGTACATGGAAGGAACTATGCTCTTTAATTAATGTAGAACCACTATGACTCTCATCAATGATTCGGGTTAACCAAGGTAATTAAAGTAAACCCATTATGTATATTATTTCAGCATTGATGCGCGCCTTATGTTTTTCCTATATAACACCATAATAGAATTGTAATATGGACCAAGTGGGAGACGGTTGGAAATTTCGTAACCCACAAGTCCCTATTTTTATGGACTTGTGGATATTCCGAATTTCATTATATGCTTTTATTATGTGGCCCATATAACAATCATGGTCAAAGAAGGAAACTGCTGAATTAATAGGATTGAGATTTAATTTAGAAGACTTTCTCTTTTATTTTACAACCTTGATGGACGGTTGTGATTAAGGCTTATAGAGAAATCCGTCCCTCTCTCTGCCTATAAATATAACCCGAAATCCATCTTAGGATTAACTTACGAAACCACAATTACGGCTTGGACTTACGACTGGCGGCTTATAGGCGAAGGGAGAGAAGATGTGTTTCAGATCTAGAAGTTTTGCTTCATCAAGATCTCGTCTTCTGTATTCCACAATGTCTACGGGTATGTTTTACATTGTTTAGTGACTAGTTTATGATCAAGATCCTAAATCGTAATCATGTCCATGTTAATCATGCTTACGTATCATAGAATCAATTAATAAGGGGCACAACCAGATTGATTAGCTTCCTGGTTTGTCTGGTTCTACTGACTTGCGGGCTCTACTGAATGCGAAGCTATAGTCGATATATGTGATCCGGATTCTTCTCTAGACAATCGACAACTCAATTCAAGCTCTGGATGGTTGAATATTCGAACGGATATGGTTTTTAATGAGAGAGATATATTGGTCGGGCATTCAGTGCGTCTCTATAGGCCGCTTCTCAGCTCGATCGCATCAGTGGCGTGTGAGAGTACGATGATCTGTGGCCCCAGATTCAGTTTTATTGCTTCATGAATCATACAGTACTAGCCGGGACCCGTCTCGTTCATTGTAATATTATTAATTTATTGATCGTTCGATTGTACATTCGCGTATCTACATGTCATGTGGGACATATGCTGACACACATCCACACGTGCGTGTTTTATGGTGAATTTGCCAAGAACGTGCAGCACGGGCTTGCCGAGTTTGAACAAAAATGCTGAATTCTATTATTTTTCTAGGTGATAACGGCCGCCGCCTGCGCCGGTCTTCCAACAGGTCACTGCAGCTTCTTCCATCTTCTGCCTCTAGTCTTACATTCAAACGGCAACAAAGAAATAAGTGAAGTATAGTTGGATAAGGGAAACAAGAAAGCGCGCACACACACGCATTTGAGTACTATTTCGGATAAAGCCGCTAGATAGTCTACCTAGTTAGTAGTTTTGGTCCTCCCCTGCGCTAGATAGTCTACCTGGTTAGTAATATTTTCCGGTTTAGCGCGTTGCTATCAATAGAAAAGATAGTGGAGGCCGCTGCATGGGAACGGGATCACGCCAGCTTAGGCAGATCGGGGTTGAGCTAACCCACAAAAGTGGAGGCAGCAAATTCACGTGCCTGTCATTCTTCTTGAACATTTCTTGCTATATCCCTAACCCCATTGCTTTCAACACCTTATGTATGCAATGGAACACTGATGAACATTTGTTTTCGTCCAATCGGAGTATTCCCATTAAATTGAATGGATCAAAAAATTACCAAGATATTTTTTAAAATTTTAGTCATTCATATCATCTTCACAAAATATAATGATCAATATTCATTTTTTTTAGAGTTTTTTTTAATTATTTTTTTATATAATGGTATCATATCAATGTTTCTTTTAATATATTGAGTTTTTTTAACAACTTTAAGAATCAATAAAAGTTCTACAAATTTATCCATTAATTTATAGTATTAATAAACATAATAATAAACTTAATAAAATTAATGGTATCATATCAATGTTTATATCAATGGTATCATATCAAAAACTTAATTTTAGACATATTGTTCTTAAATTATTTTTTTATAAAATGGTATCATATCAATGTTTCTTTTAATATATTGAGTTTTTTTAACAACTTTAAGAATCAATAAAAGTTCTACAAATTTATCCATTAATTTATAGTATTAATAAACATAATAATAAACTTAATAAAATTAATGCAGACAACACTAAAAGTAGAAAGCGAGTATTTACGTTACACAACCAAATAGAATATTATAATATTAAAGTATAGATAGTATATTTATAATGTTGGAAATAAATAATATAATCGATAACAATGTACATAAGAAAGAATTTACTCATGGATAATAATAGACAGTTAAATAAAATTACACTATATTATATACATTAATGTTAATATACATCAAAATTGAAAATCATATTTTAACTTTATGTATAACAACATTACTATGCATGACACAGCTTCCATTCAGTTTTTGTTATTATCATTTCATGTTCTATTTATGTATGTTTACTATCGTCTGTTATATTTTTCCAGTATTTTCTATGTTGTATTTATTTTGGGTATTGCAAATTTTGGATGTATTTGTTTAATTAATATATTCCATTTTATATGTATCAAAAAAGCTTATTTTTCTTATTTAACATAATTATCCTTTTGTGTATTATATTTTATATATGATATTCTATGTCACATCATTTATTTTCAATATTTTCCTAGTTATTTTTATTTTAAAAGTTGAATAATTGTATACCTTGATCTAATATATATACTACTTTTTATATGTTTATGTTGTATTTTACACAATATTGTTTACATTTATCAATATTATGGATTACAAATTGTTATAATATTATTATTATTATAGTATTTTTAGTTACCATTATAAATACATAATTTTTAGTAGAGTGGTTAAAAAAGCCAATAAGTATCATCGTAAAAGAGTCTTCATTATCTTTTTACACATGAAATCTTTCACACACTAAAGCCAAATTAGCTTAGCATAGATGTAAACATCCAATCAAATAGATTTTGCCCTCATCAGAGTTCTGGATAAATAAAACTAAAATCTATTATCTATTAAAAAAGGAACACAAAAAACATTATATATTAAGTTTTGACATGGTATTATTATGGAAAAAAACATGCATTGCCTCCATATGAAACAATGCGTACTGGGTGGGGGCACGTTTTGAGGTTATTATATTTTGTTTAAAATATGATATATTCATTTATTAAAAATTCAAGAAAAATTATAGTTTTGATGCTTTTTGGTCTTTTGAATACTCATTTTGGTACCGAGCATCCTTATGTTTTTGGATTTTGAATATTCAAATGATGTATGATATCATACATATGTAACATGGTAAAATTCTAAACATTTTACTATGAAGGCATATAGTTTAAATGACACCAACTTTTGTTTCATATTTTATTTATAACCGTACTACAAATTCATGATCTGTACAAATATAACTTTATTAAATTATCGGCCACACGTTCTATTATAGATTCTATTTACTTTTCTTTGCCTTAGTGAATTCGTGGTATATGACACAATAGAATGATAAATGATAACTAAAATTCTAAACATACTCTTACTAATTAACCTTCTAACTACCAGTGGCAACTAAACATATGTTCAAAATGTTCCAGCACAATTCTCTACTCAGAAGTAATTCTACAACTGAAAGATAATATAAAATAATTATAAATATTTTTTTCATCAAAATCTATCTAATTTACATCCTTATTATGTGTGTTAAAATAATGTCAAGTGATCAATCAATGTGTGAATTTTTTGTTGTATGAAGGGAAGGAAAATAGGGTCATCACTCCATTGTTAGATCACAATTTTGTAAACTAATTATATACATAACTAATATTTGGTCTAAAATTAAAATAATTTTGTTCAAAATTTAATCACCAATGTGTCATGTTTTTAAAATAATCACCAAAATTTTAAATTCAAAGGTCAATGCGACCTTATGGGAGACATAATGCTCCTAGGGGACGTTTGGTTTGCTGTAAATGTCCGGGTTGGGTTGTATTTGTGAGTCCACCACTCAAAAGTTTAGGTTTGCTTTGCGGAAGAGGGAAAATTCAGAAATCCCGCAGCCGATAATTATTACGTAAAAGCTGTATTTCATCCTCTAGCTCAAAAGTGTCGTGTGCCGGAATCCCACTATCTTTGCGCGTGTCTTCGGTCGGTTCCCGTACATTCGTGCCAGACATCTCGAACACGAATTCATTCTAACCAAACCTAAATTAATACTTTGTAGGATTCTGGAAATTCTAGGTTTTGTTAATTCTGGATGATGTAAATGCCGGATAGATACAGATCCAGTAAAATCCTTTAATCCAAACGTGCCCTAGTGGAGCCAAAACGTACTTCTCCAGAATTAACGCATTGCGTCTTTTACAGGTACATCATTGTCTCGAATTTATTACCGTGTGAGACCATGTATCGTTGTTGGTATCACAGTTCTCTTAAAAATAAATTTTTATCCAGATACCATGTGCTATTTTTATATTAAATTTATTATTTTACATGTCTAATAATATGTAAATATTATAGATTTTTATTAGTATCGAAAAATGAAGTAAAAATAACACAATTAATTAGAAGAAAGTATTTGATGTATATAATTTTATATTACAATGAATAATTAGCATTGTATTTTTCACTGATAAATTTATTTGAACAGTACATATAAATACATAAATTATAATATACAAGAGCATATACTGCAATAGTAACATATTAGTTATCACTTGCGTAATAGAGTATAAAATTCTAGTGGATTACAACAAACTTAATATAGAAGACAAATAGAAATACATATAAATCGATAGTGTGTGTATATTCATACAAATAGATACAAGAAGAAATAATCAATTATTAAAAATGAGAATCTCACTGTAGTATTTTTTATGGAAAGACAACGACTTTATTGATTAATTTGCTATAAACAAAGGAACCAAGGAATAGATATTACATTGTTGGCCACGATTTCCTTACATAGGATTCAATGGTAATTAGAATACCTATATATACACTAGACTAATAAATTAGAAAAAAATATCAAATTATATACTATAGGCTGAGGTCGTGATCTTGCAGGAAGGTCATACCACTGCCTCGTATCCTTCCAATGTTTGCCCAATTTTGCAAAGCCTCAAATTCCCTTGCTTGGATGTGTATATGGTAAGCCACAAACTTCACCATGCCAGAATTACCACTAACCTCTCTGACCCTTTACCTTGAAGAAGTGTCTAGAAGGTTGCTTGACTCCTCTTGTGGTACAGAGTTAGATGAGTTGTGGCACCCTGCCACACCAAACTAGATTACTCAAATATAACATGTGCAACTAATCAAAGAACATTACTGGAAAACTGAGTAAATTAAATTTGTTTCAACATTACTATCATGTTTAGAAACATCACATAAAGATCTAACAACTTGTATATCAACACATTCCATATCAGGTATTTACACATATGTTCAGTGGCATCAACCACAATCTGTATAAAAGAGAGATTATCCCCATATACATACCATGTACAAAACATTCCCTGCCCGCAACTGAGAGTACATGAACAACTCTAGAACTGTACTAACGACTATCCAACCTTCTCCTCCTACTTCTCTTCTTCAACACCATGATCCTAACCACGTCGCTAATGACTACTTAAAAGGATGTTGTGAACTATACGTTGAGACCCATGTCTCAATGAGAGATACAACTCTCAACCAACGATTATTAATCATGCCTAGTAACTTTATTAAACAGGATGAGCACATTCAACTCTAAGAAGGTCAAGCATATTAAGCAAATTAAAATTTTAAGTAGATTAAGCAGACTAAGTAACTAAAATAGATAAATCATGTCTAGCACAGGTAAAGCTACCACTTTCTATACAATTGATTTCTCTCACCGCATTATATAACAACTTAACATCATAAGAAATAAGGAAACGGTTAACAACAAATATGAAAAGTATTTAACCTTAAACAGATATACTACACGGTTGGATTATACCTTTTATTAAGCCTTGAGTAATTGAGGTATACCACTCAATTCCAACTAACTATTGCTAAGTCGAAATCATTTTCATACAAGATCTGTAGGAGAGATGGTACCCTAATATCTCATCCGCCCTTGGTTAGCATGAGCCCGTCACAACGATACATAAGGTTAAACTACAAAATAAGCTAGTCTGTCGTTGGTATATAGGTTACGACACTAGTGAACAAAGTAGCCCATCCTTAAAAGGTCACGAAACTAGTAAAACCAGGGTATCATAACCCAAACATCCAAGGTACAACCAAAACTATCCTCAATCACATCATATATACTGAATCACAATCATCTGAGATACGGCCTCGATCATTCTCCTATCAAGGTATGACCTCAGCCATCCTTATGAACATGCATATACTCAACAATATATCACTTGGAGCTTTCACTAAAGGACATTTTACCATCCAACAAGTTCTAATACTTGAATGGATCTATGGCACAGGGCACTACATGATTAGGGTTCCTCTTGATTAGTTAATGTCAATTGGGTGAGTAAAGACTTCATCAATCAAGTTACATACAAACTCTAAAAGAGCTCTAAAAAAACAAGGTAGGTTGCAACTTCAGAAAATATAAAATGTAAGAGGTTTAACTTTGATCAAAAAACCACATGAGTCCATACTCTTCACTATACCATCACATTTTACAAATTCTTGTCACATCATACATAGGATAACACCTCAATTGGGGTATAAAACCATGTCCAAGGTCATTAAGACCATGACATCATTCCCTACACTAGTACATAAACTACCTCTAGCGTCGATTAAAATGATCCTATAACATAAGTTTAAGAACGACACTTAAGTGTGTGACACTACACTTATAGGTCTAAGAAGTCAATTTTTTGGGGATGCGCAAACCGACGACAGAGATCCATCCTCAGTTGTGATGATAAAAGATAACTGAAACAGTAGGACAACCGAAATAGTAGGAGTCTGATTCGTCAATTTAGAAACCCAGATCGACATCGCAAAAGCCGTGCTAGGTGACATCTCTATCTATTAAAGGTTCCTAAGTCATCAGTTTAGAAACCAGTCGACATTGATTTACCATCTAAGTTGTTGGTTTTAGTGCTAACAACTGACAATTAAGAGTTGTAGTGACAATTTTATCAGTTAAACCGACGTCCATGACCGTGCTAATTAACATGGACGTGCTACCCAGCGTGACCATTTTAATTTAGACCTATAGTGTCAGTTTTATTCCTAAAACTGATGACTCAGACCTACAATGATGGTTTCTTTGTAACAACCAACGAATATGTTTTATTTTTTTCGAAATAGTAGGTCTTCATGCCTTTTGTCCGGCTAGTCAACAGGATGTAGAATCTACAGTTTAGAATAGGAGTTCTAAACTCTAGGTTAACAACATCTTGTTAGTTTAGCTAAACAACAGACCACCAAACATGTAATAACAAACATAATATGCACATATTTCTATTCATTCTCTAACTCCATTTTCATCACATGTGCAAACATAATTCTATTCATTCATCTTCACATTCATTCACACACATGATACTTAATTCACATATACACCAATTCCATTCTCATAACATATAGGAACACATTTCATTCATTAATCTTCACATTCACTGACATATATATAGATCATCATTCACATATGCACCAATAATTTACCACATCAAATTTAAAATTGCAAGAAGGCATAAGCACCACATGTATTTATAGATATAGTGACATCAAAGTTTATAAAACTCAATTATGATCCCAATAAAATTCAATGTTCACTTTCTTAATGAAGGCTTCTACCCATTGTTCTCGTATCTCATCTAGTTGTTCTATCGTATAAGGCTTTTTCGTATCAAACACCTTTAAAGAGAATGACATATATAATTAAAAAAGTATGATATTTACATATATATTATCAAATAAGACCATTTATGATAATCGTGACTATATATGTATATATATAGATTACATTTTGTATGTAGTTGATGTCTAGTGCATATCTAACAATAATCTCCATATACTACATCATGTAGTATTTGCATGACCAACCATTGTCTTGAACAACGCACTATAAATTTCAACACACAAAATGTTAATAAATAAAAATAAGTATAGTTGGCATTAAAATTCATTGGAGTCAGAAAACTACATCAACATCCTATCAAGTTATGGCTTTCTTTTTCTTTTTCACATTTCCTCTAGCCTTTTTGAAATATTTTATAATCTTATATGTTAATGTAACACATTGAATTTCATTAGTAAATAATCATGTAACAATACAAATTTACTCATGTGAATAATACCATTTTCAATTTGTATCCCCCATTGTCTACTTTGTCACCCTTAGGATCTAGATAATAAACAGTTGGCGTCGTGGGAACGATAACCAATAACACCCAATGGTTATTCCTGTGTGACAAGAAGGAAAACAAAATAAAACTCACAATAAAATGTAATTGTAAAGTCAAAATTATAAGCAAACTAAGTAAACTTACTCAACATTGTACGGAGCTAAGATCACACTTTTTTTGCTTTACCAAAATATGTATATATGGCAGAGCAAAATTGGGTAACAGAGGCAAGGTCCTTAACTACACAAATTATCAATGATGGAACTAGAAATTCCATGCGATGTAGTGTTATCTCTTTACAGACTCTATGTAAGAGATTAGAAATTGTATATCATGTATGCATTAATATATAAGAAAATAGAACAACATATATAACAAGGTATTTAGCTATATAAACATCTCACCATATACAAAGTTCTATTACATATGTATTCAACCAAGCATAAGTAAACATTGCCAAAATATCTTACAAAACATACTAGTATCATGAGGTTGACCTACATCGTCCTTCTGAATATGGACCATCATAGGTGATCCTTCTTCAAAGCCACAATTCCATACTTCCATACCCTTGCAATGAGGACCTAGCGAGTCAAATAAATCCTTTGTAATCCTACCAAGGAATTCAAGAGGAGATGGAAGTGAAGGACGAGCTATAGGGGGTTTCTTAGGTATTGTGTCTTGCATATACATATCAGTTGTCATGTATAGATAGATACAAGTGCAAATTAAATTTAGCATATATCAATATAGACAACTCCCACTTTGGGCCATGCAACCACGCCACCTTCTGCTTCACCTATCGTCTCATGCTTGGGGTGGGAATATTGCAGTACAGTCTGCTTCCAAGCGACGTAGACAGGCCTCGGTGTCAAGGGAACCGCAACGGTGGGCATTGGAGCACCATGAATCGTGTCACCTATAAGGGGTGGGTAAGCCTCATCCACATCAATGATATATCCTTGTAATAAAAGACAACATGGCCTCAACCCCTACAAAATTTTCATAGAGTGTTATACATATAACTAAACTCAAAAATATTATACAAATCATTCTAAAGACTACAATGTCATAAAAATACTTATAGTGAGCATGCTAGGTGGTAAATGTACGGGATTACTCCCAACCACCTCTGTTGTAGGAGGCTCCACCTCTTTATCAAGAGAGGAGCACCACAGGTATAGTCTGAGAAGAATGATACTTTCTCATTGCTTCCTCTATATCCTTTGCAATCTTCTCTTATACCTGTTCTTTTGAAAATCCATTTTTATGGTCATATTAGTGCTTATGCTCTGATGGCCCAAAGAAGTTTCTTATTCCAATACCAATGCCAACAACCCTAACACACCCAGGATGATCTAGGTTACCTAGAGAAACTATCAATTCATCCATTGTATCCTTTGGGATGAACTTGCCTTGTTTCCTTTTCTCGTAGAGCTCCCGCTAATCATCATCATTAGTAATTGGTAAGCAAAACATAATAATCATCAATACTAATTGTTCTAAGAGTCGAATCTTACCATTTTTGCAGCCGCCGCAGTAGTTGTGGGGTCGGGTATATCTCCAGATTTGGTTTGTCTCCCAACTATCTACAGATCATGGTGAAGTAGAGGTTTAGCAATAGTAAAGGACTCCAAAGTCCCAGCAGTAGGTTGCTAAGAAGAAGACACATGCAATAGCTTTTGGCAAAAAAATTCATAGCCACCTAGACCCTTTGTGCATATTCTTTGAATGCAATTCTCTTGGAGCATTGGTTATAGCCTGGTTTGTCCAAACCATATGTTATATTTATAATACAATAAATTCAATATGAGGAGCAAGGCTTAATACCTTGAATTTTTTGGTTTGTCTCTTAGAAACAAACACCTCCCACATCTTCAAGTCAAGATATTTCCATTGCTCAATGGCTGACTTCTTCTTCTTCTCAGCGTTATGTATGTATTCATTTGTCAAATTTGTCTTGTAATTCCTTAGTACCCTGCCATAGTGTTGCATCACCTTTTTACGATGCAATTTTTCATCCAGTTCAAATATGCTCTGCAAATGACACTGCATACTTAATGGAATATTCTTATAAACAAAACTATAGATATCTTTAAAAATAGAATTGTAAATGATAATATCTCACACGTAGTTCCTCCAATATACACTCTTTCTTGCTTGGATCAACTTTATGCCAAGATTCTATATTTATATATTATGAGTCAGAAACCTTAGATATGACACAAAATAACTGTGGTTCTTCCCAACATGATTTCCTTGATTACCAAACTCAACGACTAGCTTCAGTCTGTATCCCTTTGTTTTATTAACTTGTTCATCATGGTGATGCCTCATATTGTTGCACCTTACCATGTTGCACATTAAGCTCATCAAGATCCTCAAGGCACATATCCTCATACTAAAATTGAAAAAAATCACACATAAGTCATAAAAATATATAACTTATAAATGTGATAAAAAATACAACAAGATAGACATTGTAAAATGCACATCTATGTAATAAAATAATACAACTTACAATAGTGGCAAGGTGCTCATCCTCACAACGCACATTGTTAGGGTGCTCATCCTCATGGTAATCATCATCATGATCATCAAACTCATGGTCAGACACTATCTAAAATAATTGGATATCAAAAATAGTCAAACGATGGAATATAATAGATAAAGAATGTAACATGCTTATCTAACTTTTAAAAAAATAAAAGCATGCCTCTAATATTTGGATCTTGTATCAATTAACATTCCCTTAGTGTGATCTCCACACATATATAAGTCAGTGTCAACTTCAATATTTGGTGTTGGCAAGCCAAATGAGAATTGACTGTACTCATCTTACTTGTCATACTACTCTTCTACATCTATATGATCTATAATGAACTGTCATTTATCATGAAGTATAACCGACCATTTTTTTTTTGTAGGATCATCAATATATAATACTTGCTTCTCCCATGATGCCATTATGAATGGTTCACCATTCTATCCAATCTTTTCAAAATTCACTAATGTAAAACCCAATTGATCTACTCCTTTGGTGCTATCAAACCCTATTAAACCTAAAGATCGAAACACTAAAATCTATTTAGTCAAACTCCCAAATTTCTTTAATGAATCGTAATATGAAATTTTAGCTTCACGTGGACTCTTATCCTTTGCACTAGAAAAGTACAATGAAGACGCTTGAAGGGTGACCCCACTATTTTAGACGACATTGTTATCATCTTGACGCTTTGTGTAATATGAAAATCTATTTAAGTCAAACCCTTCATAAGGCGTAACATTTTTTTTGGTTTAAAGGCGAGGCATTTGATATTTTTAGCAACATTATTTGATATTTGATATAGTTGACTTAAGATTTTATCTTCAAACCACCTAATAAATGTCTTGTTATGATCTATGGAAAAACACATTGAATTAGGTTGAGGATATTTTTCCTTAATTAAATAAGTATGTTCGGTGGTATAACTACTCACTTCCTCAATGTTGTGTATAATATACAAGTGTTCTTATTCCCAAATCTCACAACTGATTACTTTCACTTATTCTTCTAAAGTCCCTTTACCGGAATAGTCCTTAATATTCTGGTCATTTATAGGAGATTCATTACAACTCAGAATGTCATTCCAAAAGTACATAACCTCCATGGACAAATAACCCTCAATAATACTTCTTGTAGGTCGACAATAGTTTTTAACATCACCTTAAAAACATTCATGTACCATTCAAAAGGATACATCCAATGCAAGAAAATTGGTCCCAACATTTTCGCTTCCCTAGTCAACACGATGTACCATGATATAAAAGAATAAAGGAGGAAAATACATCTCAAGATGGCATAGGATATCAACCACTTCTTTTTGCAACTTATTGAGATTCTCAAGATCAATAACTTTGTTACATAGAGAGTTGAAGAAGAAACAAAGCATGGTGATTGCAAACCTTAATTCTTTGGCAGTATAGCTCAAATTGCCTTGGGAAATATTTGTTGCATTAGAGTGTGACAATCATGATAGTTAAGATCTATCAACTTCAAATCTATAATTAATACCATTATATGGATATTGTAAGAGTTCTCATGTGGTACCTTAACATTAAGCAAACACTCACAAAAAGTTTTCATCTCCGTTCTAGACAATATGTGTCAAGCAAAAGGTAAGTATTTTTTTTATCACCACTAACTTATTTTGTTAATTATTTCCTTATTCTCATTTCATGTAGGTCCATCTGTATTTGATACCATCTTTAGTCTTACATGGTATATTCGACAGAGTACCAATGACACTATCACATACAATTTTCTCAACATGCATTACATCGATACAATGCCTAACTGCCAAAGAAATCCAATAAGGAAGATCCCATCATATTGATCTAGTCTTGTATAAAGATTTGTCACTCTGTGTTGCAATGGTACATTGTGATCTCTTACCGAATGCATTGACAAAGTCTTTTACTCTTCCATAGACAACCTGATCCCCTAATATAGGTTTAGGGACACTATGTTCCTCATTTGATCCATTGAATGTTTTGTGCAACCTTCAGTAAGGATGAAATTTTGGAAGAAACCTTAGATGACTAAGATATATAGTCTTTCCTCCTTATTTTAGTTTTATTGAAATAGTGGTCTCCTTACATACAGGGCATGCTTTGGATCCTTTTACATTGTATCCAAACAAATTCCCATATGATGGAAAGTCATTAGTACTGTAAAACAACATAGCATGCAAATGAAATGTCTCTCTACATGAAGCATCATAGGTCATCACACCTTCCTCCCAGAGTTTCTTTAAGTCATCAAGCAGAGGTTCAAGACAAACATTGAATTCATTTCTAGGTTGTTTAGTGTGATGCTCCGCACCACACAAAGCGAGATTACTATAAAAAACCATGGAAGAGAGATTAACAAGCGTGTTATCAGACGACACTAAAAGTTCAAACCATTTTCTTTAAACTACCAAATAGCAAGAACCTTCACAAATAATTCCTTTGATGTCTCAAAGCATATACAAGGCATGCTATCAACTTGTTAACGAATAAACTATTCCAGAACATGTATACATGATTCCACCATTTGTACATAACAAGTATATAACCCAACCACCAAGAGAAAGTTTGTTCAAAAAACATTCCCAAAGACCCAAGTGTATAGGGATGACTCTAGGAATCCATCGGTAAAAGACATCCAACAACATAGCCAACCTCGTCAGCTACTGGCCCTCCTGCTGCTCCTCAAGCTGTCGCTGCATGATCTCTACCTCTTTGTGCTCATCTACCTAAAAAGGGTGTGGGAAACCATGGGGTGATTTATAAATCTTAGCGGGAGATATAACTCACCACCATCTCTATTATTATCACAAATAAGATAAATAGAGCAACAATAAAGTTATACCTAAGTGAAGAATGTAAAGATCATTAACAGGAAGAGCAATTACAGTTGAATTATGAAACATCATAATAATTTAAAAGGAACATGAAGAACATGTACATTCCCTATCAACAACATTGTATAAAGATCAAGCAAGGCCTCGTCTAATGTTTCCATATTTTGGTCCTACACAAGTATACTACACGGTTGATTACATATTTTGTTATTCCCCGAGGATTTGAGTTTTACCACCCAAATCCAACCGACCACTTGATAAGTCAAAATCGATGCCATACAAGGTCGAATGGAAGAGACAAAATCTATGACCTCACCTTCCTCGATCAATACAAGTGAACATGCAGTGACATCATAAGTCAACTGCTTCCAGTGACATATATTCTAATTGTCTAGATTTATCCCACCTTGGTACAGGTCATGACGCTAGTGAGTTGCAACCATAGCCGTACTCTTCCAGGTATTAAATGTAGTCAATCATGTGTTATATATCATGGAGCTATGGTCTAAAGTCGTACTCTTCTAGGGTATGGCTTGCAGTCAATCATATGATGTATATCATTGAGCTGCAGTAGAAAGTTGTACTCTACCAGGTATGGCTCATAGCCAATCCTGTGTTACATGTACATTCAGGACACAAGGAGATACCTCAACTTGCACCCCGCATATTCAACAATATGTGTTCTGAGTTAAAATCATTTACCATTCAGCAAGTGTTGACACTGAATGGATCTATGGCACAGGGCAAACTGCACTATTAGATTCCACTTGATTAATTAGGTTATTTATGCATCTTAGCATCAATCAAGTGACAACATACAACCTTTAAATAAAATCTACATAAAAAAGGATATGAGTCATTATCAGAACATTCTAAAGCACATAAGATGTGATCTCATCACTTCTTGTTTATTTTTCAACCTGTATCCATCACAAGGACCACATATATTGGTGTGACAACCCCTCACCTTGTCATTTGAGTGAATTATCTCATGCAAGGAAATAGGCCATCATCAGGTTGCAAGAGCTTTTACCTTATTAAAAATGCATGCCTTCACAAGGCCCATTCACATAGATCATAACTACAATAGCTCATACCTGGATATGTACATCAATTGGTATTGCTTCCATGGTTAGAAATCAAGAAAGCAATACATCATCAACACCATCATCTCATAGGACTCATGTCATACATTTTACATCATTAGAATTAGGGTTTCTCTTTACTCAATTAGGCTTTACAAGGTTGGATCAACAACCACCCTTAGATTATCACTTTCATCATTGTTATAACACAGGTCATGAGGTATAGAAACATAGCTTTCAACATCATTCATAAGGTATGTTATGAGATATAAAAACATAACTCTCATTATCATACATATGACCACCCCAATGGATATCACATCATACCATGTGACCCTAGCATCAACATGGTCTATCTTAAATAACATCACAAGGTGTTGATTAGGGTTTCCACATAGGGTATCAGATTATCCCTCAATGTGTAGGGCAACCACACCAAGAGGGTTATCGATTTAGGGTATATCAAGTGAACAACCAGGGTGTCGGCCTACAAACTAGGATGATGTATTAGTTAAGCATCACTATATAGGTGTATCGGGCAACAACACCTCAAGGAAAGCGCACCAACCGCTCCTCTCAGACAACGCCATCACGGGTGTGACATGCATTAGGGGTAACGAGAAACGCTCTAGGGTATCGGGAAACTTAGGATTTCAACAATGCATCTAAGCTGTGACGGGTTGTCAGGGATGTAGGGCTTCAATCTTCTCTCAAGGTGTGATGACCAAAGCTATAACATCTATCACTCTCGTCTAACATCAGCCTACACATACCCAAAGCATGATGACCTGAGCAGCATCTAAACATGTCGACCTAGACCTAACCAAGGTTGTGATGACCTGTCAAAAGGAGTGGCGGTCAGTGGCATCACAGGTCGTGATGGACACCCAAGCCATATCAACTTATCATACATATCGACCCACTCATCTTCTACCTTAGAACGGGCATTGCAAGCAAGGCAAAGAGGACAACTCAAGAGAAGCAACTAAGCAAGGTTCTTCTCCACAAATAGAATGCAAACCTACCAAAAAGACTACTAGCATGCAAGAAATAATGAGCCAAGAACTAAGAACAAAATAGCAAGTAAAGGGTGATAATAACAAAGAGGGTTTAGAGTTATATAACTCGCCTCAAGGATCACCACCAAGCTCCAAGCTTCATGAGTTCATGGTAAAAGAAGATCTTCCAAACTTGATCACCACAACACCTCTAAGAGATAAGATGGAACCATGGTTAAGAGGGCATAAGAGGGAAATGAAAGTAACCAAGGTCCATGGCTGAGAAGAAGGAAGAAGGAGAAAAAGGAAGCTAAGGATCATGTCTTACCATGGTAGAGGATGAAGAGGGCATGACAAGCATGAGACTCATCCTTCAAGCTCCTAGGTAGAGACTCCTCTAGCTCAAGGTCGTCCACCAAAGAGGGAAAGCAAGGATAACCAAAAAGATTCTCTTGCATGAAGGGAAAGTGGTATATATACAAGAGGGATGAAAGAGAGAACAAGGGGAAGGTGTCACCACCCTAGAACCCTAGGTGACACTTGTCCACAAAGAAGGAGTCACATGCAACACCATGAAACAAGGTGATAAGATCTATGTCTCGCCCACTAGATCACTTACGATGGTCATGGCCGATACACATCTCTATGTTTCTTCACAAATCGATAAGGGTAAACCCTAGGTATCACAAACCGATATGGTGCACCTCTAGACACCACAAAACTGGTAGGATGTCCCTCAAGACATCCACAAACTGATAGGATGTCCCTAAAAACATCCACAAACTGATAGGATGTCCCTCAAGACATCAACAAACCGATACAAGGCCTTTATAATGTTCTCAAGCCCAAGACAACACTAGTAGGAGCAAGGCACACCTCAAACATGTCTCCAAAACATCACCAAGGATGTCACCACTCATCCAAGGATCAAACAAGATGTCCATCTATTTCTCTCTCCTCTAGATGATGCCAAGAGAGATAAGGGACACTATAGAGGTGGCAAACTTGCACATCAACCCCTATCCTGGGTAAATTACAATTTTCACCTAACCTCTCTACAAAACACAACCATCAACCAAAAAAGGTCAAACAAGGAACTCAATCTTCCAACATGCCCTAATTACATCTTAGATGATTAGAGAAAGGATCTAACCAACATACTTAAGCAAACCAAATAGGAATATCTGACGTAGGCAAGGGTCCTTACATTTAGGGCCCAATATCAATAACGACAACATAATGTGCTTATTTTTTATACACAACTAGGGAGGAAGATTGTATATAGCATTCATAACATGTCAAGTGCTATGTTTGTTGCTCAAAGTTCAGTATGGATTCACCCCATCAGTACAAAGACCAAGTCTTAGATTCCTAACTTATTCACCTAGCTCAGGGTACAATAATTCAATCCTCTTCTAGTGTGGGGAATAAGACACATGTCGTAGGAACCCATAATTATTTTTATTTACCTCAACATGCCACCTTATATTCTCTAGATCCATGGGATTTGAAAATAAGCATTGAAACTATAGTATTATAGGGAGGTACCACATCACCTTCGTAAGAGAGCAAGTTTTGGACTTCCCCGAAATCATCATTTTATGCCTTGACACCCCCACATTTTGGAAATTCTTTTAAATCAACATAGTCCTTTCAAAATAACACATAGTCATTTGGGCATGCATGTATCTTCATAGCCTACATTCCCATTGGGTATAATATTTTCTTTAATTCATATGTTGAGATTGGAAGCTCGCTGCCTTCAGGAAAAAAATCTTTCAACAAATACAACAATGACATGAAGATTTTATCGCTCCATCTATTGTTAGCCTTCAGAGTATACAATCTAAAACATTTCTCATCTTTGTAAACTTAGTACAACCTATGTATAACAGTCTCTCAAACATCAATGCACAATGTTTTTAAATAAGGAAGGTGGATTGGTGTGATCTACCCCACAACTTTCTAGCATTGCATCAACTGTATCTATCGGTATCAGTTCGTTCACATATACACCATCGATGACAATTTCTTCTTTAACACAAGTACAACTATCAAAATCTAATGATCTCATGATCAAAATCTCTCCATGCCAGTACCATTTTGTATAGCCTTGTATAATCATGTTCCACATTACATGATTATTGATTTCATCAACAATGTCTTCTTTGAAGTTGTACTGCAATGCCTACATAGACAATAGAACCTATCTCCAGGTTGTTTCCTATGTTCCTCTACAAATCTTACAAATTGATCAAGACCAATAATAAACTCCAAGGTGTAACGATTTGGAATGGACATCCATGATCTATCCACTCTATAATCAAAGAGAAAACAATTATTAGGGTTTAGGCTTTACATGATTAAGGTTTAGGGATTACAAACTAGGGCTTATCATTTAGGATTTAGGGATAAGGGCTTATATATTAGGGTTTATGGTTTATAGATCAGGGTTTAGGGTTCAGTAGTGAATGTGTGTACCACCCACTCCATTCTTGAACAATTAATCTCATTGGTAAGTGTATAATGTGTATTCGGGTTTCAAGAAAATTTTGGTAGCATTTCCCCCAAGTTCTCCAAGTACACCGATGTAGATGGGCAATTGTCAACCAACATACGTACTTAGACAAAAAAAGGGGAAGTGCTGACGAAACATCTTGAAAATTAATTATCCATTATACACTTACATCCTAAGTGAAATTAAGTGTTCAAGAACAGTCCCAATCTAGGGATTATCCAAGATTTTCTTCTAATGAGTAAATCTTGAACGGGTTTCTAGGACAAAATTTAGGTTTACCATTCGTATCAATTTTGTGTGAATACAAACCCATAAATCCATAAGTCACATAATCTATTTGTGATGCCCCCTCCACACAAAGAGAGATTACTCAAAATAAAACTGCAGAAGAGAGATTAAAAAGCATGTTTTCTAAAAATGCTAAAAATTAAAACCATTACATGCAAGTCCTTTCATGCCTTAAAGCATATACATGGCATGCTATCAACCTGTTAATGAATAACCTGTTCTAGAACATGTATACATGATTCCACCACATTTGTACATAACATGTATACAAACTGACCACATAGATAAAGTGCATTCTCAAAACATATACAAAATGTTCCCAATGACCCGCGTGTACAAGGGAGACTCTAGGACTCAATCACCAAAAGACATCCAGCAGCATAGGCAACCTCATTAGCTACTGGCCCTCTTACTGCTCCTTAACCTCCACTGCACAATCTCTACCTCTTTAGGCTCGTTCACTTAAAAAGGGTGTGGGAAACCCATAGGGTGAGATTCCAAATCTCAGCGGGATATACAACTCACCACCAACTCTATTATTATCACAAATAAAGATAAACAGAGCAGCATTAAAGTTACAACTAAGTGAAGTAGGTAATGATCATTAACAAGAAGAGTAATTACTATTGATTTATGAGACATCTTAATAATTTAAAAGGAATATGAAGAACATGTACATTCCCTAACAATTGTTTTTATAAATATCAAGTAAGGCCTCATCCAATGTTTCTATATTTTGGTCCTACACAAGTATACTACACGGTTGATTACATATTTTATTATTCCCTAAGGATTTTAGTCATACCACCCAAATCCAACCGACCACTTGATAAGTCGAAATAAGTTCCATACAAGGTAAAATGGAAGATCCAAAATCCACAACCTCATCGTACTCGGTTAGTATGAGTGGATATGTAGTGACATCATAAGTCAACTGCTTCCAGTGACGCATAGTCTAACTGTGTAGATTTAGCCTACCTTGGTACAGGTCACAGTGCTAGTGAGTTACGATCGTAGCTGTACTCCTCCAGATATGGCATGCAGCCAATCTTGTGTTATATATGATGGAGCTATGATCCAAAGTGTACTCTTCCAGGCATGGCTCATAGCCAATCCTGTGTTAGATATCATGGAGCTGCAGTCCAAAGCTGCAATCTTCTAGGTATGGCTCATTGACAATCTTGTGATACATATACATTTAGGACTCAAGAAGATACCTCAACTTGCACCCCACATATTCAAGAACATGTGTTCCGAGTTAAACTCATTTCACATTTAGCAAGTACTAACACTGAATGTATCTATGGCATGAGGAAATCTACAAGATTAGGTTCCATTTGATTAATTAGGTTATTTAAGCATTCTTCAGCATCAATCAAGTTACAACATATAACCTCTAAATAAAATCTACATAAACAAGGGTATGCCACATCACCAGAACATACTGTAGCATATAAGGTTTGATCTCATCACTTCATGTTTGTCTTTCGACATGTGTCCATCATAAGGACCCCATATCTTGGGGGAGACAACCCCTGCTCTCATCATGGAGGAAAATCATCTCATGCAAGGAAATAAGCCATCATTAGGCCATAAGACCATTCACCTCCTCTTTTAGGGATGTTAGCAACACTTTATGCCTCACAAGGCCCATTTAAATAGATCATATCCACCATACCTCATACCTGGCTATGTACATCAACTAGTATTTATTGCATGGTTAGAAAATGATAACAAGAAAGCAATACATCATCAACACCATCATCTCATAGGACTCATGCCATACATTTTACATCATTAGAGTTGGGGTTTCTCTTTACTCAACTAGAGTTTACAATATTTGGATCAACAACCAGCCTTAGATTATCACTTTCATCATTGTTATAACACATGTCATGAGGTATAGAAGCATAGCTTGCAACATCATTCATAGGGTATGTATGAGATATAAAAACATGTCTGTCATTACCATATATACGACCACCCCAAAGGGTATCACATCATACCATGTGACCCTAGAACCAACATGGTGTATATTAAACGCCATCACAAGGTATCGATTAGGGTTTCCACATAGGGTATTGGATTATCCCTCAATGTATCAGGAAACCACACCAAGAGGGTTATCGATTTAGGGTATATCAAGTGAACACCCAGGGTGTCGACCTACCAACTAGGATGATGCATCAGTTAGGCATCATGGGGGGTATCGGGCACATGAATCTCATGGATAGGGTGACAACCAACCTACCCTATCGACAACGCCATCATGTGGTGTGATGGGATTTGGGGGATATTGGGCAACACTCATCTCTCAAAGAAATGTGTCTCTGGCCATACCTCAAACTGTGACGGTTGTAGGAGTGTCGGGCAACAACACCCCCAAGGTGTGACGGACAAGGCCATAATGTCTAACACTCTTTGTATCTCTATCAAACACCATATCGGTTCAACAACCACCAAGCAAACTAACACCCTCATCTAACATAAGGCTACTCATATCCAAGGCATGACAATCTAAGGAACATCAACACATGTCGACCTAGACCTAACCAAGGTCATGACAACCTATCACAGGGGGTGACGCTCAGTGGTGTCACTGGTCATGACGGACACATAAGACATATGGACTTATCATACATATCGGCCCACTCATCTTCTACTTTAGAATAGGTATTGTAAGAAAGGAAAAGAGGGCAACTCAAGAGCAACAACTAAGCAAGGTTCTACTCTAAAAATAGAACACAAAATTACCAAAAAGACTACATAACGAGCCAAGGACAAAGAACAAAATAGCACGTAAAGGGTGATAACAACAAAGAGGGATTAGAGTTATATAACCCACCTCAAGGATCACCACCAATCTCCAAGCTTCATGAGCTCAAGGTAGAAGAAGATCTTCCAAGTTTGATCACCACAACACCTCCAAGAGATAAGATGGAACCATGTTTAGGAGAGCATGAGAGGTAAAAGAAAGTAACTGAGATCCATGGTTGAGAAGAAGAAAGAAGGAGAGAAAGAAAGCTAAGGATCATGGATTACCAAGGTAGAGGATGTAGAGAGCACCACAAACATGGGACTCACCCTCCAAGATCCAAAGGAGAGACTCCTCTAGCTCAAGGTCATCTACCAAAGAGGGAAACAAAGGATAGCCAAAAGGATTCTCTTGTATGGAGGGAAAGAGGTATATATATAAGAGGGATGAATGAGAGAATGAGGGGCAGGTGACACTTGTCCACTAAGAATGAGCCACATGCAAAACCATGCAACAAGGTGATAATATCTATGTCTCGCCCACAAGGTCACATAAGATGGTCAAGGCCGATATACATCTCTACCTTTCTTAACAAATTGATAGGGGTAAACCCTAGGTACCACAAACTGATATGGTGCACCTCTAGACACCATAAAACTGATAGGATGTCCCTCAAGACATACACAAACTGATACAAGGCCTTTCCAAGGATCTCAAGCCCGAGACAACACTTCTAGGAGCAAGGCACACCTCAAACATGTATCCAAAACACCACCAAGGATGTCTCCAGACAACCAAGGCCCAAACAAGGTGTCCATCTCTTTTTCTTTCCTCTAGATTATTCCAAGTGAGAGAAGGGACAATCTAGAGGTGGCAAACTTGCACATCAACCCCTATCCTGGGTAAATTGTAATTTGCACCAAACCTCTCCACAAAACACAACCATCAACCAAACAATCTCAAACAAGGAACTAAAGCTTCCAACATGCCCTAATTACATATCAGATGATTAGAGAAAGGAGCTAAGAAACATACTTAAGAAAAATAAATAGGGTTATCCCAAAACATAGGTCAAGATCCTTACAAGTTATGAACCCCTAACAGGGATTTCTCCCCCAAAATACTAAGAGAAAGGGGAAGGATACTTCCTCCTCATCTCTTCTTTGAGATCCCACATGGCTTCCTCAACACCACAATGATGCCGAAGAGCCTTCACAAGAAAAAGGTCCTTCCTCTTCAACTTCTTTAGTCTCCAATCAAGAATCAACATTGGGCCTTCTACATAGGTCACATCCTCATCAAGCTCCACCTCCACAGGATGTAATACTAACTTTGTATCTGAATGAAACATTCTCAACATACTGACATGGAACACTAGATGCAACCTACGTAACTTAGGTGGGAACTCCAACCGGTAAGCTACCTTCCCAACACGTGCCATCACTGGGTAAGGTCCCATATATCTGGGAGCCAACTTACCCTTCTTCCCAAAGCTCGAGTCACCTTTCCAAGGAGAGACCTTCAAATATACCTTGTATCCCACTTGGAACTCCAAGGGTCTATGGTGATTGTTTGCATATGAATTCTATCTGTCATGTGCTGCTTTCGACTGTCATTGTATCACCTTGATCTTTTCTATTGTCTCCTATACAAGATCAGGACCAAGAATCTGATACTCACCTATCTCATACCAACACAACGGAGATTTGCAACGTCTTCCATATAATGCCTCTTAAGTTACCATATTAATACTACTCTGATATCTATTGTTGTAGGCAAACTCTATCAAACTGAGGTGTATATCCCAACTTCTTGAAAACTGAAGAACACAAGCCCTTAATAGATCCTCCAAGGTCTGGATGGTCCTTTCAGATTGACCATCTGTCTGTGGTTGGAAAGTAGTGTCAAACTTCAACTACATACCCAAAGTTGTGTGCAGTCACTCCTAGAAGTGACTTGTGAATTGAGGACCTCTCTCAGACAAGATAGTTGTTGGGACACTATGCAAACACACTGTTTCATCAACATATACTTGGGAAATCTTATCTATTGTGAACGTTGTCTTTATGAGAAGCAAATGCCCTGACTTGGTCAACCTGTCAATGATCACCCAAATGGAATCATAACCTTTGGCTGTCCTAGGAAGACCAACTATAAAATCCATAGTCACGTGATACCATTTCCACTGAGGTATAGGCAATGTTTGAAACATTCCTATAGGCTTCTGATCCTCATCTTTGACTTGTTGACATACTGCACATCTTGCAACGAACTCAACTACATCTTTCTTTAAACCTGGACACTAATACATATCCTTCAAATTATGGTACATCTTGGTGCTAACTGGGTGCATTGCATACATGGATAAATGAACCTCCTCCAACACCATCTTCCTTAGGTTACTAGAATCAGGAACCACTATCCTATCATGGTAACAAATTATCCCATCATCTGACTTGTGGAAGCCATCATGCTTCTCACTGCCAAACTCTGATCTAATATGTTGTATCACATTATTTTTCTGTTGTGCCTCTCTGATCTACTGTGTCAGTGTAGGATTCACTTGTAACTGTGTCAATAATCCTACTAACAAGGAGACTTCTAACTTGACATTCATCTAACACAAGGAGACCAACATGTATTGCTTGTGGCACATCAAAGAACTCAACTGGGCTTTATCCATGGATGAGGATGAAGACTTCCTGCTCAATGCATAGGCTACGACGTTTGACTTCCCTGGAAATTAATCAATGGTGCAACCGTAATCTTTTATCAACTCCATCCAACCATGATGCCTCATGTTCTACTCCTATTATGAAAAGATGTACTTCAACTTCTTGTGATCTGTGGAGATCTGACAGTTCTCTCCATATAGGTAGTGTCTCTAAATCTTTCAAGAATGGACTACCCACTGCTAACTATAGATCATGGGTTGATAATTTTCCTCATGTTTCTTAAATTGTCAATAAGAAAAAGAAACCACTTGCGTGTCCTGCATCAACATAAAACCCAAACCATTCTTGGATGCATCACAAAAGAAGATGTATCCTTTTCCTTGATCAGGCAAGAACCAGTGCACCTATCAACTTTTCCTTCAACATCTGAAAGGCATGTTGACATTTGTCATCCCAAATGAATGAAACATCCTTCCTTATCAACTTAGTTAGGGGTAAGGTGATAGCACTGAAGTCCTTAATGAACCTCTGATAATATCCTACCAGACCTAGAAAACTGCACACTTCTATCAGTGTCTTAGGCTACTCCCATTCTATCATAGACGCTACCTTCTTAGGATCCATGCATACTCCTTAGGCAAATTTGACATGCCCCAAGAAAGTTACCTCCCTCAACTAGAACTTGCCCTTGCTAAACTTGGCATAGAGTTGGTGCTGTCTCAGCATGGTCAACACCTAACAAAGATGTTGTTCATGCTACTGACTATCACAACTGTATATCAAGATGTCATCTATGAAAACCACCACGAATTGATCAAGGAATGATCAGAACAATATGTTCATCAGATCCATGAATGTTGATGGTGCATTGGTTAGCCCAAACAACATAACCACAAACTCATAGTGACCATACATCATTCTAAAGGTAGACTTGGATAAGTTATCCTCCTTGATCCTTAAATGGTGATATTCTGACCTCAAATCTATCTTTGAGAACACCATCATGCCATGGAATTAATTAATCATATCATCTATCCTCAGCAAGTGATACTTTTCTTTATCGTGACCTTGTTCAACTATTTGTAATCTATGCGCAATCTCATAAACCCATCCTTTTTCTTCACAAACAACACCGGAGCACCCCAAAGTGACATACTCAGCTTGATGAAACCTTTGTCAAGCATCTCTTGCAACTATGTCTTCAACTCTTCCATCTCCATCGGGGCCATCTTGTACGGTGTATGAGCTACATGTTGCATACCAAGAGCTAGATTGATCTCAAAATCAATCTCTCAAGGTGGGGGAACACTTGCAAACTCCACAACAAACACATCCTCAAACTCTCTAACAACTGACACCTCTAGAATACTAGGAATCCTCACCTCTGTATCCATCACATGTGCCAAGAACGCCTCACATACCTGTCTCAGAAGCTTCCTCGCTACCATCACCGAAACAAGGCACGTCGGAAGAATCTTCCTATCTTTTGGGAAGATCCACATCTCATAACCATCTACAAACGTTGCTTGCTTGGAACTACAATCCAAGACCACTCTATACTTCTCCAAGGTATCAATTCCAAGGATCAAATCAAATCCATGAATGTCAAGTGGTATGAGATCCACTTGAATGTTGTGTCCTAAAAAAAAGAGAACATAGGAAGGACACACATCCTGCAACACTACAGAACCGACCAATGAGGTTTCTAGCAACAAATAATTCTTCCTACAACTAATAGGCAAAGGAAAACTATTAAGCACTTCACATGTGATAAAATAGTGTATTACACCCAGATTATCCAAACTAGATATAAAGCAAGAAGAATACAAATCCGAATGAAATAACTCCATCTGACCTGCCACCACTCGTGGGTTGACCACCTCCTTCAGCTGACTCATGTCATAGAATCTAGTCATTGCCTATTTTCACCACCGTCCTCTGCTTCCCTGAGCAGACGATCCAACTTGCGACAATTTCCCACATCCACGTCCTCCTTCACCACTGTTTAGCTATCTATGCGAGACCAGCCAACTCTGCCTTGGTTGTTGGGTCACTTCTTCACCCATCATTGGACATTCTCGCCTCAGATGTCTAATCTATTCAGACTAGTAGCAAGCCCAATTATGATAATGTGGCCTATATGGCCCTATCACCGATGTTGATGCAACACTCTGGGCTCCTACAGGCAGAAAACTACAGACTCTACCGTTACTTAGTGACCACTATGTCGAAGCACTAAACCTCTACGATGCTGGTGATGTAGAAAACCTCAGCTTCTTAAAGCCTCCTGACAATTGCCCCTGAGATTGGGTAGATCTCTTTTTGGTTCTTGCCTATCTCTTCTCCTTTATAGATCGCTATATCCTCCAAACAGACTCCACAAACATGGCAAACCTCTCTCGATTCTCCAAAGCAGCAGTTGGGGTAGACAAGTCAACGTTCAACCCCTTCTCAAAATGACGAATCCTCTCATCCTACGTGGCAACCATGTGAGGACAAAACCTCAGTAAATCCATGAACCTTGCTTCATACTCATTTATCATCATGGATCCCTGACGAATCCTCTCAAACTGGTTGATCTTCTCATCAAGATATGTCTAAGGAAACTAGTTAATAACAAACTAGCATCGGAACTCCTCCCAACCAACCACAACACCGGGTCACTTCTCCTCCTCTATGGCCAACCAATGGCCAATACTTCCCTTTAGAAGGTAGATTGCGTGCTTCATGTTATCCTCATCAGGGATACTCATGATCTTAAAAGCCTTTTCAAGCTCAGTCAGCCACATATCCTCATCTGTCAGGTCAAATGTCCCTGCATACTCAACTGCTCCAACATGGTGAAGTTTCTCGAAAGTCTTCCCATTTCCTGAAGATTTAGTATGGGGAACTAGTGCCCTAAGTTGTGGTATAGGCATCCTATCCACCATACGAGTCATCGTTGCCATAAATTTCCCAAAAAGAGATTGAAAGGTAGGGTTTTCTATCATGTTTGGGTCAAACTAGGGGAATTCAGGCACCCAATGTTTCTCATGCCTGGTTCATTGCACCACCACCTGGTGCTACAAAACTGCTCTCAGTAGCTTGTTGTTCATGTTCTTCAGACATATTTAAGATTTTTCTTCTTGTTCTGTATAAGAAGAAGTGACTATAAGACAAACTAGATGACACTAGAACATACACAAACCCTAATACTAGGTCCCAATAGACTCAATGAACCTAAAGCTCTGATACCAAAACATGTGACGCCCCGAGCCACACAAAGAGAGATTACTCAAAACAAAACCATAGAAGAGAGATCAACAAGCGTTTTATCAGAAAACACTAAAATTTAAACCATTACATATAAGTCCTTTCATGCCTCAAAGCATATACAAGTCATGCTATCAACCTATTAATGAAGAACCTATTCCAGAACATGTATACATGATTCCACCACATCTGTACATAATAGGTATACCATCTGACCACACAGAGAAAGTGCATTCTCAAAATACCTACAAAATGTTCCCAAAGACCTGAGTGTATAAGGATGACTCTAGGACTCTATCAGTAAAAGACAACCAGCAACATAGACAACCTCGTCAGCTATTGGCCCTCCTACTGCTCCTCAACCTCCACTGCATGATCTCTTCTTCGGGCTCGTCCACCTGGAGAGGGTGTGGGAAACTCATGGGGTGTGATTCCAAATCTCAACGGGATTTACAACTCACCACCAACTCTATTATTATCACAAATAAAGATAAATAGAGCACTAGTAAAGTTACAACTAAGTGAAGTAGGTAATGATCATTAATAGGAAGAGTAATTATTGTTGATTTGTGAGACATATTAATAATTTAAAAGGAATATAGAGAATATGTTTCTTCCCTATCAACAACATTCTGTAAAGGTCAAGCAAGGCATCATCCAATGTTTTGTATTTTGGTCCTACTCAAGTATACTACACAACTGATTACATATTTTACTATGTCTTGAGGATTTGAGTCATACCACCAAATCCAACTAACCACTTGATAAGTCAAAATAAGTGCCATACAAGGTTGAATGGAAGAGTCAGAATCCAGAACCTCACCATCCTCGATCAATATGAGTGAATATTCAGTGACACCATAAATCAACTACTTCCATAGACATATAGTCTAAATGTGCAAATTTAGCCCACCTAGGTACAAGTCACAGTGCTAGTGAGTTACGACCATAGCCGTACTCTTCCAGGAATGGCATGCAGCCAATCCTGAGTTATATATAATGGAGCTATGGTCTAAAGCAGTACTCTTCTAAGATGGCTCATAGCCAATCATGTGTTACATATCATGGAGCTGTAGCCCAAAGTTGTACTTTTCTAGGTATGGCTCATAGCCAATCCTGTGATAAATATACATTCAGGACACTAGGAGATACCTCAACTTGCACCCCGCATATTCAACAATAAGCGTTCCGTGTTAAACTCATTTCACCATTCAGTAAGTACTGATACTGAATCGATCTATGGCACAAGGCAAGATACAAGATTATGTTCCACTTGATTAATTTGGTTATTTAAGCTTCCTTCAAAATCAATCGAGTTACAATGTATGACCTCTAAATAAAATCTACATAAACAAGGGTATGGCGCATCACCTGAACATACTAGAGCATATAAGGTGTGATCTCATCACTTCATGTCTATTTTTCAACATGTGCCCATCTTAAGGACCACATATCTTGGGGTGAGAACAACTCCTCTCATCATTGAGGAAAATCATCTCATGCAAGGCAATAAGCCATCATTAGGTCATAAGACAATTCTCCTCCTCTTTTAGGGATTTCAAAAACACTTTATGCCTCACAAGGCCCATTCAAATAGATCAGAACCACCATAGCTCATACCTGGCTATGTACATCAACTGGTAGTGCTTGCATGGTTAGAAACTGATAACAAGAAAGCAATACATGATCAACACGATCACCTCATAGGATTCATGTTATACATTTTACATCATTAGAATTAGGGTTTCTCTTTACTCAATTAGGGTCTACAAGATTGGAACAACAACCACCATTAGATTATCACTTGCATCATTGTCATAACACATGCCATGAGGTTAAAAAACATAGCTTTCAATATCATTCATAAGGTATGTTATGAGATATAAAAACATGGCTCTCATTGTCATACGTACAACCACCTCAAAGGGTATCACATCACACCATGTGACCCTAGCACCAACATGGTGTATCTTAAACACCATCACAAGGTATCAATAAGGGTTTCCACATAGGGTATCAGATTATCCCTCAAAGTGTCAGGAAACCACACCAAGAGGGTTATTGGTTTAGGGTATACCAAGAGAACAACTAGGGAGTCATCCTACCAACTAGGATGGTGTATCGATTAGGCATCATGGGGGGTATCTGGTACAAGCATATCATGGAGAAGGAGTCGACCAACCTATCCTATCGGCAACGCCATCATGTGGTGTGACGGGCGTTAGGGGATATCATGAAACACTCATCTCTCAAAGCATAACATCCATGTACATACCCCAAACTGTGACGAATGCAGGTGTGTTGGGCAGCAACGCCCTCAAGGTGTGATGGCCAAGGCCATAACAGATAACACTCTTTGTATCTCGGTCAAACACCATATCAGTTCAACAACCACCAAGCACACTAACACCCTCATCTAATATTAGCCTACTGATACCCAAGGCATGACCATCTAAGCAGCATCATAACATGTCAAGCTAAACCTAACCAAGGTTGTGATGACCTTTCACAAGGGGTTATAGTCAGTGGTGTCACAGGTTGTGACGGCCACCCAAGACATATTGACCTATCATACATATCGGTCCATTCATCTTCTACCTTAGAATGGGAGTTGCAAGCCAGGAAAAGAGGGCAACTCAAGAGCAACAATGACACACTTTTTCCGTGCGTAAAACGTAAGTGTACGCGTCAATGTAGTAAAGGCCTTTGTGAGGCCCGAGTCAAACTCAGGGACAATGAACTATCGGTAGACTACTACTAACTATTCGCGATCAGCTAAGCCAGTTAAAATGGGTTGAGAGTTGTTTTAAAATTAAAAGAAAAGAAAACAAAATAAAACAATCGATTAAAGGTTTAATTTAATCAATTCAGGTGGAGATCTTTAGGATTGCGGTTTCACCGCGGGTTTTCATTGTATGAATTTTTATATAATAAATTAGGTTCATCTCTCAATTCTGGGTAGTGGCCTGTAGTCAGAATTGCCCACTGTCGTGGTACAATTCACTACCTATGTCTAGGTCGGTTCCACCGTCGTAGTAACCTATACCCTAAACTAGGTGCATTAGAAATGACCTTTGGGTTTCCACCATTAATCTTACATCACCTTGTTCAAGGGATTTTGATAACCTCCTATTTTAGTAGTTTATCTTAATCTTTTTTCTTTAGTTTTCCTTACTCTTTCTACATTTATATTGTACTTAAACCTAATTTTACCCCTTTTTTGTAAATACATCATCAAACTAACTTTTCCTTTTATAATTGCAGAAAAAGCACAAAAAAATAACAAAAGAATAAACCAGCCCAAGGGTCGAGTGGATCCAAACGGTCCCAAGACCGCATGGAGTTCAAACGGTCCCGAGACCGCATGAAGCCAAACGGTCCCAAGACCGCATGGAGTTCAAACGGTCCCGAGACCGCATGAAGCCAAACGGTCCCAAGACCGCATGGAGTTCAAACGGTCCCGAGACCGCATGAAGCCAAACGGTCCCGAGACCGCATGAAGCCAAACGGTCCCAAGACCGCATGGAGTTCAAACGGTCCCGAGACCGCATGAAGCCAAACGGTCCCAAGACCGCATGGAGTTCAAAAGGTCCCGAGACCGCATGAAGCCAAACGGTCCCAAGACCGCATGGAGTTCAAACGGTCCCGAGACCGCATGAAGCCAAACGGTCCCAAGACCGCATGGAGTTCAAACGGTCCCGAGACCGCATGAAGCCAAACGGTCCCAAGACCGCATGGAGTTCAAACGGTCCCGAGACCGCATGAAGCCAAACGGTCCCAAGACCGCATGGAGCTCAAACGGTCTCAAGACCGTTTGACGCCAAACGGTCCCAAGACCGTTTGACGCCAAACGATCTCAAGACCGTTTGACGCCAAACGGTCCCAAGACCGTTTGAGCCCAAACGGTCTCCAAACCGTTTGGATCTCACTCAAATCCTATAAATAAGACCTCAGGGCCGTCCATGAAAGGGAGAGTCCAGACGTCCAGAGGCTGTCTCTCCACTACCAGAACAACTCCATCACTCGAGGCTGCCGGTCTGAGACTCACGTCCATTGCAAGCTACTTTCTCTCTCATCAACAAGGAAGGTGAGAGGAGAAGATCCGTCATCAAGCAAGCTACAAGGGGTGGAGATCGTTGCTCTCTCCACCAAGGGTTCAACCTTCTCTCCTCAGTGGAGATGATGTTCTTTCTATCTCTTCTTGCCTCCTTCTTTGTTGCTCCCTCTATGAGGAGCGAGTAGTTCCATCCACTGGGGCGCGGGGACTAGCCCCGCTGCCCATGTTTTGTATTTTGTACTGTAAAAAAGATGTTATCATTTCGTTTTAATACTAAATCGTTTCACACATGCTTGAATGATGGCCACGTTCTTGTATGCATTTATTGTCTTTCGTTGTGGTTTGTCTACGACCGCTATCGAGGCTTGAATACCGATTTAGTGTTGGTTTCTGGTGTGTGTATCCACCACGCATCCGTTTCGGTGTCTAGAAGTGTATCTCAAAGAGTGGAGTAAACTCACTATCATTTGGCACACTCCCATCTGTATGGAAGAGACCTTTGGTAAGTCGAGGAACACACTTTGCGAGGGGAATGATGTAAAGCATGTGACCATTTGTTCGGGAATGGCTGGCGTTGCATCATTCCCGCACTTCTCGTAGCTAGGTTATCCGAATAGGAGACTAGGCCTACAAGGACGCTATTCGATTTGGTAATTATCGCTCGCTTGTTAGTTTTAGATGCACGTTTCTTGCGGTTGAGTAAGATTCTCTCTTCGGAGACTACATCCTTCAGTGACGCGTAGTGATGTACCGCATGAGAGTTACTTAACCCTTGGAGGATGAGATGCATTGCCCTTTTCTTATATGGGCATTGGTCTTGTGGAACATCGAAGGGTGCAATGCATCGCTCTTGTCTTATGTGGGCATCGGTCTTGTGGAACACCCTTGGATGCAACGCATCGCTCTTGTCTTATAAGGCATCGGTCTTGTGGAAACATCCATGCATCTAGCTTATAAGTCTTGCTTAGTACATATACAATGCATGTGTAGCGGTGGTAAATACCTGCTTAACCCCAGTGATTCATCATCATTTGTTAACTCTTAAGATTTACTCGCTTTATTTACTTTCTTGCTTTACTTTCTTTGTACTTAGTTTAAAACAACCAAATCAAACTTTCGATCTAAATATCAATCTTTAAGTTGTTAAGTAAAGGCTAAACATTTTCCATCTTGACTTCGTCAAGACCGTTGTCCCGAGGATTCGACCCTTAACTATACTACGATAAGACTTCCACATGTCTTAGCACATGTGGGTGGAGTTCTTACCATAGTACTAGCAAGGCTAAACTTAGAGACTCATCATCTCTAGGATTTTTAGTGGTGTTGCATAAATCAAACTCCATCAAAAATTGGCGCCGTTGCCAGGGACAACGGAACTTTTTAGTTTTTACTTACCAATTTCTTGGTTGATTAGGATTTTACACTTTTTCTTAATAACCAATCCAATATTTCTTGATCTTTTTCATTTCCTTCCATTTTTCCTAACTTGAGATTTTCCTTCTACTCAGGTAGAAAACGTGTATGCAACCCCCGCATAGCATCGGATTCTCCCCTGAACCAGAATACGATTCTGAGGTAGAAAGAAGTTTTCACCGAAGGAATAGACTTAACCGCCAAAGAGCCAGACAGATGGCCGAAGAGCAACACCTTATTGCAGAAAGAGTCAACGCCGCCATAGCAGCACAACGAGCACAACTCATTGCTGACACTCGTGCTCAGGTGCAAGCTGAGATCCGAGCTGAGGAACAAGCCCGCATCCAAGCAGAGCAGGCTGCTGCTCAACTTGCGTTAAGAAACAAGCAACTTCGGGACTATGCAGTCCCAAAGAATTATGAAGATGATCATCCTGTCTGACCACCGATTATCAACATACCACACTTTGAAATTCGGACGCAATGGATCCAGATCATGCAAGGCATCTCTTTCTCCGGAGCACACGGAGATGATTGCATGGATCACCTTAAGAGGTTCAAGTCACTCTGCCGACTTGTACCCCAAGCAGGCATTGCAATGGAAGCAATCATGTTACACCTTTTCCACTTCACCCTATCTGGAAGAGCACTAAGCTGGTACAACGCTTTGGATAGACACCCTATCATCACTACCTGGACTCCCTTAGAAGAGAAGTTTCTTGAGAAATTCTTCCCACCTTCCCTAACCTATGAGATCAGGGGACAGATTAATCACTTTTCCCAATTACCTGGAGAAACACTTTCTGAAGCTTGGGAAAGATTCAAAGAACTCCTGAGAAAGTGTCCTCACCATGGCATTTC
Organism: Alisma plantago-aquatica; assembly: GCA_963693085.1. Taxonomy (NCBI): domain Eukaryota; kingdom Viridiplantae; phylum Streptophyta; class Magnoliopsida; order Alismatales; family Alismataceae; genus Alisma; species Alisma plantago-aquatica. The sequence goes on from OY856412.1 coordinate 52,295,045, forward strand.
TCAAAATCAACTAATAGAAACATTCTACAGAGGAGTAAGTGATGATATCAAGCAATTCCTAGATTCCTCATCTGGAGGAAACTTTATGAGAAAGAACTACGAAGACGCCTGGAATATAGTTACGTTGGGGGCCGAGAACCAATCCAATTGGGGAAGGTCATCTAACCAACCCAAAGGCGTTCTCAAGGTTTACAAAGCGGAAGAATCTATGGAACTCAAAGCCATTGCTGAGGCTTTGAAGACTATTGCTAGCAAGCAACAAGCCCTCGAAACTTCTTTCGGGGAATATGATAAGAAGAAAAGCTCCCAGGTTCAACAAGTTAAGGCAGCTACTGGAACTTGTGAAGCCTGTCATGCATCCGATCATCCCACATTATCATGTGGATTGTTGTACAATGTCATGATGGATTTACAACCACCTATGCCGCAATATGAACCCATCATCGAGCATCCCGAAGACCAAATGCCAGAGCAAGTCAACTCCATACATTCAATACCTGGCCAAATGTATTACAACCCAGATAAACCAAGGAACCATCCTGGTTTCCAATACGGGAATCCTGCAGGGACTGCCAACCCACAGCAGCAGGCACAAGGTGGATCTTTCAACAGACAACCACCGGGACTCCAGAATAACTTCAGTCAAGGGAATTACAGACAAGGTTTTCAAAGACCTACCTATCCTAGGAATCCGTCTTACCAATACACCCATTCGGGACTGCACCCTCAGTTGCAACAACCCCAGCTGCAGCAGCCACAACAACCCCAGTTGCAGCAGCCCCTGCAGCCACAGTTAACTGCACCTTTACAACAACCAGGACAGCAAGTTACTCAGTATCAACAAAGGGGTGCTCCTCCTCAATCATCTGATGAGATATCCTTGATTAGACAAATGCTTCAATCGCAACAAACCATGCTTACAAATCAACAAGCTCAGCAAAAATCCGTAGAAGCTCAACTGGCACAGATTGCCGCTCAATTGAAACCTCAAGCCGGCACTTTTGCTGGGCAACTAGAGGCAAACCCCCGTCATAACCCTGAACAGTCAGCATAGCCGGAGCAATAATCTTGTCGAGCCAGCGACGTAAAACCAAGGCGCTTCTTGGGAGGCAACCCAAGACCTGAACATCAATTTCTCTATTTTCTAGTTTTATTCTCTCTTAATTTTGTTTTGCTTTCTTCAAGTTCTTTTATTACTAAATCTAAAAATACAAAAAAATCTACATAATAAAAACTACAAAAACAATATATAAAACAAACAACATAAAAATCCATAAACCAAAATACAAAAAAAAATATACAAATATATACATACTCAAAAACATAAAAATATATAACCCCTTTTGTTACCTCCAAACGGTCTTAAGCCCGTTCGGGACCGAACGGTCTCGAAACCGTTTGGGACCAAACGGTCTCGAAACCGTTTGGGACCAAACGGTCCTCAAACCGTTTGGGACCAAACGGTCCTCAAACCGTTTGGGACCAAACGGTCTCGAAACCGTTTGGGACCAAACGGTCCTCAAACCGTTTGGGACCAAGCGGTCTTCAAAACCGTTTGGAATACGAAAGACCACCAACCAATCACTATATATATACACCATCCCTACTCCATCTTTCTCACTTCGAATCTTCGAATTCTCAAGAGTGTTCGTGCGAAGAGTCTTCTTCCTGCTACTGTTGCATTCGCCCTAACCGCTCACCCGTTCGTTCGACCTTCTTCCGCAAGGTAGTCCGGCGACTCCAAACACGCCGCTCACGCCGACGTTTCCTACACCGCCATCGCAGCCGTCATCGAACGAAGTTCTCCGACTCCTCTGTCGCCTTCGTCACCGCGCCATTGAGTCGCCACCACCACTGAACCAGTCGCCGTCTCCTCGACCATCGCGCAACGTCTTTTTCTCCGCTACCACCGTCGCTGTCAAAAGAAACTCCGATTCTTCCACCGCTTCCACCGCCGTCACCATTTTTCCTATCGTCTTCGTCATCGTCGAGGTCGCTGGCGCGCTCACCTTCGCGCCGTTTCGCCTTCCCCTGCGCCGGCAACCTGCGACTCTTCGTTTTCCAAACGGTTTTCCAAACGATCCCGAAACCGTTTGGGACCAAACGGTCTTGAAACTGTTTGAGACCAAACGGTCTTGAAACCGTTTGGAACCAAACGGTCCTCAAACCGTTTGGGACCAAACGGCCCTCAAACCGTTTGGAACCAAACGGTCTTGAAACCGTTTGAGACCAAACGGTCTTGAAACCGTTTGAGACCAAACGGTCTTGAAACCGTTTGGAACCAAACGGTCTTGAAACCGTTTGAGACCAAACGGTCTTGAAACCATTTGGGACCAAACGGTCCTCAAACCGTTTGGGACCAAACGGACCTCAAACCGTTTGGGACCAAACGGTCCTCAAACCGTTTGGAATCAAACGGTCCTGAAACTAAGAAACTTCTAAATTGTTTCTTAATCTAAATTGTTCCAATCCTCTTTTCTAACTAAGAAACTTGTATCTTTTTCAGAAATGGCATCAAACAAGACTTCCGGATCTGCCCCTGCTCTGACAAGGGAGCAGATGATGGAGGAGCGAGAAAAGCTCGTGCAAATCAGGGACACCTACAACACCACTGGAGTTGTCCCTCCAAAAATCAAGATCATCGACGTCCTATGCGAAATAACCCGCCTTACCCAATGCCTGGGTGAGGCTCCTGAAGAAGAGATTGAGCATATCTCTTCGGACGACGATGAAGGTTCGGATTACATGCCGAACCCCGATGAGGACTCCTCTGCCCAAGAGACAGAGGGGAAACGCAAGGCTGCAAAGGCTGCATCTGGGCAGCCTCCAAAAAGGGCAAGAAAACAGGTCCACCCTTCATCCGCCATGGACCAACCCTTCGCCAAACCATCCACATACGCTGCTACCACCATCACCTCTGCAGCTACTATCCCTACCACCTTCATTCCCATTACTGCTCCAATTCCACCACCTCAAAACCTATACATACAACCTTCCATCTCCATTGACAAAACCCTCAAACCGACTAAGTATGTTTGCTCCAGCATACTAGTCAAAATGGGAATTCAAGATCGCATCTTCAGCGTACTACAGAAAGCCAACCTCGCCAGGTTGTGCTCATTACCTGAAGTGTCATACTTTGAACCTACGGCAGAATTCTTCTCCTTTCTGAGAAAGGAGCCCGTTGACATCACTGATAGGTCACGGGATGGGGGTGACAGAAGAATTGTCACCCAGATCTTTGGTAGCGATGTCGTCTTGACAGAAAATATGCTGAATTCTATGTTCATCGACGACACGGAGCAGCTACAAAAGGCCAAGCTAGTGGGAACCGATCACCCAGAATTCAACCGCCATACATTCTGGAAAAGCTTAACCGGACTTCCCACCTACGACGCAAAAACCTGTAAAGCGTCCAACATACATTCCGGATTTGTGCACACTTTGCACAAAATCCTATCTGGCGCGCTTTTTCCAAGATCGGAAGGAGGAAACGTCACAATATCTGACCTCTTTGTCCTCTGGTCTATCCTCAACGACAAGCCAGTAAACATTGGACGATTGATGGTCCAGAAATTTTCTGCTGCCCTAATAGGGAAAGAGATCTACTTGGGGGGCCATGTCACTTCCATAATAAAATTCCTTAAGATGGACAGGCTACTACCCCAATGCACGCTAATCAAGGGCGACATCCTTACGAACGAGCAATCTCTGAAACACTCATTCATAATCAAAGAAAAGGATGGGAAAATACACTACGTATTATGCCCGATGGTTAAATCTTCAAGAACCCTCCTTCCGCTACCAGAGCTAGCACACTATGACATGACACAGCTCCTGTTTTCTGACGACGAGCTTACTAAGTGCTAGCTTCGGTTAAACCCGCCGAGAAAGAAAAAACTGCGGGTCCAACCGAGATGAGTATTACAGCCCCGACAGCACGACTTACAAAAATCCCTGTCAAACGGCTCTCTAGAAGGTTGTTACAGGCCAAGCAGCTGTCGGAGACGCCAACATCCCGCCCCAACCCGGAGGATGAGCATTTCAACAATGAAATTCTCACAACATCCTCCCTTGACTCTTTCATCCAGAGTCTAAACGAGCAGCTCTCCACTGCTCCCACCACCGCCTTCCCCTCCACCTCCAGGCCAGCATTCACATCCACCTTTCCACCCTCCCTAACATCGGGCTTCCCCTTCCCCACCTCCATGCCTGATTTCACCACCTTTGCCTCCGCATCCACATCAGCATTCACATCCACTTTTTCACCCACCCCAACATCGGGCTTACCTTTCTTCACCTCCATGCCCGACTTCACCATCTCTCCATTACCATCCACAATCCCCACCCCTTCATCATCAACTCCACCACTCTTCACATCCGCCACCACCCCGACACCACTGGTGACCTCATCAACAGTCACTACGCAGTTCGGGCCTTCATCAGTGTCTTTTCCGCAAGACACTACCACCATCCCACATAGGCCCCAGCCACATCACCCTTCCGCCTCTGGGGCCCCCTTTACTAACATCGGTGAGGAATTCGGCCGTCAATTTGACGCTGTCCGACACCTCCTCACCGATCCTTCTAACTTATTACATTCTTTTTTTTCTTGTGTACAGGATTTAACTAAACAGGTAACCAGGATCGACAATCAACATCAAGCTCTTCCTGTCGTCCTACAAGGTATTCAGCAACGACAGGATGAAGTGGCTAGGCAAGTTGAACATATCAACAGCCACACCAACAACCTGCCGGACCTGATCCTTGAGGCAACACGTCAGCAAGAAGCTACGACGAGAAAAGTCGATGAGATCTCGACCCAGACTCACCCTCTGCAAGAGAATCTCCGCAAGCTTGAGCAAAACCAAGACAAGCTAAGCTCGCGCCTGGCTACCATCGACGAAACAATTACGCAGCTCCACCATCATCAAGAGGAGGCTACCATCAATGAAATACAACAACTACGTGCCCAAGTCACAGATCTGACTGCACGCCTCCTCTCCGCCGAGGACAGATATACAGATCTCAAAGAAGCCCACGACGCATTGCTCGAAAAACACGAGCATCTGCAGGTGGCTTTCGATGAGCTACATGCCACTCACCGGCGGTGTAAAAAGCCGTCTAATAAGAAGAAAACAGACGAAGCTGCGGCTGACAACGACAATGATGATGAAGAAGAAGAAGACTCCGATTCATCTGCTGACTCCAATAAAGACACACCTCCAGGAGACAAGCACGATGAGGGCGAAGATCCAGGGAATGCTGCAGGACCCTCCCATAAAGGGTCCGATAAAGGTCACCAGGAAAGTGACTATCACCCCAAGTCCCCACAGCACGATAACGTCAACATTTCTTATGGGGACCAATTCTTTGATTACTCCGCTATGGGGTCAATGGGAGAAGCCGCCAAAGATGCAGCATTCGCTGAGCTCCAACAGTGCATAAAAGGAGCCAGCGCTACCTCGCCGAAAACTCCTCTTCCCTATTCAACACCTTCTCCCCCTCACCTGGACGACGCGGACCGAGTGAGTCTAGATACAGACGAAGATCTTGACTCCGCCTCCGACCAGGATGACAATATCAAAGGCCATGAAGAAGCCTTCGAACAACACGCCTCCCCTCCACCACAAAACCTCCCCCCGCCCCCCCCCCTCTTCCACAAAAAATGCATGATCTTGACAGGACAGCCATCTCTACTTTAGATGCTCAGGACATTTTCATCCTGAACACTATAGTAGACGATGCAAAAGCGGGGGACGATACAATTTACATTAATACAAAAACCAGGCGTACGTTGACACGCGAAGATTTCCGTTGCATCCTCCGACCCCGGTCTACGATGCCACTGTCAATTTTTCGTGTCCTCCTCGCCAACTGTATAGAAATATATAAAAGTAAAAAACGGATACAACCAGCCTTCAACGCCTCACCTGCACTGTCTCTTGGCCTTTTACACAAAAGCCTGCAGGTGAGGTCGATTGAGCGGCTACGTGTCGGATTAGCACGTCGGGCACGCTATATCACGCTGTCTTTCCAAGTCTCGGGACACTGGCTCTTTATGATAGTGGACACCGCGGCAAGGGACGCCAAAGTCTACAACTTCAATACCGCCGAGCTACCATCCGGCATAATTAACTTTATCGGAGACGCAGCAGGTGAAGCTCGGTGTATACCCTTCCGGCTGCTTAAAGTAATCTGGGCTGTACGCCCTTCTCTTCGCCAAGACTGGAGCCAACCATGGTTTAGAATCATTAACCCTCCAGTTCAAGCCACCACGGGATCCGGGGACAGCGCCTTCTATACCATCAGACATATTCAAGCGCTTAACCAGGAAATCCCATTCACAGACTTGGCAGCTGAAGACTTCCATTCGCTAAGAGGACGCTACGCCATGGAACTCATCTGTGACAGAAGATTTTTCAACGATCCGACTATGTCACCAGATGATGTTCCACGGTATCTTTACTCAGCTGTGCAACGTCGACAGCGGCGACCTTTCCGCCAAGTTCTGGAAGAGTCAGAACAAAACAAGTTGCCCAAAGAAGACACCAGCAAGAAAGACCCCGCGTACACAACTACACCAACTTTTCCTGATTTCGATCGCGATTCTTGCAAGGGTCTAAACGACCTTGAAATACGCATAATCATGGCAAAACTCTCCGCAGAAAAAGACGGCATCGTATTCATGTCTCAAGACATTATCGTAATGGCTGATTCTTTGCGAGAGACTTTACAAGATAAGGGGCAACTTTCTTGCAGCCTCATGGCCGCTTACCAATCTCAGATTGGCCAACACAATCCCGATACATATATGGCGTCCCCGTACATGAAAGACGATCTGCTCAAACTGAAAAACTTCGGCACAATAGAAGCATTGATTGCATATCTTCAACATACAACGCCGAAGTTCATCATGCTACCGATCCTACATCAAGAGCACTGGCTCCTTCTAGCAACCAATCTCCACACCGGAACCACTACAATATACAACAGTTCCGACAGCCAGTTCAATGCCCGACAACAACATTACGTCGTAACGCCCAAGACGCCGACAGAAGAAATGGCAAAGGAGTGTGCTATGAAATTAATCGAACTTCTGAGTCAGCACACTAGGGCATACAACACTGAGCACTTCAGCCGCCCCGCCTTCTGCCATAAATGCCCCCAGCAAATACGACAATCCAACGACTGCGGCTTCCACGTCCTCTACTGGATGTACACTATAATCGTTCTCCAAAGACCAGTGGAAGAAATGACGGACGTGGATTACCACGCCTTACGTGGGCAGTTCGCATCTACACTACTGCGTTCTCCAGGGGCAGCTGACAATCTACCTTAACCTGCAGCCCTTGTTCTAATGTTTTCTCAACCTATCACTTTGCCACTCTGGGGACAGAGTGTGTGATAAGTTAGGGGGGGGATACATTAGACAAGGGCTAGGTATCAACTTCTATTCTCCCTTCTTTTTCTCTAAACACTTTCCATACATTTCTTTTGTTTTACAAATTCTTTTTATTCTTTCAAGATTCTTTTTACAAATTCTTTTTAATCACCTCAACTAACTCTAGAATCATGTTAGTCTCTACAAGTATTTAGCACTTAGACATCAAATGGCGATTTATCAACCCCCATCCACTATGGATCCTATATTTTTGCTCCAATTCTTTATCTGACTCTCCATAGGTCAAAATCAGGGCAGAAATAAGCCGAGATCTCAAGGATGAGAGGGAAATCAGGCAACTTCCAAGTCAAAAAGCTCTGCAAGTGGACCACAAACCAAATAAGTGCATGCTGAAAAACTTTAAGAACAACCTTCCTCTCTTCAAAATAAAAGAGGCTTGGCCGCCCAAAATAAATCCTCATCCCAAAACCCAAGCCTGTGAGTTTTTGAATAAAAGCCAGAGAGACGAATAAAATCATGAGAGTTGTGCCACGAATAAGGACCTATATAAAGAACTGATAAAGGGCTCACCCGGCCGGCACATTCCGCTGCCCTCACAAAGGCAGATGCGTCGCGTCCGGTAGTGAAACCCTAAAAGTTCCAAGTATATGAAAAGGCTAATAAAGGACTTGCCCGGCCGGTACATTCAGCTGCCCTCATAAAGGCAGATGTGTCGTGTCCGGTAGTGAGACCCTAAAAAGCATAGACAGCCCCTCCCCCACTCGAAGGGGAGTTACACTTCAAAGCCTTTAGCCAACCCTCATACCCTCTCTAGCTTCCAATAGGTTTCCAGAGAGGTATAAAGTTGATTAGAGTCAACAGCATGCACAAAATAAATGTGGTCCCAAGGCAAACTTTGAGATACGGAAAAACCTGAAATCCAAGCAACTCTCGAAATCCAAAAGGATCAAGGCATGCAATAAGCCTAGATACGACCCCTGGGGAACTCAGGTCAAGAATTGAAGCAAGAGTACGGAAATTTTAATTAAGATCGCCGCGCCATTTCATGTCTCAGCTCTATCTAACTTGAGGACAAGCTAGACTCTAAGTTAGGGGGGGTGATAACCTCCTATTTTAGTAGTTTATCTTAATCTTTTTTCTTTAGTTTTCCTTACTCTTTCTACATTTATATTGTACTTAAACCTAATTTTACCCCTTTTTTGTAAATACATCATCAAACTAACTTTTCCTTTTATAATTGCAGAAAAAGCACAAAAAAATAACAAAAGAATAAACCAGCCCAAGGGTCGAGTGGATCCAAACGGTCCCAAGACCGCATGGAGTTCAAACGGTCCCGAGAACGCATGAAGCCAAACGGTCCCAAGACCGCATGGAGTTCAAACGGTCCCGAGACCGCATGAAGCCAAACGGTCCCAAGACCGCATGGAGTTCAAACGGTCCCGAGACCGCATGAAGCCAAACGGTCCCAAGACCGCATGGAGTTCAAACGGTCCCGAGACCGCATGAAGCCAAACGGTCCCGAGACCGCATGAAGCCAAACGGTCCCAAGACCGCATGGAGTTCAAACGGTCCCGAGACCGCATGAAGCCAAACGGTCCCAAGACCGCATGGAGTTCAAACGGTCCCGAGACCGCATGAAGCCAAACGGTCCCAAGACCGCATGGAGTTCAAACGGTCCTGAGACCGCATGAAGCCAAACGGTCCCAAGACCGCATGGAGTTCAAACGGTCCCGAGACCGCATGAAGCCAAACGGTCCCAAGACCGCATGGAGTTCAAACGGTCCCGAGACCGCATGAAGCCAAACGGTCCCAAGACCGCATGGAGCTCAAACGGTCTCAAGACCGTTTGACGCCAAACGGTCCCAAGACCGTTTGACGCCAAACGATCTCAAGACCGTTTGACGCCAAACGGTCCCAAGACCGTTTGACGCCAAACGATCTCAAGACCGTTTGACGCCAAACGGTCCCAAGACCGTTTCAGCCCAAACGGTCTCCAAACCGTTTGGATCTCACTCAAAGCCTATAAATAAGACCTCAGGGCCGTCCATGAAAGGGAGAGTCCAGACGTCCAGAGGCTGTCTCTCCACTACCAGAACAACTCCATCACTCGAGGCTGCCGGTCTGAGACTCACGTCCATTGCAAGCTACTTTCTCTCTCATCAACAAGGAAGGTGAGAGGAAAAGATCCGTCATCAAGCAAGCTACAAGGGGTGGAGATCGTTGCTCTCTCCACCAAGGGTTCAACCTTCTCTCCTCAGTGGAGATGATGTTCTTTCTATCTCTTCTTGCCTCCTTCTTTGTTGCTCCCTCTATGAGGAGCGAGTAGTTCCATCCACTGGGGCGCGGGGACTAGCCCCGCTGCCCATGTTTTGTATTTTGTACTGTAAAAAAGATGTTATCATTTCGTTTTAATACTAAATCGTTTCACACATGCTTGAATGATGGCCACATTCTTGTATGCATTTATTGTCTTTCGTTGTGGTTTGTCTACGACCGCTATCGAGGCTTGAATACCGATTTAGTGTTGGTTTCTGGTGTGTGTATCCACCACGCATCCGTTTCGGTGTCTAGAAGTGTATCTCAAAGAGTGGAGTAAACTCACTATCATTTGGAACACTCCCATCTGTATGGAAGAGACCTTTGGTAAGTCGAGGAACACACTTTGCGAGGGGAATGATGTAAAGCATGTGACCATTTGTTCGGGAATGGCTGGCGTTGCATCATTCCCGCACTTCTCGTAGCTAGGTTATCCGAATAGGAGACTAGGCCTACAAGGACGCTATTCGATTTGGTAATTATCGCTCGCTTGTTAGTTTGAGATGCACGTTTCTTGCGGTTGAGTAAGATTCTCTCTTCGGAGACTACATCCTTCAGTGACGCGTAGTGATGTACCGCATGAGAGTTACTTAACCCTTGGAGGATGAGATGCATTGCCCTTTTCTTATATGGGCATTGGTCTTGTGGAACATCGAAGGGTGCAATGCATCGCTCTTGTCTTATGTGGGCATCGGTCTTGTGGAACACCCTTGGATGCAACGCATCGCTCTTGTCTTATAAGGCATCGGTCTTGTGGAAACATCCATGCATCTAGCTTATAAGTCTTGCTTAGTACATATACAATGCATGTGTAGCGGTGGTAAATACCTGCTTAACCCCAGTGATTCATCATCATTTGTTAACTCTTAAGATTTACTCGCTTTATTTACTTTCTTGCTTTACTTTCTTTGTACTTAGTTTAAAACAACCAAATCAAACTTTCGATCTAAATATCAATCTTTAAGTTGTTAAGTAAAGGCTAAACGTTTTCCATCTTGACTTCGTCAAGACCGTTGTCCCGAGGATTTGACCCTTAACTATACTACGATAAGACTTCCACATGTCTTAGCACATGTGGGTGGAGTTCTTACCATAGTACTAGCAAGGCTAAACTTAGAGGCTCATCATCTCTAGGATTTTTAGTGGTGTTGCATAAATCAAACTCCATCAGATTTGTCAATTAATGTGATATTCGTCTCTTTTCAACTATTAATTCTTCTTTCAAAGTAATTAAGGGTATTAGATTATTATTATGGTGATCAAGCATAACAATATAATTGAGAAAATGAATTCATACCACGGATTTAAGAGATAAATGATGAATTACTATGATAAAAATATCATACAATGCTTCCCCGGCCTACTCCTGGTCCTAAAGATAGAGGGGATTAGCCCCGCATGTTCATCTCAGAGCAAAACATGGTAGAGAAAAGGGGAAACATGGAGAAAAATGTGAATAAGCTATAAAACCCCTGAACGGAGAAGACCCAAGCGTTCCTTGGCGTAGAATGCGCGATCTCCAGCCTTTTAGCGGTGGAAAACGTCTTCTTCGGCGTCCGGAACGACTGGGGCATGCTTCTGGGATTCGTTCTTCTCTCTACACCTTCTCAGGACGTGTGCAGTGGATAATGATGTGATGGATTGCTCTTGGCCGCCGTCATTAGGTATAATCACTGAGTTAGGTTGCAAAAATATCAAAACCGTCGGATTTGTATCGATCTGAAACAAACTTGTATTTGACGGTGTCGATACCATCGACGCGATTCGATGGTATCGACCTTGCGTGATAGCGGCTGGTCTTCTTTTCTTTTCTTTGACGCGACTGATGCTGACTCGATACCATTGATGAGGGTCGATGGTATCGACTCCCTAAGGGATTGCTTTTTGTCTTTTTCCATCACTGAATCTTCTGGGGTCGATAGTATCGACTTTGGAATCGATAGTATCGACTCTCTTCTCGCCAGCAACCTGATGGTAAGTCGCTACCAACGACTTCACCGTCGATGGTATCGACTATGTGCGGCTCCTTGCGGCTGACAACCTATGGTTGTGTCGATGGTATCGACCACTGTCGATGGTATCGACAATAGCAGATATTCATTTTTCCTGAAATTGCAACACAAAACCACATAAGCTGAAATAAAACATATTATTGTAATCATTTATGCTCAAAACAACAAAATAGAGGAGAATTGATGCTGAGAAAGATCATAAACTAAAGTAAATGAATTATGCAATATTAACCACCAAAATGACTAATAAAAGAATAAAACATAAGTAAAACAAGTCTATAAATGCGACTCAAAATCATCGCATCAAACTCCCCTAAGCTTAAACATTGCTCGCCCTCGAGCAACTAAACTTTAGAATAGAATTGTGAAAGTCAACTAAAGAACAAATTATCACAACGAACATCACCATATGATCCCCACCGGACATTCACATTCTTTCCCTCACTAACCATGGAATGATAATTACCCGAAAGGTGACAGTAATCATCCATAAAAGATATCTACCTCAAAATTGATGAACACTATCATATAAGACAGTTAACATAATAAAATTCGCCAGTTCAGACTCAGTGCATCTTGTGATCTCCTATTCTACGTTGCTCGCCCTAACTACCATCTATTTGGAAGAAGCTCTCCTGATATTAATGAGTGAGGAGAAAATCACGGTGGCCTACCAATTCGAGCAACGGGTGGATGGAATGGGTGGCTAATGGAAGAAATGGAAGCATTATACAATTTCAACATGCATAAAGCAAACATGCCCTAATGCCTACATGTGGGTGGAATGATGCATGCACTAACATCCCGTCCTAAGATGAGATAGAATATCTATAGAAGCTACATCATGTATTTAGTTATCTTAAAATGCAGGTGAGACTATGTTCCTTTCTCCCTCTCATTCTATTTATTCCTCATTCCTTTCTTTTTCTCTTTTTTTCTCTTTTTTTGATTTAATTTTTTTAGGCCCTTATATCCATGAATGACAATGAATTATTTGTCGGGCTCACTTCTTTCTACATAACTTAAATATTTGAAGCATTCAGAAGGTATGGAACAAGTTAATCACCCTTACTATTTTAGAAGAAATAAGATACATGATGTATTGTATGCATAAAAAAAATATGAATGCAGCTAAATGACACGCACCTAAAGATAATGTGCATGTATAACTACTCTAAATTTTTCTTTTCATGCAACACATGTGAAAATACTTTGCAATGCAAAACCTATCTACATGGAATGCAATCAAAGAGATTAAAACCGTAATGTACATCCAATTCTTATGGTGGAGTATGAAAACAATGGGGTGGATAGATCATAAGACTAATTGACTGAACCTTTGAAAAGTATTATGTGTCCCTCCTTATTGACCTGTGTGGTAATTAAGAGGTTTCTCTCTCTTACTTCAAATTAAGGTCTCATTATCATTTGGTCAGTTTAGGCTCAAACAACCAATTCTGTCCACTTTTCATAAATCATTAGGACTGTTCAGTTGTGATTTCCTATTCTAGAGTTGACAAACCCCATAATTTTCTTAAGTTATATGCTTAAGGTTGAACAACACAAGCTTGCAACCACTAAATTTTTTTAAATTTTCCCTTATTTCCCATGTACAAGAAAACGAGATGACACATGACTTAAGACATCCACAATTACACTAGATAGAGTGTGGATCCAACATACAAACTAAGACTAAGAAAAACAAATGACAAAAGACAAAATAATAAAAACTAAAAACTGAGAAAACTAAAGGAGAGAGTTGTTCCAACTCCCCTCCTAAGCTTGAATTCGACTATGGCCTCAAAGTCAAAAACAACCTTAAAAGGTGGAACAGTGATACCGATCATTCTTCCGGAGTAGGCAGGTACTGCGGGGTCATGGGGTCCCAGGATGGGTACTGCCTCTGAAAGCTCGGATCATACTGGGGCATGCGCAGAGGTTGTGGACACCCCCCAAAGTAATTCTGGATCCAGTAATGATCATAGAAGGGCTGTTGTTGTATCTCCATCCTATGCAACCTGTCGTGGATGTGTTGTTGGTTGTCGAGGAGGAGGCACTCATTTTCAAAGATAGCCCTCTGGTTGTCAAGCAGTCGGTTCGTCGTCTCCTGAATACCAGTATATGCTGCTGTGTGGTGTTGTTGCGTCTGATGAATATCTAGCAGCATTGCATACATCCCTTGCATGGAGTAGACATCCTCGCTTTGCTGCGAGGGATGCAGTGGCGGAGGCTAGTAAGAAGAAGATGCACTCAGATGCATGTGAGGATGCTTCCTAGGTGCCACTCGTGCCCGAAGAGGAGTGAAGGTCTCCTCTTCCTCTTCAGCCTCGTCGCCATCATTGTCGTTGTCGTCGTTGCCGCCGTCTTCATTCGAGCTCTCAATGGCGATGACAGGCCATCGAAAATGCTGAGCACCCTCGATGTGGAAGATAGGATCGGGGAGCGAACATTCCTGATAAGCGTGATTAACGTGGCAGTGTGCATATGCTAATCCATCACGCAGCAAAATGAGGTTGGATTGGTGAAGATATTGCAAGTTGACCTTGCTTCTGTTGGAGAGAGGAGTCAGTTGGGAGAAATTCAACCCAAGATAGTGGGCCAGTGGTGTGATGAGCCCTCCAAAGTGAATTTGAGCCTTCCGCGTACTCCTCTTTACAGCCAACACGCGCTGCAAGGAAAACGCTCCCCAGTTACTGTGGGCTCTGATCTCCAAACCATGACATAAACACGATTAAAACTTAGCGGAAGCGAATCGGTAATCAGCGGAAGACAAAAATCACGGGAAATTAAAACTTTTCGTGACAAGAGCTTGAATCCATAAAAGCTTCTTTCATAAAGTGAGGTAAACTATTTACATCTCAGGATAATTACTTCTTGAGTAATTATATACATCAGGATACAAAATCTCAAGATCACTATACAAAAGACTCCAAGACCTGAGAGTACAGAGGACACATAGGACTGACTCTAACTACACCATATGGCAGGACAATCTCCACCTGAGATTACTGCTGCCCCTGCTGCTGCTGCTGAGACTGGTCACCTGTAGGCTGGTTCCTTCGTCTCCGACGTCCACCTAAAAAGTTGAAGCCTACGGGGTGAGACAATTATACATAATTGTCCCAGCGAGAGTTATAACTCTTCGCCAGAAGCTTTATCATAACATCAAAGAATATCTTAAACAATAAAGCCTTTAAAGCATTCTATAACAGTTGCAAGTATAACAAGATCTCTATAATTTGGGAGATGTGGAGAATATAACCATTATTATAAGGTAACATCAATCAACTAACTTGGAGTCATCTCTAACAAGTTATACTACATGGTTGATTATGTTTTACAAACAACATTATGCCCTGTGGAGATGAGGCTTACCACTCATACTCCAACTGATCGCTGAGAAGCCGCATCAGTATCATACATAGGTCATTAAGAGAGCCGGATTCTCATGACCTTCACCTTCCTCAGTCAGTAAGAGGATCACTTGTAGGACATCTCATGTCTCTACTACTATAGCTCACCAGGGTAAACTGGTCCTTCTCTATTCTAGAGTCACAGTGGCGTTCTGTACTCTCTTTGTCATCAGGAGGTTTCATATTTACCTACCACTGATATGGATATCTGTGCTTTCTTCGTCATCAGGAGGTTTCATGTTTACCTACCACTGATATTGTATGGAATTATAGTGAAGGATGGATGGATTACACATCTACATCACTTTCCTACACTAGGATGTAAGGTTCTACACATCCATGTACCCCACATACTCAAAAGTATGTGCTCCAGGAGTTCCCTGAGGAAATCCTGTTTCACCATCATTTAATTTCTGACAATGATGGATCTATGATCATGGCTCTACATTATACTTGATTAGTTAGGTACATTCAGTATTCTTTAACAACATACATTGTTCTGCAAACAATAACAATAGCATAGCAGCTATAAAAGAAGAATACTAAATGTAACAGGCCTAACTCATATCAATCATCATTTCTCATTATCCTCATCACAAGTCATCTCTAAGGCATGACTTTGATGGTATTCATGGCTCTCACAGCCCGTTATCAGTATAGGATGCCACTGACAAGACATCCGGTTACTTTACTTATTCATAAGGCTAACAACATGCCTTTAATGAATATAACATCATCATCCATACCTGGATATGATTACCTTCATATCAGAACCTGCATGGTTAATACAACTGATAAAGGTAGTACAAAAATAAGGAATATCCCTCCTACTCTTGTCATAAGAGTTTAAATCTCTACTTCTCATCAAATAGAGTTTAATATTCAAAAGCATGTCATTACCCTTGAATTAGGGTTTACTATTCACATTACATGTCATCATCCTTGAATTAGGGTATACTATTCACATTAAGGTGAATTGAACTCATAACATCATCATGTATGAGTAACATCTTCAATGATGATCTTAGATTAGTTAAAAGTTCATCATTTATCATAATTAGGGTTTCTATGATCTCACACAGGTGGATCATACCCTAATTATGCTCATTTCTGTGTATTGGGGATGCTTCAATTGAGTTTCCACTTAAAAAGGGTATTTTCTCTCTCTAGAAGTACTTTCTCTCTCTAGAAGTACTTTCTCTCTCATCATAAGGTTAAGTGATGTCAACATCTCTAAAACAGGTTGGATTGAGTCATTATAGGCTAACATAGCCAAAAACATCACCATTATGTGATTTAGAGTTACTTTCTCTCTCTAGGGTACTTTCTCTCTCTAGAAGTACTCTCTCTTTCATCATACTAATGGTGGATGATAACATTAGACTAGATCAAGTTGGATAGAGTCATTATGACTAAAAACATCATTCTCATGTAATTAGAGTTTGAATTGAGCAAGGTATAACTCAATTGACCCTTCAGGGGTATTTTGGTAATTCACCCCATTGATCATCATCATGGTCAAAAACCTTGGTCAAATAACCCCTTACTATCCTAGATTATCATTAAGGTTTGATTTGGGCAACATTGGACCATTTATATTATGAATTGATTGAAAGAAGTCAACTTGGAATCACATTGATTGATTTCAATCATTAATTATCAATTGAGTTGAAATCGGTTGAAAGTGTTGACCGTTTGCCCACTTTGACTTTCCAAGACCGCGAGCCTCTTTCTAACTCCAAGACCGCGAGCCCCCTTAGGCTTCAAGACCGCGAGCCTCTTCAAGTGGTTCAAGACCGCGAAGCCCTATCATTGGTCCAATTGATGTTGAGACCGCGAAGATCAAATTGGAGTTGAGACCGCGAAGAGACGTTGACCGTTTAGCTAGTTTGACCTCAGGACCGCGAGGCCCTTCGCGGTCTTGAGACCGCGAGACTCCTCTCAGTCTTGAGACTGTGAGCCCCCTCACGGTCTTGAGACCGCGAGCCCTCTCCCGGTCTTGAGACCGCGAGGCTCACATGGTCTCAGCCGCTTGGTCCATCAACAAAATCAAAGATACAATCGATGACGTTAACCGATGTTGAAGCCCTCAAAAGGTCAAAGTTATGTTGACCACCTATGGATTGGGTCAACTAAGGTTATGCTTAACCAATTGGTCATTCAATTGACCCTCAATTGTTGACCAATTAGGATTGAAATCAATTCAATTAGGGTCTATCAATGTTCACCCATCAATACTCAACAATGTGCATCAACACAAGGTTGAACCCTTCAATTGAGCTCCAATTGGGCTCAAACTTGGCCCAAACGGTCTTGAGGTCATGTGGGTGGACCCCACATGGTCTTGAGACCGTTTTCCCAAGATTTCATCAAAATCTAAGGTGATTTGATAGAGGTTGAACCATGATTGGGTCACCAATTCAGTATTTTGATCAATTGATAACTTATTTGCAATTAGGTCCTCAATTGGTCACATTACTTAACTCTAGACCTTCAAACGGTCTTGGGTAATTGTCCTCTCGGTCTTGAGACCAATTGGAGGAGTTCCAAACGGTCTTGAGACCGTTTGCCCATCCAATTTTGGATTCTAGTGCAAATTCATCAAGGTTTGACCCATTGAGTTGGTGATCATATCAATATTTAATTGCAACGTAATTTGGTGTAATTATACCTTCAATTGGTCAACTATTCTTGACCCCAGACCTCCAAACGGTCATGGTTGATTGCCCTCGCGGTCTTGAGACCGTTTGGGTAACCCTTAAACGGTCTTGAGACCGTTTAGGTCAATCAACCCTAAAAACCCTAATTAGGTCACCATAATTTCAGTACTGATTTTATCTAGGGTTAGCACTAGTATTCACCCTTCAACTCTTAGCACGTTTGGAATTAGACCATCAAACTTGGTGAGTTGTTAATTAACATAATTTTGAATAGTAATATCATACGGTCAACGCTTAGTCAACGACCTTACACGGTCTTGAGACCGTTTGCCCAAAAAGGCAATTTCAGACCGTTTGAAAATCAGGAATAAATTCAAATAAATTTGTTACTTAAAAAGGTCATATCTCCCTATTCCTTTGAAGTTAGCCTCCCAAATGTTGAGGGTAATTAGCCTATATAATTAGGAACATATTTCTTATACGGTCCATGCTCGGTCAATGGGGCCAAACGGTCTTGGAGACCGTTTTCCCTGTCGCGGTCTCGAAACCGTTTGCTCACCTCGCGGTCTTGAGACCAAGAGAGCAAACTTTTGAGACCGTTTAAGGAAGTGAAAAGTGGTGGGTTTTTCTTGGAAATCACGCCTTCATCTCCTAGCTCAAGAAAAGTACGAATATCCCATGGATTTACTTGCAAAATAGCAGGGAAAAGTAGGGAAACACTAAGAGCTATCATCAAACCGCATATAAAGATGTACATAATAAAGCATGGGTTTAGAGTTATAAAACCCGCCTAAAGCTTGCTCCTTGAGCTCCAAGCTTTCAAGCTCCAAGCTCTAATGGCTTCCTTGAGTTCTTACAGGTTGGCCAAGGTGAAAACTCCAAGGAAGGATGAAAAGAGACGGCTAGAAAGGTAGGGTTTCAAGAGTTAGCCATGAAGATGACCTTGAATTCGAGTTGTAAACATGGAATTAAGCAAGAAGAGGGGTTTAAACCTACCTTGCACCCCTTGGTCGTCCTCCTTAGCTCCAAGGCAGTCCTTGTTCGTCTTTGGTGAAATGAAACAGTAAGGGAACGAAGGGTGAGTTCCCTTGCAACTAAGGGAAGGAGAGCTTATATACATGGGGTAGGATTTTCAACATTAGTTCATAAGTTGTCCATAATTCCAACTATGTCCCTCCTTCTTTACTTGATCGTCCCTTCCTCTTTATTCTAAGGACAAACCTTCTCTTAAGGTCTTAGAAAAAGAAGGTAGAGGAGAGCAAGCTAATAATGAGGTACATACATAAGGAAATATTGCACATATACCCTGATTATTCAATCACAAGGCATATCTCATAACTTGATAATTCAATTGAGGTGACTTCCTCATCATTTCTTCTCTTAATGATGGCAAGAGTCTAAAAAGATACATTAGATGACATATTTCACAATTTGTATCCCTTAATTTGGGTAAATTGCATTTTACCCCAAACTAGGGTTTCAAGCACCGAGATTGCTTCCACAGCTGCACCTTGGTGCCTTAGCTTGGGAAATCCCTCAAACTTTGCTAAAAAGATTTCTCATGATGTCTCAACATCAGAGGAAAATCTCATCATGTGCAAATTGCAAGATAACCCTTTTAACTGGGTAAATTGCACATAGGTCCCTGTATATCAAAACAATGCTACCACTTTAAATAAAAAGGAGCAAATACTGAAATATATGTTTCTGAGAAACTTAATTACATGCTCAGAGTTAATCACAAAGATTTAATTACATATTTAGGCAAAACACCTAGGGTTAACTCATAACCCAGGTCAGGGATGTTACAAATTATCCACCCCTTACAAGGATTTCGTCCCCGAAATCGATAAAACATACTACGAGAAAAGGGCAGAATACTTCCTTCTCATCTCATCCTCTAACTCCCAAGTGGCTTCTTCAATACCACGATGGTTCCAGAGGACTTTCACAAGACTTATATCTTTCTTCTTTAACTTTTTAATTCGTTTATCAAGGATTGACATTGGTCCCTCCTCATAGGATATGTCATCATTCAATTCTACTTCCATGGGTTGTAGAACTGACTCAGTGTCTGGGTGACATTTCTTCAACATAGAAATGTGAAACACAGGATGTAACCTCTGTAATTCTGGGGGAAGCTCTAGTTTATATGCTACCTTTCCAATCCGTTCAATGATTGGATAAGGCCCCATATATCTAGGAGCTAACTTCCCTTTCCTTCCAAAACGAAGGACCCCTTTCCAAGGTGAGACCTTAAGATACACTTTGTCTCCAACCTGGAACTCTAAGGGTCTACGACGTTTGTCAGCATAAGATTTCTGCCTATCCTGAGCAGTCTTAATCTTATGTTGTATAACTTTAATCTTTTCTGTGGTTTGCTACACCAGGTCAGGACCTAACAATTGGTGCTCACCAGTCTCAAACCAATACAAGGGTGATCTACAACGTCTACCATATAATGCTTCATAAGGTGCCATATCAATACTATGCTGATAGCTATTGTTATAGGCAAACTCTATCAAGCTTAGGTGTAGATCCCAACTTCCGGTGAACTGGAGAACACATGCTCGCAACAGGTCTTCTAAGGTTTGTATGGTCCTTTCCGACTGTCCATCAGTCTGTGGATGAAAGGCCGTACTAAACCTTAGCTTGGTGCCTAAGGCTTTGTGCAACTGTTCCCAAAAACGACTTGTAAACTGAGGACCTCTGTCAGAAACTATTGTGACAGGAACTCCGTGCAAACCCACTATCTCTTGAACATACAACTCTGATAACCTTTCAACAGGATAGGTTGTTTTGACAGGTAAGAAATGTGCTGTCTTAGTCAACCTATCAACAATTACCCAAATGGAATCATGTCCTTTGCTTGTCCTGGGTAGGCCAACAACAAAGTCCATGGTCACATGGTCCCATTTCCACTGTGATATGGGTAAAGGTTGCATTGTTCCTGCAGGCTTCTGGTGTTCAGCTTTAACTTGCTGACACACAGGGCACCTCAGAACAAACTCTGCAATGTCCTTCTTCATCCCAGGCCACCAATACAGATCTTTCAAATTCCGATACATCTTGGTGCTCCCTAGATGCATAGCATACATGGAAGAATGGGCTTCTTCCAGGACTAACTTTCTCAAGTTGTCCACATCTGGCACTATCATTCTTCCATTATAACATGCTACTTGATCTTCTGAGTCATGAAAACCATCTTGCTTCTCATTTCCATACTCAGATCTTATATGTTGAACTGCAGCATCATCTAGCCGTGCCTCTTTAATCTGCTCCCTTAGAGTAGGTTTAATATGCATCTCAGCTAACAAACCGGTTAACAATGACACCTTCAACTATACATTGTTTTGCCTTAAAGAGATAAGCATATCTCTTCTAGAGCATACTAAAGAGTTTAGTTGTGCTCTATTCATGGTTGATGTTGCTGATTTCCTACTCAAGGCATCTGCAACAACATTGGCCTTGCCTGGGTGGTAATCAATTGTACAGTCGTAGTCCTTGATTAACTCCATCCAGCGATGTTGCCTCATGTTGAGCTCATGCTGAGAGAAGATATACTTAAGGTTTTTGTGGTCTGTGAAAATCTGGAATGTTTCTCCGTAGAGATAATGCCTCCAGATCTTCAAGGCATGAACCACAGCAGCTAACTCCAAATCGTGTGTTGGATAATTCTCCTCGTGTTTCTTAAGCTGTCGGGAAGCAAAAGAAATCACTTGTTTATCCTGCATCAACACACATCCTATTCCATTCTTGGAAGCATCACAGAAAACTATATACCCTTTTCCTTGTTCAGGTAGCACTAGCACAGGTGCACTTGTCAACCTCTCTTTCAGCAGCTGGAAAGATTGTTGACACTTATCACTCCAAGAAAAAGGAACCTCTTTCCGGGTTAACTTGGTCAAAGGTAAAGCTATAGAACTAAAGTTCTTTATGAACCTTCGATAATAGCCAGCTAACCCCAAGAAACTTCGAATTTCCATCGGTGTCTTCGGTTGTTCCCATTGTAGAACAGATTCTACCTTTGTAGGGTCAACATGAATTCCCGAGGCGGATATTGCATGTCCAAGAAAAGATACCTCCGGCAGCCAGAACTCACACTTGCTAAACTTAGCATACAGCTTATGTTCTCTTAGCAAGGTCAAAGCTTGGCGAAGATGCTGCTCATGCTGCTGAGCACCCTTACTATAAATCAGGATGTCATCTATGAAGACGACAACACACTGATCAAGGAAAGGTCGAAAAACTCTATTCATGAGTTCCATAAATGCAGCTGGTGCATTGGTTAGTCCGAACGACATAACCGTGAACTCATAGTGACCATATCTTGTCCTAAAGGCAGACTTGGATATGTCACTATCCTTAATACGGAGTTGGTGATATCCAGACCTCAAGTCTATCTTTGAAAAGACTGTTGCACCACGCAACTGGTCAAAGAGATCATCAATCCTCGGCAGAGGATACTTATTATTTATTGTTACTTTATTGAGTTGTCTGTAGTCAATACACAACCGCATTGACCCATCTTTCTTTTTAACAAACAAGACCGGAGAACCCCAAGGTGAAGTACTCGGTCGGATAAAACCTCTCTCAAGTAGCTCTTGAAGCTGTTTCTTGAGTTCTGCCATCTCGGCAGGCGCCATTCTATACGGAGTTTGAGCTATGGGTTTCGTATCTGGGATCAGATTAATTTCAAAATCAATCTCCCGATGTGGTGGTATACCAGGAAGTTCTTCAGGAAACACATCCTCGAATTCCATGACTATGGGAACTTCAGCAGGATTGGTCCTTTCCTTGGTCACATCTACCACATGGGCTAAGAATGCATAACATCCTTGCCTCAACAGCTTATCAGCAACCATAGCTGACACAAGACAGGTGGGCAGAATCTTTCTTTCACCTTGAAAGATCCATGTGTTTCTTTCATCAGCAAACACAACCAACTTGGACTCACAATCCAAGACAACTCTATACCTTTCTAAGGTATCCATCCCAAGGATTATATCAAATCCCTGCATATCAAGTGGTATAAGATCCACTTGAATGCGATGGTCAGAAAAGAAAAGGATGCAGGAAGAACATACCTCCTACAAAATGGCAGACCCACTCAACGGAGTCTCTAACAACAAACTATCTGCTCTATGGCTAACAGTCACATTGCAGTTACGAATCACTTCACGAGTGATGAAAGAGTGCGTAGCACCCGGATCAATCAGTACAGCTACAACACAGGATGTAGACATATCAGCATATAAAAGTTTCATCTGACCTGCCATTACCCGTGGATTGACCACTGCCTCAGGTGGGTTCATAGCATAGAACCTCGCAGTCGCCTGGTGTTGAGGTGGTGCTGATGATCCAGCTTGAGATGCTTGTCCACGTCCTCGAGCTGCTCCTTGATGTTGTCTATTCTGAGATCCCTGTTGATTCTGTCTCGGAGATTGTTGTGTCACACTAGTAGGCCTAGAACGGCAATCCTTCATTAAGTGTCCCACCTTACCACAGTTGTAACAACTCCTCTCCTGTTGTTGTGGTCTGGGTGGTCCAGTAACTGACACTGATGAAGAACTGTGTGTCCCTTGAAGTGGTTGACTCCGTCCTCTACCTCTGCTTGGTGTCCATTGAGTTTGAAAACTCGATCTGGGTGGTGGAGGGTTAGGTGTAGAGAATCTAGGTTTCTTGGGATCCCTAGATGAAGAACCCTGGAACTGTGGATATCTTTTATGGGTTTGTCTATTCTCAACCACAGATCTCTCTATCCTTCGGACTGACTCAACGAAGGTAGAGAATCTCTCTCTGTTTTCTAAGGCAGACACAGGGGTTGACATATCAGAATTCAAACCCTTTTCGAATCTTCTGATTCTTTCCTCATCCGTAGCAGCCATGTGCGGACAGAACTGCAACAACTCCATGAACTTAGCTTCATACTCACTAATGTTCATCATACCCTACCTTAGTTTTTCGAACTGAGAGATCTTCTCATCTAGGAAGGTCTTTGGAAAATATCTATTGATAAATTCCCGACGAAACTCTTCCCATGAGAACTCTACTCCAGGTCTCTTCTGCTCTTCCATGTTCCACCAGTGACCAACACTGCCTTTGAGAAGATAGACAGCATGTCTAACCTTCTCAGCTTCCGGAATTATAAGAATCCTGAAAGCCTTCTCCAACTCTGTCAACCATAAGTCAGCATCTGCAGGGTCGGCAGTTCCGAAGTACTCGGTAGCTCCGACACGACGAAGTCGTTCGAATGTCTTACCGATACCTTGTGCTTCAGGCTGGGCAGGTGCCCTAGGTGCAGGAATGGGCATCCTATCGGTTATATGTGTCATGGCAGTCATGAACTGCCCGAACATCGTCTGTACAACTGGATCACTCATGTCAGCTGGGTCGAACTGGGGTGGCTCTCTTGGCGACTCAGGTGCAGGTTGTTCTATTCTCGGAACTCTTGCACCGCCTCGAGGTGCACTAGCACTACTCTCTGCCACGTGCTCATCACGATGTTCTGACATTCTTATGTATCTTCTTCTCCTGAGGAGCAGAAGATTCTATTATATGAGGAAGGAGTACTAAAGGTAGACTCGACATCCTAAGTCGTATGCCTCTGTAGACTCAACTGAACTTGGAGCTCTGATACCACTAGTTGTGGGCTCTGATCTCCAAACCATGACATAAACACGATTAAAACTTAGTCGAAGCAAATCGGTAATCAGCGGAAGACAAAAATCATGGGAAATTAAAACTTTTCGTGACAAGAGCTTGAATCCATAAAAGCTTCTTTCATAAAGTGAGGTAAACTGTTTACATCTCAGGATAATTACTTCTTGAGTAATTATATACATCAGGATACAAAATCTCAAGATCACTATATAAAAGACTCCAAGACCTGAGAGTACAGAGGACACATAGGATTGACTCTAACTACACCATATGGCAGGACAATCTCCACCTGAGATTACTGCTGCCCCTGGTGCTGCTGCTGAGACTGGTCACCTGTAGGCTGGTTCCTTCGTCTCCGACGTCCACCTAAAAAGTTGAAGCCTACGGGGTGAGACAATTATACATAATTGTCCCAGCGAGAGTTATAACTCTTCGCCAGAAGCTTTATCATAACATCAAAGAATATCTTAAACAATAAAGCCTTTAAAGCATTCTATAACAGTTGCAAGTATAACAAGATCTCTATAATTTGGGAGATGTGGAGAATATAACCATTATTATAAGGTAACATCAATCAACTAACTTGGAGTCATCTCTAACAAGTTATACTACATGGTTGATTATGTTTTACAAACAACATTATGCCCTGTGGAGATGAGGCTTACCACTCATACTCCAACTGATCGCTGAGAAGCCGCATCCGTATCATACATAGGTCATTAAGAGAGCCGGATTCTCATGACCTTCACCTTCCTCAGTCAGTAAGAGGATCACTTGTAGGACATCTCGTGTCTCTACTACTATAGCTCACCAGGGTAAACTGGTCCTTCGCTATTCTAGAGTCGCAGTGGCGTTCTGTACTCTCTTTGTCATCAGGAGGTTTCATATTTACCTACCACTGATACGGATATCTGTGCTTTCTTCGTCATCAGGAGGTTTCATGTTTACCTACCACAAATACTTTATGGAATTATAGTGAAGGATGGATGGATTACACATCTACATCACTTTCCTACACTAGGATGTAAGGTTCTACACATCTATGTACCCCACATACTCAAAAGTATGTGCTCCAGGAGTTCCCTGAGGAAATCCTGTTTCACCATCATTTAATTTCTGAAAATGATGGATCTATGATCAGGGCTCTACATTATACTTGATTAGTTAGGTACATTCAGTATTCTTTAACAACATACATTGTTCTGCAAACAATAACAATAGCATAGCAGCTATAAAAGAAGAATACTAAATGTAACAGGCCTAACTCATATCAATCATCATTTCTCATTATCCTCATCACAAGTCATCTCTAAGGCATGACTTTGATGGTATTCATGCCTCTCACAGCCCGTTATTAGTATAGGATGCCACTGACAAGACATCCGGTTACTTTACTTATTCATAAGGCGAACAACATGCCGTTAATGAATATAACATCATCATCCATACCTGGATATGATTACCTTCATATCAGAACCTGCATGGTTAATACAACTGATAAAGGTAGTACAAAAATAAGGAATATCCCTCCTACTCTTGTCATAAGAGTTTAAATCTCTACTTCTCATCAAATAGAGTTTAATATTCAAAAGCATGTCATTACCCTTGAATTAGGGTTTACTATTCACATTACATGTCATCATCCTTGAATTAGGGTTTACTATTCACATTAAGGTGAATTGAACTCATAACATCATCATGTATGAGTAACATCTTCAATGATGATCTTAGATTAGTTAAAAGTTCATCATTTATCATAATTAGGTTTTCTATGATCTCACACAGGTGGATCATACCCTAATTATGCTCATTTCTGTGTATTGGGGATGCTTCAATTGAGTTTCCACTTAAAAAGGGTATTTTCTCTCTCTAGAAGTACTTTATCTCTCTAGAAGTACTTTCTCTCTCATCATAAGGTTAAGTGATGTCAACATTACTCTAAAACAGGTTGGATTGAGTCATTATAGGCTAACATAGCCAAAAACATCACCATTATGTGATTTAGAGTTACTTTCTCTCTCTAGGGTACTTTCTCTCTCTAGAAGTACTCTCTCTTTCATCATACTAATGGTGGATGATAACATTAGACTAGATCAAGTTGGATAGAGTCATTATGACTAAACACATCATTCTCATGTAATTAGAGTTTGAATTGAGCAAGGTATAACTCAATTGACCCTTCAGGGGTATTTTGGTAATTCACCCCATTGATCATCATCATGGTCAAAAACCTTGGTCAAATAACCCCTTACTATCCTAGATTATCATTAGGGTTTGATTTGGGCAACATTGGACCATTTATATTATGAATTGATTGAAAGAAGTCAACTTGGAATCACATTGATTGATTTCAATCATTAATTATCAATTGAGTTGAAATCGGTTGAAAGTGTTGACCGTTTGCCCACTTTGACTTTCCAAGACCGCGAGCCTCTTTCTAACTCCAAGACCGCGAGCCCCCTTCGGCTTCAAGACCGCGAGCCTCTTCAAGTGGTTCAAGACCGCGAAGCCCTATCATTGGTCTAATTGATGTTGAGACCGCGAAGATCAAATTGGAGTTGAGACCGCGAAGAGACGTTGACCGTTTAGCTAGTTTGACCTCAGGACCGCGAGGCCCTTCGCGGTCTTGAGACCGCGAGCCTCCTCTCAGTCTTGAGACTATGAGCCCCCTCACGGTCTTGAGACCGCGAGCCCTCTCACGGTCTTGAGACCGCGAGGCTCACATGGTCTCAGCCGCTTGGTCCATCAACAAAATCAAAGATACAATCGATGACGTTAACCGATGTTGAAGCCCTCAAAAGGTCAAAGTTATGTTGACCACCTATGGATTGGGTCAACTAAGGTTATTCTTAACCAATTGGTCATTCAATTGACCCTCAATTGTTGACCAATTAGGATTGAAATCGATTCAATTAGGGTCTATCAATGTTCACCCATCAATACTCAACAATGTGCATCAACACAAGGTTGAACCCTTCAATTGAGCTCCAATTGGGCTCAAACTTGGCCCAAACGGTCTTGAGGTCATGTGGGTGGACCCTACATGGTCTTGAGACCGTTTGCCCAAGATTTCATCAAAATCTAAGGTGATTTGATAGAGGTTGAACCATGATTGGGTCACCAATTCAGTATTTTGATCAATTGATAACTTATTTGCAATTAGGTCCTCAATTGGTCACATTACTTAACCCTAGACCTTCAAACGGTCTTGGGTAATTGTCCTCTCTGTCTTGAGACTGATTGGAGGAGTTCCAAACGGTCTTGAGACTGTTTGCCCATCCAATTTTGGATTCTAGTGCAAATTCATCAAGGTTTGACCCATTGAGTTGGTGATCATATCAATATTTAATTGCAACGTAATTTGGTGTAATTATACCTTCAATTGGTCAACTATTCTTGACCCCAGACCTCCAAACGGTCATGGTTGATTGCCCTCGCGGTCTTGAGACCGTTTGGGTAACCCCTAAACGGTCTTGAGACCGTTTAGGTCAATCAACCCTAAAAACCCTAATTAGGTCACCATAATTTCAGTACTGATTTTATCTAGGGTTAGCCCTAATATTCACCCTTCAACTCTTAGCCCATTTGGAATTAGACCATCAAACTTGGTGAGTTGTTAACTAACATAATTTTGAACAGTAGTCAACGACCTTACACGGTCTTGAGACCGTTTGCCCAAAAAGGCAATTTCAGACCGTTTGAAAATCAGGAATAAATTCAAATAAAGTTGTTACTTAAAAAGGTCATATCTCCCGATTGCTTTGGAGTTAGCCTCCCAAATTTTGAGGGTAATTAGCCTATATAATTAGGAACAGATTTAGTATACGGTATATGCTCGGTCAACGGGGCCAAATGGTCTTGGAGACCGTTTGCCCTGTCGCGGTCTCGAAACCGTTTGCTCACCTCGCGGTCTTGAGACCAAGAGAGCAAACTTTTGAGACCATTTAAGGAAGTGAAAAGCGGTGGGTTTTTCTTGAAAATCACGCCTTCATCTCCTAGCTCAAGAAAAGTATGAATATCCCATGGATTTACTTGCAAAATAGCAGGGAAAAGTAGGGAAACACTAAGAGCTATCATCAAACCGCATATAAAGATGTACATAATAAAGCATGGGTTTAGAGTTATAAAACCCGCCTAAAGCTTGCTCCTTGAGCTCCAAGCTTTCAAGATCCAAGCTCTAATGGCGTCCTTGAGTTCTTACAGGTTGGCCAAGGTGAAAAATCAAAGGAAGGATGAAAAGAGACGGCTAGAAAGGTAGGGTTTCAAGAGTTAGCCATGAAGATGACCTTGAATTCGAGTTGTAACCATGGAATTAAGCAAGAAGAGGGGTTTAAACCTACCTTGCACCCCTTGGTCGTCCTCCTTAGCTCCAAGGCAGTCCTTGGTCGTCTTTGGTGAAATGAAATAGTAAGGGAACGAAGGGTGAGTTCCCTTGCAACTAAGGGAAGGAGAGCTTATATACATGGGGTAGTATTTTCAACATTAGTTCATAAGTTGTCCATAATTCCAACTAGGTCCCTCCTTCTTTACTTGATCGTCCCTTCCTCTTTATTCTAAGGACAAACCTTCTCTTAAGGTCTTAGGAAAAGAAGGTAGAGGAGAGCAAGCTAATAATGAGGTACATACATAAGGAAATATTGCACATATACCCTGATTATTCAATCACAAGGCATATCTCATAACTTGATAATTCAATTGAGGTGACTTCCTCATCATTTCTTCTCTTAATGATGGCAAGAGTCTAAAAAGATACATTAGATGACATATTTCACAATTTGTATCCCTTAATTTGGGTAAATTGCATTTTACCCCAAACTAGGGTTTCAAGCACCGGGATTGCTTCCACAGCTGCACCTTGGTGCCTTAGCTTGGGAAATCCCTCAAACTTTGCTAAAAAGATTTCTCATGATGTCTCAACATCATAGGAACATCTCATCATGTGCAAATTGCAAGCTAACCCTTTTAACTGGGTAAATTGCACATAGGTCCCTGTATATCAAAACAATGCTACCACTTTAAATAAAAAGGAGCAAATACTGAAATATATGTTTCTGAGAAACTTAATTACATGCTCAGAGTTAATCACAAAGATTTAATTACATATTTAGGCAAAACACCTAGGGTTAACTCATAACCCAGGTCAGGGATGTTACAGTTACACTCTTCCCGCTTCAGTAACTTGTGCAGGAAAAACAGGTCTGTCTCCTGGAACTTGCTGAGAGACATGTCACCCCGAGCAAACAAAGTGGTACAAAGCATGCGATGAAGAATCCGCCCGAACGGATGCTTGAAGTCCACCACCGCCGCATTGTGGTAGCTCACAGATTTTCCCGGAGGCACAGTCACTAGCTCGGCAAAGATAACATCATAATCAATCTGGTTGTCTGGCCTCCAGTACTGATCTCTCCCATGATTACAGTTGTAGATTTCATTGAACTACCTGAGGGTGAGAGTGTAGTCATTGTTATACAGCCGAAAAGAAACGCGGCCCTTGATCCATTCGCGATCCGTGGTGATGATGTCGTTTGGCACGAAGCATATGTCCAGCGACGCCATGAATTCTACTACTAGCTCCTTGTATGTCAGCCATTCACTGAAGAACGACTGGCCATCGGCATGGAATTCCATCTCATCGGGCGTCCTGCCCGTGTGTCTCGCTTGCCCCTTGAGCACATATGCCAGATTAGCCTCGAACCCCAGATTACGGATCATGACGCGGTCGAGTAACGGGTCAGCTCAATCTTTCTTTTCATGATTTCCTCGTAGACCTTCCGAACCTCCGCAGAAGGATGAACGATCCGTGGATGTGGAATAGAAGTAGTTGGTGGAGGAATGAACTCGAGAATCTCCGTTGGATTCACGTGTGAAGATGACACACCAGAAACATGCACCATTGTCCAGCAAGAATAAGGATTAGAAGATGGAGCTCGGAGAAGGTCGGAGAATATTATCTCCACTCGATGAAGGCTCAGTGAAGAACACACACCGTGGATACTCGTAGCTGGGCTCCGATTGCTCTGGAAGATGCACCGTACACGTGTAGAAGGATTGCTCTGAAGTTGTGACGTCATATGACGACAATGCATCCCTTGTATAACCATGGTCAGCATTGTTGTATGCCCGTCGATACCATCAATGCAAGTCAATGGTATTGACTCCTATAGCACAATCCGTCCGCCGCTGGTATCGACGATCGTCGATGGCTTGATGTGGGGGCCCGGATCGATGACGTGTCGATACTATCGACAGGTGTCGATGGTATCGACCCATCCCACAGATCGACTCTCTCGATGCAGCGATCACCGTTGATCTCCTCTCACGGATTGGTGACATGTCGCGTCGATACTATCGACGCAAGTCGATAGTATCGACTTCTGGTTAGGACAACACCCTCGCGAGGCCCGGCCGCCGCTTTCTGCCTGTAACTGGGTCGATACCATCGACAGTCCCATCGATGGTATCGACTTCATTGAGACAATTTCGTCTGAAAATCTCCAGAGACCTTGCGAGTATCGACACCCATGTCGATACTATCGACCTCAACTTTGTGATCTACCTGTAGGTTTGTCGATACCATCGACGAGGCCGTTGATAGTATCGACGCAGAGTGATTTTTGCAGCCGCCAACCTGTACCCATCTCGATACCATCGACACAAGGGTCGATGGTATTGACTCTGCCTCAGTCCTGCACATTGAGCAAACGATCACGATATCTTTTTTACACTAAAAATGAAATCAAATCAAATCAAAGTATAAATGTGAAAGAAACTAACTAAGCTACCGATGGCTGGTTTGCCTCCCAACAAGCACCCTTATTTAACGTCTTAGGCTAGACGACATTAAACTCCTCATGCATCTGGAAGTGCAATTAGTTTGACCTCATTCACTTTCCTTGTGTAATCTTCACTGAAGTACAATTTCAATCATTGTCCATTGACCAGGAATGTTGTCTCGCCATCTCGCACCATGATTGTGCAATGTGGCCTGACCTCCTCTATGGTGAATGGTCCACTCCATCGGGATTTTAATTTCCTGGGATGCATCTTCAACCTGGAGTTGAACAAAAGTACACGATCTCCTTTCTTGAAGACTCGCATCTGAATATGGCGATCATGAATCAGCTTTGTTCGCTCCTTGTAGATCCGCGAGCTTTCATATGCATTCATCCGGAGCTCGTCAAGTTCATTGAGTTCAAGTAACCTTTTCTTTCCCGCTTCATCATAGCTCAAATTCAGCTTCCTCAATGCCCAATGCACTTTATGCTGCAATTCCACCGGCAAATGGCAAGCCCGACCATAAGCCAACCTAAAAGGCGTAGTGCCTATAGGTTTCTTAAACACCGTCCTGTACGCCCATAAAGCTTCCGGTAGTAGGGTGCTCCAATTATTTCTCGTGGAAGCCGCAATGCGCTCCAAGATCTTCTTAATCTCCCGATTGGAGACCTTCACTTGCCCCTGTGTTTGCTGGTGATACGGGGTACCAATATTATGCTTTACCCCGTACTTTCTCAATAGTGCCGCAAACTTATGATTCTGGAAATGCATACCACCATCACTAATGATCATTCTTGGTACACCAAACCTGTAGCAAATGTATTCTTTGACAAACCTGCACATTACATTAGCATCATTAGTCCTTGTGGGTATTGCCTCTACCCACTTCGACACATAATCAACATCTAAAAGAATGTACAAGTTAGAATTTGAGGACACAAAGGGTCCCATAAAATCAATACCCCACAAGTCGAACACCTCAACCTCTTCAAATACATTGAGGGGAATCTCCTGTCTTTTTGAAATGTTACCTGCCCTTTGGTAGGAATCACATTGCCGCACAAAATCATAAGCATCCCTGAACAAAGTAGGACAATACAGGACACTTTCAAGTACTTTGGCGGCAGTCCGAGAACTTGCATGGTGGCCACCCATCGGTAGTGTATGGCAATGACGAAGAACACTTTCGTATTCCACCTCCGGTACACACCTGCGTAAGACACCATCCCTACACTACTTCAATAGAATAGGGTGATCCCAGAAATAATAACGCAAAGAATGGAAAAATTTCTTCTTCTCTTTGTATGTCCAATCATCCGGGATAATTTTGCAAGCGAGATAATTGACAATGTAAGAAAACCAAGGATCTTTCGATTTCATAGATAAAAGTTGTTCATCAAGAAATGTCTCGGTAATGGGTATATGTAAATCCTTCTCATCCACCCTTTCCAACCTAAACAAATGGTCCGCGACCACCTTTTCAATACCCGCCTTATCTTTAATTTCAATATCAAATTCTTGTAAGAGTAAGGTCCACCTAATCAATCTAGGTTTGGCATCCTTTTTCTCGATCAAGCACATAATGGCGGCGTGGTCCGTCCATACCACAACTTTTGATCCAATAAGATATTGCCGAAATTTTTCAAAAGAAAAAACAACGGCGAGAAGTTATTTTTTGGTTGTCGTGTAATTCAGTTGTGCGTCATTTAAGGTTTTCGATGCATAGAAAATCACAACAGGTTTATGTTGACCTAGGTGTCGCACATTGCCCATATTTTGATAATGACTTAACCATTCCATTCATATGTATCTAACAAATCTATTTGAGATCATTGCAGATATTAGGTACAAGAAAAGAATCACTTTTAACTCCAAAGCTACTCTTCCGGCACATGCAAAACATGTGACATTTAACCGCTTTGTAATATAGCCCTTAGAGGCTTAGAACATTTTATGTAATCACTCATAATCATGTTTTGCATTGTATCTAAGATGGATAAAATGATTGGGACTCAAAAATCCATCGTTTGTACAGTTTATGAAAATTCCAAAATACCCTTAACAGGGATTTTGTCGGCCGAATTCCAAACTCGGCCGATCCATTTATTCTGGAATTTTCTGGGCGGTCGGCCGAGTTTCCAACTCAGCCGATCCCTGTTCGGTCGAGTTTCAATGGTAGGAAACTCGGCCGATCCATTGATCGGTCAAGTCTGAAGGTCGACCGATCGGTCGAGTTTCCCCATGGAAACTCGGCCGACAGTCTATCTCTCAGACTTGTCGCCTAGTGTGTCGGCCGAATTGCCTTTAATGAAACTCGGCCGATCGGACTGTACTGGAATGCAGAAAAAGCATTCCCAACCGTTGGAGGAGTTGGTGGGACTCAAAATAGATCCGTTGCAAGTTGTAAAATGGCTAGTTTTTGCCACTTAACTCTCCCAACCTCAAAGGGACACCCTCAACTATAAATAGGACCTCTTGGACTTCATTCCAAGGTTGCTCATTCACATATGCTTGGTCCTAGCCTTAGTTGAGTGGTTTCTAATCCTTTGAGCCCCTTTCTCTCTCTACCTTCAAAGCAAATTCATGAGTATGAGTGAGTTAGGATCCCATGTATGAGAGCTATCATTTGTAATCTTGTAAATCTCTCCTTTCCACTTCTCCCATCTCCATTCTCTATGAAGATTGATTGAAGTTTCTTCTCCGAGTGAAAGAGAAGAAGGTTGCTTTTCTTCCCCGAGTGAAGAAGAAGACGGCTAGCTGCTCCAGGCCTCCAAGTGAAGGAGGAAGGTGCTAAAGCTCTCCAAGTGAAGGAGAGGTGCAAGGCAAAGCTCAAGCAAGATAGGTAAATCCTGCAAGGCCGAAGACTAGAGCAAGAGTGGGTAATTCCTTTGAAGAAGGTGGAAGACTACTTGCTTGGTGGGTAAGTCCTTGGTGAGGTAGAAGATCTTGGCTTGATATATAAGTCCTTGGATGGTTGGTAGTTGTAGCTTGTAATCTTATTGTGTGATATATATAAGAGAACCAAGTTACAAATCCTAGAGCCTAACCAACTCTAGGTAGTGGACTGACATTGCTCCTAAGTTTAGGACATGGAACCACTCTAAACCACCTGTCCAAGTGCATGCTTTCCTTGTCTCTTATCCTTGCTTTGTATGCTAGTTGAGGACATCAAATTGCTGTTTTGAATTAAGTTCTGCACTTAATATAATTTGGTGGTCTAATCACTTTTGTGAAGTTTGTGAAGCTCTATTCAACCCCCCCCCCCTTCTAGAGCCCATTGATCCAACAAGTGGTATCAGAGCAGGTCTTCTCCAAGCTACTTCAACAAGTAGGAGAAGATGGGCGATTCAGCTCTTGGGTCACTCAATCTTGAAGGAAGCTTCTCCATGAGACCCCCGGTCTTCGACGGCACAAACTTTCTATATTGGAAGAGAAGGATGCAATTCTACATCCAAGGTGTGAGCTACGAGATGTGGAAGATAGTCCATCTCAAGTATGAAGAGCCGAAGGGGAACATCACCACGTGGACGGAAGATGAGATGAAGCGTGCTCAACTCAATGCTAAAGCTGTGAGCATCATCTACGCCGCCCTTTCACCATCGGAGTTCAACCGCATCTCTTCTTGGGACACGGCGCATGAGATTTGGCATAAGTTGTGTGTCACCTATGAAGGGACGGAGCAAGTCAAGGAGGCCAAGGTCTATATGCTCGGCGGCCTACTTGAGAACTTCAAGATGGGGAAGAATGAAAGAGTTGCGGACATGTACACAAGGTTGAATGTCATCTTGAACAGCCTTGCAGCCCTTGGGAGTGTCATGGATAGAGGTACCATCAATGCAAAGATCTTGAGATCTCTTCCAAAGAGATGGGAGCCAAAGGTCACTTCAATTGAAGAAGTCTACAAGCTAAGCGAGTTGTCAACCGAGGAGCTGGTTGGTAATCTCCAAGCACATGAACCAAGGCTCGACAAGCAAGAGGAAGAGGAGAAAAGAGAAGAGAAGGAGTCCAAGAAGATGAAGGACACAGCCTTCAAAGCTCAAGTTGAAGAAATGATGCGGCAACAACAACTTGCCATGAAGTCTCCCTGCCCTTCCTCAAGCGAAGATGAAGGTGCAAATGATCATGAAGCCAACTATTCAAAAGGAAGACACTTCAAGGGCAAGCCATCCTCCTCCACTCCTAGGTGCTACGAGTGTGGTCAAAAGGGCCAATACAAGAATGACTGCCCAAAAGCCAAGAAGGGCTATCATAAGAGCAGCCACAAGAAGGATGACAAATACAAAAGAGAAGCCAAGTACAAGAAGAAGAACAAGAAGGAGAGACGACCCAAAGATGCAGCTCATGCGGCATGGGAGGAGTCTTCTACTTCAAGTTCCTCAAGCTCCGAGGATGGTGAATGTCACCTTGCACTCATGGCTTCTACTAGTGAAGAAGTAATTGAGGTAAGTGAGGTAAGCAAGGTAAGTGATGAAAGTTTACTTGATTTATCTAAGGAAACCCTCATTGAAATGCTTAATGATTGTCAATCATCTTTTGCTAAATGTAAAGCTAAAAGAAAAAGATTAGGAAAGATAGTTGATGATCTCTATGCCAAGATTGACATTCTAGATCAAAATGAGAAATTGCATCTTGATAGCATAGATTCCTTACAAGGGCAATTTCTAGACCTTGAACTTCAATATAATGGAGTAGAGGTTGAGAATGGTACTTATCTTAAAACTATTGAAAATCTTAAGATAGAGAACCAAAATTGCCTAGATGAGCTAGATGTTCTAAAAACTGAAAATGTTGAACTTAAGCTTATTGATGATGCTAGGAGAGATGAAGTGTATGCTTATCAAAGAGAAATTGTTGTCCTTAAATCTGAAAATGCTAAACTTCTTGCACAAACAAATGATTTATCTTCTAGACCTATCTTGCCTAGAAATGAAGTTGCAAACTTAACTCTTGAAAAAGACTCTCTTCTTACTAAAGCCCTCTATCTTGAGGCTGACCTTTTGCATGCTAGAGAAGATCTTGCTAGTTTATCTACTACCATTACAAATCTTAGTGATGATAATGCTAAATTAAGATCTACTTTGCAAAGGTTTCTTTCGGGTAAGAAGTCTCTAAATGATGTTCTAGAGCACTCTACCAAACAAGTTGGTACTAGTGGTCTAGGATACAATGCGACTACTCCAAAAGGTAAGAAGAAGAAGAAGGGTAAGAAAAAGAGTGTGGAAACTCCAATTTTCAATGGAGAGTCTTCCGGCTCTAAAAACCCCATGGTATGTATGCATTGCAAATGTGATGATCATTATTCTACCTATTGTCCTTACAAGCCTAAGGGGACCAACCCAAATATGAAATGGGTCCCCAAGCTAACCCCGGACCCCAAAGTTTGAGTTGGGTTCCGACATCCTCTTTTCTTGCAGGTCACAAAGAAATGGATTGTTGATAGTGGCTTCTCTAAGCACATGACTGGAGAAATCAGCCATTTCAACAAATTTGTGAAGAAGAAAGGAGGATCGGTAACCTTTGGGGACAACAAAAAGGGTAAGGTTATAGGTGAGGGTGATGTAGGTAATGAATTGTGCATTAAAAATGTTTTGCTTGTTGATGGCCTACATCACAACTTAATTAGTGTTAGCCAATTATGTGATAATGGTTATCTTGTGCTCTTTACTTCCTTAGAATGCTTGCTTCTAGATTCCCTATCCTATAATGTCATATATAAGGGAACTAGAAATGGTAATCTATATGTGATTGTTCTTGATGCTTTAAAGCCCATACTAAATAGATGCTTAGTCGTGGATAAAAACGATCTTTCGCTTTGGCATCGACGTTTGGGTCATGTGAACTTGCATCAAATGAAGAAACTGAACAAAAAGGACTTGGTTCGAGGACTTCCTAAATTGGATTTTGAAAAGGATGAGGAATGTCAACCTTGTACTCAAGGGAAACAAACCAAATCCTCCTTCAAATCCAAAGGAGTCATGAGTACCAAGAGAGTTCTAGATCTTCTTCATATTGATCTCTTCGGACCTATGAGAACACAAACGCTTCGCGGCTCCAAGTATTGTCTTGTTATTGTCGATGATTTTTCTAGATTTACTTGGACTTTCTTTCTCATTTCTAAAAGTGATACACTCGATGTTTTCTCGAGCTTTTGTAAACGAGTTGAAAATGAAGCTTCTTGTCATGTTGTTTCCATCCGTAGTGATCATGGGGGAGAGTTTGAAAATGATCTTTTTGAATGTTTTTGTGAAAAATCGAGTTATTCACACAATTTCTCTTCTCCTCGCACACCCCAACAAAATGGAGTTGTTGAGAGGAAGAATAGATCGCTACAAGAGATGGCTAGAACCATGCTTCTTGAGTATGACACTCCTAAGAAGTTTTGGGCTGAAGCCGTTAGCACCTCATGTTTTGTGCAAAACCGAGTTTTCACTCATCCGACTTTTAAGAAAACCCCCTATGAACTATGGCGTGGTAGGAAGCCGTCAATTGATTTCTTTCATGTGTTTGGATGTCCTTGTTTTGTTTTGAACACCAAGGAC
The DNA here is from genome assembly GCA_963693085.1 of Alisma plantago-aquatica. NCBI lineage: Eukaryota > Viridiplantae > Streptophyta > Magnoliopsida > Alismatales > Alismataceae > Alisma > Alisma plantago-aquatica. Next base: position 52,332,827 of record OY856412.1, read on the forward strand.
TCTCTCGACAAGTTTGATCCGAAATCCTACAAGGCTTTCTTCCTAGGCTATAACACTACTAGCAGGGATTTTAGAGTGTTTAACATTGAACTATCTAAAATAGAAGAATCTATAAATGTTAAATTTATTGAAACTAACCCTGGTATTGGCAAGCATTTTGGTGATGATGATGTTGCAGATGAAATCATTCCTATCTTAAAAGAGCTCAACATCAAAGACAAAGGTAAGCAGGTTGAAGAAGAAGAGAAAGAAGAGGAAAGGAAGGATCCCACTCCCCGCTTTGCAAAGAATCACCCCAAGGAGTTGATCATTGGCAACCCGTTTGAAAGAGTGAGGACACGAGCTGCACACAACAAAGAACAAGCAGACAGTGCCTTCATCTCTCAACTGGAGCCAAAGAACATCAAAGAGGCCCTTGGCGATGATGAGTGGATCCTTGCCATGCAAGAAGAGCTTGAGCAGTTCGAGAAGAACCGTGTGTGGACCTTAGTGCCAAGACCAAATGATAGAAAGATCATTGGTACCAAATGGGTCTACCACAACAAGCTTGATGAGCAAGGAAAAGTGGTAAGGAACAAAGCAAGGTTAGTAGCACAAGGTTACAATCAACAAGAAGGTATTGATTTTGATGAAACCTATGCTCCTGTTGCTAGATTAGAATCTATTCGTATGCTACTTGCCTTTGCTAGTTATAAAAATTTCTTGCTTTATCAAATGGATGTTAAAAGTGCATTTTTAAATGGTACAATTGAGGAGGAAGTATATGTTGCTCAACCTCCAGGCTTTGAAAATGATAAGTTACCCAATCATGTATATTTCTTGCAAAAAGCTCTCTACGGACTCAAACAAGCACCTCGAGCTTGGTATGAGAAACTAAAGAACTTTTTGTTAGATAACAGGTATATCATGGGCAAAGTTGATTGTACTTTGTTTCTAAAACACACTTCTACCCATTTTCTCATAATTCAAATATATGTTGATGATATTATATTTGGCGGCACTGACCTTGATCTTTGCAAAGAGTTTGGTTCTCTTATGCAGAGTGAATTCGAGATGAGTATGATGGGTGAGCTGACCTTCTTCCTCGGCTTCCAAATCAAACAAACCAAGGAGGGTAACTTCATCAACCAAGGCAAATACACACTTGAACTTCTTAAATGCTTTGGGATGGAGAACATGAAGCCAATGGATACACCCATGTCAAACACTGCCAAACTTGACAAGGATGAAGAAGGTGAGAAGGTAGATGAGAAGCTCTATAGAGGTATGATCGGAAGTTTACTTTACTTAACTGCCTCTAGACCTGATATAATGTTTAGTGTTGGCTTGTGTGCTCGCTTTCAATCAAGCCCTAGGAAATCACATCTTGTTGCTGTCAAGAGGATTTTGAGATACTTAGCCAAAACTCCAAATTTTGGACTATGGTACCCTAAGTCAAGGGACTTTACTCTTGTAGCATATAGTGATGCTGACTACGCAGGTTGCTTGATTGATAGAAAGTGCACAAGTGGCACTTGCTTCCTCTTGGGACCATGCTTGGTGTCTTGGTTCTCCAAGAAACAGAGCACAGTGGCATTATCAACTACCGAAGCTGAATACATTGCAGCCGGAAGTTGTTGTGCCCAGGTCCTATGGATGAAGCAAATGCTCCAAGACTTTAACATTCATTTTGATGCTTCTCCTATTTTCTGTGATAACACTAGTGCAATAAATCTTTCTTATAATCCAATATTGCATAGTAGAGCTAAACACATAGAAGTTCGCCATCATTTTCTCCGTGATCACATTGTCAAAAAGGATATTTATATCACACATGTGGATACGGAAAATTAGTTGGCCGACATTTTCACTAAACCGCTTGCTAGAGAACAATTTAATTTTATTAGATCAAAATTGCTCATAATCTCTCTTGATGATGTTGAATTGCTCTCTAATTAGTTGGTTACATCTTATGTGTGTTGCTCTTGCTTATAAATGCTTTGATTGCTCAAAATGCTTGTTTTTGATAAAATTTCTCTTGTTTCTATCTCTTCTTCGGGCTTTTCTCACAAATCGGGTTTTAATCGACAAATAGTACCCTATGATGATGGGAATGTGCCTAAATATGCTTAATATACAATCTAGTCCAACCAGAAAAATTGCATTCGGTCATTTGAGGCTAGGGCTAGATTTGAGATTTTTTCCTCATCAGGGTTTCTGTCGGCCGAGTTTCCAACTCGGCCGATCGGTCGGGTACAGGGCACCTGTGCGCTCTGTCGGCCGAGTTTCCTTTTCCTGGAACTCGACCGATTGGCGGCAGGCTGGTTTAATATATATAGGAATCGGCCGACTTGCTCCCTCTCAACTAGAGCAAAGTCGACCGAACCCTAGCCGCTCAGCCCGACCCTTCCTCCCCTGGTGCTCCTCTCTCTCTCTCCGGCCGTTTTCGCCCCCAAATCGACCCGTTCGTTTGTTCTTGCTGCTCTTGGAGTGCCGCCTGCTCTCTCTCTCTCCGCGTGGATCGGCTCCATCTCCTCGTTCTCCTCTCAAATGAGGTCCCAACGCCGGAAACGTGTCGTTCCCGCCCCTGCCCCTGCGGTTCCTCTTGCGCCTAGGTATATGGCATTTGATAATCTTTCTTTTGTTGACAATGCTGTTGTTGCTCGCTACAAAGAGCTCCTTCCTCGCTCTCCCTTTCCTTTTCGAGCTCTTTATCAGCCCCATAGCTTTCATGCCGACCTTTTCGAAGCTTGTCAACTCTTTCGCACACATCATCTTGAAGCTTTTTGTATTGAGGATGCCCGTTTTCATAACCTAAAATACAGCTCCAAAGCCGTACGTGAATTCTACGCTAACTTGCGGTGGAATTACGACTCTTTGGTCCCCTCTTCGGACACCTCAATCGTTTTGACGTCTATGATTGCCGGCCAACCTTTTCATATTACCGAACGCTCGTTCAATCTTTATCTAAATGGCAATGTTGGCACGGCTTCGTGGATTACCGATTACCCTGTTTATCTTGATCTCTTGTATCCCGAGGACGTCTATAGGACCATTGAGGTTGACTTGACTGATATTCATAAGTTTCTCAAGCAACCCGATTTTCCTTATAGAAAAAAGGGCACTCTGCCATCTTCCGCCCTGTCCTCTCCTCGCCGTGTTTTGGCGTTCGTTCTCAGTTGTAATGTCCATCCCAAGAAAAATCAAACGGACATCGCTGAGAATACAGCTATGATGATGTATCTGCTTTTGAAAAACCAAGGAGTCAAATGGGCCCGTTACATCCTTCACCATATGACCTGTTTTGACTCGGGAAAGAACACCAAGGGCACACATCTTCCATATCCTGCCCTAATTTGTGGTCTTTTCCAGCATGCCACTGGAAAATCTCTCTTTACCGATTTTCTCTACCGCCCTGATCGTAAAGGAGTTTATATCAGTGAGACCACTCTTCAAAAGAGTGTGCCTACCCCAGGTGCATCATCTTCTTCAGATCCACCTCCACCTCCATCTTCCTCAGCTGCACCTCCTCCTCCACCCTCCACATCTGCCCCTCCTCCTCCTGAGCCATCCTTCCAGCCTCCTCCGCAGCCTTCCTTTGCTGACTTCCACATTTCAAATGAGGCCCTCATGGGGTATCTCATGCACCAGCAGGCTTACAACATGCAGGTCCAGTAACATCACCATCAGGATCTGTGCCACATCATGTCTTCCATGTCTTTGACTTGCCCTCAGCCCTACCCCACCTACGAGCCCTACCCCGGTGGTGACTACGCTTCTTATGCGTATAGTCAGTTTTATCCTCCTCCACCCCCTTCTACTTCCGCTGATCACTCTGTAGGTGGATACTCTCCTCCGGTTCTGGCGCTCCCAGGTGGTCGTTTGTCTGAGCTTCTGGCCCAGTACACTTCTTCTGCTCCCCCCATTGAGGTTGCCTATGAGTTACATGCTCTAGGCATGTCTTGGGCCGAGCAGAGTGCGAGGTGGCCCGGGCGTGCTTCTGGTCCTCCAGACGAGGATATGGCTGACCAGGAGGATGCTGAGACTGACGCTGATGAGGCTACTGCGACGGATGCTGAAGATGAGGATGCGGATGACGATGCCGATGCTGAAGACGAGGCTACACCAGCTGCTGCTCCTCCTTCCGATGATGGAGATGAGGACTACCAGCCCGACGAGGACATGGAGGATGCCGTTGATGATGTTGACATAGATTAGTGTAGCTTAGAGTTGATGTGTCTAGTTTAGTCTCGGATGACCATGATATATCTTTTTGGACTATGATTGTATTATCTACATTAGGCACATCATCTGAGTTGTACTATTGCTACTCCGTTTGTCCGTGTAGTTTTTGTCTTATGGTTTCTTTTGGAAACACTTTGTATGGCTTATCTTATAGTGTGTTCCATATTTTGATGAATGACAGTTTTTGCTTTCGTGCTTTATCTTGGTGTTTATCTGTCTCTCTGTGATTTGGTTGATTGAGTGTTTGGAGAAGACCTTGCTTTTATGCTCTTCTACCCCCCTGCCTTTTTGAGATGACAAAGGGGGAGAAAGACCTCAAATATTGTTTTTATTGCTTGTATGGTTCTTTTCTTGTCTATAAACTGCAATGCATCTAGACTTGTTTAGAATCATATAATATATATATATATATGCTATGGTTGCTTGTGTGTTAACTAACCATGCAGGAACGAGTAAGCATGAATTGAGGGGGAGCATTACAAAGTGATCATATTTGCATCCCCTTGCAATTCCCTAAAGAAAAGGTATAATTTTCACATTCTTTTCAATATGTTGAGGAATGGTTTGTCATTGTCAAAAAGGGGGAGAATGTTGACCTAGGTGTCGCACATTGCCCATATTTTGATAATGACTTAACCATTCCATTCATATGTATCTAACAAATCTATTTGAGATCATTGCAGATATTAGGTACAAGAAAAGAATCACTTTTAACTCCAAAGCTACTCTTCCGGCACATGCAAAACATGTGACATTTAACCGCTTTGTAATATAGCCCTTAGAGGCTTAGAACATTTTATTTAATCACTCATAATCATGTTTTGCATTGTATCTAAGATGGATAAAATGATTGGGACTCAAAATTCCATCGTTTGTACAGTTTATGAAAATTCCAAAATACCCTTAACAGGGATTTTGTCGGCCGAATTCCAAACTCGGCCGATCCATTTATTCTGGAATTTTCTGGGCGGTCGGCCGAGTTTCCAACTCAGCCGATCCCTGTTCGGTCGAGTTTCAATGGTAGGAAACTCGGCCGATCCACTGATCGGTCAAGTCTGAAGGTCGACCGATCGGTCGAGTTTCCCCATGGAAACTCGGCCGACAGTCTATCTCTCAGACTTGTCGCCTAGTGTGTCGGCCGAATTGCCTTTAATGAAACTCGGCCGATCGGACTGTACTGGAATGCAGAAAAAGCATTCCCAACCGTTGGAGGAGTTGGTGGGACTCAAAATAGATCTGTTGCAAGTTGTAAAACGGCTAGTTTTTGCCACTTAACTCTCCCAACCTCAAAGGGACACCCTCAACTATAAATAGGACCTCTTGGACTTCATTCCAAGGTTGCTCATTCACATATGCTTGGTCCTAGCCTTAGTTGAGTGGTTTCTAATCCTTTGAGCCCCTTTCTCTCTCTACCTTCAAAGCAAATTCGTGAGTATGAGTGAGTTAGGATCCCATGTATGAGAGCTATCATTTGTAATCTTGTAAAGCTCTCCTTTCCACTTCTCGCATCTCCATTCTCTATGAAGATTGATTGAAGTTTCTTCTCCGAGTGAAAGAGAAGAAGGTTGTTGTTCTTCCCCGAGTGAAGGAGAAGACGGCTAGCTGCTCCAGGCCTCCAAGTGAAGGAGGAAGGTGCTAAAGCTCTCCAAGTGAAGGAGAGGTGCAAGGCAAAGCTCAAGCAAGATAGGTAAATCCTGCAAGGCCGAAGACTAGAGCAAGAGTGGGTAATTCCTTTGAAGAAGGTGGAAGACTACTTGCTTGGTGGGTAAGTCCTTGGTGAGGTAGAAGATCTTGGCTTGATATATAAGTCCTTGGATGGTTGGTAGTTGTAGCTTGTAATCTTATTGTGTGATATATATAAGAGAACCAAGTTACAAATCCTAGAGCCTAACCAACTCTAGGTAGTGGACTGACATTGCTCCTAAGTTTAGGACATGGAACCACTCTAAACCACCTGTCCAAGTGCATGCTTTCCTTGTCTCTTATCCTTGCTTTGTATGCTAGTTTAGGACATCAAATTGCTGTTTTGAATTAAGTTCTGCACTTAATATAATTTGGTGGTCTAATCACTTTTGTGAAGTTTGTGAAGCTCTATTCAACCCCCCCCCTTCTAGAGCCCATTGATCCAACAGTTTATTGTCCACATGTTGTCCCAAAATAGCCCCAACTGCGAAACCAGGTGCGTCACACATAAATTCAAACATCTTAGTCCAGTCCGGTGTTTGCACAACCGGTGCATAAATTAGTTTTTCTTTAAGCACGTTGAACGCAAGTCAACACTTATCATTAAAATAAAAAACAACATCTCTTTCCAACAACTCAGATAATGATTTGGCGATTTTAGAGAAATCTTTTATAAAGCGGTGATAAAAACCGGCGTGACCTAGAAAACTCCTAACCCCTTTAACCAAATTCAATGGGGGCAATTTGGAAATAAATTCGATCTTAACCGGGTCTACCTCCAACCCTTTGCTAGACACTTTATGTCCAAGCACAATCCCTTCACTTACCATCATGTGGCATTTCTCCCAATTGAGGACCAAATGTGTGTCCTCACAACGTTGCAAAACCATGTCCAAATTGTATAAACACTCGTCAAAGGATGCACCATAAATGGAGAAATCATCCATAAAAACCTCCAAACAGCGTTTAACCATATCGGAAAAGATGGCAAGCATGCAACACTGAAAGGTTGCAGGTGCATTACACAACCCAAATGGCATACAGTGGTATGCAAATGTTCTGTAAGGACAAGTGAAGGTGGACTTCTCTTGGTCCTTAGGATCAATTGAAATCTGATTGTACCCCGAATAACCATCAAGAAAACAAAAATGCGATCGGCCAGCTAAACGCTCTAAAATCTGATCAATGAATGGAAGAGGGAAATGATCCTTAAGTGTAGCAGCATTCAATCGATGGTAGTCTATACATACACGCCACCCAGTTACCAAGCGGGTCGTGACATGTTCATTTAACAGATTATGTGTAACAGTAATTCCCCCCTTTTTAGGGACTACATGTTTAGGACTCACCTACGTCGAGTCGGATATAGCATAGATGATACCTACAGAAAGGAGCTTGATCACCTCCTTCTTTACGACCTCCATCATGCTAGGATGTAGTCGATGTTGTGGCTGAATCACCGGCTTGGCTCCCTTCTCGAGCCGAATCTTGTGCTGGCACAATGTAGGGGAGATCCCCTTAATGTCCGCAACCGACCACCCAAAAGCACCTCAGTGGTTCTTCAACACAATTAGCAGCTGATCTTCCTCCTCGGCACTCGGATATGCCGAAATAATCACAGGAAGCTTCTCATTCTCAGCTAGAAAAGCATATTTTAAATGCGGTGGCAATGGCTTCAATTCCAAATCTGGCGGGCTGATTAAGGATGGCTGAAGCGGTGGTGGGAGTTCTCCAAGGTCTTCATAGTACCTAGCATAAAAGCATGGAAGCACCAGAAGCATCTTGGCACACTCTTGCAATGACTTGCTTCTCATCCGATCATGTGTTATATTAACAAGGCAGGCTTCAAGTGGTAATTCGGGATAAGCATCAAAAACAGAACTTGATATTGCCTCATCTTCAGTAGAAGGCGAGATGTCCTCCTCTTCATCATTGGGAAAACCCACAACTTTACTAAGGGATACAACCTTGGTCTGCTCCATGATGTCTACAACCAATTTCTCTTTCTCCACCTTAGTCATTACATGAGCCATATCTAAGAATGGCTTCCCTAGACAGAGTGAGATATTTTGATCAAAATGCTTCGCCATGCGACATTGCTCCTTAGCTTTAGATGATGTGGTGCTGGAAGGCATGACCATCTCAAATCGATCATCAGCGATACCCAAGGTCAAACGACCTCTCCCCATCTCAAGTATCATGTCAGCAGTGGCTTGGAAGGGTCGTCCAAGTAGTAACTCATTTCCCTGTTCATCTTGCATCTCCATTACAACAAAGTCTGCTGGAAATACAAACCGATCTACTTTCACCAACACATCTTCACAAATACCATAAGGCTTCACTACAGAATTATCCACCAGCTGTATTTTCATATTGCTCGGCCTTGATTCTTTTAATCCCAATTTCTTGAATGTAGAAAGAGGCATCAAGTTTATGCTTGCCCCGGAATCACACAGTGCTTCGCCAAATTTCACCTTACCAATGTAACATGAAATATTGAAGCAGCCCAGATCCTGCCTCTTAGGTGGCAATGTGCCCATTATGAAGGCACTCACCTGCTCCTTGAGAACTACAACCTCTGTGTCAGGAATCTTCCTCTTCTTAGTAATGATGTCTTTCAAAAACTTGTCGTAAGAGGGGATTTGCTCTATTGCCTCTAATAGTGGAATGTTGACTGAGAGCTTTCTGAAACTATCCAAAAACTTCTTGAACTGGGCGTCCACCTTCTTTGCTTTCACACTATTCAGATATGGGACCGGGACAGTCTGTTCCCTTTGATGCAGCAGCACATATGGTGATCCTTTTCTGTGTCTCCTCCTCAACAACAACGGGATCTTCAGTTACATCCTCTGCTATTTCCTCAATCGGCTCTGTGACTGAAATTACTTCCTCAGTGGCCTCACCTTCGGTTTCTGATTGGGGTTTTCTTGGTTCATCGGCCATGGGGTTTAAAAGCTTATTGCCACTCCTTAGCAAGATTGCCTTAGCCTGTTGGTTTCCTCCTGGGATGTTTGTGTTACCCAGAAAACCTTGCTGCGTGAGCTTCTTCAGATTGGCTATTTCAGCTACCATTTGCGCCATCGACGTCTCTATTGTCCTCATCTGAGCCCCATGGCTCTGTAATGTCTGTCCATACTGATTCATAAATTCCCCTTGTTGCTTGATCTGCTGACTAAAGGTGTTCATAAGTTCTTGGTTCTGCTTTATCACTTGGTTGAGCAACTCCGTGCTCTTATCCTCCGCTACCGGCTGGGGTTTTGCATCGGGGTCCTGCAAAAAGTTATTCGGATCCTTCCGTGAGAATTTCTTGTCCTTTCTCCATGAGTAATCGTTATTTTTGTAACCCTGCTGTTGGCGTGTGAATTTGACTTGAGCTTCATCCTCGGATTCAGTATCTTCTTTTGCAAGCAGTTTCTTTGCTAGAAGGTTCATCTTCTCATTCAGTTCTTTGATGGCCTTTGACTCCCCCGCAACTCGAGCGTGCTCTACGGCGTCCCTGTCACCCCAGGATTGCTTTTTGGCCATGTTTTTTAGAATTTCCCAACACCTCGTGTTTGTGTTGTTCAAAAAGAATCCTGAGCCTATGGAATCTAAGTTACTTCTATCATGCTCGGAGAGAGCAAAATAGAAGATTTTAACATGTGTCTCCTTGTCAAGCCCGTGATGCGGGCACCTCGTTAGCATGATCTGAAACCTTTCCCAGGTTTCAGAGTAGGTCTCTCCTGCCTTCTGGGTGAAATTGTGCATTTTTCTGATCATGTCATTAGTCTTCTCGGGCCGGAAGAACCTTTCAAAGAATACCTCCACCATGTGGTTCCACGATTCCACGTATTCATCGTCAAGATTGTGCAACCATTCTCGTGCATTTCCTGCCAGAGAAATCGGGAATAGCTTTAGGTACAACGTCTCCTGTGGAAATCTATTAATTTTAATCATGTCACAATTCTCCACGAATTGGCTTATATGAGTGACTGGGTCTTCGTTCTTTAACCCATGGAATGCATTTGACTTGACTCAGTTGATTAATGCAGGATCAATCTTATAAGTCGGAATTTTGATCGCCTGCTTCTTAATTGGCCCCTTTGACGCAGATGAAGAAGAAGCCTTGATCTTCTCCCATATTATTTGTTCCTCTGCCATTTCTTCTTATTTGGATTCAGAATGTGTTTCTTCGATGTGGTCTTGGTTGTAATCTCGTCGTCGTAAGGGTCTCGGCTGTGGAACCTCTGGTGCCTGTTGCGTGTAGTCGGTGCTACGCGTCTGCACCATGCACAGTACCTGCAAAATGAAAATTTCAGTTCAGTACCGTGCTAGACGATTACAAAAATTGGAAAGAAACAATATAAATTTTAGAAATGATTTCAAAATAATAAAAATAAAAAGGTGGCCTACAATGGCCACTTGCAGCACTCATAGTGCCGACAATTGTCGTGTCCCCGACAACGGTGCCAAAAACTTAACACGCTTTTTCCGTGCGTAAAACACAAGTGTACGCGTCAATGTAGTAAAGGCCTTTGTGAGGCCCGAGTCGAACTCAGGGACATTGAACTATCGGTAGACTACTACTAACTGTTCGCGATCAGCTAAGCCGGTTAAAATGGTTTGAGAGTTGTTTTAAAATTAAAGGAAAAGAAAACAAAATAAAACAATCGATTAAAGGTTTAATTTAATCAATTTAGGTGAAGATCTTTAGGATTGTGGTTTCACCGCAGGTTTTCATTATATGAATTTTTATATAATAAATCAGGTTCATCTCTCAATTCCGGGTAGTGGCCTGTAGTCAGAATTTCCCACTGTCGTGGTACAATTCACTACCTATGTCTAGGTAGGTTCCACCATCGTAGTAACCTATACCCTAAACTAGGTGCATTAGAAACGACCTCTGGGTTTCCACCATTAATCTTACATCACCTTATTCAAGGGATTTGTTAATTAATGTGATATTCATCTCTTTTCAACCATTAATTCTTCTTTCAAAGTAATTAAGGGTATTCGATTATTATTATGGTGATCAAGCATAACAATATAATTGAGAAAACGAATTCATACCACGGATTTAAGAGATTAATGATGAATTACTATGATAAAAATGTCATACAATGCTTCCCCGGGCTACTCCTGGTCCTAAAGATAGAGGAGATTAGCCCCGCATGTTCATCTCAGAGTAAAACATGGTAGAGAAAAGGGGAAACATGGAGAAAAATGTGAATAAGCTATAAAACTCCTGAACGGAGAAGACCCAAGCGTTCCTCGGTGTAGAATGCGCGATCTGCGGTCTTTCGGCGGTGGAAAACATCTTCTTTGGCATCCAGAATGGCTGGGGTGTGCTTCTGCGCTCTGTTCTTCTCTCTACACCTTCTCGGGACGTGTGCAATGGCTAATGACGAGATGGATTGCTCTCGGCCGCCGTCATTAGGTATAATCACTGAGTTAGGTTGCCAAAATATCACAACCGTCGGATTTGGATCGATCGGAAACAAACTTGTATCTGACGGTGTCGTTACCATCGATGCTAGTCGATGGTATCGACCTTGCGCGATAGCGGCTGGTCTTCTTTTCTTTTCTTTGTCGTGACTGATGCTGACTCGATACCATCGACGCGGGTCGATGGTATCGACTCCCTAAGGCGTCGCTTTTTGTCCTTTTCCGTCGCTAAATCTTCTGGGGTCGATAGTATCGACTTTGGAGTCAATAGTATTGACTCTCTTCTTGCCAGCAACCTGATGGTAAGTCACTACCATCGACTTCACCGTTGATGGTATCGACTTTGTGCAGCTTCTTGCGGCTGACAACCTGTGGTTGTGTCGATGGTATCGACCACTGTCGATGGTATCGACAACAACAAATATTCATTTTTCCTAAAATTGCAACACAAAACCACATAAGCCGAAATAAAACATATTATTGTAATCATTTATGCTCAAAACAACAAAATAGAGGAGAATTGATGTTGAGAAAGATCATAGACTGAAGTAAATGAATTATGCAATATTAACCACCAAAATGACTAATACAAGCATAAAACACAAGTAAAACAAGTCTATAAATGTGACTCAAAATCATCGCATCAAGCAACTAAGCAAGGTTCTTCTCTAAAAATAGAACACAAAACTACCAAAAAGACTACTAGTATGCAAGAAATAAAGAGCCAGAAACAAAGAACAAAATAGCAAGTAAAGGGTGATAATAACAAAGAGGGTTTATAGTTATATATCCCACTTCAAGGATCACCACCAAGCTCCAAGATTCATGAGCTAAAGGTAGAAGAAGATCTTCCAAGCTTGATCACCACAAAACCTCCAAGATAAAAGATGGAACCACGATTAAGAGATCATGAGAGGGAAAAGAAAGTAACCATTGTCCATGGATGAGAAGAAGAAAGAAGGATATAAAGGAAGTTAAGGATCATGGCTTACCAAGGTAAAGGATTAAGAGAGAACCAAAAGCATGGGACTCATCCTCCACACTCTAAGGGAGAGACTCCTCTAGTTCAAGGTCATCCACCAAAGAGGGAAAGCAAGGATAACCAAAAGGATTGTCTTGTATGGAGGGAAAGAGGTATATATACAAGAGGGATGAAAGAGAGAACAAGGGGAAGGTGTCACCTTCTTAGAAATCTAGATGACACTTGTCCACAAAGAAGGAGACACATGAAACACTATGCAACAAGGTGATATGATCTATGTATTGCCCACAAGGTCACTTAAGATGGTCAAGACTGATGCACATCTCTACCTTTCTTCACAAACTGATAGGGGTAAACCATAGGTACCACAAAATGATATGATGCACATATAGACACCAAAAAACCGATAGGATGTCCCTCAAGACATCAAAAAATCAATAGTATGTCCCTCAAGACATCCACAAACTGATACAAGGCCTTTCTAAGGCTCTCAATCCTGAGATAACACTTCTAGGAGCAAGGCAAACCTCCAAGGATGTCACCACACAACCAAGGCCCAAACAAGGTTCCCATCTCATTATCTTTCCTCTAGATGATGCCAAGAGAGAGAAGGGACACTCTATACGTGGCAAACTTGCACATCAACCACTATCCTAGGTAAATTCCAATTTGCACCAAACCTCTCTAGAAAACACAAGAATCAACCAAACAAGCTCGAATTAGGAAATCAAGCTTCCAACATGCCCCGATTACATCTCAGATGATTAGAACAATGATCTAAGCAACATACTTAAGCAAAACAAACAAAGTTATCCCAAAATGTAGGTTCAGGGTCCTTACACTATCATCATTGCATCACATAACATATAATATTCTTATTTGTTTACAAACTAAATTCACAATCAAGTTTTCTATGCTTATTGAGAATTGATCTCTCACACTTTATATATTCTCCCTATAATATATTACCTATTTTAGATATAAAATTTTCCTTTCTCCATAAGCATCATGATATTTCTCCTACTAATTCTCCATCTTAGGTTATATTCTCTTATTAACTATTCATGTTTCTCATTAAATAACATGGTTCTAATAAGATTTGGGTTATGAGTAACCCAAAAATAAATCATTCAACATTATATATGAATAACAATCAATAAGGTAAACACTATTAGAGATATCACAAGATAATTGGCCATTGGATATCATACTTGATATGAAACTTAATAGAGACCATAAATTGATTTCATCATCCCATATGTATCACAAAGTCACAGTAAAAACAAGATTCCCATGGAAACCCTAGATTGCACTTCATCATCAATGTAACCTACTTATTTATTAACATATAGGATGCAATAAATGGGAGTCTTACCTTGGTCAGTTGGCGAGAATGGCTAGCAGCAGCAACAACTTAGAGCGGAAGCACGAACAAAGAGTTAATGACGGTGATGACGGCTACCTCTAACAACGATGGCAGCTACCTCCAACGGCGGCAAGCACAACAAGTTAAGTAGAGGAACGACGACGGAGCAACAGATAGCTCTGATGGAGAAACATATAGCAAATAATAGAGGAGCAGTGTTGGATCGGCGATAGAGCAGTAGAGTGCTCTAGAAGAGCACGACTAGCAGAGCAGAGATGATGGAGATGTCAACACAAGCATGACTAGTGTAGCGGCCAAGACAATAGAGACAAAATCTCCAGTGCTAGGTATCAGGGGAGCAATGGAATAGAGAATGGTGAAAAAAAATTCCCTGGTGGAATTAAGTGGGACATAGTCAATGGTTGTTTAAAAAATTGACAACTAAGAAAAGTGGAGTTCAGTTTCTATCAAAGAAATGACACCTAACCTAGTTACTTAGACGTAGGTTGCAGCTAAATAACCGATGCAAGTGGCCATTATCCAAATAAAAAAATCGTCCTAAGTAATGGCAATAGTCGTTGGTTGAGTACATAAAATTGACACCTAACCTAGTGACTTAGATGTCAGTTGCTGCTGAAAGACCAATACAACATGCCATTACCTGAATGAAAAAGATCGACCTCAATAGGTCCTAACTCATTGGTGTAAAAGAGTGAAACCACCCTTTACTAAAAATTTGAAGAATCAAACCTCCATTCCAAACATACTCAAAATGGTATGTTGAAATGGGTGTAAAATTTTCAAATCTTTGTATGACGGTATACAAAGGACCAATGAGTATTGTAGTGGAATATAATTTCATGACTATAATCGATTTTATAAAAGTTTACATCATCATTCTCTCATAAAGGGTTTATATGAAATATACAACATAAGGATCTAGATAGAGGGAAAACTAAACTACACCAACATTGTCTCCAAGAAATAACTTCACGAGATAGGTCCATGCTTAAAGCCATGTACTTCTTATCCTACTCCTAGGATGGTCCTCCACACTCTTGTTGCACAATTCTGATCCTAGGCCTTACTCAACTCCTTGATCAAACCCAGGGTGGTTGGGAAAACACCCTGCAAAAGGGAGAGAAAACAAGGTATGTGTCTGAGAAAGTGAAGAAGGACAAAAGATGAAGAAACAACATGGAAATAAAGGCTAAGATTTCACCATAAGATGAAGATGGTCAAAAGTATGAGGCATAAGTAAATAGATTCTTTCCATAACAAAATTAGTAAAAAAGTTGCATGCATGATTAATATTGACTACCTAAACTATGTAGGGTTGAGGCACCAACCTAACCTCAACCAATAGGTGAGGGTGAGTAACACATTCCGGTCACCTACAAATATTCTATATTGGGAGAGTAACACATTCCCCTAGGCAAAATAAAACATGCCCTATCTATGGGTGGTTGTACAAAAGTACCACTACACTACTTAAATAGTCTAATAAAATCAACATGCTAAGAAATATGACAAGAAATAAATCCATGACAATGGGGTACAAGACTTAAGAAATAATTAATAAACTGATTTTGAGGCAAATATAGAAAAGGATTTATCAAAAGAGAAATTAGGGTTTAATTAAAGCCTCATTAGGGAAACTAGGTGATGGTTTGAATTATTCCCAACTTGGGTGTAAGCAAATCCCATACCTCTCTTAATTAAATCCAGTTACTCACTTTCACCACTTCAATTGAGTCCAAGATCCACTTTTCCTATTTTGAATGTATAATCATGTATTAGGATTTTTCATATGCATTAATGTAAAGAAAACATTAGTTTTGGACTTTGAATAAAACCTTGATTTAGACTCTGAAAATATCACCATTGATCAAATTAGTATCTCCTGATTAAGAAAACATATAATTTTGCATATTTTGGAGTTATGAAGGTTAAAGTGTATTTTTGGGGATTTTTATCTATCCAATTATTTTTTAGGAAAATACTTTCCAATAAAACTCAGAACCAAGTCTTGAAAACATTTTTATTAGAAAGGTTACATTTTTCTAATTCTATAACATATTTTATTTTAATTTTGGAAAAACGAATAAAAAGATATGAATTTTGGAATATGTCTAATCAGAATTTGCCATGTCATTAAAACACTGACGAGAGGGAGAGAGAGGGGCCCCAGCTGGCTTGGCCAAATGGAGGGGGCAATGTCATTTAGTCAAAGCCTAGTTAGTCATTGTTGACTTGTCCCAAAACAAAGGAAATACAAAGCCGAAAGTCCAAAATACCCGTGCACGAGGAAGCAGAGAAGGAGGGAGATCAGAGGGGTAAAAGTGTAAAAAAGTTAGTGGGGTTGTCCTCCCTCTCACACCCAGCCATTACTGCTTGAAGCATCGAGCATGGTGCTAGGGGATATTAGGTGAATTGCAACTCATAACTAATCGACAAATGAAATATATAGGAGTGAAGGCCAAGGTATAAGGAACTCACCAAACACCACAATTGTTGTGATGGTGTCACTGACTACCGAGAACGAGAGTCGCAAACCACACCAAAAAACTTGATCGTCGATGCCCAAACTGAAGATGTGAGAAGAAATTGGGTGAAGATGAGACTCGGATGTGGGTTGGCGGTGTTAAAGATACCAATATTTATTGGTGGAGGTGTGTGAGATGTGAAATAAATCTTCACGCCCAAGAATTCAGTGTTATCTAAACAAACGACAAAACAACATAAGTAATGCATCAATGGGTTCACAATCTAATTTGGATTCCATTCGCTAAAAAATCGTGCAAAATATTAAGAAATGAGGGAGTTATTTGGATTCAAAAATTGCATGTTTCCAGTTTTGTTTCCTTATCAAATGCGAGGTTGAAGACAATCTGCGTACCATCAGATCACGATTCGATGGTGTATGTGGTTGTGCACACCAGCTATAGGGGGTGACATTTAATTGCATTCCCAATCAAAATTGAAAACTTCTATTTAAATTATTTCACTTTTTCTCTTTTCTTATTTGAGGGTAAAACGACCTCCAAAAGTAATAAAACAACTTGGCACCTAAGCAAATTCGAGTATGTCAAATCCAAAAATATAATTAGATTTGCCTTTTATAAAATTTTGGTTTATTAATTAAGAAAAACTAATGTTCTCTTTCCTCATACATTAATGACTATAGGATTCTACAAAAATAATGAAGATTCACCCATAAGTCATATTAAGTGTGTTGCATATGAGTTTACTATTATTTCAATTTGTTGAAGTTGTTTGTTAATTTAATTAATGATTTGAAGGTTCTACACACTTTCTTTCTCCTAAATTCACCTTCTCATCAAATATTTTCCAAATTGAGTGAAAGTAGAACAAAGGCCTATTTTAACATGTATAATACGAACTTGGCATTATTTTATTATTTTGAAGACTTTTATTATTTTATTTAATACATTTAAATCTTATCACTCACTTTATTCTTTTAATGAATTAGAGACATTTAGAAATTTTATAAAAATATGAAATTTGGCTTGTAAGCAATACTAAACGAGAGTAACATAATTTTCACATTAATTAATTTTTTTCAACATATTTTTTTATATTTTTGGTCTTTAAATCATTTTCTCTCTCCTAGACAAAATAAAATATTTAAGATTGTCCAAATCAGATGAAATTTCACACATAGACTTATTTTGACATGTGTATTACAAATCTGATGTTTATTTACATTTTGAAGTCATTTAAGAATGTAAATATATAATTTGGAGAAAAACTCATATTTTCCAATCCCAATTAATTCAAAGATAATTATTAATTTTATAAAATTGTGAAACTTGTCACTCAAGTAATCTTTGGGTCAAGGAAAATGAATTTGGGCTTATAAGTATCTTTTGAGTTTCCCTTTTATGATTTTTAGGCCTATCACTCATCTTCTCGCTATTTGTCAAATTAATTCATTTATTGCCCCATATTAATGTTTAACGATATAGTAAACATTCGTTTTTTTCTCTTCCTTGCACCAAAAAGATAAGGAATGATCTAGAAGGAATTTATTCTAAAATTATCTCACATATTTGGTAAATTTGCATATTATACCCTTATTAAAGCATTCAATGATGTATTTGTGCATAAACATATTTGGTTGCATAAATAATGAACAAATGTTCACCAAACTACTATTTTTTTCCACAATTTCAACATAAAGGCCAAAAAGGATAGAAAAGAAAGATAAGCTTGGAAAGAGGTCCAAAAAGATAATATACCCAAATTTTAGTCCGTTACAACACTCCACCCCTTAAAAAGTATTTTGTCCCCAAAATCTCAAGCAAAGAGGAAAGGGTGAGTATGAAACATCTCAACACTAAACTACAAGTTGTTCCTCCAACCATAAAAATTCAACCAAAACTTCCACACTTAACACCTCATAGGTCAGATTCTCAAGGATCACCTAAGGTTACATGATTAAGATTTCTTTTTAACATTTTTAGGCTTATTAGCATTATATTCATTAGGATATCACATTATTATTATTTTTCTTTTAATTGTGTTATGTCATATTCACTTTTTTCTAAAAGAGTTATATTTCATTATTATGCATGAAATCATATATATTTCTTACTTATCTTATTAAGAGTTTTATCACAATTAGGGTTTACTCAATTATCTCAATATCTATATTATATTTGATCATTATCCTTAATTATTTTGGATTTAGACTTCATTATCCCCTATTGAATTATAACAGATTATTGTGCATGAAATAAGACATTTTATCCAATTTGTTATGAAGCCTACCATTAATCCAAATAATGTCATGTTAATTAATTCTATCTAAATTAAACATCTATACATTATCACATTACCTTTCTTACTCACATTAATACCATCATTAATCATTTTCTCATACTTATTCACTTTTGATCATTGATTATAGACATTTATATGAATCCATTATTTCTTCTCCATATTGAGGTCATTATATGTATTGTAGTGAATAAGGTGGAACATATTACATATAAATGCATTGATTTACATACCCAGGAATGATTAGGTGATTAATTAGGTGTTTATTAGAGAACATGGTGATATGCATTTTACATTGATGACTTTATTAATCTATGATTAGGTGATATTATCCCATTTATGTGTATCAAATTATATTATCTAGCTATGACAATTAATGTCATTAATGTCTCATGAAAGTCGTTAAGGATGTATATACTGTGGTTATATGATTACAACTTAAAATTCATGTTAATATGATCATTATAATTTACTTATACCTTCATAGCATGCATTAAGTCCAAGATTAGGTTACAATTATGTCACTCATCATATCATTAGGGTTTATTGGTCAATGACATGGTTAGCATCATACTTAGACATTATTAGTACTAACATATGAGTCATTCATATTATGTGCATTAGGTATTCATTAGGGTTCAAAAATATGAACTATTCATTAGATGACCATTATATGCTCATTAGTATATAAACAAGCATGTTAGGTTATAACTATAACTTGTTTGGTCAAACCTAAGGATTCAAACACACAAACCTCCTATTCATGGAGTTAGGGTTTCTAAAGTCACGTATTAGATCTTGGTATGGCATAGGGATCCATCCCCTATAAAATTGATTTTTCCTTGAATTCTAACTACCCAACAACAACCAAGTAGTCTCCACCCCTGAAAAGGTTTGACCTACCAAGCCAAAATAAACTATAGGTAAAATGACAAGTCTAACTAAACCATGTATTAGATCCATCACGCTTCCATTATGCACTTTGATGGCTTTCTAATCACCAAACTTCAAAGTATAAGTTTTAGGGTTAGGTTGACCAAACATGTGATCCTAAGGGTCATAAGGAAACTTTATAGGGTATTCATCTACGAAAATGTCATAAGGTCAACATGTTAAGGTTCCCAAAGATATCTAACATAGATTTCTAAGGTTACTATTGTCAAAAAACATGCTATTTCAGACAATGTGTATCAGCTTAGGCCAGGTAGGTATCATATGGATCTGGGAGTCCTCATAAACCAAGCTAGTGGCATGGAGGAAAATCTTTCCAGCCCCCAAACCTTGATCCATTCTAGACACCTTTGCTTTCAACTTCATATCCTAGTAGATGCCTAAAGGCCAAAGTAAACAACCTCAAGTTACTATGGATACTTACATCTTTTAATTGTAAATAATTTAGGGTTTTATTCATCATGATTCTAATGTGAAACTCATATGATACTAAATCAACCTTTTATCACCTCATGAAAAACATAGGTCAATGCTACGGTGAACATGCCACTTCAAGGGGAACTATGCAAGGCAAAGGTTCTAATTAGGGAGACAAAATTGAAATAGTCAGATTCCAACCACCATGGACTCTGATATCATTCTCTAAAGGGATAATTTCATAAAAAGCCATAATATTTACAATTCTTCACAAATCTATCACCACGTTTAAATTATTACACGTGTATCATCTTAAGTCTTTTCTTGTTTCAAATTTGACAAAATCCAACCACGTCCCTAAAACCGTCAAGCAGCTATTACGTTAGTGACTTCAAAAGTACTCTCTTTTTTGGTTGATCTTTAAACAAGAGCATTATCCTTCGTGTTACAGAATGTTGATTGATATTAGAGGTAAACTTCAAGCTATTATTGTAACACTCGGGCCCACTGCCCAAGGCTCTAGTAAGGTTTCAGGAATGATGAGTGGCCCCACAGACCACCACTAGCCTTAACTGCACACTTTGTGCTCACTCACGTGTAAGCCGGGGTCAACTTCCTGACTGGTCACCCATCCTAGTACTACTCCAAGCTAAGCACACTTAACTATGGAGTTCTTAGTAATGGGTTTCTGGAAAAGGAGGTACACCTTGGTGATATGGGTAGTCCAATCATTCCTTTTAAGATCATTCTATCTGAGGCCTCAAATCCTGGGACGTTAAAATCTCCCCCACTTAGAATCTTGACGTCCTCGTCAAGGCTTGATTATATGACCTCATAATATTTCCCCATTTTAGTGTAGGCCCACAATGGCCCATGGACACCTTGCTCCCGATCATGGAATACCAGCACAAGGGTGGCTACATCACCATGGATAGCCCTTTCCAACATGCCTGGACTGCATGGATCAAGACTAGCATGCCACATGACCATGTGAGCCCCACCTACTGGAGGGGTTATGGCTCTGATACCAAATGTAATGAACCCACCTCCCGGTAACCCCCAATTAAGGGAGACCAAGAGGTCAGAGCCGTTATCCCAATTTCATGGATCAAAGGTTGGACAAATAATCAGTAATAATTATTAAATTCTACCGAGGCTATACTGAAAGCTCGAATAAAATAAAAATTTGCATACCTTTTTTAAAAAAATTGGATTTCTAAACTTCTATCCACAAGTGGAGTCTATTCTAACTAATCCTCCGTGTACGTTAATTCATATCTTCACATTGTATCAATTTACTATTTGTCCTTTTCTCAGTTTTGTACCTAAAACGCTGACAAACAAAACATCGGTCAACATAAATGAATATGCTGGTATGTGGGAGAAACAATAATCGTGCAATTAACTGTAACAACATATTGCAAACAATTATGGTTTAGCAAGCAAACTTTACATCTTAAACATAACTACTCAATCCATACTTATCCCCTATCTTTGTGTTGTCCCTATAGTGGACTTGGACACTACCTCTCTCGTATGGTAGTTCCTTACCCCCATGGTCCTACCTCACAGGTAGCCATTACTTAGGGTTGTGGAGTCGCATGGCCCTACCCAAAGGTAGCCCAATCCCTGACTCATGGTGACTTGATGGACCTACCCCATTGGTAGCCATGTACTAAGTCATCCAATGACCTGATGGAACTACCCCATAGGTAGCCATGTACTAGGCCAATCAAGCTACAGAGGGTACTAGGATCTAAGCTAGTAGGCATATATCTTAGGTGATAGTCATATCCACATTATAGTTTGCATGAATTTAATTCATCCAACAGTTTAATTCAAGTCACCGATGAAACTTCGGAAATCCTCAGAAAACTAATTTGGGATATTCATAAGCGTAACCACATACCTGTGATTGTAGATTTTGAGACAAAATCAATTCAGTAGAGAAAACCCAACCAAGTAAGCAAGTATGCATAGAAATCCTGAAATAAACATACAAATTTCCTTTTATCAAGATTTATCCAAACTCATCTTATTTCTTAGGATTTCTATTCCAATTTTAGGGTTTCCTTTGCAATTAGGGTTTTGCCTCCACTTTTAGTATTATAAACCCTAATTCAACATAACTACATAAAAACCATAAATTTCTCATCTTAACACTCCTAACAGGCTTAGGATCATTATATGGTAACATATTTCCATAATCTGATTTAAACAAAGTTTTTCTCTTCTTTTACCCTAAATTAGGGGTTCTATATGTATTATCCTTCATACATATATTAAAACCCTAAATTAGTCAACTTTTCATGTAAAACGGATTGAAACTCTACTTTAACATTCAACAGGTTAATACTTCTCAAATTAACCTATTAAACCATAAAGATTCATCCTTTAAACTCAATTAGGGTTTCTAATTACCTTTTAATACCTTTTTCTATCAAATTAATACACTTTTGCAAAATGAGATAGAACTAGGTTGCCAAACGATTTTTATCTTGTTCCTTGTATTTTCCCGATCAACTTTCATATATAAAGTTTGTTAATACGAGATTCCTAACAATTTCTATGAATTTCACAAGAAAAAGCCTTTTTTTGGATTTTCGATTAGAGAGAGGAGTTTACCAAAAATCTGGGGTCGTTCGATCAGTGCTCCGGTGGTCCGCCTTCTAAATTGACATTCCACATTGTGCACAACTTAAGTTACCAGGCTCAACCTTGGATCGTTGGATCAGCACGCAGACTACCGTGGATCGTTATCCAATGGTCGCTACTCCTCGTCCTCCTTCTTTTCCTCGCGCAAGACTGCAGTGGTGCCGCAGTAGAGTTGTCGTCTGAGTAGGAGCAATCCAAAGATAGAGAAGGAGCTAGGGCTCGGGAAGCAACCGTCAGGGTTTGTGAGGATGTGAGGAAGAAAGAGGGGGGTCTATTTATAGGATTTGGGGGCTCCTTTAGGGTTCCCCTATCCTTTTCGCCGCCTGTTCCTCAGCCCAATTGGGCATTTCGCCTAGATGCATCGAGAGATCATCAAACCATGGTCGAGAGGGTTCACGATCCTCTCCCGGACTTGATGGAATTATTTCCATGATTCCACATGCACTGGATTGAGAGGAAAATGAGCGGGAAAATCCCTCTGTAACTCGGCCAGAGTCTGAGTTCCTTTGGAACTGGATGATGAGCGGTGATCGTTGTATCAAGATCCAACGACCCTCATCCCTCGCGTTCAACAAAAAAGGAAAAGAATTCCTATATATCCAAGATAATTCATATTTTTGAAGATAATTTGAGAAAATCATAACTCCTAATCCGTAGCTTCTTTTTATCTCAAATTTTAAGGGAATCTCACTAAAGCCTTAATCTTCCATTATGCCAAATGTGGGATCATTATCTAAAGAAAATGGGTCCTTTTCTTTAGTTGTAAGTCATCACATAATTATATAGATTTTTCACATATTTTCTTTTTTCCTTGTCATTAAATAATCATATTGGATTCCTTAGACCTCAACAAATGCTAAAGGAAAGAAATCTCACCTTGAGAAATATTCCTTTGCCTTTTCCTCTTATTCTTTTATCTCTTTTCTTATTTATCCCTTTATTCAAATAAATTCCTTTTCCTTTTCTTTTGTTTTTATTTCAATTGGGCTTAATAGCTAGTAGAGACCATTAAGAAAGAAAACAAGGCTATTGTGAACGAAAATCATTCAATTCAAACAAATAAATCAACCATTGATTTCATTTATCTTTTTCTAAAAATCCGAGCGTTCCAAGCTATAACGAAGAACAGAGGAAAGTTGAGTCCCCGATACGTGGGTCCGTTTGAGGTGTTAGAACAGATTGGTGAAATTGCATATTGTTTGGAATTTCCCCCTCAATATAGTATGATGCATGATGTGTTTCATGTGTCCAATCTGAAGCGATATGTGCAAGGTCTGAGCCATGTGCTGAGCATTGAACCCATTGAGCTTCAAGGGAAGCTAACTTATCCTGAGTTACCTTTGTGGATTCTAGATACCAAGGTGAAAGAGCTTAGAAATAATAATATAGAGATTGTAATGGTTCTTTGGAATCACCATGGAGAGGATGAAGCCACATGGGAACTGAAGACGGACATGGAAAAAGCATATCCTGATTTGTTTGTTTGATTGTTGAATTTTGAGGGAAAAATTCCTATAAGGAGGGGAGGATGTTATAACCTCATTTTTCTAAACCATGTAATGAGATTTGGAAATCTCCTTTTAAAATATAAATGAAATCAATGGTTGATTTATTTATTTCAATTGGGCTTAATAGCCAGTAGAGCCCATTAAGAAAACAAACAAGGCTATTATGCATGAAAATCATTCAATTCAAACAAATAAATCAACCATTGATTTCATGTATCTGTTAAAAGGAGATTTACAAATCTCATTACATGGTTTAGAAAAATGAGGTTATAACATCCTCCCCTCTTTATAGAAATTATGCCCTCAAAATTTAGCAATCAAACAAACAAATCAGGATATGCTTTTTCCATGTCCGTCTTCAGTTCCCATGTGGCTTCAACGTCTCCATGGTGCTTCCAAAGAACCTTTACCATCTCTATATTCTTATTTCTGAGCACTTCCACCTTGGTATCTAGAATCTACAAATGTAACTCAGGATAACTTAGCTTCCCTTGAAGCTCAATGGGTTCAATGCTCAGCACATGGCTCGGATCTTGCACATATCGCTTCAGATTGGACACGTGAAACACATCATGCATCATGCTATATTGAGGGGGTAACACCAAATGATATGTGGCTTCACCAATCCATTGTAACACCTCAAATGGACCCATGTATCAGGGACACAACTTTCCTCTGTTCTTGGCTATAACTCAGAGCGGTCAGATTTTTAGAAAAACATGTTCTCCCACAGTGAAATGCACATCAGTCCGCCTCACATCATCATATGAATTCTTTCGATCCTGGGCTCTCTTTAGCCTTTGCCTGATCAAAGTGACTTTAGAGAGCCCTGGATCGATAGAAATCATATGCTGATGCGAGGCAGATTGATGTGCTTTTCACTATGTGAGAACATGTTTTTCTGAAAATCTGACCCCTCCGATCTTTAGCCAAGAATAGAGGAAAGTTGAGTCCCCAATATGTGGGTCCGTTTGAGGTGTTAGAACAGATTGGTGAAGCCACATATCATTTGGCATTACTCCCTCAATATAGTATGATGCATGATGTGTTTCACATGTCCAATCTGAATCGATATGTGTAAGATCCGAGCCATGTGCTGAGCATTGAACCCATTGAGCTTTAAGGAAAGCTAACATATCCTGAGTTACCTTTGCGGATTCTAGATACCAAGGTGAAAGAGCTCAGAAATAAGAATATAGAGATGGTAAAGGTTCTTTGCAAGCACCATGGAGAGGATGAAGCCACATGGGAACTGAAGACACACATGGAAAAAGCATATCCTAATTTGTTTGTTTGATTTTTGAATTTTGAGGGCAAAATTCCTATAAGGAGGGGGGTGTTATAACCTCATTTTTCTAAACCATGTAATGTGATTTGTAAATATCCTTTTAAAAGATAAATGAAATCAATAGTTGATTTATTTGTTTGAATTGAATGATTTTCATGCATAATAGCCTTGTTTGTTTTCTTAATGGGCTCTACTAGATATTACGCCCAATTGAAATAAAAAGAAAAGAAAAGGAAAAGGAATTTATTTGAATAAAGGGATAAATAAGAAAAGGGATAAAAGAATAAGAGGAAAAGGCAAAGGAATATTTCTAAAGGTGAGATTTCATGCCTTTAGGGTTCCTTGAGGTCTAAGGAATCCAAGATGATAATTTAATGACAAGGGAAAAAGAAAATATGTGAAAAATGTATATAACTAAGTGATGACTTGCAACTAAAGAAAAGGACCCATTTTCTTTAGACAATAATCCCAAATTCGGCATTATGGAAGATTAAGTCTTTATTGAGTTTCCCTTAAAATTTGATATAAAAAGGAACTACGGATTAGGAGTTATGATTTTCTCAAATTATCTTCAAAAATATGAATTATCTTGGATATATTGGAATTCTTTTCCGTTTTGGTTGAACGCGAGGGATGAGGGCCGTTGGATCTTGATCCAATGAGCACCGCTCATCATCCAGTTCCAAAGGAAATTGGACTCTGGCCGAGTTACCGAGGGATTTTCCCCTCACTTTCCTCTCAATCCAGTGCATGTGCAATCATAGAAATAATTCCATTAAGTCCGGGAGAGGATCGCAAACCCTCTGGACCATGGTTTGATGATCTCTCAAAGCATCTAGGCGAACACCCAATTGGACTGAGGAACAGGCGGCAACAAGGATAGGGAAACCCTAAAGGAGCCCCCAAATCCTATAAATAGACCCCCCCTCTTGCTTCCTCACATCCTCACAAACCATGACGGCTGCTTCCCAAGCCCTAGCTCCCTCTCTGTCTCTGGATTGCTCCTTCTCTGACGACAGCTCCAGACTTAATGGAATTATTCCATGATCATAGATTTCAAATGGTATCAGAGCCATAATTGGGAAGTGGGCCCATGCTTATAAACCCCACCGAACTTAAGGCTTGGGCAGTGGGCCTAGGCATTAAAAATGGTATTAGAGCCATAACCCCTCCAGTAGGTGGGGCCCACATGGGCATGTGGCCTACCAGTCTTGAGTCGGGCGGTCTAGGCATGTTGGAAAGGGCTATCCATGGTGATGTAGCCACCCTTGTGCTGGTATTCTATGATCGGGAGATGGGGGTCCATGGGCCATTGTGGGCCTGCAATGAAATGGGGAAATATTATGAGGCCATATAATCAAGCCTTGATGAGGACGTCAAGAGTCTAAGTGGGGGAGATTATAATGTCCCAAGATTTCAGGCCTTAGATAGAATGATCTTAAAAGGAATGATTGCACTACCCATATCACCAAGGTGTACCTCCTTTTCCGAAAGCCCATCATTAAGAACTCCATAGTTAAGCGTGCTTAGCTTTGAGTAGTACTGGGATGGGTGACCAGTTGGGAAGCTGACCCCGACTTGTGCGCGAGTGAGCATAAAGTGCACAGTTAAGGCCAGTGGTGGTCTTTTGGGTCAGTCATCATTCCTAAAACCTTACTAGAGCCTTATGGAGTCAGCTAAGATGATCTTTAACCTACAACGCTATGGTAATACAACAACCTGCTGTTTCCTTCTTCATGCCACCGCAACCTCACAACTCCTTCCCTATTATTGACGGTGGTGCCAAAACATGTTTGTAGAAACATTTGTATACCTCCTCTAACTATTGCAAGGACTACAATGCCAATTATTGTACGTCTCATTTAAACAAGGTAGCTTCTTTCATAGACATAATGAAATCCCAAGGTCTTTCAAGATGTACTAGAATGACTTACAGATCCACTGTTTGTTGTGTCACTGCATCCAGAGGAACTTTTTCTTGTTTTCTCTCTCTTATCATTAGTGTTGATGAAGGTATGGCCACTGTAAGAGTGTGGGATTGGTAGTGATCTCGATGAATACGTGTAGCCATAGGAGAAGGGGGAAAACAAATAAGACTATTATGCTTAGTTACACCATGAGATATCCACAATACGCATTTGAGATTGTTGGTATCCATAAATGTAGCTATCCTTTCAGCCTCTACGTGTTCTTTGTACATTTCCTGATGTAAATCCATCATGCTCGAGAATCAAAAAAATACCAACACTTGAGGAGACTGTGGGAAGCAAGGATAAAAGAGTTAGCTCTAGAAAAAAAAACCAACATAAAAAGTTATGATCTTCTCAAACCCAATGCCTTGGTTGAAAGTGAACATGGGGATATGGGGCAATCAACAATGTAGAAGACAATTGTGTTGTTGTCAAAAAATTTTCCATGAGGTTCCGCTACTATAAATGGTAGATATGGTGATGTAGGAGACTAGGCTCATCGACTTATGAGTGGGTTTGAAGTGAATGTCAAATCCTTGTCTTCCTATTATCTCCAGGTCATTACTGGATGGAGGTAGGCCAGTAGAGCTTTCGGGAGACTAAGATGCAACTTTTACTATGGTTGGAGAACACAACGGAGATGGTGCCATAATTTACCTCCTCCACTTCATCACCAATCTCTAGCCTTGCTATGACCCTCATCTCACATTAAGGTAGGGAAACGAGGGCAGTGAAAGCACTTTGGTTATCTCCCTAACAACGCTTCATCTTGAAAAAAAGTGGGTGTCATAGTTTGATGATTTTGGGCATGTGAATTAGGGGCGATGGTGTGGACAGAGAGACAAAGAGGCCAGTCTGCTAATTTGGAAATCAACTTGAATAGTGGGGTCCTCTAAAGTCACTTAAGGATCCTTGATGGCTTCTTAACGATTTGGTAGACGTGGTTTGAGTTTGTCAAAATTGAAACATGAAAAGACTTGTGATGATGTACATGTAATTATTTACATGTGATGATAGAATTGTAAAAAATTGTAAATGTCATGTCTTTTTGAAAAATTAACCCTTCTGTAAAAGAGTGAAATCACCCATTTACTAAAAATTTAAAGAATCAAACCTCCATTCCAAACATACTCAAAAGGGTATGTTGAAACCAATGTAAAATTTTCAAATCATTATAGTCAAACCTCCATTCCAAACACACTCAAAAGGGTATGTTGAAACCAATGTAAAATTTTCAAATCATTATATAACAGTATACAAAAGACCAACAAGTAATGCAGTGGAATATAATTTCATGACTATAATCAATTTTAAACAAATTGTACATCATTATTCTCCCATGAAGGGTTTACATGAGATATACAACATAAGGATCTAGATAGAGGGAAATCTAAACTACACCAGCATTGTCTCCAAGAAACAACTTCATGACATAGGTCAATGCTTAAACCCATGTACTCCTTGTCCTACTCCTAGGATGGTTCTACACGCTCCTATTGCACAACTCTGATCCTAGGCCTTGGTCAACTCCTTAATCAAACCCTGGGTGGATGGGAAAGCACCCAACAAAAAGAAAGAAAACAAGGTATGCGTCGAAGAAAATGAAGAAGGACAAAAGATGAAGAAACAACATGGAAATAAAGGCTAAGATTTCATCATAAGATGAAGATGGTCAAAAGTATGAGGCATAAGTAAATAGATGCTTGCCATAACAAAATTTGTAAGAAGGTTGCATGCATGATTAATATTGACTACCAAAACTATGTAGGGTTGAGTCACCTACCTAACCTCAACCAATAGGTTAGGAAGAGTAACATATTCTGATGACCTACAAATAATCTATGTTGGGGAGAGTAACACATTTCCCTGGGCGAAATAACACATGTTGTATCTATGGGTGGTTGTATTAAAGTACCACTACACTAGTTAAATATTCTAATAAAATCAACATGCTAAGAAATATGGCAAGTATAAGCATCAAGTAAAAATATATTTGGTAGTGTGGTACAACACTCAATAAATAATTAATAATATTGATTTTGAGGTAAATATAGCAAAGGATTTATCAAAAGATAAATTAGGGTTTAATAAAAGCATCATTAGGGAAACTACGTTAGGGTTTGCAATTATTCCCAACTTAGGTGTAAGGAAATCACATACCTTTAATTGAGTCCAAGATCCACTTTTCCTATTTTCAATATATAATCATGTAATAGGATTTTTCATATGCATTAGTGTAAAGAAAACCCTAGTTTTGGACTTTTTGAATAAAACCTCAATTTAGACTCCAGAAATATCACAATTTATCTAGTTAGGTTCCCCTGATTAAGAAAACATATAATTTTGCATATTTTAGAGTTATGAAGCTTAAAGTGTATTTTTGGTGAATTTTATCTATTAAATTCATTTTTAGGAAAACATCTTTTGATAAAATTCAAAACCAAGTCTTGAAAATATATTTATTTGAAAGGTTACATTTTTCTGATTCCAAAACATATTTTCTTTTAATTTTTGGATAAAGAAATAAAAAGGTATGCATTTTGCAATATGGCTAATCAGAATTTGCAATTTCATTAAAACATTGGCGAGAGGGAAAGAGAGTGACAGAGAGGGGCCCTGGATGAATTATCCCAATAGGAGGGGGGCATGTCATTTGGTCAAAGCCCAGTCAACCATTGTTGACTTGTCCCAAAACAAAGGAAAAACAAAGTTGAAAGTCTGAAATACACATGCACGAGGAAACAGAGAAGGAGGGAGATCGAAGGGGCAAAAGAGTAAAAAAACCAGTGGGGTTGTGCTCCCTCTCATGTGCAGTCATTGCTTCTTGAAGCACCAAGCATGATGCTAGGGGATATTAGGCGAAATTGTAACTCACAAATATTCGACAAACGAAATACATAGGAGTGAAGTCTAAGGTGTGAGGAACTCACTGACCAACACAATTGTTGTGATGGTGTCACCGAGTGTTGATAAGGAGAGCTACAAACCACACTAGAAAACTTGATCTTCGATGCCCAAACTGAAGATGTCAGAAGAAATTGGGTGGAGAGGAGACTCGTACGTGGGTTGGCAGTGCTAAAGATACCAATATTTATAGGTGGGGTGTGTGAGACGAGAAATAGGAAGGTGGCCAGAAAGCTTCATGCCCAAGAATTAGGTGTTGTCTAAACACACGACAAAACAACATATATAATGGATCAATGGGTTCTCAATCTAATTTTCTTTACATTGACAAAAGAATAGTGCAAAACTATTAAGAAATGAGGGAGATATTTGAATTCGAAAATCACACGTTTCCAGTTCTGTTTCGTAATCAAACATGAGGTTGAAGACAATATGCGTGCCATCAGATCACGATTTGACTGTAGATGTGGGTCGTGTGCACCAGCTACATGGGGTGACATTTAATTTCATTCCCAAACAAAATCGAATAAAGTTCTATTTAAATTATTTCACTTTTTCTCTTTTCTTATTTGAGGGTGAAATGACCTCCAAAATTAATAAAACAACTTGGCACCTAAGCTAATTCAAGTATGTAAAATCCAAAAATATAATTAGATTTGCCTTTTGTAAAATTTTAGTTTATTAATTAAGCAAAACCTTATTTCTCTTTCCTCATACATTAATGACTATAGGATTCTCCAAAAATAATGAAGCTTCACCCATAAGTCATATTAAGAGTGTTTCATATGAATTTGCTATTATTTCAATTTTTTGAAGTTTTTTTTAATTTAATTAATGATTTGAAGGTTCTACACACACTCACTCTCCAAAATTCACCTTCTCATCAAATATTTTCCCAATTCAGTGAAAATTGAACCAATTGCCTATTTGAAATGTAGAATACGAATTTGGTTTTATTTTATTTTTTTGAAGACTTTTATTATTTTATTTAATACATTTAAATCTTATCACTCACTTTATCCTTTTATTGAATTAGAGACATTTAGAAACATTCCAAAAATATGAAACTTGTCCTGTACACAATACCAAACGTGAGGAACACAATTTTCACATTAATTAATCTTTTTCAACATATTATTTAATATTTTTGGTCATTCAATCATTTTCTCTCTCTTGGATAAAATAAAATATTTAATATTGTCCAAATAAAATGAAATTTTAGACATAGACTTATTTTGACATGTTTCAAAAATATCTACACACATGTAGTAGCATATACACCTACAATGAGGAAGCAATCAATCATGCAGCTGTAAAAGAAATGGAAACTAAAAATAATACAAGCCAAGTGAGAAGTAGAAAATAAGGAATGTTCTACAGATTTATATGTCATTTTAACAATGTGGAAATCAAAATATATGGAAATTTTGGTGAATACAATAATGATCATTTCGATGCCAAAATTTAAAAATTAAGCCATGAAATTTTATGGATGAGATGTCTACCTCGAAAACCCTTACTTATAAATAAAAATTTATATGGGGTAGGCGGGGAGGAGGGTCCATGCAAGTCTAGTTTCAAACTATAAATTTAGTAGTACAAACTGTTGATGGATTTTTTTTGCTACAAACTTTTTTAAGTCTGTGGTCCATTTTTATTTAACTGTTCAACTCTTCTACTTTATATTTTGAAGTGCAACATGCATTTCTTTATATTTTTGCATTGCCTATTATATGCATGTGTAAGCATATATATTAATTTCTTTATTCATTTACTTATTTACTACGTATATTATAAAATATGTAACAAAATAAATTATCACTAGGGATCCCCCTCCAAGACGAGTCAAATTGTGACACACACACCCCACCCCCTGAAAGGTAAACCCAAAATCCACTCAGCCTATGAGAATTTGGATACCAATTAAGTCCCACAGAGGTCAGTTGTGGTACATGGGAAACAATTTTGAGGTGTGCTTTTATCGAGAGACAAACTAGGGTGACCTTTTTAGGCACGTTCCTTCATACCACTATGGATACCCCTCACCGACAATACATACATACATAGATATATACATACATATATATATTTATATATATATATATATATATATATATATATATGTGTGTGTGTGTGTGTGTGTCTTACGTATAAGACATATAAAAGAAACATGTTTATTTACATCACTCTTTAGGACCCATAGAATTTTAGTCATGCAACATACTATTATAAAGGTTGTATGATGCACTCAAAAATAAGTAAAAGAAAATATACAATCATAAAATATATGTAGAATGGAAAATTCAATCTTATATAAGTTAATCAAGATACTTCAATATTTCTTGAAAATCACTTATTTCTCCACTACCACCCATAAGAGAATATTTTTCAATACCTTTGATGCGTTTGACACTTTTGTATCACATAGTAAAACCATAGGAACCTATGAGACACATGACACATTAAGAATAATATCTATTGACTATTATATAATAGACATCCATAACTAAGCCCAACTTATATTCTATACACAATGAAAAAGAAACTAGCCTATTATCAATGAACCCAGAGTAGGCTAGAATGTGAGGCTATGGGATGGCACACTTTTTTTGCAATGAATATAACAAAATTTTCTTCCTTATGTGAAAAAATATATGGCTTACAAATTAGAACTCATTTATAATTGAAATTTTAAATATACTGGATAATTTTAGATCATGCTTGCATTTAATATCCTATTGCATACATATAGACTGCTCTTAACTAAAAGATTTCTATATTTTGAGGGATGTTTGATAAACGCACACAAGATGAGGCACTCTCATCTTGAGAGTACCATGATACAAAAGTCTTTTAAATGTATATCATAGATATAGGCAACTATAAGACCATATATCCCAAAAAAACACTCTTCATGATGATTATTTTTAATTGAAGTTTCAAATTTCCAAAATGTGCATTCCCCCATATTAAAACCTCTAGATAGACAGATGCCAAGTGTTGCTAGTGTATATTTTTATGACTCTAGTGGATCAAAACCTACTAAGAAGTTCATAGATTAGCCATGCCACTTCTCCCATTAAGACTTGGAAAAGGCTAATAACAATTCAGGAACATGATAAGTTGGGTCATGTTATGTTAAAATAAAATAATGATAATTAGAGAACAAGAAATGAGGAAACAAACTATTCAACTTATGGGACTGTAGGGACAACCATAGTGGACCCTACAATTTTATGTCGCTATCTTCCATGCATACATCAGGCCTTATACATTACATCAAATTTTTACATACAGTATAATTACCTACTTTAAGTATCACTTACCCTCTAACTCACTTAGCTATTTTCACCATGAAATCAAACTGCCACCATAACCACTGTCTCCACCCTCATTGTAGTATAGTTGCCATAGCATCTCCACCACATATAGCCAGGGAAGCATTGGAGGTGCGCATTGGTCATAGGCAATGTTGGAGTTGTAGGTGATAGTGGTATCAGTAATGATGTGCAATTGCTCAATTGTGGCAGTTGTATGGGTGATTGTGGAGTTGTGGATGATAAAGATAAGAATTAGTTGTGATGGAAGTAAAGGTGGCAGTCCTAAGAGTAATGTGCATTAAATACATATACAATAACTCCCTTATTACACAAACATTACAAAATGACCCTACTAATAAGTAGGCTAACTTGATACAAATATGAATTAAACAACATTATAGGTCAGTGGTTCACAACACATTTTCATCATATTGCAATGGTTAATATTGAGATGATAAAATATTAACTCAAGCATTCTGGTCCCCCGCCATGTTTTAGCGATCCATTCATGCAAGTACGCCACTAAAAAGAATACTTTTGGATCCAAATGTAGTGAATATATAGATCCTACATGGTTTTTTTATGAAATTTAGTGTAACACTTTTATTTCTATCATATTAGATGTAACCAAGTAGTTCTACAGGAGAACGAAGCTTTGTTTATAAAAACAATGTGTTTCAAAAACACCCTTGTTTCTTTCTTGGCCATATGTTTTTCAAAAATTTGAAGGAGCCAGTAAGCTAGATGCTCCACTAGTGGTTGACCTTCCTAAGAAAATGGGTGAAGATTGACTAGAGAAAATTGTTAAGCCTCGTCCAAGAACATGTTAGAGACTTTAGACACATTAAAAGGCTTCTAACATTTCTTGTATAAAATGAGAACATGATATTTGATATCAAAACATTTATAGTTTTCTCTCTTTTATAGAATAAGAGAGTAGAATATAAAGTAGAGATAAGAAATATTGGTAAAAAGAAAAATGCTAATAGACAAGAGAAGTCTAAAGTCCATAACACAATGACACACTAAAACCATGCGTATGAACGCAAGTGCATGCGTCGAATAATATAGGCCTATGTGAGGCCCGAGTCAAACTCAAGGAGACGTAGTCTCAGTGACTACTACTAAGTACGGTGTGACCATCTAAGCCGATTAAAAATTTGGATTTTAGTTTAAACAAATTAAAAGGAAATTAAAAGAAAATTAAAAGTGGTCAATTCAAATGAGATGGATTTCTTAGGATTGCCAATTTTACCATGGTGTCTCATTATATCCTATTTCTACCGAATTAATATAAATTTTACTCCTAACTTAGATAGAAAGCCTGTAGTCAGAATTTCCCACTTCCACGGTACAATTCACTACCTAGATCTAAGCTAATGCCATGTTTGTAGCAGTTTATATCTTACTCTAGCTGCATTATCAAAGACTCGGTTTCTTTCCACTAACCGTATGTTACCTTTCCCAAGGAACGTGTAGGAATGTGTATAAATTGTGGTTTTCTAACCTTTAATCCTCCTTCTAGAGAAATTATCAGTCTGTTATCCTATCAATGGTGATCAAGCATAGATAGGTCATTCAATTCCACAACTATATATCCAGGAATAATGAGAACTATATATTAATTCATGTAAAAAGTTGATACAACAATTCCACGGGCTACTCCCCGGTCCTAAGGATAGGAGGGGTTTATCCCCGCATGGTTTTTACGTACAAATACATAGAGAGTGAGGAGAAAAATGTTAGAAACATGAAGGAAATTCATGTAACCCCTGCAGAGAAGGTGTTCTGGATGATCCTTCTAGAGAAATGCACATTTTGAAGTCTTTTGGAAGCAAAATTGTCCGTTAGAGGTGCATGAATCTCTCGGTTGATATCTTTTGTCTTTGTGCTCCTCTCTCTCTCTCTCTCTTCTCTGGTCTTTGTGCAATGCAATGTGATGTCCTCCTCAGGTCTGGCCGTCCCTTTTTTAGGTCATAGGCCAACTTACGGTACCACATAAAGTGGACCGTCAGATCTGGACAATCAAACTGGATTGTTAATTTCTAGAAAAGTCGGTGGCATTGACTAGGAAGTCAGTGGCACCGACAGCCTTGGGCTGCGCCCTTTTCCCTATTGGGTCGGTACCACTGACTCATGATGGTCGGTGGCACCAAGCTGATGCGCATAGTTTGATCTGCCACTCTGAACCAATCTCGGTGGCACCGACTTGGTAGTCGGTGGTACTGAGTCTTCTATTCTCTCTTTGCCCGACCACTGCTACTATGTCGGTGGCACCAACTAGGATGGTTGGTGGCACCGACTTTTCAATGTACATGGAGTACCTGAAAAATGCATACAAATAAGTATAAGGTCGGGGAATGCATAAAATCATTTGAATATGATAAAATAAGCATAGTTTGATGCAAACAAAGTGTATAAGCCAACAATAATGATTTATGCAAATATGATCAATTAATTGACTAATAAAGGCACAAAACAAGTATAAAATAGTCCTATAAAAATGACTCAAAGCCCGTGCATCAAACTCCCCTAAGTTTAAATATTGCTCTTCCTCGTGCAACAACACCTTTGGATCTGATTGAGATAAGTCAGCTGAAGGACATAAGTGCATAAGATACATCTAAAAAGTCTCCACCTTTCGGTCCTCATTCTGGCTCTCAAGGACCACTGAACACTAACTGCCATTTAGGCTACCAGAAACCTCTATAAAAGATGTTTGTCCCCCGATCAATGAAACACTATTAGTTAAAGTAGTTAATATGATAGACTCCTCTGGGTCATACTTGGTGCATCGTGTGACCTCCTATCTACATTGCTCTATTCTCTACTTACCATCTACATGGAATC
The DNA here is from genome assembly GCA_963693085.1 of Alisma plantago-aquatica. Taxonomy (NCBI): domain Eukaryota; kingdom Viridiplantae; phylum Streptophyta; class Magnoliopsida; order Alismatales; family Alismataceae; genus Alisma; species Alisma plantago-aquatica. The sequence goes on from OY856412.1 coordinate 52,369,172, forward strand.
AGTCCTCCTGATAGATAATGAATGAGGAGAAAATTATCTAAGTTCCCTACCATTAAGATCAAAGGGTAGTTGGAATGGGTGGATGTGGAAGAATCATGAGTACACAAAATCATTCATGCAATTAAAAATTATGATGAACCTATGATGATGAGAATTTATAGAATGCTCCTAATGCCTAATCATTTAGGTGGACCGATGCATGCAACTATCATTTCATCTCAACATAAGACAAAATATCTACAAACTACATCATGGACTAGTTCTTCCTTATGATCAGGTGGGATTATGCCCTTTCTCCCTCACTTTCTGACACTACACTCAATCTTTTTATTTTTTATTTTTTTCCAGCCCCCTTTCAACATGATAGAATTTCTTTGGGCTTCCACTTGCACTGCACATTTGATTTATGTCAATGCTTTTCTTCTCTTTTTTTAAGGGAATGGGCAAAATCACTACCTTCTTATATTAGAGAAGAAGAAACTAGACACGATATTTGCAAGATGATATATAATGCATATACAAGCTACATGAATAAGATGTTATGCAACAACATGTCATGCACCAGAATTTTTGTTGTGCGTGTATGTTTTTTTCATTTTTTTTCTTTTCACTAATGCAAGAAAAAACAAACAAATATTATGCAACATCTACTATGAAATTCAAATGCAATCAAGAGAAAGAATGATCACATGTATTCAATCTTCTTATGGTGGAGTGTAAATAAAAAGTATGCGGTGGGTGAGATCACACAACTAAGAGATAGAACCTTTAGAGAAAATCATATGTCCCTCTTTAATGACCTACGTACTTGGTAATCAAGGAGGTTCTCTCTTAAATTTTTAATTTCTAGACACGTTAGTGTTTGGTCAATTCTGGATCAACAACCTTGTCAATCACTTTTCTTGGACAATTAAGATGGTCATTTATGTTCTCATGTCCTACAACTGACTCACCCAAACACTTCCTTAGTTATGCAACTCGATTACTCACAAGATAAGCTCACAAGAAATTTTGAAATTTGCTCATATTTTTTTCCAATCTTGTGCACCCAACCCAGAGATCGATAAACTCAAATAAAACCATGCATTACTTCTCGACAAATTATACTAGATAGATTGTGCATCCTACATAGCAGAAAAACTAACAAGAAAACTAATTTTTACCAAAATAAAAACAAAATGCTAAAATGAAAGAAAAACTAAGATAGAAGCTATTCCAACACACCCCTAAGCTTGAATATGACTATGACCTCATAGTCAAAATTCCAACTTAAGAGGTGGAACAGAGATACCCGACTAATATGGTGGTAGTGGTGGCTGGCTGGGGTCCTGGGGAGGAAACATCCCCCTGGAAGGTCGGATCAGAAGAAGGCATATCCGATGGCATTGGGTAGCCTCCAAAGTATCCCTAGCTCTAGTAGTGGTCAAAGAATGGCTACTGGTAGTTCTCCATCCTCTACAGGCATTGATGCATGTTCTCTTGGTTGGCCAAGAGAAGACGTTTGTTCTCGTAGATCACCTTCTGGTTGGTGCATAGCCTACCATGCACATCTTGAATTCCAACCAAAGATTGAGTTTTCTACTGTTGATGTGTCTGGATGTCCTACAACATGGAATACATGCCCGCCATAGAATAACATTCCTCTCCTTCCTGAGACGGTGGTGGGGCAGAGACATAGAGGTAGCATAACGTCGTGGGTGCTTTCGTAGAGCAACTCAATGTGTCATAGGAATAGTGGGATCCGCCTCCTCCACGTCATCACTTGACTACTCCTCCTCATCATCATTTTCATCATCGTTGTCATCCATGTCCGACCATCTATAGTGGTCAACTTGCCTGATGTTGAATATAGGATCAGGGAGTTGACGCTCGTAGAAGGTGCCACTTACCGAACATATTGCATAGATGGTGTTGTGTTGGACAGAGGTAAGATCATCTTACTTGAAGTGGAGGCAGTCTATGTGAAGCTTGGACTGCAAAGTCTCAAGAGTAGAGAGATCCAGGCCTAAGTGGAGAGCAATGGGGGTGATCAGTCCCCCAAAAAGGATAGGCATGGTCCTCTTGACATTGCACTTCACCTCCATCACATGGGTGAGGAAGAAGGCTCAAAATTGACCGGCCTCTCCTCCAAAAGTTGGTAGAGAAAGTATAAGTCTGGCAGCTGGACCTCTGCTTGCCCTTGAGTAGACTTGGCGAAGAGAGTGTTGGTGAGCATGCGATGTAGCACCCGAACAAAGGGGTGCTCGAGGTCCACCAATGAGCTTTGATGCTAGTTTAACTTATAACCTTATGGAACTATCATGAGATCCTTCCATATTGCATCAAAGTCGATGTTCTCGGGATGGTAGAATGGCACATGAGGCCATCCATAGATGTCGTTGAAGGCACGAAGGGTGGAGGAGTAGTTGGTGTTGTAAAGGCAGAAGTCCACGTTTCCTTCTCTCCACTCGCCTCATGTTGGGCATGTTGGGTCAGGGGCAACAAATATCCACAGAGATGCTAGGAACTCGATCACAATCTCCTTGTATGTTGGCCACCCGCCGAAGATAGGGTTCATGGACCCTCCATCAAACTCTTGCCCTTTGAGGACAGCCACCATGTTGTCATTGAAGCCCATCTCCTCTAATAGTTTTCAGTATATGTATCTTGTTGGAGTGAACGACCTCTTGGCAAGCTCCTCGTACACCTTCTACACCTCCATCGAAGGGTGGTTGATCATGGTCATGGTGTCAGACCTCCAGGAAGTCCTGATCTCCTTGACATGACGTTGAAATGATCTGGGAAGGAGGTTGAGAAAAGAAGAGCTCAGTGCAACTTCTGGATGCTCGGAGTAGTCACTTGCACTTCGGGAGTAGTGGTTCTTGAAGTTGTGAAGAGGAAATAATCCACTACCTCCCCATTTATAGATTTGGTGCAGCCCTGCTGTGGAAAATTTGGTGGCACTGACTGAAGAGTCAGTGGCACAGACTTTGGGGCTTATCCATGGCCTCAATGCATCGACAGCCATTGGTGCATCTTATTGAAAAATGGGATCGTTTGCATGTCAGTGGCACTGACTTGGTATCGGTGGTACCAACTCTGGGGGCGGATCAGTGATACCGATCATCGATTCTGGATCATTGATGAGGATGCCCACTGATCGCTGCTTTCCTCTGTTAGTGGCACTGAGTTATGAGTCAGTAGTACCGACTCGATCAATCAATTGTTTTTTATATCTCAGTGCACCGATGCACCCACCAAGCCTGGAGTGTTAGCCGAGTCAGTGCCACTGACTGGGGTGTCAGTGGTACCGATGTCTTATCAATTAGTCGTGCCCATTTTTTCTACACTTTCTTCAGACATGTCAGTGCCACTGACTGGTGTGTCGGTGGTATTGAATGCTTCCAATCGGATTGGCCCCCTCGCTGACCTGATCTCAGTGCCATCAACTTCGGAGTTAGTTGCACCGACCTCTTCACAACCCTGCACACTTAACAAATGAGTCAAGGTATCATTTTTACAAAAAAATATGAAAAACTAAGTACTACTAAACCAACATAATGGAAAGGAATGAAACAAACGTCCTATTGGTTGGGTTGCCTCCCAACAAGCACCCTTATTTAACGTCCTAGGCTAGACAAATCCATTCTTGAGATTAATTAGGAGCAATGAGTTTCACCTCATGCTCCTTCCTATTGAAATATTCTCTAAAGAAGGATCTCTCTCCCTCTTTGGCCATTAACCAAGAAGGATCTCTCTCCCTCTTTGATTCTAACCTCCCCATGTGGAAACACTTCTTCTATGATAAATGGTCCACTCCACCTAGATCTCAGTTTCCCAGTGTGTAATTTCATCCTTGAATTAAAAAGCAACACATTCTCTCCTAGATAAAAGACTCTCCTTGCTATGTGCTAGTCATGTATTTGCTTCATTCTTTCCTTGTACAATCATTAATTCTCATAGGCATTCATCCTAATTTCATCAAGCTCATTCAGCTCTGACATCATTGTGTTACCTGCTTCATCCAGGTTAAAATTGATTCTCCTTAACGCCCAATAAGATTTATGTTCTAACTCCATAGGGAGATGACACACCCGTCCATAGACTAATCTAAAGGGTGTAGCTCCAATTGGTGTTTTGTAGGCAGTCCTATAGGCCCATAACGCATCAGCCAACAATTCACTCCATTTTTTTCTACTAGACGACACCGTCTTCTCAAGAATCTTTTTGATCTCATGATTAGAAATCTCTACCTGCCCTTGAGTTTGTGGGTGGTAGGGTGTACCCACACAATGTGTCACTCCATAATTGTTCAAGAGTGACCCAAATTTCCGATTATTGAAATGAGTTCCCCCATCACTTATAATCATCCTTGGCACTCCAAACCTATAGAAAATGTGATCCTTAACAAATTTGCATACGACATCGGCATCATTGGTGTGGGTTGGAATCGCTTCCACCCATTTTGACACATAATCTACAGCTAATAAGAGACAGAGGTTGGAGTTAGAGGACACAAAGGGTCCCATGAAATCAATACCCCATAAATCAAATACCTCTAATTCTTGAAACACGTTCAATGGCATCTCCTGCCTCTTAGATATGTTACTTGACCACTGACATGCGTCACACCTATGCACAAAATCATAGGAATCTTTGAATAGGGTTGGCCAGTATAAACCACTCTCCAAAACTTCTATGGCTATCCTAGAACTGGTACAGTGTCCACCTATAGGTAGTGGGTGGTAGTGTTTCAACACACTCGCATACTCGCATTTAGGTACGCACCTCATCAATATTCCATCCCTGCATTGTCTCAACAAAATAGGATCATCCCAAAAATAATAGCACAATGAATGAAGGAACCTCTTCTTTTCTTAGTACCCCCAATCAGTGGGTAATTCCTTTCAAGCTAAATAATTCATGATGTTAGCAAACCAAGGGTCCCTTTGCTTAAGGGAGAACAACTTCTCATCAGGGAAAGTCTCTAGAATGGGTGTAATAACATCCTTCTCATCTACCCTCTCCAATCTAGATAGGTGGTCAGCCACCACATTCTCAATCCCTGGTTTATCTTTGACCGCAATGTCAAACTTCTGCAGTAAAAGGATCCATCTAATCAGTCTTGGTTTTGCATCCTTCTTCTGTAGAAAGTATTTAATTATCGCATGATTGGTCCACACCACCACCTTAGCTCCCAAAAGATATTGCCTAAATTTTTTTAAAAAGAAAAGACAACATCCAATAACTCTTTTTCAGTTGTGGTGTAATTTAGTTGTGCATTATTAAGTATTTTAGATGCATAATATATGGCCATAGGAACTTTGTCTAAGCATTGTCCCAACACTGCTCCCACAGCATAATCTGATGCATCACACATCATTTCAAATAGTTGGATCCAATCTGGAGCCTGCACAACTGGTGAGGATATGAGTTTCTCTTTCAAGATTGGAAAAGCTTTCAAACAGTTCTCATCAAAATTAAATTCAACATTCTTTTCCAAGAGCTCAGACAATGGCTTAGGGATTTTTGAAAAATCCTTAATAAATCAGTGATAAAACTCGCCATGGCCTAGAAAACTCCTAACTTCCTTCACCGACATTGGTGGAGGAAGTTTTGAAATCACCTTTATCTTAATTGGATCCACCTCCAATCCCTTGCTAGACATCTTGTGTCCTAGCACTATGCCCTCACTAACCATCATGTGGCATTTTTTGCAATTAAGCACTAAGTGTGTGTCTTCACACCTTTGCAAAACTTTATCTAAAATTTTCAAACAATCATCAAAAGATGCCCCATAGATCGAAAAATTGTCCATAAAAACCTTGAGACATCGGTCCACCATATCTGAGAAAATTGCCAACATACACCGCTAAAAATAGTGGGTGTGTTGCACAACCCGAGCGGCATGCAGCAGTATGCAAAAGTTCCATAACGGCAGGTGAAGGTAGACTTCTCCTGATCCTTAGGCTTGATTGAAATCTAATTATAGCCCGGATATCTGTCAATAAAACAAAAGTGGGAGTGATCGTTGAGTCACTCTAAAATCTGATCAATGAACGATAATGGAAAATGGTCCTTAAGCATGGCGGTGTTCAATTTGCGATAATCAATGCAAACTCGCCATCCTATCACTAATCTAGTGGTTATTTCTTCATTAGATGAGTTAATAGTGGTAGTGATTCCCCCTTTCTTTGGTACTACCTGTGTCAGACTAACCCACATGGAATAAAAAATAGCATAAATTATACATGTCGATAGTAGCTTGAGTACCTCCTTCTTGACTACCTCTGTCATAATTAGATTTAAGTGATGTTGAGGTTGAATTACCAGCTTTGATCTTTCTTCTAGCCAAATCTTGTGTTGGCACAATGTAGGGGAAATCCCCTTGATGTCATCCACAGTCCACCTGAATGCACGTCGGTGGCTTTTTAGCACAATAATCAATTTTTCTTCTTCCAATTCACTCAATGATGTAGATATGATTACCAATAGCTTCTCCTCTACAACTAGAAAAATGTACTTCAAATGAGGTGGCAGTAGCTTGAGCTCCAATTCAGGTGGGCTCAGGCGTGAAGAAACCAGTGGTGGTGGCAGTAGTCCCAAATCCTCAAAGTGCATTGTGTAATAACATGGCAAAGCCTTTAGTAACCTTGCACATTCATTTAGTGACCTACTTTGCAGACAATCATCTATAAGGTTCATTAGACATGCCTATAGAGGAAGGTGTTGATGTATCTGTACTAGAGAGTCTTCTTCAGCCTCATCCACAGTGGATAAACCCAATTCCTCCTATTCGTCATCTGGATACCCTATTGCCTTGGAAAGTGAGACCACCTTAGTGTTCTCCATGATGTCCACAACTAGTGTACCATTGTCCACCTTTGTTAGCACATGCACCATGTCCAAAAATGGTTTTCCCAAAAACAAAGAGATATTGCCATACATGTGCTTCATTGCATTGCTCCTGAGCACTGGGTGACTTGGAATTATCTAGCATAGTGATCTCAAACCTATCATCCTTAATTCCCATAGTCAAACGGCCTCTACCCATCTCCAAGATCATATCAGTTTTTTCTTGGAAGGGTATTCCTAATAAAATCTCATTTCCATGGTCATCTTGCATCTCCATCACTATGATGTCTATAGGGAAAACAAAATGGTCCACTTTGAGAAGTACATCCTCGCAAATACCATACGGTTTCACCATTGAATTATCTGCCAATTGGATTGTCACGTTGCTCTTCCTAGACGTTTTGAGACCTAACCTCCTGAAGGTAGATAAGGACATCAAGTTGATACTTGCCCCTAAATTATAGAGTGCCTCACCAAACTTTGTCTTCCCGATGTAACACTTGATGTTGAAGCAACCGGGATCCTGTCTCTTTGGTGGTAGTGTGCCTAAAATAAAGGCACTGACTAGCTCTCTCTATACAACTACCTCAGAATCTAGGATCTTCCTCTTCTTATTGATGATATCCTTTAGATATTTACCATATGATGGTATTTGTTCAATTGCCTCAATCTACGGTATGATCACGGAAAGCTTCCTCAAGCTATCTAGAAATTTCTTGAATTGTTGATCCATCATTGTTGCCTTCAAGTTTTTAGGATATGGAACCAGTACCGTCTATGTCCTTTGATGTGGTGGCACATATGAAGCCCTCTTTTCCACCTCAGATTCTTGATTCTGATATTCCCCTGTGTTTCTTGCCTCCATTTCTACTTGTACCAGATCTGCCACTGGGTCACCACTATCAGTAGGCTTGGTTACCTCAGTTTCCATTCTCTTTAGTATCAATGTCTTCTTCCCACTTCTCAATAATATGTCCTTGACCTGCTGGTTTCCTATTGGAGTGTCAGTGTTTCCTAGGAAACCTTGCTATGTAGGTTTTTTTAAAGCCACCACGTCTGCCGCTAGTTGAGATAAAGTTGTCTCAAAACTCCTCATCTGGGCCCCTTGATTATGGATATCATGTTGGAAGTTGTTTATCAACTATTCATTTTGCTTCACTTTCTAGTTAGGAATTTCATTTGTTCTCCCCTCTGCTGTAGGTCGTTGTTGCTGATTATTCCTGTGTTGGTTTGGTTGATCAGGATCCTGTAGGAAGTTGTTTGGATCTTTCCAAGAAAACTTGGGATCCTTTCTTCACGAGTAATCATTGTTCCTGTATCCTTGTTGCCGCATGTATTTCACTTGTCCTTCCTCATCTGATAAATTATTATCCTTCTCTAGCAGCTTCTTTTCTATCAAGTCTAGCTTCTCATTCAAAGAGGTGATAACTTTAGACTCCCCTATGCTTTTAATCTGCTCTAGATGATCTCTCTCATTACCCTATGCCTAATTATTTGTCATATTTTTCAAAATGTCCTGACACGTAGAGGGTGAGTTGTTGAGAAAGAACCCCTAGCATGCACTATCTAAGGTGACACGTTCGCTTTTGTGGAGCCCAAAGTAGAACATCTTGACTTGTTTCTCTAGATCTATCCCATGGTGAGGGACCTTCTTGAGCATGTTCTGAAAATGCTCCCAAGCTTCAGAATAGGATTCAGCTGCCTATTTCTTGAAATTGTGAATGTTTCTAACCAGCTTGTTTGTCTTTTTGGGAGGAAAGTACCTTTCAAAGAATGTCTCGATCATTTGATCCCATGTCTCAATCGATTCCTTTGGCAGGTTGTGCAGCCATTCTTTTGCCTTGTATGCCAATGATGATGGGAACAACTTCATATAAATAGTTGTTTGTGGACACCTATCCACTTTCACCATGTCACAACACTCCACAAAATTGTTGATATGTGCCACCGAGTCTTCATGAGTGTGCCCATAAAAATCTTGTGACTTGATGAGTGAAATGAGCCCTGGATCAATTGTGTATTATGCTACATTCACATTCTGCTTCTTGATAGGCCCTGTCTATGTAGTTGAGGAAAATGCCTTTATCATCTCCCATATGGTCCTCTCAGCCCCTGGATTACTATCGCCCAATGCTTGTTTCTTGGCCATCAACAATACGCATTATGATGCAGTTGTTTGAACTAGAACCTCAATAGTGACTGGGACCTCTGGTGTAGATTCTCTGTAGTCTGTGGTCTGTGTTATCACCATGCACTAGTACCTAAAAATTTGAAATTAGTTAATCACAGTACTTAATATAGAAAATTTGTTATATGTGTATGTAGTAAATTTTCAATGATTAAAATAAAATTGCAAGAAATAAAAAGTAGCCTAGAGTGGCCGCCCGCAACACTCGTAGAGCTGAAACTTTACCGTCTCCCCAGCAACGGTGCCAAAAACTTGACACACTAAAACTGTGCATATGAACGCAAGTGAACGCGTCGAGTAATATAGGCCTATGTGAGTCCCGAGTCGAACTCAGAGAGACGTAGTCTCAGTGACTACTACTAACTATGGTGGGATCAGCTAAGCCGATTAAAAAGTTGGATTGGAGTTTAAACAAAATAAAAGGAAATTAAAATAAAATAAAAGTGGTCGATTCAAATGAGATGGATTCCTTAGGATTACCGATTTCACCACAGGGTCTCATTATATCTTATTTCTACCAAATTAATACAAAATTTACTCCTAACCTGGATAGAAAGCATGTAGTCAGAATTGCCCACTTCTACGGTACAATTTACTACCTAGATCTAAGCCAATTCCACATCTGTAGCAATTTATATCTTAGTCTAGGTGCATTATCGAAGAATCTGGGTTTCTTTCCACTGACTGTATGTTATCTTTCCCAAGGAACGCGTAGGAAAGTGTATAAATTGTGCTTTTCTAACCTTTAATCCTCCTTTCAGAGCAATTATCAGTCTATTATCCTACCGATGGTGATCAAGCACAGATAGGTCGTTCAATTCCACAACTATATATCCAGGACTAAAGAGAAATCAATATTAATTCATGTAAAAAGTCATTACAATGATTCATCGGGCTACTCCCGGGCCCTAAGGAAAGGAGGGGTTTAGCCCCGCATGGTTTTCACATGTGAATACATAGAGAGAGAGGGAAAAAATGTGGGAATCATGAAGGAAATTTGTGTAACCCCTGGAGAGAAGGTGTTCTGGATGATCCTCATCAAGAAACACACGTTCTGTAGTCTTCTAGCAGCAAAATCATCCGTCGGAGGTGCTCAGATATCTCGATTCACGTCCTTCAGCTCTGTGCTCCTCTCTATCACTTCTCTAGTCTTTGTGTAGTGCAATGTGATGTCCTCCTCAGGTCTGGTCATCCCATTTTTAGGTCATAGGCCAACTTATAGTACCACATAATGTGGACCGTTGGATCTGGACAATCAAATTGGATTACTGATTTCCGACAAAGTCGGTGGCACTGACATCCTCGGGTTGCACCCTTTGCCCTGCTAAGTTGGTACCACCAACTCATGTTGGTCGGTAGCACTGAGCTGATGCATTTAGTTTCATCTGTCGCTCTGAACCAATCTCGGTGGCACTGACTTAGTAGTCAGTGGCACTGAGTCTTCTATTCTCTCTTTGCCCGGCAACTACTGCTATGTCCGTGGCACCGACTAGGATGGTCGGTGGCACCGACTTTTCAATGCACATGGAGTACCTAAAAAATGAATACAAATGTGTATAAGTCTGAGGAATGCATAAAATCATGTAAATATGATAAAATAAGCATAGTTTGATGTAAATAAAGTGTACAAGCCAACAATAATGATTTATGAAAATATGATCAATGAATTGACTAATAAAGGCACAAAATAAATGTAAAATAGGCCTATAAAAGTGACTCAAAACCCATGCATCATACAACAAATAACACAACCACCCAGTCTCCCCAGCAATTAGTACATATGGCTAGGAACAATAGTATGGATTGTCAATGTGATGGTAGCACCAAAGGACATTCCATTCACAACAAGTAAGACAAGGAAGATGATGTGGAGAAATGCAAGGAATATTGTGTTGTGCTAGAAGCAGAATCTGCTCAAGGACATCCACAAGAGCAACCTTCCAACATGCCTTTTTTCCTCCACCTTACTCAACATATACTAGAAGGTGGCACTATCTAGGGTTACTAGACAAGGAGCTACACATGTTGGGTCATCCACACCATTATTCCCATATGGTGTGTGGGGTTACCTCCCTCCTCATCCAGAAACATTCTAGTAAGGGCTCTATCAGAGTCTGCCTTTCAAATATATGGTTCAGTCCTGATACCTCGAGAGGCAGCACCACCCTTCTTGAATCATGAAGGAGAAGTTGAAGGGAAGAAGAAAGAAGAAAGAAGAAAGAAGAAGAAGCTGCATCCAAACATGGAGAATCCCAAGAAGCTGAGAAAATTAGCATTATCACAAAGGATCATAAGCTATACCTACATGGCATAGTACTTGTCCCCAACTTGACATCATATGTGCAATTTGTCATGGTTTTTATTGATAGTGACTGTAAGTTTTGGTAGAAAAAATTGACACTATAAGTATTTTGGAGGCAAGATTTATTTTTCATGAAGGTGTCTATTGTTTGTAAGCTCAGAATTGATGCACATCTCAAATTATATATTCACAGGTTGTTTTAGACTTATGTTTCTAAAAACATAACTGACATTAATGAAAAAATCAGTACTTGTATGTTTTCTTAATCGGCAAGACTTGATCAATGGTGACATTTGTGTTGGGCTACTGACATTGATTGGTATATAGTGTCATCTTTTCCATGTATCCAACGTTAGGAAAAGTGACATTAGAGGTCATAAATGTACTAGTGCTGCAAGAATATCATTATCTTTCCATGCCTCATCAAGGTCCATCATAATATCACTATTACGTGAGACATATAAGTTCAACATTGCATCTAAGATCCATGATATTCATGTAATATCAAGTTAGGGTTACAATAACATAGAGGGGGGAAGTCATCTATCATAAAAATACTCACACAAGAGGCTATGTACCATCATCACTTACTTGCATCGGGGTTAGGTTAAGCATTATAAGTTGAATTAACATTACCAATCAAAACTTTACAAAACAATAGATTTGTACTCATTCAAGGGTAAAGGTAAGACTGTTAGATAATATGCAACCAATCACAAATGAATTAGGGCTACTGAAAACCAATAAAGAAAAATTATAATCTTTTTCATAACCTTCATACATGATGGTGCATGTGATAAGAATCACCATCATGGGGTCAACATAACATGGTGGTCATGTAGATTAGAAAAGTTCATAGACCACTTAGGGTTTATCACCATCATGGGGTCAACATAACATGGTGGTCATGTAGATTAGAAAAGTTCATAGACCACTTAGGGTTAGTGGTGTCATCGAATGTTGAGGTTACCATCTTTAGCAACCACTAAGGGTTAGGGTTAAGTGGCCTCATAGACCATTGAAGACACAAGCATGTCGACCGAAGAAAACATGGAACATTGGCGACCAAAGGGAACCATGATGGTATGGCGACCGAAGAGAAATTAGGGCAACGATGACCACTATGAAACCAAACCTTCATCGATCACATAAAAAGGAAATCAGGCTTTGTGATGGAGTGGACTTTTAGAATCCTAAATGTCCAATAACTTAAGTGAAAGCATATGGTTGAGTTAGATTGAGAGTTCCAAACTCTTGACAAAGTAGATGTGCTGATGTGAGGTTGATATCATGATTAAGATCTCTCTCTTAATGCCTTTTTGAGGAATTTAATTGAATGGTATAACCATTGGGTTTTGGCACCAAATTTGAGTAGAGGGAAGCTTGAGTAGTGAGGAAGTTGTGGTTAAAATATGGTGGCAATTGGATGTTCCTAGAGGGATTTATTAAGGTTTGAAATTTGAGAAATAATGTGTATTTTTGACGATTTGAGAACCTAAGTTGCTAATCAATATCAGTGTCACACCCCTTTAATCGAGTTGGGTCTGAGTGGCCAAATCCTAGCCCTAGATACCTGATCCAGCGGTAGTGCTCCTTGATCTAAGTGACACACGATTTAAACAGGTGCATCTGAGAATCCTAGCTCTGGGATGCCATCCGATGGTGGAGAAACCTTCCCCTACCTTGTGGTTATTGCCTTGATCACAGGCAGCGACCACGATGTCGCGGTTCACTCGGATCACTCAGATCATGGGGTAAGAGGAGGGAATGACAGAGGAGTGGGATTCAGATACCTATAACCATCTGTTTGACCTCTTAGGGGAGGTATGAGGTTGTTCCAGTCGAGAGAACTAGACTCTCCTCCGCACTGCTTCTCCACAACCGCAAGCCAGGAGTATGGAGGAGATAAGGAGTAGACTAAAATCTAGACCACCAACCCCAGAGTTGCTCAACCATGGAGATCTAGGAAAGGTCGATGAAGCCAATGGTGCAATTAGTGGCTGACGAAAAGGGTCGGGTAGCGAGGTAATGCTTGCCGGAGATCTCGCTCACAGCAGAACCCTGTGGCAGCGACCTCCTCAAGCTCACGAGGAGGAGCATCGGGAAGAAAGCCGATCGGTCTGTGACATCTATGGAGAGTCGATGAAGTGTTGGGAGGCGTTTTGATCCAAAGAGGATGAGAGCAACTTCTGGCGATGGTTCCTCACTGTGGCCTGATCCAGTAGTGGGTGTCGACCTCCATGAACACCGCAAAGAGTCCCCACAAGTGAAGCCTTGTGGCCGACGGCCTGGATAGAGAGAGGCTGACACACATGATGGGTTAGGTCTGACTTGAGGAGTTTGGGAGGATATTCGATAGCTTGTTGGATGAGCATCCACGATGGCAGCTATTTTTCTGGAGATTCCAAATAGGTCAAACAGAGAACGAGAATTGGGGGGTGTTTTTAGCGTGAACCAGAGAAGAGAGGATAGACTGGGTTCAAACCCTGAGGCTGACCGGCCCAATGCTAAACCAGACAACTGTGAACCAGATAGCTCAAGCTAGGGTGGGTCACCTACACCAAATAAGAGTCACGCCAGCTTGGAGCCATGTGGCGACTGTTGATTGGCTAGAATAAGGTAATTTTACCTCAAATCATATGGTTCTTAGATAAATCATATAAAACAGACCGTTTATCAGAAAAATACAAACAAGGTACTAAAATATTCAAAAAAATGCATAGAACACAATAGAACTAGAATATCAGTCTTTTGATGATTAAATCTCAGTGATATCATGTAAGATGAGTAATTCTTGTTTGATGCACGATAAATAGTAAATGATGATTAAAATTATGATAACATGTCAGTAAGTCTATAATCATGTTTATAATGCATATAATGTCAGATATGGTCATGATGATGCATGAAAGCATATAATTTGATAATATGGCTATTTAGGGTTAATAACCCTAAATAAAATGCAATAAACACATGCATGCTCAATAATGATGAAATTTACAGAGTAAGCTCATATCCGTATTTGGAACCTCAGATTTAATGATGAAATCATGATGATGGATATAATTCATGTTATATGAAGTTGACCTTTAGTACATAGTTTAAAACCCTAATCTTGGTTAATGGTGTAACCTAGGGTTAATTAATGTGCACAAAAATGCTATGGAAGATAATGTTCAGATAATGAATCATAATCTGGAAAATGACATCAGTGATATAATCATAAGAGAAGAATACAAATAATGATACACATATCCTAATGAACTAAGAGAAACTCTAATGAACACAATTATGGTTAAGATGAGATGTATGATGATGAGAACCTTATGGTGATATGTGATCTTATCTTTATCAGGGTTTGACCTGGGATACATAGTTGACATCAGGAATGTGATATGTGATTAGGATATTATGCCATTACCTCTTGGTTGGCTTATTATACATTATGCTTGTGTTATATGGTAGTAAAGACTTGGCATATGGTATTGATTGAAATGATTGTCTTGTATGATATGTTGCTGGAATTTCCATATTTATGGCTATGAACACCTGCAAACATAATATATATGTTCCATCATAATATAGCTCATAAACCACTTGGTGGTAGAGCGCATGCATAATGATCACAAACCACTTGGTGGTAGATCATATTATGTTTGTATAATGATCACAAACCACTTGGTGGTAGATCATAAGGCCTGAAGATGTCAAAGCCACTTGGTGGCAGACGCACAAGATATATGATCAAAATGTGCTTAAAATATGTGTTCTCTTTTGCTAATGAATATCTTTGTGCAAGTATACACTTTTCTTATATTCTTCTATTGCTGCCAAGTATTAGTTTTATCTTATTGCCAAGATATGATTAGAGGTATATAAAAGACACGTAGGTGTACTTAGTACAATATTCTTGAATATTGTGCTGACGTGTACCGCATGTAATCTTTTGTTTAGGTTGTGGTTATGCACTTGAAGATCCAGGATAGTTGAGAGTTGTGTGGCGAGCTGATGTATAGGTGGACCTGTTGTCTTAAGATGTTGTAGTTTAGAGGTAGTACATGTATATGCAGAAGTTTGATGTTCAATATGTAATATCAAATGTTGTAACAATTCATGTTGTAATTATATGTTGAATGGTGAACATGTGTGTAGGGTTTCATTATTGCATGTGCATGTGCTACTGACATTGTTTCCTTTTGACTCCCTTGATTTTCTCTTTCTTAGCCTAGTATGTGGTGTTTAAATTGGGATTCTCGTTGAGGTGAGGGTTTCAATTTAGATGTCACACATCAGATTAAGTTTTAGAAAATATGGGGACGTCAAAGGTGGTATCAGAGCATGAACAATAGCAAAACCTGACATTTGCTCATTATGTAACTCAAAATGAAAGAACCTTGAACCTTAATAATCTTTATGGTTAGATTAGTTGTCTTTTAGAGACTAGATATGACCTAGCCTCTCGGTTAGCACCTAGATGTCAGAGAACTAGGTCTAGAATGGTGCTTGTTGTATAGCAAGTCCTTCAATGTCGTTCTTTCCTTATAGAGTAGTGGTATGGGAAGTTGCATTATTTGGAAATGATGCACATCAAGGGAAGAGAAACCCTAGACATATGGCGCTCGTTGTCTAGAGTAGCTACACTAGTCTACACCATGTTCTCCCCTTTTTTTCTTAGCTTTCATGACAATGTACTCTCTACTATGTGTGGGACACTCATTTTCAGGATTTGGTTTTGGATTCCAATCGGATCGAACCTTGGTAGTTTTCTCTGACGCTTGTTTTATCAGAGAAAAACTATATATTATTTTATTATGTATATGTATTACAAAAATGTGTCCCCATACATGTATGAGTAGGAGGTGGTCATGTAACCTAAGTGAAAGTGAATGACATTAGTCTAGAAGAGAGAGTATTTCTAGATTAGATGTCTAGAGCCTTGTTGTAATATATGATAGATGAATAGATGAAATAAGTTTTGATGATATGACGTAAGTCTAATATAGATAACATAAGATGGTTATGATGATTTATGTTTATCTTTGAGGACATGAGTTAGGTTTGAGGTTTTGAGATAAGTCTTGATGATGCAAGTATGCATTCTTTTATGTGATAAGATATGATAAATTAAGACAAGGTTGTGAGTCAGCATGAGCCTCAAGATCTTTTACGAAGGAGGACCTCTAGTGTTAGGACCAGTTTCAGGGTTAACTCTAGAGAGAGTGAGACCCATTGGGAGAAGGTTAGAGAACCTAAACTCCAAGATATGAGAATTCTGAGATATGTGATATGATATGTCCTAAACTAGACTACTCCTGAGTGATTGAGTTGAGTTGCTTTATGCATGATTCCTATAGTCTTCTTGAACCCTAGATGTCCTTGGGAGGACCAAACCCTAGATACAGAGAGAGGCTAGTTATGTATACATATGTGAATAAGGGAATATGAGTACCTACCATCTGGGTGAGGGAGAGATCCAAGACCCCGGAGGAGGTAGCTATGTTAGTTTCTATGAAGCCTCTGCTCGGGTTGGTGGTTCCTTGTAGGAATCTAGTGGTTATGTTGATAAGAGAGTTTTGGGTAAGCATGACTCATGGGTAGAAACCTCTGAAGAGAATTTCATAGCATGTTTTGGTTTGCGCCTATGTGATAGAGTTTGTAAGGCTAACACTAGTGCCAATGAGGTAACCTAATAACCCTAGATAGAGAGGGATGATATGGTTTGTGCATATGAGATACTCATAGAGTTGAGGGAGCTCAGAGAGACTGAGCATGGCACTTCCCTCATGATATGGGTAAGGAGAACCTCATTTGGGCTAGATAAATCTTTGATATATGTTAATAAGCCACTCACGTAAGTTTCTGTAGCACAACCATGATATAATATAATCATAATATGAATGAAAATGTAAGGATTTTTTATTTTGGGAAATTTTACAAATGAGAAGGAATTTTAACCCCTCTTCTTTCTTCATTTTCTCCCTATATTGATCTAATATTGAGATATGATAGTGGATATGACATGATGGAAGACCTAAAGATGGTTTAATAAATATCAATGCATAAATGGTCAACCATGTACATGAATAATGATGCTAATGTGATATGGTTGGTTAATTTGTGATGAAATCACTAGTAACTATTGCAATTTATTATGAGTAATGAAATAAGATCGTATTAATGAAACATGTTACATTAGGTGTTAACCTTAGTGCTTAATAAATATGAAAAATATAGTTTGACAGTTAGCACAACATAATGATTATGACACCTTGATGTATGAGTTAATCTTAGTTAACTCATTTCGAACATAGTAATATGATGTGGGAACCCTAATGCATGGGTTAAGATAAGGATGCAGCCCTGATATATGAGATATGTCATGACATAATCTAATTTACTAAACCTTGAGTTTAACCTTGAATGGAGTGTTTGTGCACTAAGATGGTTGTAAAACCCCCCAATAGTGCTTTGGATACATGGTTCTAGGTACCTTTTTCAGATATGTTACACATAGAATACTGCCGACATGTGGATGAAGACATGGTATTTTCCTTGGAGTACGAGTATGGTTGACTTTCGAGGACAAAAGTTCTTTTAAGATGTAAATGATGTGACAAAGTGGTTTTTCTGGCTTAATTCTGAGGACAAAATTTCTTTTATGGTGTGTAGGATGTGATGGAGTGGACTTTTAGAATCCTAAATGTCCAATAACTTAAGTGAAATCATATGGTTGAGTTAGATTGAGAGTTCCAAGCTCTTGACAAAGTAGGTGTCCTAATGTGAGGTTGATATCATGATTAAGATCTCTCTCTTAATGCCTTTTTGAGGAATTTAATTGAAGGGTATAACCGTTGTGTTTTGGCACAAAATTTGAGTATAAGGAAGCTTGAGTAGTGAGGAAGTTGTGGATAAAATGTGGTGGCAATTGGATGTTCCTAGAGGGATTTATTAAGGTTTGAAATTTGGGAAATAATGTGTATTTTTGAAGGTTTGAGAACCTAAGTTGCTAATCAATATCAGTGTCACGCCCCTTTAATCGAGCTGGGTCTGAGTGGCCAATTCCTAGCCCTAGATACCTGATCTAGTAGTAGTTCTCCTTGATCTACGTGACACGCGATTTGGGTAGGTGCATCTGAGAATCCTAGATCTGGGATGCCATCCGACGGTGGAGAAACCTTCCCCTACCTTGCGGTTATTGCCTTGATCACAAGAAGCAACCACAATGTCGCAGTTCACTCGGATCACTCAGATCATGGGGTAAGAGGAGGGAACGATAAAGGAGTGGGCTTCTCATACCTATAACCATCTGTTTTACCCCTTAGGGGAGCTGTGAGGTCGTTCCAGTGGAGAGAACTAGAATCTCCTCCGCACTGCTTCTCCACAACCGCAAGCCAGGAGTATGGAGGAGCCAAGGAGCAGACTGAAATCTAGACCACCAACCCCAGACTTGCTCAGCCATGGAGATCTAGGAAAGGTCGACGAAGCTGATGGTGCAATTAGTGGCCGACGAGAAGGGTCGGGTAGCGAGGTAATGCTCGTCGGAGATCTCGCTCACAGCGGCAACCTACGGCAGCGACCTCCTCAAGCTCACAAGGAGGAGCATCGGGAAGAAGGTCGACTGACATGTGACATCTAGGGAGAGTCGGCGAAGTTCTGGGAGGCATTTTGATCCAAAGAGGATGAGAGCAGCTTCTGGCGATGGTTCCTCACTGTGGCTTGATCCAACAGTGGGCGTCGACCTCCATGAACATCGCAAAGAGTCCCAACCAGTGAAGCCTTGCGGCCGACGGCCTAGATAGAGAGTGGTTGATGCACAGGATGGGTTAGGTCTAACTTGAGGAGTATGGGAGGATAGCAGATAGATAACTGAATGAGCATCCATGGCGGCGACTATTTTTCTGGAGATCCCAAACAGGTCAAACAGAGAACGAGCATGGGGGGGTGTTTTTAGTGTGAACCAGAGAAGAGATGATAGACTGGGTTCAAACCCTCAGGCTAACCGGCCCAATGTTGAACCAGACAACTGTGAATCAGATAGGTCAAGCTAGGGCAGGTCAACTACACCAAAGAAGAGTGACGCCAGCTTGGAGCCATGTGGCGGCTGCTGATTGGCCAGAATAAGGTAATTTTACCTCAAATCATCCGGTTCTTAGATAAATCGTATAAAATACACCATTTATCAAAAAAATACAAACAAGGTACCAAAATGTTCAGAAAAATGCGTTGAAAACAATAGAACTATAATATCAGGATTTTGATGATTAAATCTTAGTGATATCATTTAAGATGAGTAATGCTTGTTTGATGCATGATAAATAGTAAACGATGAATAAAATTATGATAACATGTCAGTAAGTCTATAATCATATTTATAATGCATATGATGTCAGATATGGTCATGATGATGCGCGAAAGCATATAATTTGATAATATGGCTATTTAGGGTTAATAACCCCAAATAAAATGCAATAAATACATGCATGCTCAATGATGATGAAATTTACAGAGTAAGCTCATATTTGTGTTTGGAACCTCAGATTTAATGATGAAATCATGATGATGCATATAATTCATGTTATATGAAGTTGACCTTTAATACATAGTTTAAAACCCTAATCTTGGTTAATGATGTAACCTAGGGTTAATGAACGTGCACAAAAATGCTATGGAAGATAATGTTCAGATAATGAATCATAATCTAGAAAATGAAATTAGTGAGATAATCATAAGATAAGAATACAAGTAATGATACACATATCCTAATGAACTAAGAGAAACTCTAATGAACACAATTAAGGTTAAGATGAGATGTATGATGATGAGAACCTAATGGTGATATGTGATCTTACCTTTATCAGGGTTTGACCTGGGATACATAGTTGACATCAGGAATGTGATATGTGATTAGGATATCTGTGATTAAGGTATGCCATTACCTCTTGCTTGTCTCATTATACATTATGATTATGTTATATGGTAGTAAAGACGTGGCATATGATATTGATTGAAATGATTGTCTTGTATGATATGTTGCTGGAATTTCCATATTTATGGCTATGAACACCTGCAAACATAATATAGATGTTCCATCATAATATAGCTCATAAACCACTTGGTGGTAGAGCGCATGCATAACGATAACAAACCACTTGGTGGTAGATCATATGATGTTTGTATAATGATCAAAAACCACTTGGTGGTAGATCATAAGGCCTAAAGACGTCAAAGCCACTTGGTGGCAGACACACGAGATATATGATGGGAATGTGCTTAAAATATATGTGTTCTCTTTTGCTAATGAATATCTTTGCCCAAGTATACGATTTTCTTATATTCTTCTATTTCTGTCAAGTATTAGTTTTATCTTATTTTCAAGATACGATGAGAGGTATATGAAAGACACGTAGGCATACTCAGGACAATATTCTTGAGTATTGTGCTGATGTTATAACCCTAATTTTTGGGTTCAATTGGTGAGAAATGCAATTTCTCATATTAAGGATAATTGAACAAAGAATGGAATAATTTATTTTGAATACATGGATTTTGTTTACAATAGCCTTGATGTCTGTGTTGTGGGCTTTATTGGCTATTTGGCCCAATAACAAGGAAATAACAAAGAAAATTCAATTAGTGAATGAATAATTGAATATTCGAGAAAAGAAATATGTAGAAACCTCTAGAAGACAAATCCAAAGAGGATTTCGTGTCTCTTGGGTTCCTTGGGTTCCAAGGAGTCCAAAGTTGTAAAAAGAAAGCAATAAGAGAAGAAAAGATTAATTAAGAATTTCTTTATTAAGAAAGAAATTGAAAATAATGGGAGAATGTGGGAAATAAGTGAAAAGAGGTATAATTGAGTCATCCTTGGTGGAATTTCGTACCCCAAGGATTACTAATGATAAAAGGAATACCAATGAGGAAAATAAAAGAGAAATAAAAAGAAATCCTCAAAAAAGAGATATTTTAATAAGAAATATACATAATAATGAAGAATGATGCATGTAGATGCATCTAGAAGGATAATGAGTATCCAATAAAAAGGATTTCGAAATAATAGAGTTTCTTGGGATCCAAGGAGTCCCAATAAAGAGGAAAGAAAGAGAAAATACCAAAATTGTAAAATAAGAGGATAATGTGTTGCATTATTAATGAATTATGAGGTATTGTTAAAAAGAAAGTAATTTTGATTGAAGGAAATAGAATTTCATGTCAATGGATTAAAAGGGAAAGAATAATGATAATAAGAAAAAGGATTTTCATTTTTCTAAGTATCCAAGATATAAGGAATATCAAGGAAGAAAGGAGAGAGAGAATATTGCTTCTCTTTGAAGCAATTGACTTCCTAATTGGAAAGGGGCCCTTAGACCCGTGGACAACCCACTTAGGGCTTTGTACCCTCCTCTATAAAAGGTTGGGACCTCTGGAGTGAGCCCAAGGAAAACCCTGTATCTTTTGCTCTCTCATCTCTCTCTTCTTCTACATCCTATTTCATCCAAAACCCTAGTTGCAAAGAATGCTTTTCCTAGAGCAGAAAGGGGGCCGTGGAAGAGTACAAAGAGGGCATGCTGCCCCACGAAGGCTAGAGGATGCACAAAAGATGGTTTCCCTCCACCCAGATTTGCGCCGCTGCAGCTGCACGTTTGCATAGGGTCGCCGGAAGATGTTGATCGCAGAGCACAACCTCAGCACCTCGGCCCTGTCCTTGCTCTTCCACAAGTGCGGCGGGGGGCGGGGGACGCTTTGGGACTGTCGCGAAGGTCCCTAGGGCTCGAGGAGGCCGTGGAGGAAGCCCCTAGAGCCGCTGACCGCCGGCAGCGCTAGGGTAGCGCGGGGATGAAGATGGAGGGAAGCGTTGGACGGTTCTGCCCTCCACGGGCTAGAAGGACCAACCTTTAAGTCAAGGGCAAAACCGACATTTAATTATGTTTCCCAAATCGCGTGAGGCGTTGCATGGACTGAGATGACGTGGCGCGATCTCATTGGTTGTGGTAAGTGATTTATTGCAAAAATAGCATCTCATGATTTGTAACTCGGATTAAAACAAGTTATATATGAATTTTGATCAGGAGAACACAAGGAATCCAATAAAAATAGTTTCATATCCTGAATCTGATCATAGTTCGAAATATAGTGTAAATTATCATCTTTAATGAATTAAAGATTAAGAAACCCTATTTTGATATGATTAATGTGTTGAATAGGGTTTAATGGATCTTTAGAGTTGATATTAATCTGTTAAATGTAAAAAGGAACATTGAGTTCAAAAAGGAAGAACTTTGCACATGATTAGTGTAATTTAGGGTTTATGTGCTTAAATATGCATGAATTTGAAAAGGGCATAAAGTTAACATCTTTAATGATTCAATTAAGGAAAAACCCTTAGATTTGATGATAGATGGATAATTCAAGATGATATTAACCTGTTGTTAATGAAAGAGAAAATAGGATTTAAAAATATGATCTTTTTATATATTTGGTTTAATTTAGGGTTTCGTGCATGATTATGCACTAATGAGCTTGAAAACCCTAATCTTGATGAATATGTCTTTTAATTGGTTTAATTGCGTAAATCCACGAACAAAATAGAGATGTGATGATCCTAAGCTTATTTGAGCATAAAAGATCCTTAAGGTGGATAATTTGAGTAATTAGGGTTTTTATGAGTGGAAAAGTTGTTTAGGGTTTGTTGACCTAAAAAGGGTAAAGTTTGAGAAATTGATCTAAGAAACCCTAATGCATCCTAATGAGACTTAGAAACCTTAGAAAGGTGTCCCAAGTCAATAAGGAGTTGTTTGGGATATGATTGTGACAATTAGACATTATACATGTTTTCAGGGTCAATGTTTGCTTGATTGATTGATTGGCTTGCTTGATTGGACATCTAGTTGGATTTGGATAAATTGTTGCTTGAGATCTCCAAGACAGGTATGTGGTTACGATTATGAATAACCGTTTCAGTTTTCCTGATGGTTTCCCAGATGCTTAATCGCATGGGATGCAACTAAACTGTTGGATGTTTATTTATTTCTTGCAACTATAAAGTGACTATGATTATCACATAAGATATGTGCCTACTAGCTCAGATCCTGGTTCTCCGTGTGGCATAATAGCTAACCTAGTACATGGCTGCCTATGGGTAGGTCCATCATGTTAGAGAAAGGCCTAGTACATGGCTACCTATTGGGTAGGTCCATCAGGTCTATGGATGACCTAGTACATGGCTACCTATTGGGTAGGTCCATCAGGTCTATGGATGACCTAGTACATGGCTACCTATTGGGTAGGTCCATCAGGTCTATGGTTGACTTAGTACATGGCTACCATGTAGGTAGGACCATCAAGTAATAATGAGTTAGATATTGGGCTATCTTCGGATAGTGCCATGCAACTCTATTACCTAAAAGAGAGGTGATATCCATGTCCACTGCAGGGACAGCCCAGAGTTCGAGAATATGTATGGATTGAGTTGTATGATTTAAAACGTAATCTTGACTGTTAAATGATTAATTGAGTGATTACATTGTTACCATAGTTGCATGTTTATTTGTTTCCCCCACATACCAGCTACGGCTGACCGACATTTTGTTTGTCAGTGTTTTAGGTACAATGAAAAGAACAAACAGTAAAGTGGCACATGTGATACTAAATGAGAATTAAAGTGCAAAGGAGGATTAGATAGATTAGTATCGATATGGATAGAAGTTTAGAGATACATGTTTTCAAAAGGTATGCAAAAATTTATTTTCTTACAGCTTTCAGTATAGTATGTTAAAATTTGATAATTATTCTTGGTTAATTACCAAACCTTTGATCCAAAAGTCATGGGTACGGCTTCGACCTCTCAGACTCCCTTAATTGGGAGTTATCGGGAGGTGGGGTCGTAACATTTGGTATCAGAGCTTAGCTTCCTCAGTTAACCATTAATAATTATTAAATTTTACAAACTCCATAGAACCCAAGGGAGTTATTAGAGGAGTATCCGAAAGATGGAGGTGTCTAGAAAGGGATCACGACCGGGGGCTGGCAAGATTTTCCTCCGCACTGCTAGTCCGAATACGAGGACTCCTGGACCCGTGTGACCGTCTGGACAAAGTCTTAGGGTATGAATCGAAATAAGATACCTTTAGGACTTCTCATCTTATTCATCTCTTCTCATCAGAAAATTCTGATAAGGACCTAAAGGATTAGGGTTTTCTTTCTTCTCCTCACCCTCTTGAGGTATGGGTAAGGTTAATAAGGTTTAAGAAATCCTCCACCAAATTAATGAAAGGCATGTAAATACGATGTCATGGACATAAGCTTAATAGATTGACCGCAAATTAAAGAATAGATACATGCTTAGGTCGTATGACATAAGTTGTCATGTTCTCAGAAGAGACCTGAGGCTAGACCTTCTTGTCAGGAGGATGAGTTAGTCTTGGAGATAGAGATCTCCATTGCAAGTAGAACCCTAGCACATCCTCTGAGGATGATGCTAACCCTAGCCCTAAGTGAAGGTTAGAGAGAGATGAGTTGGACCAGGTGTTTAAAAGGACATGCCTTTGGGATGCCATACGATCCATGGGTGACCTAGCAGCTTTTGGCAACCCAACCCTGGGAAGGGTCGTGCAAGGGTAAAGGATAGCCCCTTAGATGATGACGTTAGTGAAGGACCTTAGAAATCCTATGGGCTTGTGCAAGTAGGGTATAGCTGGCACCTAGGGCACGTCATGGTGCTGACAGTAGGATGAAACCCTGGATTAGGAATCATGAGGGAGCACAAAGGGTTATGGATGATCTTGAGCAAACCTAGGCTTCACCCATGTAGGGCATGCCTTGAGGTTGATCCTTCATGAAGAGAGAACCTCTCATGGTGAGGTTGGATGTAGGGTTAGCTCTAGAGAGAGCAGGAAACCCAGCAAGAAAGTTGGAAGCCTAAAACCCGAAACAATGGATGATAGTGGTTGCCTCATGATCGATCCCTGAAAGTTGATGATACCTTGGTTGCCTTTAGAGGGACCAAACCCTTGAGAAAAGATGAAGTTTCTGGTACCTACGTGCCTATGGTATAGATGTTTACCTTCCGAGGTAGGAAGAAGAGTTCCTTAGACCTAGAAAGGTTTAGTAGCAGGTTATGAGGCCTTGTACCTTGATGGTTGTCCTTAAGGAGGACCCAAACCTAAGTGTTGCTCGAGTTGAAGGATGACAAGAAGTGCATGTCATGCCTTTTGCGTGCTTGGTTCATAATTAAGAGATAGAGCATGCAGTTGGACACCTACAATTAAACCTAGGGTTCCTAGGCCTAAGAGGGGAAGTGGTATACCTGATGCTCATGATGAGAATTGAGTTCCTATAGAAACGAGCATGGTACTCCTCATGTATACAGGAAAAGGGGAGCCCTTTAAGTTTAAGGTATGTTTGATGAACCCCTCACAACTAGGTTGATGATAAAGGGAAAGTTTGATCTTGATCCAACATCGAGGAAAGAAGGATAAGTATGTCCTAGCATGGTACGATAAGTGATCTGCTTGTGCCTTAATGGCTTGTTAGGGTTAAGTAGGCTCGTGTGGATGTAAACCCTAGACCTAAGAGCTTTTTTGACCTTAGTGATAGTTTTCCTCCCATCCTGGGAGAGGGACCCCTTTGGAAGGGTGTATATCAGTTTTTTTGGTTCAAGGTAACCTAAAGAGGTCTCATAGGATCTTGAGAAGCTAAGTGAAAGGTACATAGTATGAGATTGAATCTACATACCCATAGATATCCATCTCTATTGCATGTGAATGTGTTACCATGGAAGTAACCAGTATGGGGCTTGACAAAGGTAGGCAGGTTGCCATGATGCCTATGAATGGATGAGAGTCAGCCCATGAATGCAGAAAGGGAGATGATGAAGACTTGGGTAAGGTTCTAAGTGAACATGTACTGTAATGGAGAATCCTAAGTCTATCTTAGGGTCAGGTAGGGATAAGACTGATGAAAGTAGGAGTTGCCTAATTCCCCAATTGCACATGACCATAGGGTCGGGAGGTAACATCTATCATTGTCTGAGGGCCATGGGTTAGGAGATTCATCACCTTCATGAACTCATGGGACCCAAAGGGCAGATGAGTAGGGCACTCTCTTGATGCATGAGGGAAGGGGGATGACCCCAAAAGAGTCGGTACCCTATAGACCTAGAGGACATGACCAAGGATATAAACCTCAGTGGGTTCAAGACTTGTTTGATATCATGATGTCTGTGATGTAGAGACATATGTGGCACGTTGCAACTTAGATATAAAGGTGTATTGGCAAGGTGGGATGTACCATCACTACTCTTGGAATAGGAAGAACTCTGTATTTGGACTGTAGCCAAATACTTATTTCCACTTGTTATGGGGGTGAGAGATAGTGCATTATGCATGTCATACACCAAGGATAAGAGATGATGTAGGTTGGAACGTTGCCACAAGAAATGGGGATAGAGAAGATATCTACCCTGGTAAAGTGAATGATGCATGTATGGTTTGTAAACACTAAGAGGAATGAGGTAGTCCCCTTATGAGGATGTTTTTATCATGAGCTATGTGGAACTTACAAGTTATACCAGGTTGAGTTTGATCACCATGATGATGGAATCAGAGAGTGTTCTTATGAAGATAAACATATAGTTTGAGGTGACATGATAAGTGAAATACATGGAAGTGTAATGTTACCTAATACCTAAGAATGTGAAGTGGTAATGGATGCTCTGGTTGAGATACATCTAACTTGTTTGACCAGAAGCTAGAAAGGGTTGATTGGCTAACCTTAAGTTCAAAAAGGAGAGGTGTTTGGATAACACTCAGATGTAACAAGATACATTGAAAAGTTATGGTTGTTTGGTTAGCCAGTCTAGTCCTGAAAGGATGGTGGTAGAACCTCAATTGCACTTCTTTGGGAAAAGAAGGTGATGAAACCCCGACTAGAGTGGTTTAGGGTTTCGGAGGAATCGATCTTGAAAGAATCATGACTTATAGGAAATCATGATGGAAGATCATCATACACCATGGAAAATGGCAATAGCACTTTAGATGCTTAAGATGAAGTTGCATGTGGTTTATGGCCATGCAAGACAGGAGGTAAAGGATGAACCCCAGTAACCTAGTGTATCGATATAGAGGACAAAAGAATCCC
This sequence comes from Alisma plantago-aquatica, assembly GCA_963693085.1. Lineage (NCBI taxonomy): Eukaryota > Viridiplantae > Streptophyta > Magnoliopsida > Alismatales > Alismataceae > Alisma > Alisma plantago-aquatica. The sequence continues at coordinate 52,396,630 of OY856412.1, forward strand.
TGAGAGGAAATGAGAGCTCAACACTATGGATGTTGTGATAGGTCTTCCCTGGACCGAGGAAGGTCGAGATGCAATATGGGTTATGGCAGATTGCCTTACCTAGATGACATAAGAAAGAAAGAGTTCTGTCAAGGGATATATTTTGTTGAACTACCCATGAGAGAGATGGTTCAACTACACCATGAAGCGAGTTCAAAGGTTCTTGAGTTTTACCTAAAGGTTCACTTCCATAAAGTGGAAGTAGGTACATGAAGAACTCAATGTTAGTATAATTATCACCCCTAACTATGGTTAGTATGATCTAGACTAAATGGTCTGATGAGGGCATGTGTGCTCGTTCAGGGTGATATCTAGAGATAGTTCTTGTCCTATGAAAGATGTGACAATGACCACCATAGACAGTATTGGGTTTTATATGAAGCTCTGTAAGGGAGGTTGTGTCGGTCACCACTTCAGTAAGGTGATGTTGGTCAAAGGACCACATGATGGTTAGAAAAGTACCACATGATGGTTAGAAAAAGGGACCCCAGTGCGTGTAGATGAAGTCACTTTGATCGTGCAAGGGCTGAAAGGAGCCTAGAGACGATGAGAGTCGTGAGAAGATGCAAAGTAGACTGACATACAAGTTACTATGGGAGAAAATGTGACATGAAAATCCGACCCCTCTAAGTTATAACTAAGAGAGCTGAGTCCCCGATACATGGGTCCATTAGAGATGGATGGGGTGGAGAATGTTAGGTTTGGCCCTACCCCTCAGGATAGAGTAATGGGAGATGTTTTCCATGTGTCTAATGTAGAGCACTATGTGAGGTACCCCGACCATGTGCTGAGCAATGAACCTAGTGAGCCCCAAGGGAGGCTGAAATGGCCTGAGTCACCTATGTAGTTTATAGACGCCAGGATGAAAGAACTCAGAGAAAAGAATATGTGATGATAAAGGTTCTTTGGAAACGCCATGAGTATGGCAAAGCCATACAAGGGCCAATGATGGACATGGAAAAGTCTTATCCTGTATTGTTTGTTTGCTTGCCTGAATTTTGAGGACAAAATTCCTATAAGAGGGGAAGGATGTTATAACCCCAATTTTTGGGTTCAATTGGTGAGAAATGCAATTTATCATATTAAGGATAATGGAACAAAGAATGGTATAATTTATTTTGAATACATGGATTTTTTTTTACAATAGCCTTCATGTATGTGTTGTGGGCTTTATTGGCTATTGGGCCCAATAACAAGGAAATAACAAAGAAAATTCAATTAGTGAATGAATAATTGAATATTCGAGAAAAGAAATATGTAGAAACCTCTAGAAGACAAATCCAAAGAGGATTTCGTGTCTCTTGGGTTCCTTGGGTTCCAAGGAGTCCAAAGTTGTAAAAAGAAAGCAATAAGAGAAGAAAAGATTAATTAAGTATTTCTTTATTAAGAAAGAAATTGAAAATAATGGGAGAATGTGGGAAATAAGTGAAAAGAGGTATAATTGAGTTATCTTTGGCGGAATTTTTTACCCCAAGGATTACTAATGATAAAAGGAATACCAATGAGGAAAATAAAAGAGAAATAAAAAGAAATCCTCAAAAAAGAGATATTTTAATAAGAAATATACACAATAATGAAGAATGATGCATGTAGATGCATCTAGAAGGATAACGAGTATCCAATAAAAAGGATTTCGAAATAATAGAGTTTCTTGGGATCCAAGGAGTCCCAATAAATAGGAAAGAAAGAGAAAATACCAAAATTGTAAAATAAGACGATAATGTGTTGCATTATTAATGAATGATGAGGTATTGTTAAAAAGAAAGTAATTTTGATTGAAGGAAATAGAATTTCGTGTCAATGGATTAAAAGGGAAAGAATAATGATAATAAGAAAAAGGATTTTCATTTTTCTAAGTATCCAAGAGATAAGGAATATCAAGGAAGAAAGGAGAGAGAGAATATTGCTTCTCTTTGAAGCAATTGACTTCCTAATTGGAAAGGGGCTCTTAGACCCGTGGAGAACCCACTTAGGGCTTCGTACCCTCCACTATAAAAGGTTGGTACCTCTGGAGCGAGCCCAAGGAAAACCCTGCATCCTTTGCTCTCTCATCTCTCTCTTCTTCTACATCCTATTTCATCCAAAACCCTAGTTGCAAAGAATGCTTTTCCTAGAGCAGAAAGGGGGCCTTGGAAGAGTACAAAGAGGGCATGCTGCCCCACGAAGGCTAGAGGATGCACAAGAGATGGTTTCCCTCCACCCAGATGAGCTCCGCTGCAGCTGCACGTCTGCATAGGGTCACCGGAAGATGCTGATCGCAGAGCACAACCTCATCACCTTGGCCCTGTCCTTGCACCCAGATGCGGCGGGGGCGGGGGATGCTTTGGGACTGTCGCGAAGGTCCCTAGGGCTCGAGGAGGCCGTGGAGGAAGCCCCTAGAGCCGCTGACCGCCGGCAGCGCTAGGGTAGCGCGGGGTTGAAGATGGAGGGCGGCGTTGGACGGTTCTGCCCTCCGCGGGCTAGAAGGACCAACCTTTAAGTCAAGGGCAAAACCGACATTTAATTATGTTTCCCAAATCGCGTGAGGCGTTGCATGGACTGAGATGACGTGGCGCGATCTCATTGGCTGTGGTAAGTGATTTATTGCAAAAATAGTATCTCATGATTCGTAACTCGGATTAAAACAAGTTATATATGAATTTTGATCAGGAGAACACAAGGAATCCAATAAAAATAGTGTCATAGCCTGAATCTGATCATAGTTCGAAATATAGTGTAAATTATCATCTTTAATGAATTAAAGATTAAGAAACCCTATTTTGATATGATTAATATGTTTAATAGGGTTTAATGGATCTTTAGAGTTGATATTAATCTGTTAAATGTAAAAAGGAACATTGAGTTCAAAAAGGAAGAACTTTTCACATGATTAGTCTAATTTAGGGTTTATGTGCTTAAATATGCATGAATTTGAAAAGGGCATAAAGTTAACATCTTTAATGATTCAATTAAGGAAAAACCCTTAGATTTGATGATAGATGGATAATTAAAGCTGATATTAACCTGTTGTTAATGAAAGAGAAAATAGAATTTAAAAATATGATCTTTTTATATATTTGGTTTAATTTAGGGTTTCGTGCATGATTATGCACTAATGAGCTTGAAAACCCTAATCTTGATGAATATGTCTTTTAATTGGTTTAATTGTGTAAATCCAAGAATAAAATAGAGATGTGATGATCCTAAGCTTATTTGAGCATAAAAGATCCTTAAGGTGGATAATTTGAGTAATTACGGTTTTTATGAGTGGAAACGTTGTTTAGGGTTTGTTGACCTAAAAAGGGTAAAGTTTGAGAAATTGATCTAAGAAACCATAATGCATCCTAATGAGACTTAGAAACCTTAGAAAGGTGTCCCAAGTCAATAAGGAGTTGTTTGGGATATGCTTGTGACAATTAGACATTATACATGTTTTCAGGGTCAATGTTTGCTTGATTGATTGATTGCCTTGCTTGATTGGACATCTAGTTGGATTTGTATAAATTTTTGCTTGAGATCTCCAAGACAGGTATGTGGTTACGATTATGAATAACCGTTTTAGTTTTCCCGATGGTTTCCCGGATGTTTAATCGCATGGGATGCAACTAAACTGTTGGATGTTTATTTATTTCTTGCAACTATAAAGTGACTACGATTGTCACATAAGATATGTGCCTACTAGCTCATATCCTGGTTCTCTCTGTGCCATAATATCTATCCTAGTACATGGCTGCCTATGGGTAGGTCCATCAGGTTAGAGAAAGGCCTAGTACATGGCTACCTATTGGGTAGGTCCATCAGGTCTATGGATGACCTAGTACATGGCTACCTATTGGATAGGTCCCTCAGGTCTATGGATGACCTAGTACATGGCTACCTATTGGGTAGGTCCATCAGGTCTATGGTTGACTTGGTACATGGCTACCATGGAGGTAGGACCATCAAGTCCTAATGAGTTAGATATTGGGTTATCTTCGGATAGTGCCATGCGACTCTGTTACCTAAAAGAGAGGTGATATCCATGTCCACTGCAGGGACAGCCCAGAGTTCGAGAATATATATGGATTGAGTTGTATGGTTTAAAACGTAATATTGACTTTTAAATGATTAATTGAGTGATTACATTGTTACCATAGTTTCATGTTTATTTGTTTCCCCCACATACCAGCTACGACTGACCGACGTTTTGTTTGTCGCCGTTTTAGGTACAATGAAACAACAAACAGTAAAGTGGCACATGTGATACTAAATGAGAATTAAAGTGCAAAGGAGGATTAGATAGATTAGTATCGGTATGGATAGAAGTTTAGAGATCCAAGTTTTCAAAAGGTATGCAAAAATTTATTTTCTTACAACTTTCAGTATTGTATGTTAAAATTTGATAATTATTCTTGGTTAATTGCTGAACCTTTGATCTGAAAGTCATGGGTACGGCTTCGACCTCTCGGTCTCCCTTAATTGGGAGTTATCGGGAGATGGGGTCGTAACAGCTGATGTGTACCGCATGTAATCTTTTGTTTAGGTTGTGGTTATGCTCTTGAAGATCTAGGATAGTTGGGAGTTATGTGGCGAACTGATGTACAGTTGGACCTGTTGTCTTAAGATCCTGTAGTTTAGAGGTAGTACATGTATATGTAGAAGTCTGTTGTTCAATATGTAATATAAAAAGTTGTAACAATTCATGTTGTAATTATATGTTGAATGGTGAACATGTGTGTATGGTTTTATTATTGTTCATGTGCATGTTCTACTAACATTGTTTCCTTTTGACTCTCTTGATTTTCTCTTTCTTAGCGTAGTGTGTGGTGTTTAAATTGGGATTCTCACTGAGGTAAGGGTTTCAATTTAGACGTCACACATCATATTAAGTTTTAGAAAATCTGGGGACGTCACAGGCTTAGTGACCATATAGGTGAATTTTAGAGACCACACAACATCAAGATCTCATCAACCACATAAGGTGTCAACCCTCTTTGAGATCAGAGAATGAGGTCAAACTTGGCAACCGCATAAGATACAAAACAACCAAAAATCAAGCCATGAGTTTGCACAAGGAAGTCAGGTCAACTAAACCAAGGCGAAACCATCATGTACAATGTCAAGGAGGAAAAACCAACTTAAAAACCCTATTCTAAGAGCAAAACCAACAATTTTCACATCCATGCAAGCACCGAAAATCCCATCACCAAGGTAAACTCACTAGATTTAGGGTTCGTTAAAGAAGAGTTATCTACTCAAGAACACCATGTAAACACAAACCCTAGATCAAAGAGACTATCTGAAATGAATCGAAACCTAGCCTCTTGACCCTGATCATATGTCATGGAGGATAGTCAACTTGGTCCTTTGGGTTTAGCCAAACAAGTATAAAGATGTGCACATTAGTAGCTTAATTGATATCCTAACATGTTAATGTATGGATAGATCACCCTAATGTAACCAAATGTTTTCACATTAGTCTTAGGTCATTAATGGACACATAGGATATGTTACATGACATAAATGGAGATTTCCAAAATAATCCTACATAACCCCTTTAGTATAAATATGAAGTTAACGAATATAATTGTATGAATAATTGTTATAATAGTGGTAATAATGGATAATGGGCTAAAATTCATAAAAATAGAACTAATTGGTGAAAGATAACTTAAGATTCATTTATTTGGCTATGTATAGGCTTGGAGGTCAAGCTTCATAACCACACCTATAAAAGGTGTGTTTTCCTCCAAAATATGAAATAAAATACTTAATGACTCCAACAAAGGGAAATATTCTTCGATTCAGGATCTGCACATTAAAGTATGTCTTTGGGTGAATTTTCTCTCAATTTGGAAAATATTTGATTAAAAGATGAAATCTGGAGAGAAAAAGTGTGTAAAACCTTCAAAATATTAAATAAATGTACAAATAACATCAATAGGTAAAATTGATGGAAAATTCATATTCAACACAGTAAAGTTTATGTATGGATGAAGTTTAATCAAATTGGAGAATCTTATAGTCTTTAATGCATGAGGAAAGAGAAAATAGTATTTAGTTTATTTAACAAATCAGAATTCCCCAAAATGAAAATCTAATTGCATAATTAGAATCTACATGCCTTAATTGATCTCTATGCAAAATTTTATGTAATTTAGATAATGTTTGGAGCCTTAACCTAAGAGAGAAAAAAGGAAAATTAATTTAATAAAAGTTTAGTTTTAACAGGATTATCTCCTTGTCATGAGATTTCTGATTTTTTGACTTGTCTCGACCGTCCGATCCCAGATTTGATGATGCAGAAGTCATCTCCAACCTTGGGTAGGAGATCGACTCATAATGTGCAGTAAATATAGTTTTCTCACTGGATTCTCTCACGTCTTAGACCATATTTCCTTGAGTTTTCTTTTTCTTTGGCTTTGTCCCATCTTTATGATGCCTTGGACCCTATATAGTCTAGGGTTTTTTGCAGTAGATCTCCCCATCAAACATTGTGATTGTCGGTACCCCTATTAATCCATAGTCTCCTTGCTTCTCACATCCTTACTCTTTTGGACTGCTCGGACTCCCTTCCTCAACATTTGTTGTGATCCCTAGACATGTGCCTTGGTGTTGGTTTGGGCTCGTTTGACTGTTTCCCTACTCAAACTATCATGTCGAGGAACTGTGTTAAGGTGTGGGGCTTCTGACCTTCACATATGCTTGGTGATGGCTCAAAGGAGTTCCATGCATCGATTGAAAGATAGATTCCCCTTAATTTGATCCATCTGATAAGCAGTCTATTTTCCCCTCTTTTCGATCACCTAATTGCTATTCTTCAATCCATTGTGTGATCTACTATTTTGTTCGTAATTGGGTCTCTTTCTCTCTATGTTTGCATCTACTACGAGTTGTGAAGTCACCCTCACTTGCTAGTTTGTCATTGGGTTCCTTGTTATGTGGGTTCCCACTTTCTGCTCTACGCTATCCATGGCAGAGAGGGTAGACTGGGGATGGTGAACCTTCGCCAACTTTGTTTGGGGTGTTTGGCAACAGGTGGACATCACAAAGTCTTTGAGAACGATTGTGGGATGAGATTAGGGCTCAGGCCTTGGCTAGTCCTTCGCCATGTTGTCACTGCTTACGGTCTACAGCCATGGTCAGGTGAACTATAGGGGGATGATTCCCCTTGACCTATTCTCCTCTTTGCCCTTTTGATTCTGTTTTGTTTTTTGTTTTCCTCAAGGGCATTTTTCTTAAATTTGGCCCCCTTTGTTTCTTGGCTTTGTGCTTTTGGTTTGCTGACCTATTTAAATAATTGGATGAGTTGGCCAGTCCTGGTAGGGCCAACTCAGATGCACAATTATCTCTCTCTATCTTTCTTTCTCATGAGTCTGATGCAGACTTGGAATTTCCTAATTGGTCAGTTTCTAAAAATCCATAACTATTTATTTATCACTCAAACAAATATAATAAAATATGTTTTGAAATGAGTAAAATACGTGTTTTCTAATGGTAATTGTTTTTCCCCAAAATCTAATGTTGAAAATATAAGATTTTAATGGATTACTCTAAATAAGTAATAACTAGCAAATTTCATAACTAAATATTTAAAAGTCAGAACAATATAATAAAATATGTTTTGAACTCATAGAAAGATAATAAAAAAACATGGCATTGTTTTGCTAACCTAATTCACTAATGAAAAGGTGACTTTTATGGTTTTTGAAATCAGTGTAATTATAATTCTTATTTCACATACATGATAATATGTGCTTTGGAGACCTACATTTGGATCTAGAAGTAACCTTGGTCTATCAGACTCTATAGAGAGGTATGATTGCATCCCATATTATTTGTATATTGAAAATTTTCTAATTCATCTCTTTTGTTGTATGTTTGCATCTCCTATTCTTCTATATTGAGCAATAACCTATCTTTATCATTCTCTTGGTTCGTGGACATTAGCCTTTATAATATCTTGTTCTTTTGGAAAATATGCTTCATGTGAATTATCTTATATTTTTAGTGATCATATAATCATATTTGACATTCTCTTGGACTCTTTCTTATACATTTCTCATGGTGGGACATTTTATAGCATTATATGTTCTTTTTTCCACTTTTATGGTGGATGTTGATTAGGATCATGAGATCCCACTTATTGTATTTGTTGAATGTTCTTATCTTTCTTATTCTCTTTTATTATTGCTTATTCTTTTGTTATGCATCATATGGTGACTGCTAGTATAATGTTACATGTTATTTTATGTGGATGTGAACAATCCCACATATAAGTGCAGAGGTGATAATTTCTACATATGAAAACATATTTGAGAAGATGAGTATCATGTCCTGCTCAGGTGGATGTATATAGTTCCTACCCACTCCATATCTAGAGCATATGTATACAGTTCCCGCTCACCCCATATTTTTAGTAGATGTGCTATTTCCTACCAACATGCTTATATTGTCTAGTATTGTTACAGGTGAAACACATGGATGCTTTATTGTTATACTTTGATAATATTCATCTATTTTATTGAGATTCTTTTCTTTCATGATTGGTTGGGTAGTACTTTTCTCTTTAATGGGAAGACATTATATTTGTTGTCCTTTACTCCATATATTGCTCAATTTCCTTTTTTTGCGCATACCAGCCTTTGTTGATGTCATCTTTTTTCCTCTTTTGTCGGGGTATGCTTCCAACCCTAGGTGGAGAACATGGAGAACATGGTGTAAAGATATGGGCACACTTAAGGAGTTAAATCTTGGAGACAAACGTTGATATGGTTTAGATTTCCCTCTAGTTAGATCCTTATGTTGTGTCTTGCATGTAAACCCTTGTGGGAGATTATGATGTTCTTTTGTAAGCTAGTGGTAACTTGAATATAGTCAATATATCTATTCCACACCTATACTTTGGTTGTTTTGAATAACATTTATAAGATTTGAAAACTTTAAACCCACTCCAACATATCTTTTGGGTGTGTTTGGACTAGAGGTTCTATTCTTAAAATTTTTAGTAGGGAGTGGATCCCTTTCGGTCCTACTCTTTACAGCATGCTATCAAAGCTCATGGTAGTCGAAATCTGAATATTTTAATTTTGTCTCCCTAGTTAGAACATTTTCAATGCATAGACATCATTTAGGTGAGATGTTTTCCCTAGAATTGCCTAGTGCACCCTAATGTGATGAGGTTTTAGGTGATCTTACCCTATCATATAGATTCATTATGATTTGTATCTTTTTATGCTATGAGGCTTGACTTTAGGATGAAATTAGGTTATGAGGAGGTATAATGATGAAGAGGCCTTGTTATGGATATATTGTGACTTGGTTTCCGCATTGGTTTTGAGCTCATCTTTGTTTCATATCGCATGATTTTTTGAAGAAAAATATATTTTCAAATATACTACTATATGTACAAAATTTTTAGGATTTTATCAAATTTTTGTTGGACTAAGTCACAATGTTGATTTATGGATGTATGGATAGTGAAACCCTAAAATTAGTTGGAATATGATCTTCACCCTAGTTTTGGCTATGATGATGTGACTAGGATTATGTGCAATTATATAAAGGTGTAGTGTACCTACCCTTTGTACCCTATGACTAATTAGATCTTAGGGTACTTAATTTAGAGACATGAGGACCTAAAACGCAACCCTAGATGGTTCTATTTTGTTAGTTGGATACATAAACAACATAAATCTTTAAACATTCACAGCTAAAAGATATGTGGGTAACCCTAAATGTTGCTTAGTATGACTTGTAAGGTTATACCTTTTTAGGAGTGGAGAGTAGTTGGTTGTTGATGTTTGGATCAATAGATTTTGAGGATGAAATACTTTTTTAAGGGGTGGAGTGCTACAATGAAATGAAACCTAGCCTCTTGATCCTGACCATATGTCTTGGAGGATAGTCAACTCGGTTCTTTGGGTTTAGCCAAACAAGGATAAAGATATGCACATTAGTAGCTTAATTGATATCCTAAAATGTTAATGTATGAATACATCTCTCTAATGTAACCAAATGAACTCATATTAGTTTTAGGTAATTAATGGAGACATAAAATTTGTTACATGAGATAAATGGAAATATCATAAAAATTCGTGCAAAATAATCCTACATAACCCCTTTGTATAAATATAAGGCAAGGAATATAATTCTATGAATAACTGAGATAATAGTGGTAATAATGGATAATGGGATAAAATTAATAAAAGGAGAACTAATTGGTGAAAGATAACTTAAGATTCATTTATTTGGTTATGCTTTATCTTGGATGTTAAGTTTCACAAATTTAGGATAATAATAACCACACCTATAAAAGGTGAGTTTTCCTCTAAAATATGAATTAAAAAATATAATGACTCCAAAAGTGGGAAATAATCTTAGATTAATGATCTACACATTAAAGTATGCCTTTGGGTGAATTTTCACTCAATTTGGAAAATATTTGATTAAAAGATGAAATTAGGAGAAAGAAAGTTTTCAGAACCTTCAAAATATTAAATAAATGTACAAACAACTTCAACATGTAAAATTTATGGAAAATTCATATTCAACACACTAAAGTTTACTTGTGGATTAAGTTTGATCAAATTTGAAGAATCTTATAGTCATTAATGCATGAGGAAAGAGCAAAATATTATTTAGTTTATTTAACGAATTGAAAGTCCTCAAAATGAAAATCGGTTTGCATAATCAGAATCTAGTGCATTAATTGACCTCTGTGCAAAATTTCATGTAATTTGGATAATGTTTTGACCCTTAACCAAAGAGGGAGAAAAAGGAAAATTAATTTAATAAAACTTTAATTTTAATTAGATTATCTCCTTGTCACTCAGTTTTTTATTTTGTGACTTGTCTCAACCGTCCGATCCCAGATCTAACGGTGCGGAAGTCATCTCCTACCTTGGGTAGGAGACCAACTCGTAATGTACAGGAAATATAGTTTTCTCGCTGGCTTGTCTTGAGGATCAGACCATATTTTCTTGAGGTTTATTTTTCTTGGGCTTTGTCTCATCTTTGTGGTGCCTTCAACCCTATGAAGTTCAGGGTTTTATGCAACCAATCTTACCATCAAACAATGTAGCAGTCCTTACCCCTGTTCTTCTCTGGTCTCCTCGCTTCTCACCTCCTTACTCTTCTAGACCACTGGGACTCCCTTCCTCAACACTCGTTGTGATCCCTAGCCCTGTGCCTTGATGTTGGTTCAGGCTCGTTTGACCCTGAATACCCTTCCCCTACTCCAACTGACACGTAGAAGAAATGGGTTGGGGGGGGGGACGGGGCTTCCGACCTTCACATACACCTAGTGTTGGACCGGAGGAGTTCCCTACAATAATGTGAAGGTATATTTTTCCTCATTTGATCCGTTTGATAAGTAATCTGTTTCCCCCACCCTTTTTGGTCACCTAATTGTTGTTCTTCAATCCATGGTGTGATCTACTATTTTGTTCGTAATTGGGTCTCTTTCTCTCTATGTTTGAATCTGCCATGAGTTGTGAAGTCACCCTCACTTTCTAGTTTGTCATTGGATTCCTTGTTCTATGGTTTCCCACATCCTACTCCATGACATCCATGGAGGAGAGGATAGACTGAGGATAGTGAACCTTCATCGGCTTTGTTTGGGGTCTTTCAAAATAGATGGACATCACAAAGTCTTTCAGAATGGTTGCGGGATGAGTTTGGGGCTCAGGCCTTGGCTAGTCCTTCGCCATGCCATCACGGCATATGGTCTGCAACCATGGTCAGGCTAACTTTAGGGGGGATGAATCCCCTTGGTATTTTCTCCTCTTTTCCCTTTAGTTTTTGTTTTGTTTTTGTTTTTCCTCAAGGGAATTTTTGTAATTTCGATCCCCTTTGTCTTTTTGTCTTTGTGATTTTAGTTTTGGTGACTTGTTTGAGTAACTGTTCAAGTTGGTCGATGTTGATTGGGCCAACTCAGATGTGCAGCTCTCTCTCTCTCTCTCTATGTCTTGCTTTCTCATGAGTCTGATGCTGACTTAGAATTTCTTGATTGGTCAGTTTCCAAAAATCTATAACTATTTATTCAAAAAAATAAAAAAATATATGTCCTGAAATTAAAAAAAATATGTGCTTTCTAATGGTAATGGTTTTTTTGACAAAATCTAATGTTGATGGATTAATATAAATAAGCAATAACTTGAAAAATTCATAAATAAATATTTAAAAGTCAGAAAAATATAATAAAATATGTTTTGAAATTAGAAAAAGATAATCTTGAAAATGGTATGATTTTCTAATCTAATTCAATAATATTAAAGAGGAGACTTTTAGGGTTTGTGAAATCAATGTAATTCTAATCCCAATTTAACATACATGATAATAGTTGCTTTGGAGACCTAGATTTGGATCTAGAAGTGACCTTGGTCTATTAGATTCTATAGAGAGGTATGATTGCATCCTAGATTATTTCTATATTGATAAATTTCTAATTCATCTCTTTGGTTGTATGTTTACATCTCCTATTCTTCCATGTTGAGCAATCACATATCTTTATCATTCTCTTGGCCTGATGGACATTAGCCTTTACAATATCTTGTTGCTTTGGAAAATATGCTTCATGTGAAGTATCTTATATTGTTAGTGATCATATGATCACATTTTACATTCTCTTATACTTTTTCTTATGCATTGCTCATGGTGGGACATTCTATGGTGTTATATGTTCTTTTTCCCAATTTTATGGTGGATGTTGATTAGGATCATGAGATCCCACTTATTGTATTTGTTGAATATTCTCATCTTTCTTATTCTCTTTTATTATTGCTTATTCTTTTGTTATTCATCATTTGGTGACTGCTAGTATAATGTAACATGTTATTTTATGTGGACATGAACATTCCCACATATGAGTGTAGAGATGATAATTCTTGCATATGAAAATATATTTGAGTAGAAGTGTATCCTGTCCTTCTCGGGTGGATGTATATAGTTTCTACCCACTCTAAATTTAAAGCGAATGTATACAGTTCCCGCACACCCCATATTTTTATTAAATTTGTAATTTCCTACCCACATTGTTTATATTGTTCAGTATTGTCACTGGTGAAAGACATAGATGCTTTATTGTTGTACTTTGCTTTATTTGTCTCTTTTATTGAGATGCTTTTCTTTTATGACCGATTGGGTAGTAATTTTCTCTTTCATGGGAAGCTTGTATATTTTTTTTCCTTTATTCCATATATTTCTCAATTTCCCTTTTTTTATATGCACATACCAACCTTTTCTAATGTCATCTTCTTTCCTCTTTTACTAGGGTATGCTTCCAACCACTACTACAAAAATGGCTTATAACGTCACTTTTAAAGGTGTCGGTTGTATAAATACACCGACACTTAAAACCTAAAGCGTCAGTTTAATAAAAAACTGACATCTATCTGTGAAGGGTGACCAGATACGTGTATCACTTTTATTCAGTGTCGGTTCCCTAATAATAAACCAACGCCTAAAATTAACCGCCAAATCCAAAATTTCTAGTGAAACAAATTACCTCCAAAATTTAACATATGGCGTCGATTATTAACTAATAAACCGACGACGAAAGGTTATTCGCGAGACAGAAATTGGGCACATTTTGGTCGTTGATTTTACTTTAATAAACGACGGTTATGGGTTTTCCCGTGTTGTTCTTGGGAAATTTTTCACACCCTTTGAGCATCGGTTTTCAAAATAAACCGAAGACTATGGTCATTAATCGAGAAATTTTTTTAATCAATATATGTAGATAGACGTCAAGTTTTTTTATAGTAAAAATAGACGACTATCATTGAGAATAGGTGTCACTGTGTTTGTAGAACTGACACCTTTAGTTTTATGTGCCAGTTTTTTTGAATAACCGACGCCTATTGTTAACTTAATAGCACCTGCGCGAGCCACGCTCTCTTACCCTTTCTCTATTTCATTGATTTTGCACGCGCTTAGGTCTGGTGAATTTCACCTCTGGTTACTTCCGCCGCCGTTCCTTGCTCCTCTGATCGCCGCCTCTTCCGCCGTTCATTGCTCTGGGTGTCACCGTTCCTTGCCCTTTGTCCCCATCTCGCTGCTCCGGGGGCCTTCCGGCGGCTTGCTCTCCTGCTCCAGCTCTGGCGCCGCTCTCCTGCTCCAGCTCCGGCCACCTGCTCTCCTATTCCGGTGGCCTTCTCTCCTGCCCCATCTCGCTGCTCCATCGCTCTCCTGCTCAACAGGTAGCCCTCTTCTTCTTCCTCCATGCCCCTCTTCTTCTTCCTTCTCCCTCCTTACCAACAGCAAGCACGGCCGTGCTTGCTGTTGGTAAGGAGGGAGAAGGAAGAAAAGAGGGTATTTTGTTCATTTATTTTTTTATCTATTGCTTTGTATTTATTTATCTACAGATTATATTTATTTATCTAATTCTTTGAGTTTATATATTTAGATGTTGCTATTGTAAAAAAACCTAGGATATGATCAAATCTTTTGCTTGCATATATTTGTGCTTCTAATCCTAATGCTTGACCTAATTCAGTAAATTTTGATGCATGTTGAAATAAGATTTAAACTTGTCCATTCTAGCATCCTAATTTGATTTGATTAAACCCTAACATTGATGAAACCATAACATCAATTGTGTTGAAACCCTAACATGTACATATCTATCATTGTGTTTGTTGGCCTAGAAACCCGTCAAAGATTTACTAATTAGGAGTAAATCTTGGATAGTCCCCGGTTTGGGACTGTTCTAGAACACCTAATCTCACTTAGGATGTAAGTGCATAATGTGTATTAGATTTTCGAGAAAATTTTGATAGCATTTCCCCATTTGTTCTCTATGTACATATGTACTATGATGAAGAAGTTAATAGCGCAAAGGGGAAATGGACCCAAACTTGTTGTGGATTCTGATAATGCAGGAAATGCAATTGGAGTGAATCACAATTTGTTTGTTTCATATCTTGGGTATGTTACTCATAGCCATTACGGTTGTAAGATAGATTCTTAGCATAAAGTTCCTAAGGGGAAGAAAGACATAATATGGAAGGATTTATGCGTGATTTATTATTAATTTGCAATTCTATTTTGTAGATTATTAATTTTTTGGATACTAGTTAATAGCAATTCTATTTTGCAGAGTATATTTGAATTGGATGAAAAGATGCATCGTAAATGTGTGATGCAACGCTGTGGGAGAGTCCCAAGGAACTATAGGACAAATCTCACCTTAGAATACATAAAAGAAGGTGACAGAAGGAAGAAGACATCCACTGAACAGTGGAACTTCCTGGACAAAGAAGAATGGGACTCGTTTGTTGCTTCAAGACAAACTGATGAATTCAAGGTATTAGGCGTCACTCCCAATTTAATCAATATATATACGTTATATTCACCTATTCAAGATTAACATTTAGTGTTACTAACCAAATCATTAATGTGCATACTAACTAGGCCCTCAGTGAGGCACAAAAAGCAAGGTGTGCAATGAATATGCATGACTACACAATGGGTCCAAAGGGGTATGCAGGCATCCACCAAAGACTATAGGCTGAGTCTACTGCTCAGTCTATTGCTACTCACGAGCCCTCTACTATAGGTACCACACCTCTGCCTCACCATGATGTCTGGATAGCTGGGAGGAAAAATAAGAAGGGAGAAATAAGGAAGCCTGCAACTGATGAGGCGGCTACAAAAATGGTAAAATACAACTGTTAGAGAAATCTTTCAAATATTGATTATTTATGGTGTTTACTTAATTACAAATTTTTGCTTTGGCGATTAGCGGGAGCTGCACAAACTGAGAAAACAAGGCAAGTTCATCCCTAAGGGAACAAGGGATGAATTGACCATTGCTCTGGGTAACCCAGAGAATCCTGGACGTGTTAGGGTTGTAGGCGCTAGTGTGGGCATCAAAGCGTTCTTTGGGCCATCCCAGCACAAACATATCCCAAAAGCGGGACTTTTACAAGAATAGGTAACCTATTCTTTCTTTATAATATTACTGTAAAAGAGAATGCAATAATCAGAAGCTAATGTTTCTTTTATCCATGTATAGGTAGATAAGATAGTTGATAGGAAACTTGAAGAAGCAATGAGCAAGTGGTAGGCATCTCTGACTGCCACTCAGCAGACAGTACCTATGGCATCCCGCTCTACTCCTACAATAGAGGTTGGGAGTAATCTTGTAGACCCACCACCTAGCACATCCACTTTAAGTATTTTTATGACATAGTAACTAGTCTTTTCAAGACTATATGTATATATGTATATAACATTCTTTACACAAAAATTTGTAGGGGTTGAAGCCATGTCGTCTAAAAAGTAAAGAATTTGTCATTGCAGAGGCGTCGGCTTACCCATCCCTACCAGGGGAAATGTTTCATGGGTCTCCATTACCAGCTGGTTGTGTTCGTGTGAGACCGCTACGTATATTCCCCAACTGGATGGATCTTCCATTGCCATATGCCCACCCAGATTGTGAAACACTTGGTGAGGCAGAAGGCGGAGTGATATTGTGGCCAAAAGTGGATGTCCTATATACTGAAACTGTATGGTAAATTTACATTACGTTAAATTGTTAGTGTGTGTATACGATGTCAATTGATCTGAAATTATATATATATATATATATATATATATATATATATATATATACAGGTTAAAAAGAATACACCTAGAGAATCTAGGCCTCCACCTCCACCTCCTACATTACCAAGTTGGGTTCCACAGGACCTACCTATCCCGTTAGGTCCTAATTGTAGGGGTATGGCAATATGGTTAGGCGAACATGATATAAATTGCCCTATAACTGTTTCTATAGATGCAGATGTTGCAGGTCAATCATACGAAAGCAAACTATTTACATAAGATATTTTGGAGTAGTTTCGATATGATTGGTTGAATACATCTGTGATAGATATATGGATAAGGTGAGATCTTCTTTATACATCCATATACCTTGTGTAGGATCTGATGATCTGGTTTCTTATTTATTAATGCATATGTAATCCATGTTTTGCAGCTACTTAGACAAGATATGTGTAGATTTTTCATTCGATCATGTAGGGTTTTTGATTCCATCTTTGATTAGTCTAGTAGCTAAAGACCCTCCGTCAGTTCAACAATACTGTTGTGATGCTTTTACAAATTTTGCTCAAAATAAGAAGACAGTGATAACAGCTCCATTCAATGTGGAGTAAGTTTACTTTGCTTATAATTTGGACTTAAGAAAATTACATTTTTATTGTGGATTTTGAGTTATTAATTTTTAACTTTTTTACCTCTAGTGGTATGCATTGAGAGTTACTAGTTATTGTCCTCGAAACGTTCACTGTCTATTATCTAGATCCTAAGGGGACTAAATTGAATTCAAAATATGGACACAAAATAAAAATGAAATTATTCCAGTGAGAAATATGTCATTTTCATATCCGTTAACATATGTTATTACATTACTATTTAATTATGCAATGTATTATGTTGCATTAACATGTAGGGGTTTAGATGAGTTCAAAACGGTTGGAGGAAAGGTCCCCAGGAAAAAGAACCAGCCAATAATTTGGAAAAACGTGGAAGTAAGTTCCCGACTGCAATGTATATATTATTTATGTGAACAATGTTGAATTAGTTGTATTTTTTAATATTTTGTATGTTTCAATTTATAGTGTGCTACACAAGAAAACGTATGGGAATGTGCATACTATGTGATGCGATTTATGCACATGATTTTCAAATATGCCACAGTGGACATCGATACCATTCCTGAGGTATTATATATAGTCTCATTAGATAATATGAAATACATCAATCTTATTTATATATTATTAATTATATATATACATCATTCTCTTTGCAGGTGTTTAAAACTGACCACACTACAGGAAAGGCCTTACCGAATGTACATGATCCCTATACGACGGAAGAATTAAATGATGTAAGAGAAGAATGGGCAACAGCCATACAAGTAGTGGGGGTTTTAACATATAATTGGGATGTTGATAGCGAATAATGACTAAAGATTGATATTTTGTAAATGAATTTCTGAATTATAATATGTGTGAATGTTTGTACATGTCTGAATATTTCTACATGTGTGAATGTGAAAATGAATGAAATTTTTGGTTGCTATATGAATGTTTCTACATGTGTGAATGTGAAAATGAATGGAACTACAGATTACGACATGAATGTTTCTACATGTGTGAAAATCAAACGGAACTGTAGGTTGCTAAATGTGTGAACATTTATGTTGTTAATTTTGTAGGTGTGTGGCCTGTTGTTGGATGATATCAATGGATGTCGTAAAACCTGTAGTTCATACCTGAACTGTAGGTTCTCATCCTGCGACCAGCCACAGTAGGCCTGCAGTCTGATTAAAAAAAATACATACAACAGACGTCGATTATTTGAAAAAACCGATGAAACATTCTTACAGCGTCGAATAATAGCTAAAACTGACGCCTAATGAGACCAGCAGGTGATATGGCGTCAGTTATAAATAAAAAACTGACATTGATTGTGCCCTAAATGACACCCTTTCTGTAACGTGAAGGTTTATGTCGTCAGTTTTAAAACTAATAACCGACACCTATACCCCCTGCTGACGTGTTTTTGTTGGCGTGCGAAGGGTTGTGGCGTCGGTTTGAGAACCGACACCTAACGGTTGGCCTTTTAGCAGCGCCCACATAGGTTTCGCATTAAAACCGATGTGAAAGGCCTTAAATAACCGACACTAAAGGTCGGTTATGTACTAGTTAACCCTAGGTGAAGGACATGGCATAAAGATATGGTCATAGCTTAAGGAGTTAAATCTTGGAGACAAACATTGGTAAGGTTTGGATTTCCCTCTACTTAGATCCTTATGTTGTATCTTGCATGTAAACCCTTGTGGGAAATTATGATGTTCCTTTCTAACCTTGTGGTAAATTAAATATAGTCAATATTTATATTCTACTGCTATACTTTGGTTATTTTGAATACCATTAATAAGATTTGAAAATTTCACTCCCACTCCAACATATCTTTTGGGTGTGTTTGGACTGGAGGTTCTATTCTTCAAATTTTTAGTAGGGAGTGGATCACCTTTGAGTCCCACTCTTTACCGGATGGTATCATAGCTCATGGTAGTTGGAATCTGACTATTTTAATTTTATCTCCCTAGTCAGAACCTTTTCCATGCATAGACATCATGAGATGTTTTCCCTATAATTTCCTAATGCACCCTAATGTGATGAGGTTTTAGGTGATCTTACCCTATCATATAGATTGATTATGATTTGTATATTTTGATTCTATGAGGCTTGACTTGAGGATGCAATTAGGTTATGAGGAGGTAGTAGTATGGAGAGGTCTTGTTATGGATATATTGTGACTTGGTTTTTGCATTTATTTTGAGCTCATCTTTGTTTTATATCGCATGATTTTTCGAAGAAAAATATTTTTTCAAATATACTACTATATGTACAAAATTTTCTAGATTTTATCGAAGTTTTCTTGGACTAAGTCACAATGTTGATTTCTGGATGTAAGGATAGCGAAATCCTAGAATTAGTTGGAATAGGATCTTCACCCTAGTTTTGTCTATGATGAAGTGACTAGGATTATATGAAATTATATAAAGGTGTAGTGTACCTACCCTTTGTACCCTATGACTTTTTGGATCTTAGGGTTGTTAGGTTAGAGACACAAGGACCTAAAACTCAACACTAGATGGTTCTGAGTTGTTAGTTAGATATATGAACAACATAAATCTTTAAAATGTTCATAACTTAAAGATATGTGGGTAACCCTAAATGTTGCTTAGTATGACCTGTATGGTTAAACCTTTTTAGGAGTGGAGAGTACTTGGTTGTTGATGTTTGGATCAATAGATTTTGAGGACAAAATCCTTTTCTAAGCGGTGGAGTGATGTAATGAATCGAAATGTAGCCTCTTGATCCTGATCATATGTCTTGGAGGGTAGTCAACTTGGTTCTTTGGGTTTAGCCAAACAAGGATAAATATATGCACATTAGTAGCTTAATTTATATCCTAACAAATTAATATATGAATAGATCACCCTAATGTAACCAAATGTTCTCACATTAGTCCTAGGTCATTTATGGACACAGTAAATATGTTACATGACATAAATGGAGATTTCATAAAATTTCGTGAAAATAATGTTGCATAACCCATTTAGTACAAATATGAAGGTAAGGAATATAATTGTATGACGAATTGAGATAATATTGGTAATAATGGATAATGGGCTAAAATTCATAAAATGAGAACTAGTTGGTGAAAGATAACTTAAGATTCATTTATTTGGCTATGCTTTGTCTTGGAGGTCGTGTCACAAATTTAGGATAATAATAACCACACCTATAAAAGGTGAGTTTTCCTCTAAAATATGAAATAAAATACTTAATGGCTATAAAAGTGGGAAATAATCTTAGATTCTTGATCTAAGCATAATAGTATGTCTTTGGGTGAATTTTCACTCAACTTGGAAAATATTTGATTAAAAGATTAAATTAGGAGAGAGAAAGTGTGTAGAACATTTGAAATATTAAATAAATGTATAAACAACTTCAACATGTAAAATTGATGGAAAATTCATACTCAACACACTAAAGTTTACTTGTGGATGAAGTTTCATCAAATTTGGAGACTCTTATAGTCATTAATGCATGAGGAAAGTGAAAATAGCATTTGACTTACTTAACAAACCTAAAGACTTCACCATGAAAATCTAATTGTGTAATCAGAATCTACATGCCTTAATTGACCTCTATGCCAAATTTCATGTAATTTGGATAATGTTTGGACCCTTAATCAAAGAGAGAGAAAAAGGAAAATTAATTTAACCAAACTTTAATTTTAATCAGATTATCTCCTTGTCACACAGTTTCTAATTTTGTGACTTGTCTCAACCGCCCGATCCCAGATCTAACGAAATGGAAGTCATCTCCTACCTTGGGTAGGAGATTGACTTGTAATGTATAGTAAATATGATTTTCTCATTGGCTTCTCTCACGGCTCAGACCATATTTCCTCGAGGTCTCTTTTTTTCTTTGGCTTTGTCTCATCTTTGCAGAGCCTTGTACCCTATATAGTCCAAGGTTTGGTGTAGTCGATCTCCCCATCAAACAATGTGGTCGTCTGTACCCCTGTTCTTCCCTAGTTTCCTCACTTCTCACCTCCTTACTCTTCCGGACCGTTGGGACTCCCTTCTTCAACACTTGTTGTGATCTCTAGCCCATTCCTTGGTGTTCGTTTGGGCTCATTTGGCCCTGAGTACCCTTCCCCTACTCCAACTACCGCGTAGAGGAACTGGATTGGGGGCAGGGCTTCCAACCTTTGCAAATGCTTGGTGATGGCTTGGAGGACTTCCTTGTGTTTATGTGAAGCTAGATTCCCCCTCATGTTATCCATATGATAAGTATTATATTTTCCAGCCTTTCAGGTCACCTGAATCATGTTCTTTAATCCATATTGTGATCTACTATTTTGTTCATAATTGGGTCTCTTTCTTTCTATGTTTGATCTGCCACGAGTTGTGAAGTCACCCTCGCTTGCAAGTTTGTCATTGGGTTCCTTGTTCTGTGGTTTCCCACCTAATACTCTACGCCATCCATGGCGGAGAGGGTAGACTGGGATGGTGAACCTTCACTCGTTTGTTTGGGGTCTTTGGCAACAGGTGGACCTCACTAAGTCTTTCAGAATAGTTGCGGGATGAGTTGGCGCTTAGGCCTTGGCTAGTCCTTCACCATGTCGTCACTACTTATGGTCTACAACCATGGTTGGGTGAACTGTAGAGGGATGAATCCCCTCAGTCTTTTCTATTCTTTGCCATTTTGTTTCCATTTCATTTTTGTTTTTCCTCAAGGGTATTTTTGTAATTTTGGCCCCCTTGTTTCTGGGCTTTGTGCTTTTTGTTTTGCTGACCTGTTTGAGTAACTGACTAAGTTGGCCAACCTTGATTGGGCCAAGTTGGATGTGCATCTCTCTCTCTTTCTCTGTCTAGCTTTCTCACGAGTCTGATGCTGACTAGAATTTCCTGATTGGCCAGTTTCTGAAAATCCATAATTATTTATTTATTACTCAGAAAAAATAAAATAAAATATGTTCTAAAATCAAAAAAATATGTGCTCTCTAATGGAACTAGTTTTGTTACCAAAATCTCATGTTGAAAATATGTGATTTTAATGGATTAATCTAAATAAATCGTAACTTCAAAAATTCATAACTAGATATTTAAAAGGAACAAAAATATAATAAAATATGTTTTGTACTCAAAATAAGATAATACAAAACACGACATGGTTTTTCTAACCTAATTCACTAATATTAAAAAGGCAACTTTTAGAGTTTGTGAAATCAATGTAATTCTAACCCTAATTTCACATACATGATAATTGGTTCTTTGGAGACCTATATTTGGATATACAAGTGAGCTTGGTCTATTAGACTCCGTGGAGAAGTATGATTGCAACCCACATTATTTCTATATTAAGCATTTTCTATTTCATCTCTTTCGTTGTATGTTTACATCTCTTAATTTTCTATATTGAGAAATAACCTATCCTTATCATTCTCTAGGTTCGATGGACATTAGTCTTTACAATATCTTATTCTTTTGGAAAATATGCTCCATGTGAAGCATTCTAACGACCCACACTTTTGAGTGTCTAAAAGACCTTAAAGTCGCAAATCGCCACTCAAAAATTCCAAGATCAGATACATGAAATAATACAAAATAGTAAATAATTTCCATTAATGATCAAATATTTACATGTTTACATAAAAAGCTCCTTTAAGGAGTTACATAGCTTTTAAACAAAATTAACTTTCACATGTGTGAAGATAAACCATTAAGACTAAACCTTCATGATTAAGTTGTAGTTTCTTCAACATCTTTGTCTGTACCCTCATGTCCACGAATCAAGTAGATCTGATACCTAAAACACTGACAAACAAATATGTGGTCAATATATTACTATACTGGTACGTGGGTTCAAACAATAATCACAAGTAAGCATATATGCAAACGACTTTATCTTTCATATAGGAACATAAACTTAATTTCATATTCTAACCCATATCTGGTCAACTACCTCAGGTGTAATCACTGTCCCTCTGGGGCTCGTGAGCATTACCCTTAAGATCGGTCTATCTAGAGTTTAGAATATTATTACTTACTTTACATGATACTCAGAGGAACTTTATAGTTTGCAAGAAGTAAATAAACAAGCAAGCAGTTTATCTATCGTTCAATCACATCGAGAAACATTGGAAATATGTATTCATAAGCGTAACCATGTACCTTATGCCATCATAGAACCATGTAGAACATCATATACTTTAAGAGTGATCCAAACATCCAAGCAACCAAGCATATAATCAACAGTATCTGAAACATGCATACTACATACGTGTCACCATGTATTCACATTACATTATTCAAATCTAGATTCCCTCCTAAACTAGGTTTTAGGGCTATCTCGTGTTTGGACTAGGGATCAGGGTTGCAAACCTTAATTCTATCATATCATGGTTTCCAAGATTACAATTTTAGTTATGCATATTAGGTGAAACCCTAATTATCAATTTAGGGTTATCTCATCATTATGATTATAGCAAGATGTCTATACTAGTTTCACAACCCTAAATCAGCATATATAAGATTACTAATCTGGACTCATCCATCATACATCATTATCATGGATTTCCTTATTATACATATCATGATCAGGTATTAGCTTAACATAACCAAATCTATTTATTTAAGCATCAGATTAAAGGAAATTCTAGGTTTTCCTTTACATTAAACACATTATAACATGTATTTCCTATACGTTCAAAACAAGAAGCATATTTAGACCATGATTAAATTTTCTTTGGATTCCTCTCATTTTTCTAAGAAACATTCATATATAACTTATTTTCATCTGATCTTTTTAGCAGTTTATATGATTTTTGCAAGTTAATCATTATTTGACCAAAAAAATGCTGACACATCAACAGGGTCGGCCAGGTTGGTGAAAAGGCACTCTAGCCTCTGCTTCTGTAGTGTCCATGCAAGGGTATATGAGTCATTAGACTCTAACCCATCCCCTTCCTTGTAAAGGATGGTTTTTGATTCCTGGGGTACGTGTCTGCTGCGACAGACCCCTTCACTGAAGCTTCCCTTGGCGCCCTACTATCCAGTGGCCATGGTGCCAACCTCCACGCTCGCTCATTGTTGTGGAGTCGTGTCAGTAGTTACCTTCATCAACATTGTGCTCCTATCCTCCCTCTTGTTACTTCAGCATGCCAGGGATACACCCCGACGGGATTGGGCTGCAGGTGGGGCCTAGGTCCTCACCTCTGCCAAGGTACCTCACCGTCTACATCCACGCGACCCAAACACCTCCCTAAGCTCCTCTACTACCGGTAGTCTTCCCCAACCTCTCATTGCATCGGGTTTCCACACGCATACCAGTGCCGACGACACACCCCTCACGACCCTGCGTGTGTAGGTCACGCCGCACGAACGTCGACACGGACCAACATCCACCTACTCGCAGGACGGTTCTACCTTCCTTGGCTCATGCCAACGCCCTGGCTGCTGGATGCTCTTTCCATCCCAATCTGAATCCTGCTTACCAATCTGACTCCTACTTCCCAATCTACCTCCATAATCGTAGAGCTCGGCTCTGTTTTCATCCTATTCAAAAACTCTACCGTCCGCGGTCCTATCATTCTTCCTCCTCACGTCCACGCTCCTTTGTTCTTACAAGTTGTATTGTGATGTCACAGCCGATGATGTCGGCTACTCCCTGGCTCCATCTGAGTCTACCTAACGCCCACTTCTCCCATCATCTCTCTTGGTCATGGCTAGGGTTCCCATCGGTGCCTCTGTACCAAGGATGGTAGAATCCTGGTCGGCCAAGACTAAGGTTATCGAGGGTGCTGAAGGGAGAGGGAAGAGGGACTAAGTTGTCTTGAGGTGGAAGATGGGCACCTCTACATGAGGGAAGGAAATGTTCTACTGTTGTCCCTATATAGCACTAGGGTTTGTATGGAGAGTCCCACTTTCCCCTTTTATCGTAAAGAGGGTTATGGTCACAGTTCATTGATATGGGAAGGAGTTTCCCTACATCATAAACACTAACAAATAAACCACTTCCCTTCTATAATCCATTATTCGTATATACCTTCAATGTACCCCTTTTCTTGCCTTATATTGGCCTCCTACACGATTATGGAGTGCCTTCATAAGAAAGTATCTTTTTGTTGTAAAGAGAGTATTTAATAGATTTCCCATATGGTGACATTGGTGATCCAAAGGAAACATGCACAATCCAGATAGTTCCTTTTTATCTCTCTTTGATTTATCATTTAAATCAACCATCCTCACTTCAAGAAAACTCATAAAATCATTTCCAATTTATATCTGGTAAGTTAGGATATAGAGATGTCTTAACCATTGTGTTGCCAAACTTGGATAGATAATTATCTTAATCATTTAAAACACCACATCTCTTATTTTTCTTTGGAAACTTACATATCCTCTTGTATTTCATTTACCAGATCAAAATCCATTAATATCAATTCATTATGAATTCTTTTCTTTTATTTAACTTGTGTCACAAGCACTCATGCCATAAAGGCAATTAACTTTATTATTCCACCAATAATACCATTAGGGAATTTATATAATTCATTTATATAATTCATTTTTTATCAAAATTGAGGATATTACATTCGACCCTCTTTAAATGAAATTTTGTCCCCAAAATTCAGGCCTAGCATGCTTAGGTGAAAAACAACTCATATAATTCTTAATTTTTAGGGTTAGCACCCTACTTAGTTATCTTTAACAACTTTTCTTATGTATATCGAGTTTTGTTTCTTTACTAAGATTGGTACCTGAAGTGAAATTCAAGTATATCCACATCTCTAGTATACACATATTATCATCACTTGATGATTTCATTCTCAGTGGTGATTTCATTATTGCTTGGTGATTTCTCTTTTCACCTAAATTTGTAACCTATTATTCATTATTTTCACACAAGGGTGAGGTGACACATCTAACCCTAGTTCATGTCATTAACCTCAACTTAAGACATTTATTCACATATTTCAATTTTTTAAGCATAACATGCGTATACCTAATCTCTCTCCCTCATAATGAAATGAAATAAGCATTTAATTGTAGCTCAAACACAAAGTTCATTCCATTCCAAGAGCAAAGATGGTACATCCACACATTACCTTTCAATTTCACATTTTAAATTGAATCATACTCATTATGACTCTAAACATACTTTTTTCTAAATCCATAGTATTCTTATATTCAAAGTAAGTCAAGTGTCCCTTTCCTTACTCATGGATTAGGGCGTAACTTCTCTCAAGTTTGCATGACTTCATTACATCTTTTATATTTACATATCCCATATCATTATGAGCCTTAGCCAAATCATTGAGGTCTCTAGGGGTATAGGTACTTTTGGAGTGATCTCATCCTTATGCATCAAAAGAGTGCCTTTCACATTCACCCATTAGGCAACATGATCCTCGTGGAGGTATCTAATTTCCTGAGTCATGTACCTTGGGTAAACCTAGTTGTTACCTCCCGACCACATGGTCATGTGCATTCATGGCATATCAACTCCCAATTCATCGGTCCTATGTACCTCTAATACGCCCTACTTGACCGTAGTATTGCATTAGGACTCTACCCTTCCTAAGGGTTTATTTTGAGATGTCACGTCTTTTAAGCACATTATTCTCTTATTTAATTCTTTAACCATGATTTCCTTCACCTCTCACTTTTGAGTAGACATGATGTAGTTTTGTCCCAACATTGGGCTCGGGCCACCTTCCCTTCAGGGCTTGGTGCCATCTCAGTCTTCCCTCATGGGCTTGACCTCTGTGATCTTCCCCTCCAGGGGCTTAATCCTAAACAACTGCACTATTGAATTAGGCCACCTTCCCTCCTGGGCTTGGTGCCTCTCTGGTCTTCTGATGCGATGATTTTGAGTCTCATTTATAGACTTGTTTGATATGTGTTTTATGCATTTATTAGTCATTTTCATGGTTAATGTTGCATAATTCACTCATTTTGGTCTATGCTACTTCTTTATGTCAAATTCCCTTTATTTAAGCATTTTTAGCATTAATTATCGAAAGAATATATTTTGTGTGGATTTATGTGGTTCCGTGTGTTAATTTCAGGAAAAACAAGTATCTACTATCGTCGATACCATCGACGGTGGTCGATACCATCGATCGGACCACAAGCTGCCAGCCGCAAGGACCAAAAGAAGGTCGATACTATCGACAGGGATTTCGATGGTATCGAGATACCATCAGGTTGCTGGTGAGAAGTGTGTCGATACTATCGACCAAAATGTCGATACTATCGACTGGAGGAGCTAAAGCGACACAAAATGGCAAAATCGTCGCTACAGGTTCGTCGATACCATCGACCCACGTCAATGGTATCGAGAAGACATCAGGCGCACAGACGAAAGAAAAGAAGGATTGCCGCAATCACGCTAGGTCGATACCATCGACCCGCGTCGATGGTATCGACACCGTCAGATATGAGTTTTCTTTAGATTAATATTAATTAGACGGCTGTGGTTAATTGTCGACCTAATTCGGGAGATATATCTAATGACAGCGCCCTTGACTAGGGAGTCACGTCATTAGTTGTTGCACACATCTCGGAGAGCAAAGGAGAGAAGGACGGAGCACGAGAGCACGCCCAACCGATCCGGACGCTGAAGAAGACGAATTCCACCACCGAAAGGCGGCAGAACGTGGATTCCACGCCAAGGATCGATTGGACCTTCTCCATTCAGGGGTTTAATCACTCAATCACGTTTTTCTTCATGTTTCCCTTTTTCTTCTCCACATTGTACTATGAGATGAACATGTGAGGCTAATCCCCTTAATCTTTAGGACCGGGAGTAGTCCGGGGATTCATTGTATGATGATTTTATAGTAGTAATTCATATCTTATCTCTTAAATCTGTGGTATAATTTCGTGTTCTCCAATATATTGTTATGCTTGATCACCATAATAATAACCTAATGCCCTTAATTGCTTTGAAAGAAGAATTAACGGTTGAAAAGAGACAGAATTTACATTAATTGACAAATCCCTTGAACAAGGCGGTGTAAGATTAATGGTGGATACCAAGAGGTTGTTTCTAATGCACCTAGTTTAGGGTATAGGTTACTACGACGGTGGAACTGACCTAGACATAGGTAGTGAATTGTACCACGACAGTGGGCAATTCTGATTTCAGGCCACTACCCGGATAGAGAGATAAAATTGAGTAGCTATATAGAATTTAACACAATGAAAACCCGCGGTGAAACTGTAACCCTAAAGATCTCCTTTTGAATTGATTAAACCAACATTTAATCGATTTCTTGTTTTGTTTTGTTTTTATTTTCTTTTAATTTTAACAACAACTCTAAACTATTTAATCGGCTTAGCTGATCGTGAGTAGTTAGTAGGAGTCCCCGACGATTCACGTATCCCTGAGTTCGACTCGGGCCTCACAAAGGCCTGTACTACTTCGACGCGTTCACTTGCATTTCTGTGCACGGTAAATCTGCGTCAAGTTTTTGGCGCTGTTGCCGGGGATACGGCAATTTGTTGGCACTTCGAGTGCTGTGAGCGGCCACTCTAGGCCATATTTTTATTTTTTTTATCTTTCCAAAAATTTATAATCTATTTTCTAAATATTTGCAATCAACAAGCACTGTACTAAATTAAATTTTTCTATTTTCAGGTACTGTGCATGGTGCAGACGCGTAGTACTGACTACACGAGTCGCACACCAGAGGTTCCGCTGCCGAGACCAGAGGACGAGGGTGAGTATAATCAAGACGAGCTGGAAGATATAATTTCTGAACACGAACATGAAGAGATGGACGAGCCACAGACAATATGGGAGAAGATCAAGGCTTCTTCCTCGTCTGCTTCCAAGGGGCCTATAAAGAAGCAAGCGCTGAATATTCTGACATACAAGATTGATCCAGCTTTGATCAACTTGGTGAAGTCTAATGCCTTCCATGGGCTCAAAAATGAAGACCCCGTCGCGCACAAGTCAGTTTGTGGAGAATTGTGATATGGTAAAAATCGACAGATTTCCACAAGACATGCTCTACTTGAAGCTCTTCCCGAGTTCTCTAGCAGGAATTGCACGTGAATGGCTACATAACATGGACGATGAATATGTGGAGTCTTGGTACCACATGGTGGAGGTTTTCTTTGAGAGGTTCTTTCCGCCCGAGAAGACCAATGATATGATCAGAAAGATCCACAACTTCACCCAACAAGAAGGAGAAACCTATTCTGAGACCTGGGAAAGGTTTCAGATCATGCTCAGGCGATGCCCGCATCATGGGCTTGACAAGGAGACCCAAGTTAAGATCTTCTATTTTGCTCTCTCTGAGCATGATAGAAGCAACCTCGATTCATCCGGTTCCGGATTCTTCTTGAATAATACGGACACTAGATGTTGGGAGATCTTAAAGAACATGGCAAAGAAACAATCATGGGGTGAAAGAGGCGTTGTGGAGTAGGTTTGAGTTGTAGGTGAATCTAAAGAAATAAAGGAATTGAATGAGAAGATGGATCTTCTCGTAAAGAAATTGCTTGCAAAGGAGGATACTGAGTCTGAGGACGAGGCTCAAGTGAAATTCATGAGGCAGCAGCCAGGTTACAGGAACAATGACTATGCATGGAGGAAAGACAAGAAGTTCTCCTGGAAGGATCCAAATAACTTCTTGCAGGATCCAGATGCTAAACCCCAGCCAGCAGTGGAGGATAATAGCACAGAGCTTCTCAATCAAGTTATAAAGAAAAACCAAGAACTCATGGCTACTTTCGGCAAGCAAATAAAGCAATAAGGGGAGTTCATGAACCAATTCGGGCAGACACTGCAGAGCCATGGGGCTCAAATGAGGACAATAGAGACATCTATGGCACAGATGGCTGCGGAGATAGCCAATTTGAAGAAGCCGACACATCCAGGTTTCCCGGGAAATACTAATGTTCCAGGAGGGAACCAACAAGTGAAGGCCATCTTGCTAAGAAGTGGCAAGAAACTGTTAAATCCCAGGGTTGATGAAGCAAGAAAACCCCAAGCTGAAATTGAAGCTAAAGCCACTGACAAGCTGCCCGCACCGGTCACAGAACCAGTCGATGACATAGTTGTGGATGCTACTAAAGACCCTATTGCAGAGGAGGAGGAACCTCAGAAAAGGACACCCTATGTGCCACCGCATCAAAGGGCACAGGCTGTACCGGTCCCTTATCCGAACAGTGCTAAGGCAAGGAAGGTAGATGACCAGTTCAAAAAGTTCTTAGACAATTTCAGGAAGCTTTTAGTCAACATCCCTCTATTGGAAGCTATTGAGAAAATCCCTTCTTATGGGAAATTTCTAAAGGACATCATTACTAAGAAGAGAAAAATTCCAGACACGGAAGTAGTTGTGCTTAAGGAGCAGGTGAGTGCCTTCATCATGGGCACATTGCCACCAAAGAGGCAAGATCCGAGTTGTTTCAACATTTCGTGCTATATTGGGAAAGTCAAATTTGGTGAAGCATTATGTGACTCAGGAGCAAGCATCAATTTAATGCCCCTTTCTACATTCAAAAAGTTGGGATTAAAGGAGTCAAGGCCAAGCAATATGACAATTCAATTGGCGGATAACTCCGTGGTGAAACCATATGGGATTTGTGAAGATGTGCTTGTGAAAGTGGATACATTTGTATTTCCTACAGATTTTGTCGTCATGGAGATGCAAGATGAACAAGGCAATGAGCTACTACTCGGAAGACCATTCCAAGCTACAACCGACATGATACTCGAGATGGGGAGAGGTTGGTTGACCTTGGGTATAGCCGATGACCGATTTGAGATGGTCATGCCTTCCAGCGCCACTTCATCTAAATCCAAGGAGCAATGCCACATGGTAAAACATTTTGATAATACTATCTCACTTTGTCTAGGGAAGCCATTTCTGGATATGGCTCATGTAATGACCAAGGTGGACAAGGGGACTTTGGCTGTAGACATCATGGAGCAGACTAAAGTAGTTTCCCTTTACAAGGTTGTCGGGTTCCCGAATGATGAGGATGAGGACATTCCTCCCTCTACGGAGGATGATGCTATAGAAAATTCAGTTTTTGATGCATACCAGGAATTACCTTTGGAGGCTTGTTTAGTCAACATCACTCATGATTGGATGAGAAGAAAATCACTCAAGGAGTGCACCAAGATGCTTCAGATGCTTCCATGTTTCTATGTGAGGTATTATGAAGATTTAGGTGAACTTCCCCCTCCGCTTCAATCATCCTTGATCAGCCCGCCGGAGTTAGAGTTAAAGCCACTGCCACCGCATCTTAAGTACGCCTTTCTAGCGGAGGAAGAAAAGTTACCTGTGATCATTTCTGCATATCTGAGTGCGGAAGAGGAGGACCAATTGTTGATAGTGCTGACGAACCACCGGGGAGCATTTGGGTGGTCTGTCGCAGATATCAAGGGGATTTCCCCTACCTTGTGTCAGCATAAGATTCGGCTCGAGGAGGGAGCCAAGCCGGTGATCCAACCGCAACGTCGACTGAATCCGAGCATGATGGAGGTGGTGAAGAAAGAGGTGATTAAGCTTCTCTCTGTAGGTATCATCTATGTGATTTCAGACTCGGCATGGGTAAGTCCCACGTAGGTAGTCCCTAAAAAGGGGGGTATTACTGTCACTCAAAATATTTTAAATGAACCTGTCACCACCCGTTTGGTAATCGGGTGGTGAGTTTGTATTGATTACCGACGTCTTAATGCCGCTACGCTGAAGGATCATTTTCCTCTACCATTTATTGATCAAATTCTAGAGCGCTTAGCCGGCCGATCTCATTTCTATTTTCTGGATGGGTATTCGGGATATAATCATATTTCAATTGATCCTAAGGACCAAGAGAAATCTACTTTCACTTGTCCCTATGGAACTTTTGCGTATCGCCGCATGCCCTTTGGATTATGCAATGCACCAGCGACTTTTCAGCGTTGTATGCTCGCCATTTTTTCTGATATGGTAGAACGTTGTCTTGAAGTCTTTATGGATGATTTTTTGGTTTATGGTGCTTCGTTTGATGAATGCCTTTATAATTTGGATAAGGTATTACAGAGATGTGAGGACACACATTTGGTCCTCAACTGGGAGAAATGTCATGTGATGGTGAGTGAAGGGATAGTGCTAGGACATAAGGTGTCTAGCAAAGGTTTGGAGGTAGATCCGGTGAAAATTGAAGTAATTTCTAAATTGCCCCCACCAAATTCGGTAAAAGGGGTAAGAAGTTTCTTATGACACGCCGGATTTTATCGTCGGTTCATAAAAGATTTTTCTAAAATTGCCAAACCTCTATCCGAGCTTCTCGAGAAAGATGTCATTTTTTATTTCAATGACAAATGTTTACACGCGTTCAACGTGCTGAAGGAGAAATTGATTTCTGTGCCGGTTGTTCAAACACCAGATTGGACTAAGCCGTTTGAACTCAGGTGTGACGCATCTGATTTTGCTGTAGGAGCTGTGTTGGGACAGCGGGTGGACAATAAACCCGCCGTAATCTTTTATGCTTCTAAGACTTTGAATGATGCTCAATTAAATTACACAACTACTGAAAAAGAATTACTTGCCGTTGTTTTTGCTTTTGAAAAATTCTGGAAATATTTAGTTGGATCGAAAGTAGTTGTTTGGACTGATCACGCCGCTATTAAATATTTGATGGAGAAAAAAGATGCCAAACCTAGATTGATTAGGTGGATCTTGCTCCTATAGGAATTTGATATTGAAATTAAAGACAAGGTGGGGATTGAAAATGTCGTGGTGGATCATTTGTCTAGGTTAGAGAGGGTGGATGAAAAAGATTTACACATACCCATAACTGAGACATTTCCGGATGAACAATTGTTGAAAGTGAATTCTAAAGATCCTTGGTTTTCATATATCGTGAATTATCTTGCTTGCAGGATCATCCCAGAAGATTGGACATATCAAGAGAAGAAGAAATTTTTCCATTCTCTACGTTATTATTTTTTGGATGACCCCATTCTTTTGAAGCAATGCAGGGATGGTGTTCTACGCAGGTGTGTACCTGAGGAGGAATATGAGAGTGTTCTTCGTCACTGCCACACTCTACCTATGGGCAGACACCACGCGAGCTCTCGTACGGTGTCCAAAGTGTTGGAAAGTGGCCTATATTGGCCTACCTTGTTTCGAGACGCCTATGAGTTTGTGAGACAATGTGATTCCTTCCAAAGGGCGGGTAACATTTCAAAGAGACAGGAGATGCCCCTAAATGTTTTCCAAGAGGTTGAGGTATTTGACCTATGGGGTATAGATTTCATGGGACCCTTTGTGTCCTCAAATTCAAATTTATATATTCTTTTAGGTGTTGATTATGTGTCGAAGTGGGTAGAAGCAATACCCACAAGGACTAATGATTCTTCTGTAGTGTGTAGATTCGTAAAAGAAAATATCTTCTGCAGGTTTGGAGTGCCCCGAATGATCATCAGTGATGGGGGTACGCACTTTAAGAATCAAACGTTCTCGGCATTGTTGAAGAAATATGGGGTAAAACATAACATAGGTACCCCGTATCACCCGCAAACTCAAGGACAGGTGGAGGTCTCCAATCGCAAAATTAAGAAGATTTTGGAGTGTATGGTGGCTTCCACGAGGAAGAACTGGAGTGCCTTACTGCCGGATGCATTGTGGGCATATCGGACGGCATACAAGACACATATAGGCACCACGCCTTTTAGGTTGGCGTATGGCCGGGCTTGTCACTTACTGGTGGAGTTAGAGCATAAAGCACATTGGGCGCTAAGAAAGCTCAATTTGAGTTATGATGAAGCGGGGAAGAAGAGATTGCTTGAATTAAATGAATTGGATGAGTTGCGCATGACTGCATATGAGAACTCTCGGATATACAAAGAGCACACTAAGTTGATCCACGATCGCCACATTCAGATGTGCACCTTCAAGAAGGGAGATCGTGTGTTGTTGTTTAATTCAAGACTGAAGTTGCATCCCGGGAAGCTAAAATCCCGATGGAGTGGGCCATTCACGGTGGAAGAGGTCAAACCACATGGCGCAATCTTGGTGCGCGATGGTGAGATGACATTTTTGGTGAATGGACAGAGGTTGAACCTATATTTTGGTGAAGATTACACAAGGAAGGTGAATGAGGTCAAACTCATTTCACTTTTTGATGCATGATGTGATTCAAGTCGTCTAGGCTAAGACGTTAAATAAGGGCATTTGTTGGGAGGCAACCCAACCATTGGTACCTTAGTTTAGTTCAATTACATTCGTAGTTAATTTTTTTTCACTTAGTTTGTAATGTAAAAAAGATATCGTGATTGTTTGCTACATGTGCAGGGCTGAGGCAAAGTCGATACCATCGACCCTTGTGTCGATGGTATTGACCATGGTACAGGTTGGCGATTGCAAGAATCGCACTACGTCGATACCATCGACGGCCTAGTCGATGGTATCGACATACCAACAGGAAGATCGCAAGAAGAAGTCAATGGTATCGACATAGGTGTCGATACTATCGAGATCTCTGAAGATTTTCAGAACAAATTGTCTCAGGAAAGTTGATACCATCGACGGGCGTGTCGATGGTATCGACACATTCATGCAAAGATGGTGGTGTCCGGGCCTCGCAAGGGTTTGCCCTAATCAGAGAGTCGATACTATCAACTCGCGTGGATAGTATCAACGCACCACGTCAACGATCCATGAAGGAAGATCAATGGTGATCGCATCAGCCAAGAAGTCGATCCGGGGGATGGGTCGATACTATCGCCCCGCGTCTATAGTATCGACGCGTCAGCAATCCGGTCCCCGCAGATCCAGCCATCGACAACCGTCGATACTCACAGTGGTACGGATCGTGCTACCCAAGTCGATACCATTGACTCGCGTTGATGGTATCGACGGGCAGACAGTAGCGCCGGCCACGGCTATATATGAGGAGTAGTTGCGTCAGATGACATCACACCTTCAGTGCAATCTTCCTCCACTTGTGTCGAGCGTGTTCAAGAGTTGTGCAAGCCCGACGACGAGCAACACCGAGCTAATTCTTCATCGAGCGGAGATTCAATTCTCTGATATTCACTGAGCTCCCTTTTGATTCCTCCTTCTCTCGCAATCATGGTACACGTAGCCGGTGCATCATCTTCACGCACGGATCCGATGGACATCCCGGAGTTTGTGCCACCTCCGACCGCATCAGTTGCACGCCTACGGCTGATTCATCCATCTGCAGAGGTGAAGAAGATATATGAGGAGATTCTGAAGAGGAATATAGTGCTGACTCGATATGTTGATCGGGATACAATCCGCAACCTCGGGTTCGAAGAGAACCTTGCTTACGAGTTGAAAGGACAGGCCCGACACACGGAGATACAGCCTGACGAGCAGGAGTATCATGTTGATGGCCAGCCGTTCTTCGGCGAGTGGCCCACGTACAAGGAATTGGTGGCTGAGTTCATGGCATCTCTGGACGTCTGCATCGTGCCCAACGACGTAATAGCCACCGACCACGAGTGGATTAAAGGCCGGGTGTCGTTTCGGTTATACAACAATGACTACACCATCACACTTCAGTAGTTCAACACGATCTTCAACTGGAATCACTCACGGTCCGACTACCGGTGCCCGGACAACTACACAGATTATGATGCCATCTTCGCTGAGCTGGTTACGGTGCCACCGGGAAAGTCAGTAAGCTACCATAATGCTGCGGTAGTCAATTTCGAGCACCCTTTTGTCCGGGTTCTGCACCGGATGTTCAGTTCGACATTGTTTGCTCGGGGTGATTTGGCTCTCAGCAAGTTTCAGGAGACAGACTTATTTTTTCTGTATAAGCTCCTGAAGCGTCAAGAATGCAATTGGGGTGCCTTCTTTCTGCAGAGAGTTTTGGCAGTGAAGAGGAGTACGAGGAAAGCGCTGATTCACTTTAGCGGTCTCATCACCAAGATGGCTTCATACCTCGGTTTGAATTTCCAAACCCTCACTCCTCTATCTACTAGGAGCAAGGTGAACTTGCAACATCTGCACCGGTCCAATCTCATTCTTCTTCGAGATGGTTTGGCATATGCGCATTGCCATGTCAACCACGCCTATTAGGAATGCTCGCTGCCCGATCTGGTCTTCAACATTGAAGGGGCGCACCACTTTCGATGGCCAATCATAGCCATCGCCGACTCCGATGAAGAAGGCGGCAACGACGGCGGCGACGACAATGACGACGAGGTTGAGGAGGAAGAGGAGGCATTTACACCTCTTCGAGCACGAGTGGCACCACGGAAGCATCCTCGGATGCACCCGGGTGCATCTTCATCATCACAGCATACGCCGCCGCCACCACCGCCCTCGCAGCCAAGCGAGGAAGCATATTCTATGCAGGGTATGTATGCTATGCTGCAGGAGATGCAGCAGACGCAGCAGCATCATATGACAATGTATGTCGGTATTCAAGACACTACAAACTGGCTACTAGACAACCAACGGGCAATGTTCGAGAATGAGCATTTTCTCCTTGACAACCAATAGCAAATTCATGATCGGTTGCAATGGATGGAGATGCAACAACAGCCTTTCTACGACCACTATTAGAGCCAAAATTACTTTGGAGGCTATCCACAACCTCCACCTAGGGCCCAGTTTGATCCAAGCTTCCAGGGGGAGTATCCGTCTTGGGACCCTACGGCTCTACAGTACCCGCCTCCACCTGAAGAGTAAAAGCGGTATCTCTGTTCCAACCTTTAAGTTTGTTTTTGACTATGAGGCCATAGTCGAATTCAAGCTTAGGGGGGGGGTGTTGGAACAGTTCTATCTTTCATTTTCTCTATTTTTAGTTTATTGCTTTTGTTTCCTGTCATTTATTTTCTACAATCTTAGTTTGTTTTAGGATCCACATCTATCTAGTGTAATCATGGATGTCTTTAATGTTGAGTCATCTCAGTTGCATGTGCATGGGGAATTGAGGGAAACTAAAAAATTTTTAGTGTTCACAAGCTTGAGTGTTGTTTAACTTTGATCACTTAACTTAGAAAATGATTGGTTTTGTCAACTTTAAAATAGAAAATCACAACTATATATTCCTAATGATTCATGAAAGTGGACGGAAATGGTTGTTTGAGCCTAAACTGACCAAATGATAATGAGACTTTAATTTGAAGTAAGAGATAAAAGGCCTCTTAACTACTACATAGGTCAGTAAGGAGGGACACATAATATTTTTCTAAGGTTCAGTCAACTAGTCTTGTGATCTGTCCACCTCATCGTTTTCACAATCCACCCAAGATTTGGAAGTAAAGTACAGTTTTAACTCTTTTTGATTGCATGGCAAGTAGATAGGACTTGCATTGCAACCATCTGCATATGTTTTGCATGGAAATGAAAAAATAAAAAGATTAGAATAGGTATACATGCACATTACCCTTAGGTGCATGTCATGTAGTTGCATTCATAACTTTTATGCATAAAGTATGTCATGTACTTTATTTATTATTTAATGGTGAATTCAATTGTTCCATACCTTCCAAATAGTGCAAATATTGAGTTATGCAGGAAAAATAAACCCAATAAGTATTCATTGTCAATCATGGATATAAGGGTTTGAAAAAAAGAAAAAAAATCTGAAATTGAAAAAAAAAGTTATTCAGAAGCAACAAAAATAAGAAGGAGAAAGGAACATAATTTCACCTGTATTTCAAGATAAGTGAGTACATGATGTAGCTTAATTAGATATCCATCTCATTTTGAGACAGATGGTTAGTGCATGCATCATTCCACCTAATCTTAGGCATTAGGGCATTTTTCATGTGCATTTGCATCATTTAGGGCATTTTTGTTTTATGCATGTTGAAATCATACAATACTTCCACTTCTTCCATGAGCCACCTATTTCATCCACCTGTTGCTCAGATTGGTAGGCCACCGTGAATTTCTCCTCACTAATGAATATCAGGAGAACTGCTTCCATGTAGATGGTAGTTAGGGAGAGCAACGTAGTATAGAAGATCACAAGATGCACTAAGTCTGGACCGGTGAATTTTATTATGTTAACTGCCTTATGTGATAGTGTTCATCAGTTTGAGGTTAATATC
The DNA here is from genome assembly GCA_963693085.1 of Alisma plantago-aquatica. Taxonomy (NCBI): domain Eukaryota; kingdom Viridiplantae; phylum Streptophyta; class Magnoliopsida; order Alismatales; family Alismataceae; genus Alisma; species Alisma plantago-aquatica. Next base: position 52,434,768 of record OY856412.1, read on the forward strand.
TTTTATGGATGATCATTGTCGCCTTTAGGGTAATTATCATTTTGTGGTTAGCGAGGGTCGGTATGTGAATGTCCGGTGGGAGTCATATGGGATGTCTGTTGTGATGCTCTGTTCTTTAGTTGACTCTGGCAATTCTATTCTAAGGATTAGTTGCTCGAGGGCGAGTAATGTTCAAGCTTAGGGGAGTTTGATGCGATGATTTTGAGTCGCATTTATAGACTTGTTTGATATGTTTTATATGCATTTATTCGTCATTTTCATGGTTAATGTTGCATAATTCACTCATTTTGGTCTATGCTACTTCTTTATGTCAAATTCCCTTTATTTAAGCATTTTTAGCATTAATTATCGGAAGAATATATTTTGTGTGGATTTATGTGGTTCTGTGTGTTAATTTCAGGAAAAACAAGTATCTGCTGTCGTCGATACCATCGATGGTGGTCGATACCATCGACCAGACCACAGGCTGCCAGCCGCAAAGACCAAAAGAAGGTCGATACTATCAACAGGGATGTCGATGGTATCGAGATACCATCAGGTTGCTGGCGAGAAGTGCGTCGATACTATCGACCAAAATGTCGATACTATCGACTGGAGGAGCTACAATGACACAAAATGACAAAACCGTCGCTATAGGTTCGTCGATACCATCGACCCGCGTCGATGGTATCAAGAAGACATCAGGCGCACAGACGAAAGAAAAGAAGGACTGCCGCAATCACACTAGGTCGATACCATCGACCCGCGTCGATGGTATCGACACCATCAGATATGAGTTTGCTTCAGATTAATCTTAATCAAACGGTTGTGGTTAATTTGCGACCTAATTCGGGAGATATACCTAATGACGACGCCCTTGACTGAGGAGTCACGTCATTAGTTGCTGCACACATCTCAGAGAGAAAAGGACAGAAGGATGGAGCACGAGAGCATGCCCCAGCCGATCCGGACGCTGAAGAAGACGAATTCCACCACCGAAAGGCGGCAGAACGCGGATTCCACGCCAAGGATCGATTGGACGTTCTCCGTTCAGGGGTTTAATCACTCAATCACGTTTTTCTTCATGTTTCCCTTTTTCTTCTCCACATTGTACTCTGAGATGAACATGCGGAGCTAATCCCCTTTATCTTTAGGACTGGGAGTAGCCCGGGGATTCATTGTATGATGATTTTATAGTAGTAATTCATATCTTATCTCTTAAATCCATGGTATAATTTCGTGTTCTCCAATATATTATTATGCTTGATCACCATAATAATAACCTAATGCCCTTAATTGCTTTGAAAGAAGAATTAACGGTTGAAAAGAGACAGAATTTACATTAATTGACAAATCCCTTGAACAAGGCGGTGTAAGATTAATGGTGGATACCGAGAGGTCGTTTCTAATGCACCTAGTTTAGGGTATAGGTTACTACGACGGTGGAACCGACCTAGACATAGGTAGTGAATTGTACCACGACAGTGGGCAATTCTGATTTCAGGCCACTACCCGGATAGAGAGATAAAATTGAGTAGCTATATAGAATTTAACACAATGAAAACCCGCGGTGAAACTGTAACCCTAAAGATCTCCTTTTGAATTGATTAAACCAACATTTAATCGATTTCTTGTTTTGTTTTGTTTTTATTTTCTTTTAATTTTAACAACAACTCTCAACTATTTAATCGGCTTATCTGATCGCGAGTAGTTAGTAGGAGTCCCCGACGATTCACGTATCCCTGAGTTCGACTCGGGCCTCACAAAGGCATGTACTACTTCGACGTGTTCACTTGTGTTTCTATGCACAGTAAATCTGTGTCATCTTCCCTCCTGGGCTTGACCTTTTCATGACCTTCCCTCCTAGGCTTGGTTGTCCACTTAGGCCACCTTCCCTCCTGGGCTTGGTTCCTTAATGGTCTTCCCTCCTAGGCTTAACCTTTTCATGACCTTCCCTCCTGGGCTTGGTCGTCTACTCAGGCCACCTTCTCTCTTGGGTTTGGTGCCTTCCTGGTCTTCCCAATCCTAGGCTTGACCAGTTGTTATGCAGAGATGGCATCCGTGGGCTCAAAGAATGTAAGTACTTTCATTTTTATATCATTAACTCTTCACCCCTCTAGGTGAGGATTTATGTTATCTCAATACTTTCATATGTTTATTCAATTACCTTTTATGGGAAAATCCTAGCCTAGGATGCCTTCTTGGCTCATAGGAGGGGGTTAGGCTCTCTAGCCACAACTTGATCCTAAGATTTAAGGTTTTTCCTCCCTCCTAGGTCATCTTCCCACTCTTGGGTTGACCCACCCCAGGTTGGCACACTATCCCTAAAGTCTTCTTAAACACCTCTTTCTTTTATCATTAGGCATAACTTTTATCATTATAACATATCAACCCATGTTTTCTCAATCTCTAGAATACCCCCTCATGGTCTCTGTCCATTCACTGAACCTAGGTCACCTTCCCCTCCAGGGGCTTGGTGCTACCTTGGCCTTCCCCTCCAGGGGCTTGGCCACCATCACCAAACTTCTAGAGACAACACTAGGGGTTTGAGTAAGTTATATTCAAACTTTTATTTTCACATATATATATCACTATTGGGTTCATATGTTTCTTATGACCTCTTACATACGTGTTATTCTCCTCGTGCACACATGCATGGGAGACGGGGTTGCCTAAATCCATCCATTTATCTTTCTTATTCCTGACTTCAAGATTCACATGGGTGGTGTCCCATACCACCACACCCTGTTCATTACTTAAGATTAAGGTTTTAGGGTTAGGGTTAGGGACTATACTCTACCTCTTAGAGTTTCCATATCCTTTGACCCACTAAAGTTTTCATACCCTAAACCAAGTCCTTCCTTTAGGAAAGGGCTTACCCATACATGTATCTTTCTAGTGTCTACCCTCTATAGAGGGACCCACACAAAAGGTTACATCTTTTCACATTTTACTTCTCTAATTAACAATTTCTTTTCTAGGTTTATTAAGTAAGAGATGAGAAGTAGATGATGTTGTGAGATGAGAAACCTAAAAGATACATTATACTTTACTATTTTTTTCTTTTAAAATTTTTGAGGATAATTTGAAATCATAACTATTAAGTATTGGTTGATGAATCTATCTTCTAATACCAAATGTAACAACCCACACTTTTTAGTGTATAAAAGACCTTAAAGTTGAAAATCAACACTCATAAATTCCAGGATTAAATTCATGAAATAATACAAAATAGTAAACAGTTTCCATTAATGATCAAATATTTACATGATTACCTAAAAACCTCCTTTAAGGAGTTACATAACTTTTAAAAAAAATTAACTTTTACAAATGTGAAGATAAACCATTAAGACTAAACCTTCATGATTAAATTGTAGTGTCTTCAACATTTGTTATATGTACCCTCATGTCCACGAATAAAGTATATATGATACCTAAAACACTGACAAACAAATATGCGGTCAGTATATTACCATATTGGTATGCGGGTTCAAACAATAATCACAAGTAAGCATATAAGCAAACAAATTTATCTTGCATATAGGAACATAAACTTATTTTCATGTTCTAACCCATATCTGGTCAACTACCTCAGGTGTAATCACTATCCCTTCGGGGCTCATGTGCATTACCCTTAAGATCAGTCTAACCCAGGGTTTAGAATATTATTATTTACTTTACATGATACTCGTAGGAACTTTATAGTTTGCAAGAAGTAAATAAACAAGCAAGCAGTTTATCTATCATTCAATCACATCGAGAAACATCAGCAATCTCAGAATTTGATACATGTATTCATAAGTGTAACCACATACCTTATTCCATCACAGAAACCATGCATAACATCATATCCTTTAAGAGTGTATCCAAACACCCAAGCATATAATCAACAGTATCTAAAACATGCATACTACATATGTGTCACCATGTATTCGCATTCCATTATTCAAATCTAGATTCTCTCGTAAACTAGGGTTTAGGGCTATCTCGTGTTTGGACTAGGGATCAGGGTTACAAACCTTCATTCTATCATATCATGGTTTCCAAGATTACAATTTCAGTTATGCATATTAGGTGAAACTCTAATTATCAACTTTAAGCACATTGGATTACCCGTGACACCTAAATCATATTACTCGTCATTATGATTATAGCAAGATGTCTATACTGGTTTCACAACCCTAAATTAGCATATATAAGATTACTTATCTGGACTCATCAATTATACATCATTATCATGGATTTCCTCATTATACATATCAAGATCAGGTATTAGCTTAACATAACCATATCTATTTAATTAATATTCAGAATAAAGGAAATTATAGGTTTTCCTTTACATTTTTTTTATGACGAGGGAACCACTCCTGCACGAGCGCCACATTAGTGACCCCCGCAGGTAGGGTAAACCCCGGGATGGACCCCCCGCCCGTAAGGGCAGCCCACCAAGTAGTCGCATCGTTGGCCGGCCGATGCTACAAGACTATTCACTTCAGGGGATAGCTGGGAGTCAAACCCATGCCCCCTCGCAAGGAGCTTACGAGCCGCACCACCTGAGCTAGTCCCCCCCCGGTAGTTTTCATTTACATTAAACACATTAGAACATGTACTACCTATACTTTGGAAACAAGAAGCATATTTAAACCCTAATTATATTTTCTTTGGATTCCTTTCATTTTTCTGAGCAACTTTCATATATAACTTATTTTCATTTGATATTTCTAGAAGTTTCTATGATTTTTGCAAGTTAACCATTATTTGACGAATAGAACGCTGACATGTCAACACTTACCTATTTTTCATTTTCTTTTAGTTGGGTCGGCTAGGTTGGCAAAAAGACACTCTAGCCCCTTCTTCTTCAGTGTCCATGCAAGGATATATGAGTCATTAGACTCTAACCCATCCCCTTCCTTGCAAAGGATGGGTTTCGATTCCTAGAGTACGTGTCTGCTGCGATGGACCCCTTCGTCGACGCTGCCCTCTACGCCCTACCATTCAGTGGTCATGGCTCCAACCTCCACAATTTCTCCTTTCTTCGGAGTCACGTTAGTAGTTACCTTCATCAACATTGTGCTCCTATCCTCCCTCTCGTTGCTTCAGCATGCCAGGGAGACACCCCTGACGGGATTGGGCTACAGGTGGTGCCTAGGTCCTCACCTCCGCCTAGGGGCCTCACCGCCTACGTCCACACAACCCAAACGCCTCCCTAAGCTCCTCTACCGCCAGTAGTCCTCCCCAACCTCTCATTGCATCGGGCTTCCACATGCATACTAGCATCGATGATGCACCCCTCGCGACCATGCATGCACAGGTCACGCCGCACAGACGTCGACGCGGACAAACATCCACCTACTCGCAGGTCGGTTCTTCCTTCCTTGGCTCATGCTGACGCCCTGGCTGCTGGACGTCATTTTCATCCCAATCTGACTCCTGTTTTCCAATCTACCTCCATACTTGCAGAGCTCGGCTCTACTTTCGTCTTGTTCGGGCACTCTGTCATCCGTGGTCCTATCCTTCTTCCTCATCACATCCACACTCCTTTGTTCTTGTAGGTTGTACTGTGATGTCACAGCCACTGATGTTGACTACTCCTTGGCTCCATCTGCGTCTGCCTAATGCCCACTTCCCTCGTCATCTCTCTTGGTCATGGCTAGGGTTCCCATCGGCACCTGTGTACCAAGGATGATAGCGTCCTAGTTGGCCAAGACTTAGGTTGCCGAGGGTGCAGAAGGGAGAGGGAAGAGGGACTAGGTTGGCTTGAGGTGGAAGATGGACACATCAACATGGGGGAAGGAAATGTTCTACTCTTGTCCCTATATAGCACTAGGGTTGGTATGGAGTGTCCCACTTTCCCCTTTTTCCGTAAAGAGGGTTACGGTCACGGTTCATTGATATGGGAAGGACTTTCCCTACATCATAAACACTAACAAATAAACCACTTCCTTTTTATATTTCATTATTCATATATACCTTCAAAGTACCCCTTTTCTTGCCATATATTGGCCTCCTTCACAATTATGGAGTGCCTTCATAGGAAAGTATCTTTTTGTTATAAAGAGAGTATTTAATATATTTCCGATATGGTGACATTGGTGATCCAAAGGAAACATGCATAATCAAGATAGTTCCTTTTTATCTCTCTTTGATTTACCCTTTAAATCAACCATACTCACTTCAAGAAAACTCATAAATCATTTCCAATTTATATCTAGTAGGTTAGGATATAGAGATGACTTAACCATTGTGTTTCCAAACTTGGATAGATAATTATCTTATTCATTTAAAACACCACATCTCTTATTCTTCTTTGGAAACTTGCTTATCCTCTTGTATTTCATTTACCATATCAAAAGCCACTAATACCAATTCATTATGAATTCTTTTCTTTTATTTAACTTGTACCATGAGCACCCATGCCATAAATGTGATTAACTTTATTATTCCACCAATAGTACCATTAGGGAATTTATAAATCAATTCATTTAAATAATTCAATTTTTATCAAAATTGAGGATATTACAAGCATCTTATATTGTTAGTGATGATATGATCATATTTTACATTCTCTTGCACTGTTTCTTATACATTGCTCATGGTGGGACATTCTATGGTGTTATATGTTGTTTTTCCCACTTTTATGGTGGGTGTTGATTAGGATCATGAGATCCCACTTATTATATTTTCTGAATGTTCTCATCTTTCTTATTCTCTTTTATTATTTCTTATTATTTTGTTATGCATCATGTGGAGACTACTAGTATATTGTAACATGTTACTTTATGTGGATGTGAACATTCCCACATATGAGTGCAGATGTGATAATTCCTGCATATGAATATATATTTGAGCAATATGAATCATGTCTTGCTCAGGTGAATGTATATAGTTCCTACCCACTCCATGTTTAGAGTGGATGTATACAGTCCCCACTCACCCCATATCATTGGTAGATGTGTTATTTCCTACCTACACATTTATATTATCTAGTATTGTCACATGTGAAACACATGGATGCTTTATTATTATACTTTTATCTTATTTGTCTCTTTTATTAAGATTCTTTTCTTTTATGCGTGATTGGGTTGTACTTTTCAATTTCATGGGAAGCCTTTATAGTTGTTGTCCTTTATTCCATATATTGCTCAATTTCTTTTTTTTGTATGCACATACCAGCCTTTGCTGCTTCTTTCCTCTTTTGTTGGGGTAAGCTTCCAACCCTAGGTGGTGGACATGGAGGACATGGCATAAAGATATGGTCATAGCTTAAGGAGTTCATGCCTGAAGACAAATGTTGATATGGTTTAGATTTCCCTCTACTTAGATCCTTATGTTGTATCTTACATGTAAACCCTAGTGGGATATTTTGATGTTCTTTTGTGACCTTGTGGTAAATTAAATTTAGTAAATATTTCTATTCTGCTTCTAAATTGTGGTTGTTTTGAATACAATTAATAAGATTTGAATATTTTACACGCACTCCAATAGTTCTTTTGGGTGTGTTTAGACTGGAGGTTCTATTCTTCACATTTTTAGTGGGGAGTGATCCCCTTTGGGTTCCAATATTTATATTATCTTCCTACCGGGAACCACATTCTAGGGTAAGATTATGTTCATGCAAGATGGAAGTCTTAGAGTTGATGTAGAAACTCCAAACAACAAGTTAGCCTAAAGAATAAAGGTAGAAACCCTAGCTTGAACACTCCTCTTAGCCAATCTAGCTCCACCTCCAAGAAAGAAGCAAATCTTAGGTCAACGAGCAAGAAAGAGAGCAAACCATAGGTAGAAAAGGCAAGTAAGAGAAGTTCTTCAAGCTCTAACTCAAGCACCACCATGGAACAACATGGGTTTGGCCAAGAAGAGAAACAAGAAGGGTAGGGAAGCAAGGAAAATGAAGATGAAGAGGGAGATATCACTTACCAAGACCAAGAAGAACAAAAAACTAGCACCAAATGATCACAAGATGGGTAGCTCCAAACCCCAACTTAACACACAAGGGAGATCGGCCCACGTTCTCCAATCTTGAGCTCCTTCTTCACCACCAAGCACAAGGGGACGAGATCCAAGAGAAACCAAGGAAGAAGAGAGAGGAAACTAGGTACGTAAAGGGTTATTTGCATGCAAAGAGAGGGGTTTATATAGCCAAGGATTAGAGATAGAAAAAGAGGATTCAGCCTCAAGAAAAACATGTCATGTGTCCTAGATATCTCATCCATGCAAGCACCATACACATGCATGCAACTAGGGTGACCGCACAAGAAAACCAAGAGACCACTAAGTCCAAAAAAGCAAACAATCGATGAACATTCTTTTCTGACCAGGATGATAAAAAATTCAATCAATCACCAAAACCAACTCTAGGGATTCTTGGTGACCTAGAGGGATCATGATCCTCATCTTCTACCAAGAATAGAGGGTATACTAAAATATCATCAAGAGATAAAAACATGAGTCACAAGATCCTTGCGATCGTAAAAACTAGGTATCTCATATTGTAGGTCAAAATCCACTTAAGCTCTGACTGGTTTGTTGTAACTGGTCCAGAAAACTTATGAACTGGAGTTCCTTAAGTAGTTTTTCATGATTGGTTCAAAGTAAATACTGGAACTTCAGTTTCGTGACTTCTGGGGAGTTACACAATTACATACAAATTAAAATTCTTGAGTTCCCACTTAAAATGAATGAAAAACGGGTTCCCAAAACAACTAATAACATTTCTTATACAATTATATTAATATTTTTCATAAATAACAAATATAAAATATTTATGACTAGAAATGTTAGCGTTGTGAATATAATTTATATCCAAAATTATAACATAATATGACAAAATAATATATACAATAATCACACTATGTAAAATATTTTATACTATAACCACCATTATTAATGCAGTTTATAAATTAAAAAATATATGAACACTATGAAAAAATAACACGCCACAACATGTGACAAAAATATGAGTTATCTAACATATTTTTATTCTTCATGTTAAAAAATATGATGTGAGAAGTGATAATTAGCTGTAATTTTGCACAAAGAACATAGTAAAAAATTGTACATTATGCTAAACAATGACGAATTGAAATTTTGTAGACTTTAATGAGATCACCTCTAATGACGAGAACTGGGGGGGGATCCAAAGCTGGAAAGGTGGATGTAGGATTTCAGGGACGTGATTGATGATTGCACATTGCTGGACCTAGGTTACTCGGTGATAGAAATAAACATGGGAGCGCGGACTAACCATGGATACACTGGTAAAAGAAAGACTGGTGATGCGATGATTTTGAGTTGCATTTATAGACTTGTTTTACTCGCGTTTTATGTGTTTATTTGTCATTTTGGTGGTTAATATTGCATAACTCACTTACTTTAGTCTATGATCCTTCTCAGTATCAAATCTCTCTTATTTTATTGTTTTGAGCATAAATGATTACAAGAATATGTTTTATTTCGGCTTATGTGGTTTTGTGTTGAAATTTTAGGAAAAAACACATATCTGCAGTCGTCGATACCATCGACGGCTGTCGATACCATCGACACAACCATAGACAGCCAGCTGCAAGGAGCAGCACAGAGTCGATACCATCGACAGAGAAATCGATGGTAGCGACATTTCATCAGGTTGCTGGCGACCAGTCAGTGGATACTATCGACCCCAAAGTTGATACTATCGACACGTGAAGATTCAGCGACATAAAAGGGACAAAACCGACACCTAAGGGTGTCGATACCATCGACCCTCATCGATGGTATCGAGTCAGCATCAGGCGCAATGAAGAAAAGAAAAGAAGACTTGCCGATATCACGTAGAGTCGATACCATCGACCAACGTCGATAGTATCGACGTCGTCAGATCAAAGTTTGTTTCAGATCGACCCAAATCCGACGGTTGTGATATTTTTGCAACCTAAATCAGTGATTATACCTAATGATGGCGGCCAAGAGCAAGGTATCACGTCATTAGCCGATGCACACGTCCCGAGAAGGTGTGGAGAGAAGAACGGAGCCCAGAAGCATGCCCCAGCCATTCTGGAAGCCGAAGAAGATGTTTTCCACCGCCGAAAGGTTGTAGATCGCGTACTCTACGCCAAGAAACACTTGGATCTTCTCCGTTTAGGGGTTTCATTACTTTTTCATGTTTGTCTCCATGTTTCCACTTTTCTCAAACATGTTTTGCTCTGAGATGAACATGTGGGGCTAATCCCCTTTATCTTTAGGACCGGGAGTAGCCCGGGGAAGCATTATATGACATTTTTATCATAGTAATTCATAATTTATCTCTTAAATCTGTGGTATGACTTCGTTTTCTCAATTATATTGTTATGCTTGTTCACCATAATGATAATCTAATGCCTTTAATTACTTTTAAAGAAGAATTAACGGTTGAAAAGAGACGAAGTTTACATTAATTAACAAATCCCTTGAACAAGGTGATGTAAGGTTAATGGTGAAAACCCAGAGGTCTTTTCTATTGCACCTAGTTTAGGGTATAGGTTACTACGACAGTGGAACCAACCTAGACATAGGTAGTGAATTGTAGCACGACAGTGGGCAATTCTGACTACAGGCCACTACCCAGATTGAGCGATGAACCTGAGTAACTATATGGAAATTCATACAATGAAAACCCGCGGTGAAACCGCAATCCTAAAGATCTCAATTTGAATTGATTAAACTAAACATTTAATCGATTGCTCTATTTTATTTTATTTTCTTTTTCTTTTAAAACAACTCGCATAACCTTTTTATTGGTCTAGCTGATTGCGAGTAGTTAGTAGTAGTCTACCGATAATTCAGTGTCCCTGAGTTCGACTCATGCCTCACAAGGGCCTATACTACATTGACGTGTGCACTTGCGTTCTACGCACGGTAAAGTCATGTCAAGTTTTTGGCGTCGTTGCTGGGGACATGGAAATTGTCGGCACTACGAGTGCTGCAAGCGGACATTCTAGGCCACATTTTTATTTTATTACTTTATTCTCATTTTTAAAATTCATAGTTTATCATTCATATTTAGAAATCGTCTACCAAAGGTACTGAACTGAGATTTTCCTCTTACAGGTACTGGTGCATGGTGAAGAAGCGTAGCACCGACTACACGCAGCAATCACTAGAGGTTCCATTGTCGGGACCAGACGACGAGAAGAACTCAATTCAAGACCAACCATAAGAAATAGATTTGGATTCTGAACCAAAAGCCATGGCAGAAGAGCAGACGATATGGGAGAAGATAAAAGCTTCTTCCTCATCTGCTTTAAAGGGGCCAATAAAGAAGCAGGCGATCAATATTCGAACTTATAAAATTGATCCTGCATTAATAAATTTGGTCAAATCAAATGCATTTCACGGGCTTAAAAATGAAGATCTAGTGACTCATATTCTCCAGTTCGTGGAGAACTGTGACATGATCAAGATAGATAGGTTTCCACATGAGACATTGTACTTGAAGTTGTTCCCCATCTCTCTGGTGGGAAATGCACGAGAATGGCTACATAATCTTGATGATGAGTATGTGGAATCATGGAACCACATGGTGGAAGTGTTCTTTGAAAGGTTCTTTCCGCCCGGGAAGACAAATGATATGATCATAAAAATTCATAATTTTAGTCAGAAGGTAGGAGAGACTTACTCCGAGACCTGGGAACAGTTCCTGATCATGCTAAGGAGGTTCCCGCATCATGGACTTGACAAGGAGACACAGGTCAAAATATTTTATTTTGCTCTTTCCGAGCATGATAGAAGTAACCCAGATTCTGCAGGTTCAGGGTTCTTCTTAAACAACACAGATACAAGGTGTTGGGAAATTTTGAAGAATATGGCTAAGAAGTAATCATGGGGCGACAGAGACACCGTAGAGCATGTTCGTGGTGCGGGGGAATCAAAGGCCATCAATGAACTAAATGAGAAGATGGACCTTCTAGCAAAGAAACTACTTGTAAAAGAAGATGCAGAATCAGAAGATGAGGCTCAAGTAAAATTCATGCGCCAACAACAGGGGTACAGAAACAACGATTATTCATGAAGGAAGGAAAAGAAATTTTCCTGGAAGGACCCTAATAATTTCTTGCAGGACCCCGATGCAAAACCCCAACTATCACCTGAGGATAAGAGCAATGAGTTGCTCAATCAAGTAATAAAGCAGAATCAGGAAGTAATGAACACTTTTGGCCAGCAGATCAAGCAATAAGGTGAATTCATGAATCAGTTTGGATAGACTTTAAAAAGCCATGGGGCTCATATGAGGACGATAGAGACATCCTTGGCACAAATGGCAACTGAGATAGCAAATCTAAAGAAGCTAGCACAACATGGCTTTCCGGGTAATACAAACATTCTAGGAGGAAACCAACATGCTAAGGCAATATTTCTAAGGAGAGGTAAGAAGAATTTAAACCCCAGGGTCGATGAATCAAGCAAAACCCAACCAGAAACCACAGGTGAGGCCACTGAGGAGGTTCAAATTTCAATCACCGAGCCGATAGAGGATGTACTGGAGAATGTCACATCTGAATCAGTTGCTAAGGAGGAGACATAGAAGAGGACGCCATATGTGCCGCCACATCAGAGGGCACAGAATGTCCCGGTTCCATATCCCAATAGCGCCAAAGCCAAGAAAGTGGATGCTCAATTCAAGAAGTTTCTAGATAGCTTTAGGAAGCTCTCGGTCAACTTTCCTCTTTTAGAAGTAATAGAGAAAATCCCCTCTTACGGGAAGTTTTTGAAAGACATCATCACAAAGAAAAGCAAAATCCTTGATACTGAGGTTGTGGTTCTCAAGGAGCAGGTGAGTGCGTTCATCATGGGCACATTACCACCTAAAAGGTAGGATCCAGGCTGCTTCAATATTTCATGCTACATTGGTAAGGTGAAATTCGGCGAAGCACTATGTGATTCAGGGGCAAGTATAAACTTGATGCCTCTCTCTACATTCAAGAAATTGGGATTAAAAGAATCAAGGCCGAGCAATATGACAATACAGTTGGCGGATAATTCTGTGGTGAAGCCATACGGCATCTGTGAGGATGTGTTGGTGAAAGTGGATCAGTTTCTTTTTCCAGCAGACTTTGTTGTAATGGAAATGCAGGATGAATAGGGTAATGAGTTACTCCTCGGACGACCCTTCCAAGCCACTGCTGACATGATACTTGAGATGGGGAGAGGTCGTTTGACCTTGGGCATCACTGATGATCGGTTTGAAATGGTCATGCCCTCCAGCACAACGTAGTCAAAAGCTAAGGAGCAATGCCGCATGATGAAGCACTTTGATCAGAATATTTCTATCTGTCTAGGGAAGTAATTTTTAGATATGTCTCATGTAATGACCAAGGTGGAGAAAGGGACACTGGTTGTAGACATCATGGAGCAGACCAAGGTTGTGTCTCTTAGCAAGGCGGTGGGTTTTCCCAATGATGAATATGAGGACATTCCACCTTCTACTGAAGATGAGGCTATAGCAAGTTTTGTTTTCAATGCATATCCAGAATTGCCTCTTGAAGCCTGTATGGTTAATATAACACATGATTGGATGAGAAGCAAGTCACTACAAGAGTGCGTCAAGATGCTTCAGGTGCTGCTGTTTTTCTATGCTAGGTACTATGAAGACCTTGGAGAACTCCCACCACCGCTTCAGTCATCCTTAATCAGCCCACCAGATTTGGAATTGAAGCCACTGCCACCTCATTTGAAATATGCATTTCTAGCTGAGGGTGAGAAGCTGCCAGTGATCATTTCAGTGTATCTGAGTGTCGAGGAGGAGGATCAACTGCTGATCGTGTTGAAGAACCACTGAGGTGCATTCGGGTGGTCGGTAGTGGACATCAAGGGGATTTCCCCTACATTGTGCCAGCACAAGATCCGGCTCGACGAGGGAGCCAAACCGGTAATTCAGCCACATCGCCGACTAAATCCTAGCATGATGGAGGTCATCAAGAAGGAGGTGATCAAGCTCCTTTCTACAGGTATCATCTATGTCATATCCGATTCGACGTGGGTGAGTCCTACACAGGTAGTCCCTAAAAAGAGGGGAATTACTATTACACATAATTTGCTAAATGATCCAGTCATGACCCGTCTGGTAACGGGGTGGCGTGTATGTATAGACTACCATAGATTGAATGTCGCTACACTTAAGGATCATTTTCCTCTCCCATTCATTGATCAGATTTTAGAGCGATTGCAAGGTGGATCTTATTTTTGTTTTCTCGATGGTTATTCACGCTACAATCAAATTTCCATTGATCCTAAGGACCAAGAGAAGTCCACATTCACTTTTCCTTATGGAACCTTTGCATACCACTGTATTCCCTTCGGTTTGTGTAACGCACCAGCAACCTTTCAGCATTGCATGCTTGCCATTTTCTACGATATGGTTGAACATTGTTTGGAAGTCTTTATGGATGATTTCTCCGTCTATGGTGCATCTTTCGACGAATGTTTATACAATTTGGACAAAGTTTTTCAATGATGTGAGGACACACATTTGGTTCTCAATTGGGAAAAATGTCATATGATGGTTAGCGAAGGGATCGTGCTTAGACATAAAGTGTCTAGCAAAGGGTTGGAGGTAGATCCGGTGAAGATTGAAGTTATTTCCAAATTGCCCCCACTAAATTTGGTAAAAGGGGTAATGCTTTTTCTAGGTCACGTCGAGTTTTATCGCCGATTTATAAAAGATTTCTCAAAAATCGCCAAACCATTATCTGAGCTACTGGAGAAGGATGTTGTGTTTGATTTTAATGAAAAGTGTTTAAATGCGGTTAATGTGCTTAAAGAAAAATTGATTTCTACTCCATTTGTGCAAACACTGGATTGGACAAAGTCGTTTGAACTGATGTGTGATGCATCGGATTTCGCAGTGGGGGCAGTTTTGGGACAACGTGTGGACAATAAACCCGTTGTGATTTTCTATGCGTCTAAAACCTTGAATGAAGCAGAACTGAATTACACGACAACCGAAAAAGAACTTATCGCCGTTGTTTTTTCTTTTGAAAAATTCCGGCAATATCTTGTCGGATCTAAAGTCGTGGTATGGACGGACCATGCCGCCATTAAGTACTTGATGGAGAAAAAGGATGCCAAACCTAGACTGATTAGGTGGATCCTACTGTTACAAGAATTTGACATTGAAATCAAAGATAAGGCGGGAATAGAAAATGTGGTTGCGGACCACTTGTCTAGGTTGGAAAGGGTAGATGAGAAGGACGTGCATATACCCATTACAGAAACGTTTCCTGATGAACAACTTCTATCTGTGAAATCTAAAGATCCTTGGTTTTCTTACATTGTTAATTATCTTGCCTGCAAAATTATCCCAGATGATTGGACATACCAAGAGAAAAAGAAAATTTTCCATTCTTTGCGTTATTATTTCTGGGATGACCCTATTCTATTGAAGCAGTGCAGGGATGGTCTGTTGCGCAGGTGTGTACCGAAAGTGGAATATGAAAGTGTTCTTTGTCATTGCCATACTCTACCGACGGGTGGCCACCATGCTAGTTCCCAAACTACGGCCAAGGTACTTGAGAGTGGTTTTTAGTGGCCTACTTTGTTCAGGGACGCATATGACTATGTGCGGCAATGCGATTCCTGCCAACGGGCAGGTAACATTTCAAAAAGACGGGAGATGCCCCTCAATGTATTTCAAGAGGTCGAGGTGTTCGATCTGTGGGGTATTGATTTTATGGGACCCTTTGTGTCCTCCAATTCTAACTTGTACATTCTATTAGTTGTTGACTATGTATCGAAGTGGGTAGAGGCAATACCCACTAGGACTAATGATGTCGCCGTAGTGTGCAAGTTTGTCAAAGAATACATTTTCTGCAGGTTTGGTGTACCAAGAATGATTATTAGTGATGGAGGTACACATTTCCGAAATGTATTTCAAGAGGTCGAGGTGTTCGATCTGTGGGGTATTGATTTTATGGGACCCTTTGTGTCCTCCAATTCTAACTTTTACATTCTATTAGTTGTTGACTATGTATCGAAGTGGGTAGAGGCAATACCCACTAGGACTAATGATGTCGCCGTAGTGTGCAAGTTTGTCAAAGAATATGTTTTCTACAAGTTTGGTGTACCAAGAATGATTATTAGTGATGGAGGTACACATTTCCGAAATCAAAAGTTTGTGGCATTGTTGCAAAAGTACGAGGTGAAGCACAACATTGGTACCCCATACCACCCGCAGACACAGGGGCAGGTGGAAGTCTCCAATAGAGAGATTAAGAAGATCTTGGAGCTCACTGTGGCTTCGACGAGAACAAACTGGAGCACCTTGCTTCCGGACGCTTTGTGGGCGTATAGGACGGCGTTTAAGACACCTATAGGCACTACGCCTTTTAGGTTGGCTTACGGTCGGGCCTACCATTTTCCGGTGGAATTGGAGCATAAGGCGCACTGGGTGCTGAGGAAGTTGAATTTAAGCTATGATGAAGAAGGAAAGAAATGTATGTTAGAGCTAAATGAACTTGACGAGCTGAGGATGAATGCATATGCAAGCTCGCGGATCTACAACGAGCGAACAAAGCTGATTCACGATCGACATATTCAGATGCGTCTCTTCAAGAACGGAGACTGTGTACTCTTGTTCAACTCCAGGTTGAATTTGCATCCTGGGAAACTGAAATCCCGATGGAGTGGACCTTTCACCATAGAGGAGGTAAGGCCACATGGCGCAATCATGGTGCGTGATGGCAAGACAACATTCTTGGTTAATGGGCAGCGATTGAAGTTGTATTTCGGTGAGTATTACACAAGGAAAGGTCAAAACCATTGCGCTTCTGGATGCATGAGGAGCTTAATTTCGTCTAGCCTAAGACGTTAAATAAGGGTGTTTGTTGGGAGGCAACCCACCCATTGGTAGTTTCGGTTAGTTTCTTTCACATTTGTAAGTTAGTTTGATTTGATTTTCTTTTTAGTGTAAAAATGATACATTGATCATTTGTTCAATGTGCAGGACTGAGGCAGGGTCGATACCATCGACCATTGTGTCGATGGTATCATGATAGGCACAGTTAGGCAGCTGCAAAAATTTCTCTGAGTCGATACTATCGATGGCCTCGTCGATGGTATTGACACACCATCAGGTTGATCGCAAAAATGTGGTCGATAGTATCGACATAGGTGTCGATACTCGCGAGATCTCTGGAGATATTCAAATGAATTTGTCTTAGTGAAGTCAATACCATCGATGGCCTGTCGGTGGTATTAACCCCGTCAAAGGCAGAAAGTGGCGGTCGGGCCTCACGAGGGTGTTTGCCCTAAGCAGCAGTTGATACTATCGACTTGGGTCGATAGTATCGACGCGACACGTCACCGATCCGCAAGAGGAAATCAACGGCGATTGCTACATCAAGAGAGTCAATCTGTGGGATGGGTCGATACCATCGACCCATGTCGATGGTATCGATGCGTCATCGATCTGGGCCCCCACATCGGGCTATCGACAGCTGTCGATACTAGCGAACGACCGGATTGTGCTACAGGTGTCGATACCATCGACCCACGTCGATGGTATCGACGGGTGCACAACAGTGACGGCCTCAGCTATAAAAGGGAGGGATTGTTGTCATTTGACGTCACATCTTCAGAGCTTTTGCCCTCCACTTGTGCCGTGTGTATTTCTGTGCGACCGGAGCCCGGCTACGAGCATCCAAGGAGATAGTTCTTCCCCGAGTCTTCACCGAGCGGAGATTGTCTTCTTCGATCTTCACGGAGCTCCATCTTCTATTCCTTCTTTCTCGGCGACGATGGTGCGTACAGCCGGTACTTCTTCTTCACGGGTGGATCCTATGGAGATCCCTGAGTTTATCCCCCCACCTACTGCATCTATTCCTCGCCCGCGGATTGTCCATCCTTCTGCGGAGGTCTGGAAGGTCTACGAGTAACTAATGAAGAGAAAGATCGAGCCCACGCGCTATGTTGATCGGGCAATGGTCCGTGATCTGGGGTTCGAGGCCAACCTCACCTATGTCTTAAAGGGGCAGGCAAGACACACATCCAGGAGGCCCGATGAGCTGCAATACCACACCGAAGGCCAGCCTTTCTTCGGCGAATGGCCGACGTACAAGGAACTCGTGGTGGAGTTCATGGCATCATTGGACATCAATGTGGTGCCCAATGATATGATCGCCACCGAAAGAGAGTGGAGAAAAGGACGGGTGTCGTTCAGACTCTACAACAATGATTACACCCTCACTCTCACCCAGTTCAATTCAATTTATAACTGGTTTCATAATGACTACCAGCACCGGCGGCCAGATAATAGGATGGACTATGATGATATCTTCGCCCAGCTCGTGACGGCGCTCCCGGGCAAATCCGTCAGCTGCCACAATGCGGCAGTTGTAGATTTCGAGCATCCGTTTGTGCGGATTCTTCACTACATGCTCTGCACCACCCTGTTCGCTCGTGGTGACCTGTCTCTCAGCAAGTTTCAAGAGACAGACTTGTTCTTCCTGCACAAATTGCTGAAGCGTGAGGAGTGCAATTGGGGTGTGTTCTTCTTAACGCGCATGTTGGTTGTAAAGAGGAGTACACAGAAGGCTCTGATCCATTTTGGAGGGCTCATCACACCGCTGACCCACTATCTTGGGTTAAATTTCTCTCATCTTACTCCGCTCTCCAACAGGATCAAGGTAAACCTGCAGCATCTGCACCGCTCCAACCTCATCCTGCTTCATGATGGCTTGGCATATGCACACTACCATGTCAATCAAGCATATCAAGATTGTTCACTTCCAGACCCCGTCTTCTACATCGAGGGTGATCAGCATTTCAGATGGCCTGTCATAGCCATTGATGACTCAGATGAAGACAGCGGCAATGGCGATAATGACAATGACGGCGACGAGCCTGAAGAGGAAGAGGAGGCCTTCACTCCTCTTCACGTACGAGTAGCACCCTGGAAGTGCCCCCGCATGGATCCGGGTGCATCTTCATCTTCACAGCCTCCGCCACTATAGCCCTCTTATCAAGGAGAGGATGCCTACTCCATGCAGGGGATGTATACAATGTTGCAGGAGATTCATCACACGCAGCAGCAACAAACAACTTCATACGCCGGTATTCTGGAGACAACGAACCAGCTGTTAGATAATCAGAGGGCCATTTTCGAGAATGAGCGCCTCCTCCTCGACAACTAACAGCACATTCACAATAGGTTGCATAGGATGGAGATGCAGCAGCAGCCCTTCTACGATCATTACTGGAGCTAGAATTATTTTGGGGGGTATCCACAACCTCCGTCCATGCCCCAGTATGATCCGAGCTTTCAGGGGCAGTACCCATCTTGGGACCCCACGACCCCGCAGTACCCGCCTCCTCCGAAAGAATGATCGGTATTACTGTTCCACCTTTTAAGGTTGTTTTTTTACTATGAGGCCATAGTCAATTCAAGCTTTGGGGGGGGAGTTGGAATAGCTCTATCCTTTAGTTTTCTCAATTTTTGTTTTTATTGCCATGTCTTTTCTCATTTATTTCTTGTAGTTCTTCATTTGTTTGTAGGATCCACACTCTATCTAGTGTAATTGTGGATGTCTTAAGTTATGTGTCATCTCATTGCTTGTACATGGGAATTAGGGGCAAATTTGAAATTTTTAGTGTTTTTGAAAGCTTGTGTTGTTAAATTTTGAGCACATAATTTAAGGACATAATTGGGTTTGTCAACTCTAAAATAGGAAATCACAACTATCTATTCCTATGATTCATGAATAGTGGACGGAACTGGTTGTTTGAGCCTAAACTGACCAAATGATAATGAGACTTTAATTTGAAACAAGAGAGAAAACCTCTTAATTACTACACAGGTCAGTAAGGAGGGACATATAATAAATTTCCAAAGGTTCAGTCAATTAGTCTTGTGATCTATCCACCCCATTGTTTTCATAATCCACCTTAAGAACTGGAAGTACATTACAGTTTTAATTTCTTTGATTGCATTTCATGTACGTAGGTTTTGCATTGCAACTACTTTCATATATTTTGCATGAAAATAAAAAAATAGACTAGTTGTACATGCACATTATCCTTAGGTGCGTGTCATTTAGTTGCATACATGTCATTTTGTAGTTACATTCACATATTTTGTGCATATGGTACATCATGCGTCTTATGTCTTCTGAAACATAAAAGGTGATGAACTTGTTTCGTACCTTCTGAATGCTTCAAATGTATAAGTTATGCAGCATTAAGTGAGCCTGACAAACAATTCGATCTCAGCTATGAAAATAAGGACTTTTAAAAAAAAATTTGAAAAAAAAAGAAGTTTTGAAAAAAAAAAGAGAATTGAGAAGTAAGTAGTAATGAGAGGGAGAAAGGAACATGTTCTCACTACATACTAAGAAGAATAAGTACACGATGTAGTTCTCTTAGATATTCCATCTCACTTTGAGACAGAATGATAGTGCATGCATCATTCCACCCAAATGTAGGCATTAGGGCATTTTTAATTGCATAAGAATCATTTAGGTCATTAATGTTTTGTTCATGTAAAACCGTAAAATGCTTCCATTTCTTCCATCAGCCACCCATTCCATCCACCCATTGCTCGAATTGGTAGACAACCATGATTTTCTCCTCACTTGTTAATACCAGGAGAGTTGCTTCCATGTAGATGGTAGTTAGGGCGAGCAACGTAGAATAAAAGATCACAAGATGCACTGAGTCTGGACCGGAGAATTTTATTATGTTAACTACCTTATGTGATAGTGTTCATCAATTTTGAGGTAGATATCTTTTATGGATGATTACTGTCACCTTTAGGGTAATTATCATTCCGTGGTTAGTGAGGGCCGGAATGTGAATGTCTGGCGGGGATCATGTGGTGATGTTTGTTGTGACAATTTGTTCTTTAGTTGACCCTCGCAGTTCTATTCTAAAGTTTTATTGCTCGAGGACGAGCAATGTTCAAGCTTAGGGGAGTTTGATGCAATGATTTTGAGTCGCATTTATAGACTTGTTTTACTCGCATTTTATGCATTTATTGGTCATTTTGGTGGTTAATATTGCATAATTCACTTACTTTAGTCTATGATCCTTCTCAGTATCAAATCTCTATTACTTTATAGCTTTGAGCATAAATGATTACAAGAATATGTTTTATTTCGACTTATGTGGTTTTGTGTTGCAATTTCAGGAAAAAACACATATCTGCAGTCGTCGATACCATCGACGGCTGTCGATACCATCGACACAACCACAGGCAGCCAGCCACAAGGAGCAGCACAGAGTCGATACCATCGACAGTAAAGTCGATGGTAGAGACATTTCATCAGGTTGTTGGCGACCAGTCAGTTGATACTATCGACCCAAAAGTCGATACTATCGACACGTGAAGATTCGGGGACGAAAAAGGGACAAAACCAACACCTAAGGGCGTCGATACCATCGACCCTCGTCGATGGTATCGAGTCAGCATCAGGTGCAACGAAGAAAAGAAAAGAAGACTTGCCGATATCATGCAGAGTCGATACCATCGACCTGTGTCGATGGTATCGACGCTGTCAGATCAAAGTTTGTTTCAAATCGACCCAAATCTGACGGGTGTGATATTTTTGCAACCTAACTCGGTGATTATACCTAATGACGGCGGCCAAGAGCAGGGTATCACATCATTAGCTGATGCACACGTCTCGAGAAGGTGTGGAGAGAAGAATGGAGCCCAGAAGCACGCCCCAGGCATTCCGGAAGCCTAAGAAGACGTTTTCCACCGCCGAAAGGCTATAGATCGCGTACTCTACGCCAAGGAACACTTAGATCTTCTCCGTTCAGGGGTTTCATTACTTTTTCACATTTTACTCCATGTTTTCCCTTTTCTCAACCATGTTTTGCTCTGAGATGAACATGCAGGGCTAATCCCCTTTATCTTTAGGACCGGGAGTAGCCCGGGGAAGCATTGTATGACATTTTTATCATAGTAATTCATAATTTATCTCTTAAATTTATGGTATGACTTTGTTTTCTCAATTATATTTTTATGCTTGATCACCATAATGATAATCTAATGCCTTTAATTACTTTGAAAGATGAATTAACGGTTGAAAAGAGACAAAGTTTACATTAATTAACAAATCCCTTGAACAAGGTGATGTAAGGTTAATGGTGGAAACCCAGAGATCATTTCTAATGCACCTAGTTTAGGGTATAGGTTACTACGACAGTGGAACCGACCTAGACATAGGTAGTGAATTGTATCACGACAGTGGGCAATTCTAACTACAGGCCACTACCCAGATTGAGCGATGAACCTGAGTAACTATATGGAAATTCATACAATGAAAACCCGAGGTGAAACCGCAATCCTAAAGATCTCCACTTGAATTGATTAAACTAAACATTTAATCGACTGCTCTGTTATATTTTATTTTCTTTTTCTTTTAAAACAACTCTCATAACCTTTTTATTGGTCTAGTAGATTGCGAGTAGTTAGTAGTAGTCTACCGATAATTCAGTGTCCCTGAGTTTGACTCGGGCCTCACAAGGGCCTATAATACATTGACGCGTGCACCTGCGTTCTACACATAATAAAGTCGTGTCAAATTTTTGGCGCCGTTGCCGGGGACACAGCAATTGTCGGCACTACGAGTGCTGCAAGCTGCCATTCTAGGCCACATTTTTATTTTATTACTTTATTCTCATTTTTTAAATTCATAGTTTATCATTAATATTTAGAAATCATCTACCAAAGGTACTGAACTGAGATTTTCCTCTTACAGGTACTGGTGCATGGTGAATACGTGTAGCACCGACTACACACAACAATCACCAGAGGTTCCACTGCCAGGACCAGACGATGAGCAGAACTCAATTCAAGACCAACCAGATGAAATAGATTCAGATTCTGAACCAGAAGCCATGGCAGAAGAGCAGACGATATGGGAGAAGATAAAAGCTTCTTCCTCATCCGCTTCAAAGGGGCCAATAAAGAAGTAGGCGATCAATATTCCAACTTATAAAATTGATCATGCATTAATAAATTTGGTCGAATCAAATGCATTTCACGGGCTTAAAAATGAAGATCTGATGACTCATATTAGCCAGTTCGTGGAGAACTGCGACATGATCAAGATAGACAGGTTTCCACAGGAGACATTGTACTTGAAGTTGTTCCCCAGCTCTCTGGCGGGAAATGCACGAGAATGGCTACATAATCTTGATGATGAGTATGTGGAATCATGGAACCACATGGTGGAAGTGTTCTTTGAAAGGTTCTTTCCGCCCGAGAAGACAAATGATATGATCAGAAAAATTCATAATTTTAGTCAGAAGGCAGGAGAGACTTACTCCGAGACCTAGGAACGGTTCCAGATCACATATGTAAAAGTCATGCACTTAGCGTTGTACAAATCGGATCACGTACCGCTAGTTATTATAGAAGACATGAGAGAGAAGAAGAAAAAGATGAAGGAAAGACAGATCTTTTTTGAGCCAATGTGGCTGGCTAAGGAAGGATGCATACACATTGTCGAGAGCCAGTGGGATGTGTGGACCACAGGTGGGCTTCCGGGGAAGATTAAAGCCTGCAGTGAGAGGCTAGAAGCATGGGCGGGTATAAAGTTTGGGAATCTCAGAAGAAAAATACGAGACGTGGAAAAGAAGTTAAAGATTGAACAAAAGAAACAACCAGACCATGAGGTCCTTTTGAAATGCAAGGAGCTATCACAGGAGCTTGAGTACTGGCATAGGCAAGAAGACTCTTACTGGTACGCAAGAGCAAGAGTGAATGAAATGCAAGAAGGAGACAAGAACACCTCATACTTTCATCACAAAGCATCTCACAAGAAAAGAAGGAATACTATGTTGGGAATCAAAGACAATCACGGTGTGTGGAAAGCAGAGAACAAAGAAATAGAGAAGGTCATCGTGGACTTTTATATTGAGTTGTTTAGCACATCTAACACAACCGGTATGGAAGCTGCTACGAGAGGCATCACAAGGAAGATTAGTGACGAAATGAACCAGAAATTGGAAAAAGATGTCACTGAAGAAGAAGTATGGAATGTTGTAAATCAAATGCACCCACATAAAGCATGGTATGAAGCCAATTTTTTTCAAGAAATTCTGGCACGTTGCGGGCAAGGATGTTGCTAGCTATATTAAAGGCTGGTGGAAAAATGAATATATATTGTGGACTTTAACTCTATGTTGGTGGTTCTTATTCCAAAAGTCCAGAAGCCGACAGAAATAGCTGAGCACCGCCCCATTAGCTTGTGTAACGTGGTTTATAAGATTGCCTCTAAAGTTTTGGAGAACAGACGTAAACCTTTCAAGGATGCTACTGTGACGGAAAACTAGAGTGCTTTTATTCCAGGATGAATGTTATTGATAATGCTCCGGTAGCCTTTGAGCTTTTTCACAAGATGAAGATTGGGAAAAATAATAAAAAAGGCAGCATGGCACTAAAACTTGATATGTCAAAAGAATATGACGAGGTGGAATGGGCTTTCCTGGACTATGTACAGCAAAAGATGGGTTTTGGTGGAAAGTGGAGGGGGAAAATCGTAGAGTGTGTTTCTTCAATCAATTAGTCTTTCGCCATTAATGGGGACCGCTCAAAGAAGATCTATCCGTCCCGAGGACTGCGTCAAGGTGATCCTATCTCACCTTATCTTTTTATTTTATGTGTGGAAGCTTTCTCCACGTCTATTAAATATGTTGTAGACAATAACTTTGTGCATGGCAGTAAAGTTAGCAGAGCGGCACCCTCTATTTCTCATCTATTCTTTACAGATGACATCATAATTTTTGCTAGAGCTACTCATCAGGAATGTCTGAATTTAGCTAATATTATTAGCCAGTATGAACAGGCATCAGGCCAAAAAATAAATCTTCAAAAGACGGAAGTTGCTTTTAGTAAAAGTGTGAAGGAAGATAATAGGAGAGAACTCAAAGAGCTATTAACAGTCTGAGAAGTACACCTCCATGCAAAATATTTGGGATTACCTACGGCCGTGGGAAGGTCAAAGAAGAAAACATTTGCATTTATCAGGGAGAGGGTATGGAAAAAGCTACAAGGATGGAAAGACCAATTATTATCCAAGTCAAGGAAGGAAATTCTGATTAAGGCAGTAGCACAAGCTATCCCATCATACATCATGAGTGTTTCCCAGATTCAAAGTGGGGTCTTAGATGACATGCAGAGCAGCATTGCACGCTTCTGGTGGGGTGTAAAAGGAGCTGAAAGAAAGGTATCATGGCTTTGCTAGGCGAAACTGTGTAGCCCAAAGATAGTAGGAGGAATGGGATTTCGGGACATGCATGCATTTAACCCATCTCTCCTTGCAAAGTAGATTTGGAGGCTTTTGACTAAAGCTGAATCTCTAGCATACAAAGTGTTGAAGGCTAGATATTTTCCTAGAACATCAATTCTTGAAGATACACGAGGTTACAACCCAAGCTATACATGGAGAAGCCTCTAGGGAGATAAAGTTGTGATACTAGAAGGGTTGTCTTAGAGGATAAGAAATGATATGCTCGTGAACATTTGGACAGACAAGTGGTGCTCAAAATCTGATGAACCGCTGGTGGAGCAATACAGTTTACATGAGGACAGACAGACAAAAGTGGCAGAGTTAATAGATAGGGAGAACGGGTAGTGGAAGATGGACGATCTACATGTATTGTTCACTCTCGAGACCTGTAACCAGATCCAAAGTATACCTCTCAGCCACAGATCTCCAGAAGATACACCCGCCTGGTGGCCCAACAAAAAAGGGGAATTTAGCACAAAGAGTGCCTACTGACTCAGCCATCTGGGAAAATGAGGATTTCTTGATAGTCAAAGAAGACCACACGACAAACTATGGAGCACGGTGTGGAAAGCAGACCGGCCACCAAAATTGCGCCCCTTCCTGTGGCGCATATGTTCTGGAAGCCTGGCTACTAAGGAACGGTTGCTAGATAGATATTGTAATACAGATGGCATCTGCCCGTTGTGCATGGGGGAGAAAGAAACTATGCAACATATGCTTTTTGACTGCCCAAGAACGAGGAAGGCCTGGTTGGCCACCCCAGCATTTCATTTCATTGGAAAACTGAAAGACGTGCAAGCAAGTGCAGTAGTAACACTATTAAATGAAAAGCTAACAGGAGATAAATTGACTACTTTGTACGCTATCATGTGGGGGATATGGAACTTTAGAAATGGGGTAGTATTCAGAAATGTGGTTGGGTCTGTCAAAATTCTGATCCAATAGGCATGTGCTCTACTGAATGATTATATTGCTGCTCAGACTAGAGATCACATGCAAGACAAAGCCGGTGAGAAGAGATGTGTGATGAGATGGAGAGCGTCGGATGCAGGGACAATAAAGTTGAACGTGGACGTGGCTTTCCAAGGCAGCAATACTATGGGCCTGGGAGCGATGTACTGAGGAGATGATGGCGAGATAAGGGGAATCCTGGCAGAAAAAAGAGCAGATCAGCTAGACTCTACAGTGGGGGAAGCATGTGGCATGCTGGCTGGACTAAAGCAAGCGCTGGAGTGGAACTGGAAACGTGTTGCGGTGGAATAAGACTCTGCTAACGTTATAAGGCTCCTGACGGAAAAATGAACTAGTAGAAATTATATTTCTTTGGTAGTTGAAGATATCTTAAGTTTCGCTGGCTCCTTTTCTTCTATTTTGTTTTGTTATGTTAGTAGTGAATGTAATAAAGTAGCACATACAATAGCCAAGTTAGCGTGTAGTAGTTTGTGCTCGACTGGCAGGGATATATCTAGCTTCCATGACCAAGTCAAAAACCTTGTTTTGTTAGACTTGTTTTAAAATAATGGAGTGGTGCTTTCAAAAAAAATGACGAATTGGAATTTATATTTACAAACACATGAAATGTAGATATCATTACAATACTTTGTACATAAAAAGTAAAATACAAATATTGTGATGTGATTTTAATCATGATATTTCTATTAGATTAAAATTATACTACATAATCTTTCTAAAGGAGTAACATCCACACCATGATCACTTGTGTAGATTATTATGGTTAAAATCCTTATGGTTATTCACGGGTATGATTCTTTCTTTATGGCATTGTCATCCTAATTATATATTCCAATAAAAATTAGTATCATTTTTAATGATTTCCATATTTATACTTTACATCAAACCAATAACAAGGAAGTGAATGGAACTTATGCTCAAGAAACTGGACTAGAGTTCCCAGAAAATGAGTTGCACATAACTTATAAGTTACACCAAACCAATTAGAGCTTTATGGCATCCATGCAAACCCTAATCCCAAAACACGATATCACCACTCAAACATGGTGTGACAAGGATCCCTAGGCATTAACCTATCCAAAATTATGTAAAAACATGTAAGGGGCAAAAATCATGTGTCAAATTTCAAGAAAAACCCTAAATATGGGTAAATTGCAATTAGGTCCAAAACAAGAATATAAAGCACGACTAGTTCAAACAGTATCCAAACTGGACCAAACATGAAACATAATCATGTCACATGATATCAAAGCATGCCAAAAGGTTTGGTTAATGTTTTAAGCATCTAATTATGATAAGAAATCATGTTAAACCAAAAAGGCAAGGTCAGGGGTCTTACAACCATAAACCACTCACAAAGATTTCCCCCCCCAAAATCATATGCAAACAAAAATAGGTACTTCCTATACATCTCATCCTCTAAATACCATGTGGCTTCCTCCACACCATGGTGATGCCATAAAATATTAACCAAGACTATATCCTTCTTCATCTTCTTCACTCTCCTATCTAAGATCAACTCGAGACCCTCCACATATGACACATACTCCTCCAACTCAACCTCCACTGGGTGCAACATCAACTATGAATTAGTGTGACACTTCCTCAACATGGATACATGGAAGACATCATCAACCTTTGCAACACTAGAGGTAACTACAACTTGTATGCCACCATCCCAACACATGCCAGAATGGGGTAAGGTCCCATAAACCTGGGGGCCAACTTACCCTTCTTACCAAACCTCAGCATGCCCTTACAAGTAGAGTCCTTAAGATACACTTGATCTCCAAATTGTAACTCAAGAGGCCTATGGTAGTTATCAGCATAAGACTTATGTCTGTGTTGGGTTGCCTTCAACTGTTGTTCTATCATCTTTATCTTCTGTGTAGTATAGTGCACTAGCTCATGACCCAAAAGCTAATACTCCCATGTCTCATACATAAAAAGTGATGACCAAAAATGACTCCCATACAGTGCCATTTCTATACTCCTCTGATAGTTGTTCTTATAGGAAAACTCTATCAAACTTAGGTGCACATACCAACTACCAAGAAACTATCGAACACAACTCTCAATATATTTTCTAAAATTTGAATGGTCCCATCAGGCTGACCATCTATCTATGGATGAAAGGTTGTACTAAACCTCAGCTTTGTCCCCATAGATGTATGCATACATTCCCAAAAATGACTCGTGAATTGTGAACCACTATTAGATTATATGGTAACTAGAATATCATTCATATGGACAATCTCATCAACATATGTCTGAGCCAACTTCTCTTTTGTAAACGTTGTCTTGAATGGCAAGAAGTGACCTGACTTGGCCAACATGTGAACTATCACCCAAATAGAATCATGACTTTGGTTATCCTAGGAAGACCAACCACAAAGTACATAGTAACATGATCCCATTTCCACTATAGTATTGAAAAAGGTTGTAACTTTCCTACATGCTTCTGATGTTTTGCCTTGACCTATTGGCACACTTGACACTTAGCAACGAACTCTGCTACATCACACTTTAGACATGACCACCAATACAAGTCATTCAGGTTATGGTACATCTTGGTACTGGTAGGATGCATTGTGTACATTGAGGAATTAGCCTCTTCAAGCACCATCTTCCTCAAACCATCAATATCTGGAACCATTGTCCTATTGTGACAACAAATTGTCTCATCCTTTGACTCATGGAATCCATCATACTTCTTGAAGACAAACTCTACCTTGATATTCTATATCATGGTATGCTTCTACTGTGAATATCTAATTTGTTGCATAAACGTAGGTTTCGCCTAAAACTTTACTAACAATCCTACTATCAAGGAAACCTCTAACTGTACATTCATCTGGAAAAGTGACCCCAACATGTCCTTCTTGTGGCACACCAAGGCATGTAATTGTGCCTTATTTGTAGATGATGACAAAGATGACTACCTGCTCAATGCATCCACCACCATATTTCTTTCCCTGGATGGTAGTCTATCATGCAATCATAAACCTTGATCAGCTCTATCCATTTCTTCTACCTCATGTCCAACTCCTACTTTGAGAAGAAATACAAAATGTTCTTGTGGTCAGTGAAGATCTAACACTTCTCTCCATATAGATAGTGCCTCTTGATCTTCTAGGCATGGACCACAACTACAAGCTCCAGATCATGTATTGGGTAGTTCACCTCATTTTTTAAGTTGTCATGAGGCAAAAGAAATCATGTTCTTGTATTGCATCAGCACACATCCGAAGTTGTTCTTTGATGCATCACAAAAGATGATGTAGCCTTTCCCTTTCTCTAGAAGAACTAGAAATGTAACATTGGTCAACTTGTCTTTAAACAAATAGAAAGAACATTGACAATTGTCATCCCAGAAAAAAGGAACACCTTTCCTTATTAGTTTGGTTAGGGGTAACACTGCAACACTGGAGTTCTTGATGAATATCATGTAGTAGCCTGCCAAACCTAGGAAACTTCAGACCTCGATTAGTGTTTTGGGTTGTTCCCACTCCAATACTAGTTTTACCTTCTTTGGGTCCACACAGACTCCCTTAGCAAATATGATGTGACCCAAAATGATACCTTTGTCAACTAGAACTCATACTTGCTGAACTTGGCATACAGCATGTGCTACCTCAACAACGTCAACACTAGGCATAGATGTTGCTCATGTAGGTGTCTATCTCAAGAGTATATCAAGATGTCATGTATACACATCACCACAAACTGATCCAGACACGGTCTGAACACCCTATTCATTAGATCCATGAAAGTGGTTGGCACATTGGTTAGCCTGAATGACATAACCACAAACTCGTACTGACCATACCTTGTCCCAAAATAGACTTGGGTATGTCAACTTCCTTGATCCTCAACTGGTGGTAACCTCACCTTAGATCTATCTTGTATAACATCATAGCACCTCTCAACTAATAAAACATCATCATATATCCTCGACAATGGATACTTGTTCTATATCTTGACCTTGTTCAGCTTTTAGTAGTCTATACACAACCTCATAGATTTGTCATTCTTCTCCACAAACAACATGTGAGCACCCCAAGGGGAAGTGTTTGTTTTGACAAAATACCTCTCAAAAAGCTCCTGTAACTATTTCTTCAACTCAAGCATCTCTATTGGTGTCATCATGTAAGGTGACTGTGTTGTGGGTTGCGTTACAAGAACAAGACTGGTCTTAAAATCAATCTCTCTAGGAGGGGGGACACCAAGAAACTCTTGAGGAAAAACTTACTCAAGATCGCACACTACATACATCTCCTAGATACTAGGACTCCACACCTTGGTATCCACAACATGTGCCAAGTAAGCCTCACATCCCTATCTCATCAACCTCTCCATTGTGATAGCTGACACCAAACACGTAGGAAGAATCTTCCTATATCTTTAGAAGATCCACGAAACATCTCCATCATATAACGTCAACGCCTTGTAACTATAGTCCAAAACAACCTTATACTTCTCTAAGGTGTCCATCCCAAGAATCACATCAAACCCATGCATGTCAAGTGGAATAAGATCCACTTGAATGTTGTGTCCTGGGAAAGAAAGAATGCAAGATGGACACACTTCCCACAACTCAGAGGAATCAACAAGAGGGGTTTCTAATTGAAGACTATGAGATCTACTACAAATAGACTGATTATAACTACTTGCCACCTCTCTGGTGATAAAAGAGTGTGTCATACCTAGGTCAACTAAAACAAATATGAATGAAGTAGCAGATAAATCAAAATGAAAATGTTTCATCTAACATGTCACAACCCATGGACTGAACACTCCCTTTGTCTGACTCATAGAATAGAATCTAGCCATCGCCTATTGTCATCCAAACCATCTACCTTTTGGCCCAGAAGATCCTTCCTATGATGCGTAACTACGTCCTCTACCACCACCACTATTGAACTGTTGTTGTTGGGACCTCGATGACTCTGTCTTGGCTGTTGTGTCACTCTTCATCCTTCATAGGGCATTCCCACCTGATATGCCCTACATGTCCACATTTATGACAAGCCCACAATCATATTGTGGCCTAGACGGCCCAGTCACCAACACATGCATTGTGTTATGTGCTCCTACAGGTAGAAAACTATGACCTCTACACTTGCTCGGTGACCACTATAATGGAACTCCTAATCTCGTCTTTGAAAAAGTTGATCTCTGATTTGACTATAGTGAAGAAAACTTTGGCTTCTTCAAGAATCTAGATGACTACCCTTGGAACAGAGTTGGCCTCTTCTTAGTGTTAGCCTCACACTTCTCCATAACAGACCACTGAATCCGCCTCACTGACTCCACAAAGGTAGATAATCTCTCTCTATTCTCCAAAGCACTAGCCGTCATCGAAAACTCCAATTTTAGGCCCTTCTCAAACTTGGGATCCTCTCTGTCTTTATCTTTTCCATATGAGGATAAAATCTCAAAAGCTCGATAAACTTTACCTCATACTCATTGATAGACATCGATACCTGGAGGATCCTCACAAACTACGTTATCTTCACATATAAACAAGTCTTTGGGAAGTATTTCCTCAAAAACATCCATCAAAACTCCTCCCAACTTATCACAACTCTGGGTCTCTTCTCCTCCTCAATGGCTCACTTGTGGCAACATTTCCCTTCAATAGATAAACTACACGCTTCACCTTGTCCTCTTTTGGAATATTGAGGATCTTGAAAGCCTCCTCTAGCTATGTCAACCACATATATGCATCTATCGTGTCTACTGTATACTTGACCTCTCCAACATGTCTCAACCTCTCAAATAACTTCTTGGAACCCTACGATTCCACATTATGGAAAACATACCCAACTTGAGGTAAGGGAACTCTATCTACTATATACATCATTGTTACCATGAGATGTTCAAACATAGATTGAAAAGTAGGATTTTCCATGGTTGTAGGGTCAAACTGAGGCACCGCGGGATGCTCTGGCCCCACCTCAGGCACTCTATCTTCATGTGCATACCTCCTTGGGCCACCTCCTGGGATGAAATAGATACTTTCAGTTGTTGTTCACATTCTCTAGACATATTTGCATAAGCGTAAGCCATAATCAGATATGTTGGATTTCTTAGGAACAGACAGAATCCTAGGTCCTATGTCCTTGTAGGATTTCTTAAGAACAGATAGAATCCTAGGTCCTATGTCCTTATAAACTCAATGAAACTAGATCTCTGATGCCAACCTTTAGTGTTACACACCACCACAGCGGACGAGATTACTCAAAACATAACATGCAAACAATAACTAATCAAAGTACATTACCAGAAAATCAGGTAAATTAGAGCCAATTTCAACATTAGTATCGTGTTTAGAAACATTACATAATGGTCTAAAAACTTATATATCAACACTTTCCATATTAGGTATTTACACATATGTTCAGTGGCATCATCCACAACCTGTATACAAAAGAGAGATGTTTTGCATATACATGATATATACAAAACATGCCCTGCCCAGACCTGAGAGTATAGAGATGAATCTAGGACTCTGCTAACGACCATTCAACCTTCTGCTCCTACTGCTCTCTAAGTTTCTCTTCTTCAACATCATGAATCTAACCATGTTGTTGACGACCACGTACCTAAAAAGATGTGGTGACCCACGCGATGAGTCACATGTCCCAACGAGAGATATAACTCTCAACCAAGGATTGTCGATCACAACAAGTAATTTCATTAAAAAGGATGAGCAAATTCCGCTGACTAAAGCATAATAAGAAAATTAAATAGTTAAGTAGATTAAGTTGGCAAAGTAACTAAAATAGATAAATCATGTCTAGCATAGTATGTAAGGAAACATGTAAAGATACCACTCTCTATATAGTTGATTTCTCTTATCACATTATATAACAACTACACAGCATAAGAAACAAGGCAAGAGTTAACATCCAATGTGAAACATATTTAACCTTAAACATATATACTACACAGTTGGATTACATCTTTTATTAAGCACTGAGTAATTGAGATATACCACTCAATTCCAATTAAACATTGCTAAGTCAAAATTAGTGCCATACAAGATCTATAGGAGAGACGGCATCCTAAGATCTCATCCTCCCTCAGACAGTAAGTTTGTCATAGCGACAACATACGGTCAAGCTGCAAAATAGCCTAGTCCTCCCTTGGCATATAGGTCACGCCACTAGTGTTGGTATGTATGCCCTGAGAGCCAATCATATGATGATTGGATTGGCATACGTCATGATTGATTTGATAAATATCAAAGGCAAGCTTCCAATTTATTCTAGCTCAATCGATTATGAGATAAATGATGGATCAGAATGAATGTCTAAAGAATAACAATACGCAATGACGTATGTCTTCAGGTTGAGGACATGAACAATGAGATCATATGGATGCTAAGAGTATGTACATTCTCATTATATCCCTAGTCGGATGTCATTGTGGAAGGCTGATAGACAACAATGACACATCAAGACTAGAGTGTGTCTTGGTTGATGACAATGGCTCATTAGTCATGATATATGATATCAAACCAAGCACATAGACACATGTTAGAGAACAATGTATCAGACTGACCCACCATGAGAGTGACACATGGAGCCATGAAATGGTAGTCAGAGTCATCTCTCATAGTGATGGTGGTGATTGTGATTCTTAGACCTAAAATCACTGCACTCGTCGAATGTGATTGGGTACACTTTGACATCATCAAACGCAGTCCTAAAACATGGGTTGTTATAATGGTGATTATTAGGCAACTTTGATGCATGACACAAACTATGAGTGATAGATATGGGATTTGTCCCTCCTAAGGGAGTATGATGTCAATGCCACTTGATAAGTGAGACTGAGAAAGGCATGCGCATGCACATGTGAATCAATATATGATATTGATGTCACACATATCTCAGACAGTCTGTTCTAATTCAAGAAACATGAATGAACGTTGAAAGGATGACAACTCCATGCCTTGAGTTCATTCAGGATATCAGAGATAAAGGAATTATACATTCACTGGAACACCGATCACAGACTATAGGATTGAAAGTTGTTCTCCAACATTCCTTTTCATTTGGGTAGCAATGATGTACGACTAGGTGCCTCTCTTTGCTTGTGATGTCATAAGCTATTTATGGGCATTCACTACCAACATCAAATGGGACCTATAGGGTCATACACAAAGGATTAACTAGGAAGAGGAGTTTATCCATGAATGATGTTTGTATTGATTACTAAAGTTTTTAGGTGCTTGATCAAACATTCAATCAATAGACTTGACTCAGAATCATCAAGTTCAAGTGTTGAGCAAACTAATTTGAGTGACAGATTGATTGAGAATTGAATTGACTGTGTTCTGCACATCTTGGACCACCAACCGACCAATTCACTAGGTGAACCGATCGGCTAATGGCCAGCGAGTTGACTAGTTCACTCCAGTGAACCGATCAGTTCACTTGTCCAAATGAGTAGTGTTGGATTTTCCGAGTTTGTGAGAAAAAGGTTCTTTGTTTCACTTGTTCAATTCGATTGGGATAAGAATTAATCTTTGCATTAATTAGAAATTAATAAAGAAAGTCAATTGGACGAAAGTCTTGGAAGTGAACCGACTGGTTCACACTCCCAACTGACCGGTTAAATAGTGAAATGATTGGCTCACCTTGCCAAATAGCCGTTTCATTTATGAAATGACTGGTTCGTCTGCCACAGTGTAAATTATTCAAGGAAATTATGGACCCTTCTACTCTCACACAAACTGGGAACCCTGACCCTCCCCTCTACTATATATAGAGTGGTACATGGGGCTTCTCTAGAGACACAACTCAAAACATCAGTTGCTCTGCAAAGTTTTTGTCCTCTCTAGTTGTGGTAACCGAGAGAGCCCAAGCAAGTTCTACCCATTCAGGGAGGAACATCGAGGGAAAGACGACTGTAGAAAAGTGACTGGTGGTGGGAGAGTGTGTCGATGACTAGGACGCTGACAAAAGGGGAAAACTCTGTAACATAATGAATCTTAGATGTAATCTCCATGTAATCCTTTTCCCAAGTTTCCCTCTCATTTCTATCATTTATGTCATTTATGTTTAATTAGTGGAATTTATAGTGGTTTAGTGAACATTTATTCACTAATTGTACAAATATAAGGGTTTATGCACAAATACCTCAGTGAAAGCTTAATTACCATAATTAAGTTCTATAAACCTTAATCTAACTTTTTGATATGATTTGAAAACATAAAATGAGGCTAAGTTTCAAATTTGGTTTGATTTGGATGTTGTTTGTGCAAGTTATGCAATTTTAGGTACATTCTGGACTTTTATGCAATTTACCCAATTGGGAGGTTTTCTTTGCAAATTATCTCTTGAATTTTAATCCTTAGATATTACCTTACCATTAACGAGATTTGAAACCATTGGAGAACCTAGTTTCACCTTGGTTTGATGGTATTTCTTTCCAAGGGCATTATAGGGATTACCCTCTTTATAAAGATGCTTATCCTTAAAAGCTATCAACCAATGAGGTCATTTCTTTCTTGAAAAATGATGGGGATGGCCTAGAATAATCTATGGGCTCTTAGAACCAACTTTTGATATGCATGAAGCCTCTATGAGCTATCCTCTTGCATGGCCATCAATCCTTGGGCTAAAGACACATGGAAAGTCCCTTAAGACTCCTCATGCTTCACCTCTTTCTATATATAGCCATGTATACCCCTTCCCAACTCAAAATTCGAAAACTCTTTCTCTCCTTTTATCTCGTATAGCTTATATAATAGTTCCTTCTGTATTTGGCCACGACGTTTCTGCCCCAAGGTAATAGAGGGAGCCTACCTTGGTGAAGAAGGCTCCTAGGGCTTCCAAATTGCTCTATTAGGGTTTCTAAAGCTCCTCCTTGGTAATTTAGACCAAAATTAGTAAGTTTCCTCCCTTAATTCCCTATTTTCATACTGATAGTATTCCTTACACCTTCTTCTAGGTCTGAACCATGACCATACATGGTAAAACTCCACCTAAAACCCTAAAACATGTCATCTCCTTGCTCTTTTGCTAGGGTTTGCACCTCTAAAGTGGAGAAAGTGATCTTTGCTCAAGAAAGGATCTTGGCTTGGAGCAACCAGATATTCTAATCTCAGAAACCTTTCTGTTGGAACCTTATTACCTTCCTATAGGCAAGTTTGCTTAACACCTTTCTCATATATTTCTTAGTACATGCTTAAAACTCATGCTTTTATGTTGAAAATCGATGATTTCCATCTCTTTTTACCATGCTCTTCTAAGGTTTTGATTTCTTGTTGTTTTACCTTCTCTAGAAGCTCTAGTTTGGTTACCTATGAAACTTAAAACCTGATCTTGGTCGAATGGTGTTTTCTCCCTCTCCCACTCTCTTTAATTATCTCGATCGGTTTGATGATGTGGCAATTTCCTATTAGTCAGTATTGCAAAATTCATATCTTCTAAACCGCTTATCCAAATTTGACAAATAAATATGTTTTGGAATTGGAAAATTAATATCTAACTAATAAAATATTTTCAAGGTCTGATTTCATGGTTTGACGAAGAGTGATTTTTGTAAAACGAATTTAATGCATAAAATCCATAAATATTACATCTTAATCATAACTCCAAAATTAACATAAATATATGTTTTCTTGATTAGGAAAACCAAATAATTTTATTGGTGATGTTTTAAGAGTTTAAATCCGAATTTTGCTAAAAATATCTAAAAATAATGTTTCTATATATTAGTGTGCACTATGTACTCTAATACATGTTAATACATTGAAAATAGGCAAAGTGGAACTTGGACTCAATTAAAGTGGTGAAAGTTAGTAATGGATATCAGTAAGATAGGTATGTGCATTCCTTACACCCTATGTTGGGATAATTGTAGTCCAACCCCATATTTCCCTAATGAGGCTTAAATGAACCCTAAATATTCTATTCTTGAATCCTAATGTTGTTCATGCCTCAAATTAGATTATAATTTCTTCTTGTTTGGGTCTTATACCCCACTGCCATGCTTATTGAATATTATGACTACTCTTGCCATGACTACTTTTATAGCATGTGGATTTATGTTCTATTTAATTTAAAGTAGCGGTACTTATGTACAACCACCCACAGAGGGCATGTAAATAATCGCCCTGGGGAATGTCTTATTCTCCCCATAATATTGTAGGTGACTGTGAATGTCTTATTCTCCCCTCACCTAAGGTTAGAGGTTCGGTAGGTGCCTCAACCCTACTTAGTTAAGTTGACATAATTATCTTACATGCAAATCCTTTTTCATATAATTGTTAATGGCAAGTTTCATTTGAATGTAGTCTCATAGTCTTGTTATCTTCATTATATGATGAACCCAAGCCTATTTTTTTTTGTTGTACTTATCTTGATATCCTAGATTAGTTTTGTGACACATGCCTTGTTTTCTTTCCCCTTTTGTTGGGTGCTTTCCCAACCACCCAGGTGTTGGTGCTGAGAAAAGAGAAGGACAAGTTTGCAGGAATTCAT
Organism: Alisma plantago-aquatica; assembly: GCA_963693085.1. Taxonomy (NCBI): domain Eukaryota; kingdom Viridiplantae; phylum Streptophyta; class Magnoliopsida; order Alismatales; family Alismataceae; genus Alisma; species Alisma plantago-aquatica. The sequence continues at coordinate 52,472,467 of OY856412.1, forward strand.
CTCAGGAGTAGATCTCAAGCTATCTGAAAGGATGTCTAGGTTGCTATAGCTAGATCCTTTTTTCTTATCTTTTTCTTTTGAGAACAATCATGTAATGAACAATGAAAGCCATGTAATAGGCTTAGTTCTTTTATTTCTGCTGCTATTGACATTTTGTAATGTATCTGGTGCATGCTTATTTACTTAGAATATTATACATGCATCCCTCAATATCTTTTGTCTTTCTAAAAAGATGGATGTTTTGTACTTGCTTTAAATTTTAGTAAGAAGGTGATCTCGCCTCTTTAAAGCATGGTATCAGAGCCTTTAGGCAACTATTAGGACATGAAGTTGAAGAAAAGGTGTCTAGAATGGATCAGGGTTTCGGGGGTTGGCAATATTTTCCTCCGCACCGCTCACTTGGTTTACGAGGACTCCCGTGCCCATATGATATTGGCCTGGCCTGAGATGATACGAATTGCCCAAAATAGTATGCTTTTAGGCAATAGCATTCTAGATATTCTTTTCTCGTCTATGCTTCTATTCTTTTTCATCTATGATTCAAATACTCCTAGGAACTTAACATATTAACCCTACCTTTCAGGATAGGTGACTTGTTTGACAGTAGGATCAAGGGAAAGGAGTCAAACCCTAATTACTCCAATGTGGAAAACACTCCTCTGACTCCTACCGGCCATAATGTGGTCAACCCTGCTACTCCAGGCACCCCCTCCTTCACAGTAGAGCAAGAGCTGCCAATGTTGCACCAGGTGCTCTCCACCTTGATGGGCAACTCCACACAGTGGCTTCCAATTCCAATAAGTCGAAGGAGTTCACCCTCATTGACTTCATAAAGATACAGCCACCCTACATCAAAGGTGAAAGTGAACACAGCATGGTGGATAAAGTTGATGACTGGGTGTTGGCTTTGGATCGAACCTTCGAGGGTATGGCATGCCCTCCTCACTAGAAATTTTGGTTCGTGACGTATGTACTTGACGGACCGGCACGTGTTTGGTGGAATGGTGTTGCCCGCACTCGAGACACCTCTACCATGGAGTGGGACTAGTTCCTGAAGCTCTTCAGGGAGAAGTACATCTGTCTTGCCTTCTTGAGGAAGAAGAAAGTAGAGTTCTACAGCCTCAGGCAGGGAAGCATGAGTGTGGCTAACTACATCAAACGGTTCCTACTTCTGGAACGGTATGCCACCGACCTTGGAGCCGAGAGAAGGGCAACATTGTTCTTAGAGAGCCTAAACTACCAAGTGGGTCAAAGTCTTGTTCCACAACTTCCACTCACCTTCCAGTAGATTGTGGATAAGGCCCTGGCCATCGAGTCCTACCCAGGATTCCAATCCTATGGACACAGTAATGGATATAGCAACAACAAGAGGAAGAACCCTACCCAGAATGAGAATCGTGGACGTGATCGGTGCAATAGGTGTTCTCGTCACCATCCTCCAGGGAGATGTCCTGCCAACAATGCACCTGCTCGTAGAGACAACCGACCTCCTCTGACCTGCCATGAGTGTGGCCAAGTTGGGCATATCTAACCACTCTGCCCCCATTTCTAGCAAGGACATAATAATGCCCAGCAACCGCAACAGCCAAGGTAGAATCCGCCTTTGCGGAATAATAACAACAACAACAACCAGAACCCGAGGAGACCGCCAACGGAGAGGATGAATGGGAGAGTGTTTTCTCTCAATGCTGAGGAATCAGGCGAAGATAATGAAGTTATTGAAGGTACCTTGCATCTTAATATGCATCCTATAAAGGTACTATTTAATTCTGGCTCATCCAATACCGTCATATCATGTCAGCTTTCTTCTATGTTAGAAATAGAATTTGAGTATATGGATCATATATTAGATGTAAAAACCCCTAGTGGTAAGATCTTCTCTCCATATCTCCAAACTCCAACCATGGACCTCTGTATATCTGGTATAATGTTTACCTCAGATTTCATCTTGCTCGACATGACCGCCTTTGATGTCATCCTGGGAATGGATTGGTTGAAGAGGTACAAAGCTATTTTATTTTGTGAAGAATCAAAGGTTAGTTTGTCATATCCTATTGAGGGAAGATTGTGTGTTAAGGGTAGGAAGCGAGAAGATCGGAAATTTATTATTTCCGTCATCAATGCTAAAAAGCTAGTCTCGCAAGGGTGTAGAGCTTTCTTAGCCTCTATAGTCCTCAAGGCTACACCTCCTTTTATTGACCACATAGATGTGGTGAAGGACTTCCCAGACGTCTTTCCCGAGGAGTTACTTGGTTTGCCACCAACTTGGGAGGTGGAGTTCTCCATTGAGCTTGTACCCAGAACTTCACCAATACTGAAGCCGCCTTACCGCTTGGCCCCTACCGAGCTTGTCGAACTGAAGAAGCAGCTAGAAGAGCTTCTCAACATGGGCTTCATCCACCCCAGTGTTTTACCCTGGGGAGCCCCTATCCTGTTCGTAAAGAAGAAGGATGGTTCGATGTGGATGTGTATGGACTACCGCATGCTAACCAAGTGATGGTGAAGAATCATTATCCTTTGCCTCGCATCGACGACTTGTTCGACCAGCTAAAGTCAGCCACTGTATTCTCCAAGATGGATCTACAAAGTTGCTACTACCAGATGCGTGTGAAGGATAATGATGTACCGAAGATGACATTCATAACTCACTATGGGCATTATGAATTCATGGTCATGCCTTTCGGCTTGACAAATGTCCCTACTGCCTTTATGGACTTGATGAACTGAGTGTTCCGCCCATACCTTGACAAGTTCGTGGTGGTGTTTATCGATGACGTTTTGGTTTATTCTGAGACATTAGAACAACATCGTGAGTATCTACAAATTTTACTCAACACACTATGAGAAAATCAACTCTATGTAAAATTCTCAAAGTGTGAGTTCTGGATAAAGGAAGTGATGTTTCAGGGTCATGTGATTTTTGTCAGACATATAGTTGTTGATCCTGCAAAGGTAGAAGTTGTGACCAAGTGGAAAGCTCCAAAGAATCCCTCAGAGATCTGTAGTTTCCTTGGCTTAGCAGGTTACTATCAAAAGTTTATCAAGAACTTCTCTAAGTTGGCCTTGCCTTTAACCAAGCTGACGTGAAAGGAGGTCAAGTTCTCTTGGACACTAGAATGTGAGAACAGTTTTCAAAAGCTGAAGAAGAGCCTGACTTCTGCTCTCATGCTTGCTTTGCCTGTTGAGGGCATACCCTATGTCATCTACACGGATGCATCCAGACAAGGCTTAGGGTGTGTTTTGATGCAAGATGGAAAGGTGATCGCCTATGCTTCTCGACAGTTGAAACCTAATGAAGCTAATTGGCCTACACATGATTTGGAGCTTGCTTCCATAGTTCATGCTTTTGAGATCTGGCGACACTATCTCTATGGTGAAAAGTTTGAAGTCTTTTCTGATTACAAGAGTCTGAGATATATGTTGACTCAGAAGGATATGAACTTGCGACAACATAGGTGGATGGAATATCTTAAATATTACGACTTCACCATTACATATCATCCTGGTAAAGAGAATGTCATAGTTGATGCTTTAAGTCGCAAGGAGGATGTTGTTTGTGCTTCTTTGAGATGTTCAGTATGGGAAAACCTTGAACATGTGGCTAGATGGAGACCTCATCCTATTGAATCAGTGGATGAAGACAAGTTGTGTGTTCATATGGCCAGCTTGACCATTACACCAACCTGGATCTCATAAGTTGTGGTTGCACAGTTGGAGAGTTCTTAGCTTGAGGAGATGAAAGCTTTAACTGAGAAACCACAATCTGACTTCTCTGTCGGATTGGATGGTGTTGTCCGCTTCAAACAAAGGTTGTGGATTCCTAATGTTGGTGATCTGAGATAGAAGGTTCTGAGTGAAGCTCATGGGTCCAAGTACACTATTCATCCTGGCACAACAAATATGTATAAGGACTTACTATGACAACCTTGATTTTCTCTCTCCTCTATTATACTACTCCTCTCTCATCAATTATCTCTTACTCAATTTATATTAGTTTCATAATTGGATGGTTGTGATATTCCAATTTGGCGACTACCATAGTCAATTTTGCAATGTGCAACTTTAATTTGTACTTTTAACTAAGCATCTTGCTATATCATGTCACCCTCTTGTATCAAATCTTTAACCTCAACACCATGATCTTTTGTCTTTCTAATATGCACCACATTTAGTGGACTCAATTACAAATTCAATGGCACAAAAGTTGCCTCCATCGAAGGCTCCTAGCCCAAGATATGAGTATTTGAATTTTGACTCATATTGTACACATTATAATTTTCTTTCTTGTTGAGTTTTAACCTTATTGGGCCCAATACCAGACATGTGACCCATCTAACTTGTTGTCTTCCTTCCCAAAATGGAAGGAAGCGCTTGACTGGGGAGTCATCCTCTCCCCCAACCAGATCGGGTAAGCAACACCCAATGATCATTGAAGGGGGTGTAAGCCCTACGCTTCCGCATGTCACCTTTGGTATACATTTGGTTCATGGGATTGGGATTCCGGTTCCGTGACAGATGGTATCAGAGCATGAATAATAACTACACCAAACATTGCTCACATGAAACACAAACTAAACTCACCTTACATGTAACATCCCTGACCTGGGTTATGATTTAACCCTAGATGTTTTGCCTAATAAGGTTAAGTAGATTCTTAATCTTATCTTGGGAAAAGTAATTAGGGCTCATGAGAACCTTATGCTTCAATTTTGGTCCTGTTCGAACAATGTTGAAGCAATGTTTGCTTATTTTGGACTAAAGTGCAAATTACCCAAGTTGAGGGGTTAACTTGCAAATTTCATATGATAAGATGTTCCTCTGATGTTGAGACATCATAAGGATGAATATGATGTAGTAGTATGGTTGCCACAAGCCTGGACACCAAGATAGAGCTTGTTGGACAATGTTGTGCATTAAAAACCTAGTTTTGGAGTAAAGTGCAATTTACCCAAAATCTAGGGTTCAATATGCAAATTACCACTTCAACAAGGTCCCTAATGTTTCTTGGCATCATGTAGAGCAAATAAAATGAGATGGGTGCCTCATTTGAATTAAGTTGGAGGAGAGAGAATCTTGATATTAAAATAATCAAGATCAATGCCTAATTGAAACCCTAATTTGATTTAGGGCAAAAATGAATAAAAATAATTGAAGGGCTTTCAACCAAAATTTTTTGGGTTGATTTTGAATAAGGATGGACGTTCCTTTGCCAAGATAAGGAACGAAAATATCCTACGTAGGTGAAATTCCACTCACCTTATTATAAGAAAAAGAAAACCCACTCACATATGGATATTAATATAATAAGCATTAAGGTGCTTAATTTGATTTTCTTTAAATCAAGGATAATGAAGGAGAATTAAAGGCAAAGGAAGGTGCCTCGTCCTTAAGGGATTTGAGGGGGAAGAGGCGGCCATATTTTTGGAATTTAATGCATTTTAATAATGCATTTTCTCTCTCATCAATTTCCTTATAAAAGTGCCTTTTTCAAGCCAAATGAAAGGCTATTTCGGATTTTCTTCTTCCCCTTGCTTGCAAAACCGACCAAGGAGCTAGGGAGGAGCAGGGAGCACGTCCCCAACCTGTGAGTGAGCCCTTGACCTTCGTTCTCCTTGATTTCATGGTGGAAATCGAAAATAAATTATGGATTCCTTCTTATTTCGATCTCCTCTTCAACCCTAGCCAACTTTTGCAATCAAAAGCTTGAGGACGAGCCTAGGGGGAATGGCTAGAGCTTCATCCACCATTAATGGCGTGAGATTGGAGCTTTGGATCTCAATTGGAGGCGGGTTTTATAACTCAAACCCTTAAACATTGCTATTGCATCAATTCTCTATGCTTTGTTGATTTATTTCTTCAATTTGATGCACTCTTGTTTCTTGCTGCAATTTCCATCAAGAACGGTTGCTGTTCTTGGTTGTTCGAAGGAAGGGGATGATGACATCATCCTATATGCTTATCCAAAGAAAATTACCAAGTAAAACCGTTTTGATAGCTACTCCAAATCGTTTTAATTTGATTGGCTATGCGGTTTCAGCAAACCGTTTAAGGGCAAACGGTTTGAGACCGTTTGGGATCAAACGGTCTCAAGACCATTTGAGATGGTTGACCAAGCGTTGACCGTTTGGGAATTTTGTTCCTAATTATGTAGGATGATAACACTCCAAATTGGAGGGATTAACTCCAAAGGAATCGAGAGTTGAAGGCCAATCAATTAGGCAATCGAATTGAATTATGTACTGATTTTCAACCTGATTAACTTGACCTGCTTGGGAAAACGGTCTCAAGACCATTTGATTGTGTTGACCAAGCGTTGACCGTATGAGATTTTTTATCCTAATTACGTTGGCTAATGACTCACCAAGTTTTATGGGTTAACTCCCAAGGAATCGTGAGTTGAAGCCTAATCAATTAGGGAAACCTAATTGGATTAAGTGCTGATTTTCAACCTGATCAACTTGACCTGCTTGGGCAAACGGTCTCAAGACCATTTGAGTGCGTTGACCAAGCGTTGACCGTATGAGATTTTTGTTCATAATGATGTTGGTTAATGACCTTCCAAATTTGAGTGGTTAATTCCAAAGGGATCATGAGTTGAAGACTAATAAATTAGGCAAACCCTAATTGAAAATAGTGCTGAAATTCCAATGAGTTAAGTTGAGATTTTGGGTTGATTAGCCCAAACGGTCTAAAGACCGTTTGGGGATCATCCAAACGGTCTCCAGACCGTTTGGGGATCACCCCAAGACCGTTTGGAGGTCAGGGGTCAAGTATAGTTGACCAATTGAAGGTCCAAAGGTACCAAATCATACTGCAACTAAATGCTGATTTGTTGATCAACTCGATAGACCAATCCATGATGATTTTTCACTAAAGTCCAAAGGTTGGATGGGCAAAACGGTCTCAAGACCGTTTGGAGCTCATCCAAACGGTCTCAAGACCGTTTGTTGGTCACCCAAGACCGTTTGGAGGTCTAGGGTTGAGTATAGTTCAGTGGTTGAAGGTCTAAAGATATCAAGTTGATCTGCAATAGATTGCTGATTTGGTGAGCACTTCAATGAACCAAACCCTAATTAGATTGCTTGGATTTGAGTGATATGATGGGAAAACGGTCTCAAGACCGTTTGGAGGTCATCCAAACGACCTCAAGACCGTTTGGTGGTCACCCAAGACCGTTTGGAGGTCTAGGGTTGAGTATGGTTAGGTGTTTGAAGGTCTAAAGGTACCAAGCTGTTATACAATGCAATGCTGATTTGGTTATCAATCCAATGATCCAAACCTTAATTGGATGGCTTGTATTTGAGTGATATGATGGGCAAACGGTCTCAAGACCGTTTGGAGGTCATCCAAACGACCTCAAGACCGTTTGGGGTCAGGTCATACCCAACTTGGATGATCGTTCAATGGTTTCAAAGCAACTAGTCTTACATTGATTAGTGTTGTTGAATCATCGATTCCAAACCCTAATTCAATTGAATCAAACCCTAATTGATGACCAATTGAGGGTTAATTAAGGGTCAAATAAGTTGAAGGTTGACCTATTTAAACTCAATTGAAGTATGGGTATAGGTCCAATTGATGATTGGTTCCATGAATCCAATGATTGAAGGAATCAACATTGAAAACCCTAATTCAATTGGATACCTTATGTCATTAAAGGTCCAATGGATCAAACCTTTTTGAAAACCTAATGTGATTAGGTGGGAGATACCTTTAATGGTACTAGTCATTAATGCATAACAAATGCATGGATCCAATATATGATGTACACCCTAATTGAGGCCGATTTCATGTATAACCCTATTAAGAGGTTGCCTACATGTGAAATCACTAATTAGGATGAATAGTAAACCCTAATTCCTTTGGATACCTTATGTAATGGAGGTCCAATGTGATGATGAATGTACTATTGATCCAATGATGGTTAGTAATGTTAACCAATGAAGGAACAAAGGTTAAAACCCTAATAGTACCTAAGTGATTAGTGTCAATTAAGGGATAAACCCTAATTGCTGATAAGATCAATGACTTGGTACACTATGTAAATCATAGTTGTATGTACTTGATTGAAGGGTTGATATGACCTAATCAAGTTAAGAAGCTGATAGCATGAATTCATACATGAATATGAATCATGTGGTGTATAAGGGTTATGATCCTTAATCAAAGAGATCATGAAACCCTAAACATGAACATAAACCCTAATTGACAGGGTTATTGAATTCAACCCTAGTTGAGGGTGATTCCATGTGAAACCCTAGTTGAGGGTGATTCCATGTGAAACCCTAGTTGAGGGTGATTCCATGTGAAACCCTAGTTGAGGGTGATTCCAAGTGAAACCCTAATTGAGGGTGCATCCATGTGGAACCCTAGTTGAGGGTGATTTCATGAGAAACCCTAATTGGGAATGCATCCCTAATTGCTTATAGGACCAATGACTTGGTACCCTATGTTAATCATAGTTGTATGCATATGATTGAAGGGTTGATGTGACCTAATCAAGTTGAAAGGATCAAATAATAGAATTCATATATAAATATGATTCATGTGATGATCCTATGTAGCACGACCGTGCAAGGCAGCACGGCCGTGGCGACTTTACTCAGCACGACCGTGCAAGGTAGCACGGCCGTGGTAGCTTTACTTTGCACGACCGTGCAAGGTAGCACGGCCGTGGTGGTCTATGCTTGACTTAGAGATGAATTGAAAGTGACCTAACATGGTCGTGTTGTTAATTCTCAACTTAAGGATGAGAGAGATCCTCATACCTTGTGATGATAATCATTTAATGATAATTGATGAGAATAAATAAGTATGATTGAATACTTATGGTATAAATGTTGGCTCCTAGATGTGGGGAGCAATGAACTAGGGTTTGATCATTGATAATATGATCTTGAAAACCTAAATGGTTAATAACGGAAAACCCTATTCTTAATGAAGGGTAATGATATGTGAGAGAAAGCCCTAATTGATGGTAAACCCTAACCCTGGTAAGGGAATAGTGGTATTACCCTATATTGCATGATGTGTTGTGAACTTGATAAGTCTATTATCATGTGTGACAATCATGCAGGTCTCATGAGTTGATGATCATAGCCAGGTATGCGCTATGATGTTTATTTGATAAGAATTGATTGGCCATATGTTCCATTATGTTTTTGTTACTGAGAAAGAAGTAACAAGATGAGTTGGGCTTGTAAGCCTTTGTTTTAAGTTGTTGCCTAGTGAGAGGTGACAAGATGTGAATGGCCTTGTGCGCCATGTGAATAAAGTTGTTGCCTAGTGAGAGGTGACAAGATGTGAATGGCCTTGTGCGCCATGTGAATAAAGTTGTTGCCTAGTGAGAGGTGACAAGATGTTAATGGTTTTGTGAGCCATGTGAATAAAGTTGTTGCCTAGTGAGAGGTGACAAGATGTGAATGGTTTTGTGAGCCATGTGAATAAAGTTGTTGCCTAGTGAGAGGTGACAAGATGTGAATGGCCTTGTGTGCCATGTGAATAAAGTTGTTGCCTAGTGAGAGGTGACAAGATGTGAATGGTTTTGTGAGCCATGTGAATAAAGTTGTTGCCTAGTGAAAGGTGACAAGATGTACAGTGTTCTGATGAGCTATGTGTGATGGAAATCCAAATCCTAGTAAAGGATTAAGGGTAATACCCTTGAATTATTAATACATTGTTTTTGCATGGTATTGATAGATAATTGATGTACTGCTATTATATGTGCTAACCATGCAGGTATTATGAGATGATGAGCATAGCCAGGTATGAGCTATGATGTATTATTAGTTTGAATTGTTAATTGGGCCTTGTGTGCCATAATATACCTTGTTCCTGGTAAGAGGTGGCAAGAGAGTTAATGTGCATCAAGTGCCATGATGGATGCTTGTGTAGCAAGTATCATACTTACCTTGGTCAAATGACCTAAAGGTGTTAGTTACCTGAGAAAGAGGTAACAGTGCTCAAGTGATGAACAAAGGGTTTGAATACCCAGGATTTCATGGTTATGGTGTTGAAATTGTAAAAGGATGAGAAAAACCCAGTGGTGAAGTGAGGGATTAAGATCCCAACACTTATGAAAAGAGTATGGCTACGGGCCATGACTCCACATTGATAATGCCAGGCTTTAGATATATGATCTAAGCCTGAAGAAAGTTAATGCAGTGGTAATGATTCTGTTGTTTGAATATATGTTATACATGTTCTTCCTATTCATTAAAGGTTAAGTGACATGTTAATTCTATCAAGTAATAACTGCAATGCTTCTGATATAGAATAATGTTCTAATCTTTTAGACATTAAAATATTTGCTGTCAAATAGATATGATTCTCATGTTCATATTCATCTTCTCAAGTTGCAATAATAATGTTTCTGGCGGAGAGTTATATCTCTCGCTGGGGCAATTTTTATAATTGTCTCACCCCCGTGGGAACCACATTTTTAGGTGGACGCGGATGAGGAGACAGGAATCCTTCAGGAGGTGAAGGACATCAGCAGTAGCAGGGACAACAGTAAGATCTCAGGTGGAGATATTGTCTGTCATGTCATGTTCAGATGTATATAGAAGTCCTATGTGTCGTCTCTGTACTCTCAGGTCCTTGGAGTAGTAGTTAATGATTTTGAGATTTTGGCTTAGTGCCTCGAGGGTTTTATACTACCTGTGTACAGTTAAGACAGAGTAGTTAATGTTTGTATTCCTCGAGAAGCAAAAGTACATGAGATGTATATATATGAACCAGGATGTAAAGTTTTACTTTGGTTCTGAATGAAAGAGTTTTCCTATGAATGGATCCCTTTGCAAAAAGTTTTAATTTTTAGTGATTTTCGCTAATCCGCTGCTTGATGAACGCTTCCGCATTAGTTAATCTTATTTTTGCGAGACGGTCATCACAATTTAGTGGTATCAGAGCTGTAGGTTCGCTGAGTCTACAGAGACATAGGACTAAGGTTGTAGAGTTTGTTCTAAGCGTCTTCCAGTTTATTTGATAGTATCTTCTGCTCACATAGGAGAAGAAGAATTTGAAATTGACTGGAGAACACGAGGAACACAATGCTAAGGGCAATGTTGCTGCACCAGGAGAGGGTGCATGGGACCAAGCAAGAGGAGAACAAGTGCCTGAGAATCCCCATTTAAGACCTGATCAGGATAGAGAATCCTATGATCATGCTCTTATTGGGAAGATTAGGGCAACAGTAATGCATATAGTGGATTGGATACTAGCCTTACAACCTAGATTATCAGTCCTTAATACAGAAAGTTTGAGCTTTAAAAGAGTTCCTAAATGACTTAGTCATGTTGGAACAAGGGAAAATCATGTGTGTATAATGATATGTAAAGCAAGGAATATGATAGCATGTAAGTGCATACTACTTGATCTCAGTATTTGTAAACCCTGGCCAGGTATACAACTATTGATGATAAATTGGGTATGGAAACTCTTAGATTGTTGTCTTTTTGATTGCTCTGATCAAGTAGTCATTCTGAGACAATCTAATGAGTATCATGAAATAAGAAATATGGAATCAATAAAGGAAGATGCTTTGTGCAATTCCAATAAAGGAAGATGCTTTGTGCAATTCCAACCCTAAACAAAAAGGGAAGAGCTATGTGTCATTTCCAATCAAAAAGGGAAGAGCTATGTGTCATCCCCAACAAAAAGGGAAGAGCTGTGTGTCATTCCCAATCAAAAAGGGAAGAGCTATGTGTCATTCCCAATCAAAAAGGGAAGAGCTATGTGTCATTCCCAATCAAAAAGGGAAGAGCTATGTGTCATTCCCAATCAAAAAGGGAAAGCTATGTGTCATCCCCAACAAAAAGGGAAGAGCTATGTGTCATTCCCGATCAAAAAGGGAAAGCTATGTGTCATCCCCAACAAAAAAGGGAAGAGCTATGTGTCATTCCCAATCAAAAAGATAAGAGCTATGTGTCATTCCCCAACAAAAAGGGAAGAGCTATGTGTCATTCCCAATCAAAAAAGGGAAAGCTATGTGTCATTCCCAATCAAAAAGGGAAAGCTATGTGTCATCCCCAACAAAAAGGGAAGAGCTATGTGTCATTCCCAATCAAAAAGGGAAAAGCTATGTGGCATTTCCAACTAATAAGAAGAACTATGTGAACAATCCCAATTACATAGAGTTTTTTAAAAGATTACTGAGTAAATTATCTTTGTTAGATATATATGTTGTTCCTTTTGATAAATATTCTTGGGTGATGATAGAAGTATGTTCTTTTATGCTTCTTCTTTCGAATAATATGGACATCATATGTTAGGGGTTTATGCTCTGCATAAACATTGGTAAGGTTGAATTAGTGAAAGGAGCCTTGTGTGGAATTACAGAATTCATGATATCTCCATGATATTAAGATGATATGTGGAGACTTGAGGGCATGATTAATGAATAATCTGTCTCTCCTTTTGTCTGGGATTTCGAGGACGAAATCCTTGTTAGGGGTTTATAATTTGTAACATCCCTGACCTGGGTTATGATTTAACCCTAGATGTTTTGCCTAATAAGGTTAAGTAGATTCTTAATCTTATCTTGGGAAAAGTAATTAAGGATCATGAGAACCTTATGCTTCAATTTTGGTCCTGCTCGAACAATGTTGAAGCAATGTTTGCTTATTTTGGACTAAAGTGAAAATTACCCAAGTTGAGGGGTTAACTTGCAAATTTCATATGATAAGATGTTCCTCTGATGTTGAGACATCATAAGGATGAATATGATGTAGTATTATGGTTGCCACAAGCCTGGACACCAAGATATAGCTTGTTGGACAATGTTGTGCATTAAAAACCTAGTTTTGGAGTAAAGTGCAATTTACCCAAAATCTAGGGTTCAATATGCAAATTACCACTTCAACAAGGTCCCTAATGTTTCTTGGCATCATGTAGAGAAAATAAAATGAGATGGGTGCCTCATTTGAATTAAGTTGGAGGAGAGAGAATCTTGATATTAAAATAATCAAGATTAATGCCTAATTGAAACCCTAATTTGATTTAGGGCAAAAATGAATAAAAATAATTGAAGGGCTTTCAACCAAAATGTTTTGGGTTGATTTTGAATAAGGATGGACATTCCTTTGCCAAGATAAGGAACGAAAATATCCTAAGTAGGTGAAATTCCACTCACCTTATTATAAGAAAAAGAAAACCCACTCACATATGGATATTAATATAATAAGCATTAAGGTGCTTAATTTGATTTTCTTTAAATCAAGGATAATGAAGGAGAATTAAAGGCAAAGGAAGGTGCCTCGTCCTTAAGGGATTTGAGGGGGAAGAGGCGGCCATATTTTTGGAATTTAATGCATTTTAATAATGCATTTTCTCTCTCATCAATTTCCTTATAAAAGTGCCTTTTTCAAGCCAAATGAAAGGCTATTTCGGATTTTCTTCTTCCCCTTGCTTGCAAAACCGACCAAGGAGCTAGGGAGGAGCAGGGAGCACGTCCCCAACCTGTGGGTGAGCCCTTGACCTTCGTTCTCCTTGATTTCATGGTGGAAATCGAAAATAAATTATGGATTCCTTCTTATTTCGATCTCCTCTTCAACCCTAGCCAACTTTTGCAATCAAAAGCTTGAGGACGAGCCTAGGGGTAGTTGCTAGAGCTTCATCCACCATTTTTAGCGTGAGCTTGGAGCTTTGGATCTCAATTGGAGGCGGGTTTTATAACTCAAACCCTTAAACATTGCTATTGCATCAATTCTCTATGCTTTGTTGATTGATTTCTTCAATTTGATGCACTCTTGTTTCTTGCTGAAATGTCCATCAAGAACGGTTGCTGTTCTTTGTTGTTCGAAGGAAGGGGATGATGACATCATCCTATATGCTTATCCAAAGAAAATTACCAAGCAAAACCGTTTTGATAGCTACTCCAAATCATTTTAATTTGATTGGCTATGCGGTTTCAGCAAACCGTTTAAGGGCAAACGGTTTGAGACCGTTTGGGATCAAACGGTCTCAAGACCATTTGAGATGGTTGACCAAGGGTTGACCGTTTGGGAATTTTGTTCCTAATTATGTAGGCTGATAACCCTCCAAATTTGAGGGATTAACTCCAAAGGAATCGAGAGTTGAAGGCCAATCAATTAGGCAATCGAATTGAATTATGTGCTGATTTTCAACCTGATTAACTTGACCTGCTTGGGCAAACGGTCTCAAGACCGTTTGAGTGCGTTGACCAAGCGTTGACCGTATGAGATTTTTTATCCTAATTACGTTGGATAATGACTCACAAAGTTTTATGGGTTAACACCCAAGGAATCGTGAGTTGAAGCCTAATCAATTAGGGAAACCTAATTGGATTAAGTGCTGATTTTCAACCTGATCAACTTGACCTGCTTGGGCAAACGGTCTCAAGACCGTTTGAGTGCGTTGACCAAGCATTGACCGTATTGGATTTTTGTTCATAATGATTTTGGTTAATGACCCTCCAAATTTGAGGGGTTAATTCCAAAGGGATCATGAATTGAAGACTAATAAATTAGGCAAACCCTAATTGAAATCAGTGCTGAAATTCCAATGAGTTAAGTTGAGATTTTGGGTTGATTAGCCCAAACGGTCTCAAGACCGTTTGGGGATCATCCAAACGGTCTCAAGACCGTTTGGGGATCACCCCAAGACCGTTTGGAGGTCTGGGGTCAAGTATAGTTGACCAATTGAAGGTCCAAAGGTACCAAATCATACTGCAACTAAATGCTGATTTGTTGATCAACTCGATAGACCAATCCATGATGATTTTTCACTAAAGTCCAAAGGTTGGATGGGCCAAACGGTATCAAGACCGTTTGGAGCTCATCCAAACGGTCTCAAGACCGTTTGGTGGTCACCCAAGACCGTTTGGAGATCTAGGGTTGAGTATAGTTCAGTGGTTGAAGGTCTAAAGATAGCAAGTTGATCTGCAATAGATTGCTGATTTGGTGAGCACTTCAATGAACCAAACCCTAATTAGATTGCTTGGATTTGAGTGATATGATGGGAAAACGGTATCAAGACCGTTTGGAGGTCATCCAAACGACCTCAAGCCCGTTTGGTTGTCACCCAAGACCGTTTGGAGGTCTAGGGTTGAGTATGGTTAGGTGTTTGAAGGTCTAAAGGTACCAAGCTGTTATACAATGCAATGCTGATTTGGTGATCAATCCAATGATCCAAACCTTAATTGGATGGGTTGGATTTGAGTGTTATGATGGGCAAACGGTCTCAAGACCGTTTGGAGGTCATCCAAACGACCTCAAGACCGTTTGGGGTCAGGTCATACCCAACTTGGATGATGGTTCAATGGTTTCAAAGCAACTAGTCTTACATTGATTAGTGTTGTTGAATCATCGATTCCAAACCCTAATTCAATTGAATAAAACCCTAATTGATGACCAATTGAGGGTTAATTAAGGGTCAAATAAGTTGAAGGTTGACCTATTTAAACTCAATTGAAGTATGGGTATAGGTCCAATTGATGATTGGTTCCATGAATCCAATGATTGAAGGAATCAACATTGAAAACCCTAATTCAATTGGATATCTTATGTCATTAAAGGTCCAATGGATCAAACCTTTTTGAAAACCTAATGTGATTAGGTGGGAGATACCTTTAATGGTACTAGTCATTAATGCATAACAAATTCATGGATCCAATACATGATGTAAACCTAAATTGAGGCCGATTTCATGTATAACCCTATTAAGAGGTTGCCTACATGTGAAATCACTCATTAGGATGAATAGTAAACCCTAATTCCTTTGGATACCTTATGTAATGGAGGTCCAATGTGATGATGAATGTACTATTGATCCAATGATGGTTAGTAATGTTAACCAATGAAGGAACAAAGGTTAAAACCCTAATAGTACCTAAGTGATTAGTGTCAATTAAGGGATGAACCCTAATTGCTGATAAGATCAATGACTTGGTACACTATGTAAATCATAGTTGTATGTACTTGATTGAAGGGTTGATATGACCTAATCAAGTTAATAAGCTGATAGCATGAATTCATACATGAATATGAATCATGTGGTGTATAAGGGTTATGATCCTTAATCAAAGAGATCATGAAACCCTAAACATGAACATAAACCCTAATTGACAGGGTTATTGAATTCAACCCTAGTTGAGGGTGATTCCATGTGAAACCCTAGTTGAGGGTGATTCCATGTGAAACCCTAGTTGAGGGTGATTCCATGTGAAACCCTAGTTGAGGGTGATTCCAAGTGAAACCCTAATTGAGGGTGCATCCATGCGGAACCCTAGTTGAGGGTGATTTCATGAGAAACCCTGATTGGGAATGCATCCCTAATTGCTTATAGGACCAATGACTTGGTACCCTATGTTAATCATAGTTGTATGCATATGATTGAAGGGTTGATGTGACCTAATCAAGTTGAAAGGATCAAATAATAGAATTCATATATAAATATGATTCATGTGATGATCCTATGTAGCACGACCGTGCAAGGCAGCACGGCCGTGGCGACTTTACTCAGCACGACCGTGCAAGGTAGCACGGCCGTGGTAGCTTTACTTTGCACGACCGTGCAAGGTAGCACGGCCGTGGTGGTCTATGCTTGACTTAGAGCTGAATTGAAAGTGACCTAACATGGTCGTGTTGTTAATTCTCAACTTAAGGATGAGAGAGATACTCATACCTTGTGATGATAATCATTTAATGATAATTGATGAGAATAAATAAGTATGATTGAATACTTATGGTATAAATGTTGGCTCCTAGATGTGGGGAGCAATGAACTAGGGTTTGATCATTGATAATATGATCTTGAAAACCTAAATGGTTAATAACGGAAAACCCTATTCTTAATGAAGGGTAATGATATGTGAGAGAGAGCCCTAATTGATGGTAAACCCTAATCCTGGTAAGGGAATAGTGGTATTACCCTATATTGCATGATGTGTTGTGAACTTGATAAGTCTATTATCATGTGTGACAATCATGCAGGTCTCATGAGTTGATGATCATAGCCAGGTATGCGCTATGATGTTTATTTGATAAGAATTGATTGGCCATATGTTCCATTATGTTTTTGTTACTGAGAAAGAAGTAACAAGATGAGTTGGGCTTGTAAGCCTTTGTTTTAAGTTGTTGCCTAGTGAGAGGTGACAAGATGTGAATGGCCTTGTGCGCCATGTGAATAAAGTTGTTGCCTAGTGAGAGGTGACAAGATGTGAATGGCCTTGTGTGCCATGTGAATAAAGTTGTTGCCTAGTGAGAGGTGACAAGATGTTAATGGTTTTGTGAGCCATGTGAATAAAGTTGTTGCCTAGTGAGAGGTGACAAGATGTGAATGGTTTTGTGAGCCATGTGAATAAAGTTGTTGCCTAGTGAGAGGTGACAAGATGTGAATGGCCTTGTGTGCCATGTGAATAAAGTTGTTGCCTAGTGAGAGGTGACAAGATGTGAATGGTTTTGTGAGCCATGTGAATAAAGTTGTTGCCTAGTGAAAGGTGACAAGATGTACAGTGTTCTGATGAGCTATGTGTGATGGAAATCCAAATCCTAGTAAAGGATTAAGGGTAATACCCTTGAATTATTAATACATTGTTTTTGCATGGTATTGATAGATAATTGATGTACTGCTATTATATGTGCTAACCATGCAGGTATTATGAGATGATGAGCATATCCAGGTATGAGCTATGATGTATTATTAGTTTGAATTGTTAATTGGGCCTTGTGTGCCATAATATACCTTGTTCCTGGTAAGAGGTGGCAAGAGAGTTAATGTGCATCAAGTGCCATGATGGATGCTTGTGTAGCAAGTATCATACTTACCTTGGTCAAATGACCTAAAGCTGTTAGTTACCTGAGAAAGAGGTAACCGTGCTCAAGTGATGAACAAAGGGTTTGAATACCCAGGATTTCATGGTTATGGTGTTGAAATTGTAAAAGGATGAGAAAAACCCAGTGGTGAAGTGAGGGATTAAGATCCCAACACTTATGAAAAGAGTATGGCTACGGGCCATGACTCCACATTGATAATGCCAGGCTTTAGATATATGATCTAAGCCTGAAGAAAGTTAATGCAGTGGTAATGATTATGTTGTTTGAATAGATGTTATACATGTTCTTCCTATTCATTAAAGGTTAAGTGACATGTTAATTCTATCAAGTAATAACTGCAATGCTTCTGATATAGAATAATGTTCTAATCTGTTAGACATTAAAATATTTGCTGTCAAATAGATATGATTCTCATGTTCATATTCATCTTCTCAAGTTGCAATAATAATGTTTCTGGCGGAGAGTTATATCTCTCGCTGGGGCAATTTTTATAATTGTCTCACCCCCGTGGGAACCACATTTTTAGGTGGACGCGGACGAGGAGACAGGAATCCTTCAGGAGGTGAAGGACATCAGCAGTAGCAGGGACAACAGTAAGATCTCAGGTGGAGATATTGTCTATCATGTCATGTTCAGATGTATATAGAAGTCCTATGTGTCGTCTCTGTACTCTCAGGTCCTTGGAGTAGTAGTTAATGATTTTGAGATTTTGGCTTAGTGCCTCGAGGGTTTTATACTACCTGTGTACAGTTAAGACAGAGTAGTTAATGTTTGTATTCCTCGAGAAGCAAAAGTACATGAGATGTATATATATGAACCAGGATGTAAAGTTTTACTTTGGTTCTGAATGAAAGAGTTTTCCTATGAATGGATCCCTTTGCAAAAAGTTTTAATTTTTAGTGATTTTCGCTAATCCGCTGCTTGATGAACACTTCCGCATTAGTTAATCTTATTTTCGCGAGACGGTCGTCACAGTACATCTCAACCCTAGAAACTTAATGAAATATCCTTGTGGATTAGGTTGACTTAGCCTCTAGGTTAGAACCTAGATGTTCTAGAACTAGGTGTAGACTTGTGTAAATTACCTCCCTAGACATGATTCGCGACATGTGCATAGGATGTCTACACAAGTGTTCACCATGTTCTTTCTAGTTCTCTAGGTGTCATGATACTAGACTACCTAATGAGTGTGGTAATTCATTTTGGTTTTGGTTTTATTCAGATGGAGTATGGTGGTTTTCATTGCCTATTTAAACGTTGGAGAAAACATATTTCAAGTATTATTATATGTACATATGAAAAATGTTACCACACATAGAAAGGTAGTGAGTTTCCATGAAACCAAGGAGAAAGAGATGTAACATCAAGTCTAGATGAGAGAGTTTAGATGATAGTGATAGTCTCTAGAGTTGTCTAGAGCCATGATATAGGTCAGGCAAGTGAATAACCTAGAAACCTAAGATGATGATTATGATATTGATGATGATGTCGATGTTGATAAGACCCAAGTTGTTTGAGGAAGGTTGAGTATGTTTAACGATATGGAATGAGTTGGACCATGCAACCCTAGCTAAACCTAGCACCTTGTATGATACATATGGCTTGGTTGATGTGGTAAACATAGTTAGTGGGTTGGCATGCTTCTTGTACCTAGTTTTGTACATGTTGAGATATGATATGTGACATACAGTTTGATACCAACATGGGCCTCAATCTCTTTACAAAGGAGGACCTCTAGCATGGGACATATTAATAGGGTGACATTTTGATATGAGTTGACCCACCTCGGGAGAAGGTTAGAGACCTAAACTCCAAAATATTTGAAATGTTGAAAAATGGGAATGATGAAACACTTGATGATGAGTCCCTAGCTAGAATACTTCTAAGTATATGAGTTGAGTGACCTAACGTGTGGTTTCCTTGAAAATGTTGAACCCTAGATTTTCCTATTGAAAGACCTAACCCTAGAGAAAGAGGCAATTGAAAATTTGATGCTTGCTATATAGGTGAAGGGAATGTCCCAAGACCCTAAGATAAGTATATGATGTGTGATATCCATGATGAGCCTCATACTCGGGTTAGTAATTGTATATAAAGGAGTCTAGTGGTTTCCCATGTTCCTCGAAAGATGGGTAGAATTTTTGTTATGGGTAGAAGTTGTGGTTAGCTTGTCTTGTTGAACATATATACGTCTTAGCTTGAGTGGTTTGAGCTTGTGGAGCTCTCCCTGGATACAAGTGAGAAAGTTTCAAAACCTCAACATTAATGATAATGTTGTTTCTCGAATGACGCTTGATCCATGAAAGAATCTCACTTAAGTTAAAATCTTGATATGTGAAATGAGCCACTCTCATAAGCTAGACCTAGTATGAAATCATACTATACATAAAAGATGTAGCCTTGAAATCATGAAATTGATATGATGATGTCATAAGATCTTAACCTGAATAATTAGGGGTAACATGCCTAATCTCATGCCCAATTGAAAAAAAAATATGATTAACTTGATATGCTGATGATCTTGGGGTCATAAATTGAATAAAATGATGATTAAATTGTCTAATTTTATATTCAAAATGAAAAAGGGAACATAATTGATTAGACTTTGTAGAAATCTAAAGTAAAGATGAGATACACACTCGATGATAGTCTCGTTTGAATCCATGACCATGAACATGTTCTCATGAGAATTGATACACATAGATTCTGATAATACACCATGGTCTCATGTGAATATGTGAACAAAACCCTAATGTAGGGAAACTGAGGGTCGGGTAAACCCTAATGTCATGATGATTCCACGTTTTGAGGGAACACTAAGTAATATGTATATGATCAAGATGAAGACACCCTTGATGATGATAGCCTATGTATGCATCCCATTGTGGGGAATTCCTTGACAACCATGGTTGAATATCCAGACCCGATGGATCTTCACTTGACTCTTAACTTAAATCATGGATGAATTTTGAGAACGAATTTCCTTGTAAGGAGGGAAGGATGTGACAACCTCGATTTTCTCTCTCGTCTATTGTACTACTGCTCTCTCATCAATTATCTCTTACTCAATTTATATTAGTTTCATAATTGGATGGTTGTGATATTCCAATTTGGCGACTACCATGGTCAATTTTGCAATGTGCAACTTTAATTTGTACTTTTAACTAAGCATCTTTCTATATCATGTCACCCTCTTGTATCAAATCTTAAACCTCAACACCATGATCTTTTGTCTTTCTAATATGCACCACGTTGTAGTGGACTCCATTACAAATTCAACGGCACAAAACTTGCCTCCATCGAAGTCTCCTAGCCCAAGATATGAGTATTTGAATTTTGACTCATATTGTACACATTATAATTTTCTTTCTTGTTGAGTTTTAACCTTATTGGGCCCAATACCAGACACGCGGCACATCTAACTTGTTGTCTTCCTTCCCAAAATGGAAGGAAGCGCTTGACCGGGGATTCATCCTCTCCCCCAACCAGATCGGGAAAGCAACACCCCACGATCATTGAAGGGGGCGTAAGCCCTACGCTTCCGCATGTCGCCTTTGGTATACATTTGGTTCATGGGACTGGGATTCTGGTTCCGTGACATTTACAATGAAGCTTCTGGTGGAAGAACATGAAGAATGATATAGCTCTATTCGTCGCGAAGTGCTTGACATGTCAGCAAGTCAAGATCGAACATCAACGACCTGGTGGTCTTCTTCACCCTTTTGAAATTCTAGAATGGAAGTGGGAGAAAATCACAATGGACTTCATTACTGGTTTCCCCAAGTCCAAGAAAGGTTATGATGTTGTTTGGGTGGTTATTGACCGGCTTACAAAATATTCTCATTTATTGCCTTTCAAAACCAATTACAAAGTAGTAGATATGGCTCAGTTGTACGTTGAGTGGATCGTACGCCTGCATGGAGTACCTGAGGTAATAGTTTCTGATCGTGACCCAAAGTTTACTTCTCGTTTATGGGGTCAGATTCAGGAGGAGATGGGTATTGACTTGTGTTTCAGTACTTCTTACCACCCGCAGACTGATGATCAATCTGAGAGAATAGTTCAGATTCTGGAGGACTTGCTTTGTGCTTGTGTGATGGATTGGGGTGGTGCATGGGATCGGTATCTTCCATTAGTTGAGTTTTCTTATAATAATAGCTACCAAGCTAGTATTGGTATGCCACCTTTTGAAGCTCTCTATGGTAGAACATGTTGTTCACCTTTGCATTGGGATGATGTCGGTGAACGTTCTCTAGTGAAGACCGATGACATGCAAATGATGATAGAAAAGATGCAGTTGATAAAGAAATGCATGAAAGTTGCTCAAGACCGACAGAAGATGTATGCTGACAAGAAGAGGTCCGATGTTAACTTCCTAGTGGGTGACTATGCATTTTTTAAGATCAAGCCTATCTGTTCTATTGCTAGATCTAAAGTTAAAGGCAAGTTGAGTCCCCGCTATGTTGGACCATTTGAAATCTTAGATAAGGTTGGAGACTGTGCATACCGCTTAGCCTTACCTCCTTCCTATGATAAGATTCATAATGTGTTCCATGTCTCTGTGCTGAAGAAGTATGTGAAGGACTCATCTCATGTGCTTACCGTTGAGCCTTTGGAGATACATGAGAATCTGACCTATGAAGAGCTACCTGTGAAGATTATTGACTCCCGAGTAAAGCAGATAAAGAACAAAGAGATTGAGCTGGTAAAAGTTTTGTGGAAATATCATGGTCTGGAAGAAACCACTTGGGAGTTGAGAGATGAAATGTTACGTACTCACCCTTCTCTTTTTGCTTGAGCTTTCGAGGACGAAATCCTTTTAAAGGGGTGGAGTGTTGTAACATAATGAATCTTAGATGTAATCTCCATGTAAACCTTTTTCCCAAATTTCCCTCTCATTTCTATCATTTATGTCATTTATGTTTAATTAGTGGAATTTATAGTGGTTTAGTGAACATTTATTCACTAATTGTACCAATATAAGGGTTTATGCACAAATACCTCAGTGAAAGCTTAATTACCATACTTAAATACTATAAACCTTAATATAACTTTTTGATATGATTTCAAAACATAAAATGAGGCTAAGTTTGAAATTTGGTTTGATTTGGATGTTGTTTGTGCAAGTTATGCAATTTTAGGTACATTCTGGACTTTTATGCAATTTACCCAATTGGGAGGTTTTCTTTGCAAATTATCTCCTGAATTTTAATCCTTAGATATTCCCTTACCATTAACGAGATTTGAAACCATTGGAGAACCTAGTTTCACCTTGGTTTGATGGTATTTCTTTCCAAGGGCATTATAGGGATTACCCTCTTTATAAAGATGATTATCCTTAAAAGTTATCAACCAATGAGGTTATTTCTTTCTTGAAAAACGGTGGGGATGGCCTAGAATAATATATGGGCTGTTAGAACCGACTTTTTATATGCATGAAGCCTCTATGAGCTATCCTCTTGCATGACCATCAATCCCTAGGCTAAAGACACAGGGAAAGTCCCTTAAGACTCCTCATGCTTCACCTCTTTCTATATATAGCCATGTATATCCCTTCCCAACTCAAAATTCGAAAACTCTTGCTCTACTTTTATTTCCTCTAGCTTAGATAATAGTTCCTTCTGTATTTGGCCATGAAGTTTCTGCCCCAAGGTAATAGAGGGAGCCTACCTTGGTGAAGAAGGCTCTTAGGGCTTCCAAATTGCTCTATTAGGGTTTCTAAAGCTCCTCCTTTGTAATTTCAATCAAAACTAGTAAGTTTCCTCCCTTAATTCCATATTTTCATACTGATAGTCTTCCTTACACCTTCTTCTAGGTCGGAATCATGACCATACATGGTAAAACTCCACCTAAAACCCTAAAACATGTCATCTCCTTGTTCTTTTGCTAGGGTTTGCACCTCTAAAGTGGAGAAGGTGATCTTTGCTCAAGAAGGAGCTTGGCTTGGAGCAACCAGACCTTCTAATCTCGGAATCCTTTCTGTTTGAACCTTGTTACCTTCCTAGAGGCAAGTTTGGTTAACACCCTTCTCATATATTGGTTAGTACATGCTTAAAACTCATGCTTTTCTGTTGAAAATCGACGATTTCCATCTCTTTTTACCATGCTCTTCTAAGGTTTTGATTTCTTGTTGTTTTACCTCCTCTAGAAGTTCTAGTTTGGTTACCTATGCAACTTAAAACCTGATATTGGTCGAATGGTGTTTTCTCCCTCTCCCTCTCTCTTTAATTATCTCGATCGGTTTGATGATGTGGCAATTTCCTATTGGTCAGTATTGCAAAATTCATATCTTCTAAACCGCTTATCCAACTTTGACAAATAAATATGTTTTGGAATTGAAAAATTTATCTCTATCTAATAAAAATATTTTCAAGGTCTGATTTCATGGTTTGATGAAGGGTGATTTTTGTAAAACGAATTTAATGCATAAAATCCATAAAAATTACATCTTAATCATAACTCCAAAATTAACATAAATATATGTTTTCTTGATCAAGAAAACCTAATAAGTTTATTGGTGATGTTTTAAGAGTCTAAGAAGCTCTAAAAATAGGGTTTCTATATATTAATGTGCACTATGTACTCTAATACATGTTAATACACTGAAAATAGGCAAAGTGGAACTTGGACTCAATTAAAGTCGTGAAAGTTAGTAATTGATATCAGTAAGAGAGGTATGTGCATTCCTTACACCCTATGTTGGGATAATTGTAGTCCAACCCCATATTTCCCTAATGAGGCTTAAATGAACCCTAAATATTCTATTCTTGAATCCTAATGTTGTTCATGCCTCAAATTAGATTATAATTTCTTCTTGTTTGGGTCTTATACCCCACTGCCATGCTTATTGAATATTATGACTACTCTTGCCATGACTACTTTTCTATCATGTGGATTTATGTTCTATTTAATTTAAAGTAGTGGTACTTATGTACAACCACCCACAGAGGGCATGTAAATAATCGCCCTGGGGAATGTCTTATTCTCCCCATAATATTGTAGGTGACTGGGAATGTCTTATTCTCCCCTCACCTAAGGTTAGAGGTCTGGTAGGTGCCTCAACCCTACTTAGTTAGGTAGACATAATTATCTTACATGCAAATCCTTTTTCGTATAATTGTTAATGGCAAGTTTCTTTTGAATATAGCCTCATACTCTTGTTATCTTCATTATATGATGAACCCTAGCCTATTTTTTTGTTGTACTTGTCTTGATATCCTAGATTAGTTTTGTGACACATACCCTGTTTTCTTTCCCCTTTTGCTGGGTGCTTTTCCAACCACCCAGGTGCTGGTGCTGAGCAAGGAGAAGGACACGTTTGAAGGAATTCATCTCAGGAGTAGATCTCAAGCCATCTGAAAGGATGTCTAGGTTGCTATAGCTAGATCCTTTTCTCTTATCTTTTTCTTTTGAGAACAATCATGTAATGAACAATGAAAGCCATGTAATAGGCTTAGTTCTTTTATTTCCACTGCTATTGACATTTTGTAATGTATCTGGTGCATGCTTATTTACTTGGAATATTATACATGCATCCCTCAATATCTTTTGTCTTTCTAAAAAGATGGATGTTTTGTACTTCTTTTAAATTTTAGTAAGGAGGTGATCTCACCTCTTTACAATCTCCTACTAGTCCGTTCTTCAGGACGACTAGAGTTCCTGGTGGTCTGTTTGGACTATCTATAGAGGTGGGAGACTTCTTCCGCTCAGGAGTATGACAGTCAACCATAGTATGGGTCAAGACCATGAGCTGCACAGACTTCGTCAAAGACAGGTGGTTGAAGACCGCACTTGCTGCAAGGTATTGTCACTTAACAAGCCTCAAGAGCATGTATATCTCGCTAAAACCATCCTTCCCATTACATAGATGTTGATGTGATCTGCTGGTTATGGGTTTATGGTCAAGTTAAATTTTTGTTTCCGCTACCTACTCTAACCATGTAAAACCCAACAGTGGTATCAGAGCCACGTCAATACTCTATGTTTTGGGATAATCGATATGATCAGATTTTTCTTTTATCATCTTTTATTTATTGCATATGATGTGAATATTTAAATGACTAATGTGAATATCCGATTAATACCACATGATGGACCGAGATGACCGAGTGAGGAGCATTTGGTGGCCTGATGAGGAGCCCGACGACCCGACGAACTAACCGTCTGGAGGAGCCAGATGATCGTTTGGTGACAACCAACCGACCGGCTAGGAGGTGAGCCGATCAATCATAGGATGAGTTGATCTACCTGGAACGGCCTAAGCACATATCTTCATCAACAACAAGTTGCATGTGATGTAGACCTTAGATGACCGTAGTTCCTTGTGGCTCCAAGGAACTACAATAGGATGGCCATAATCATTACTTTATCATTATTGCATGTTTTTATTTATGGGATATAGCATGTATATGATACGTACTATATATGTGGTGATTGGATACATTTATGCATATATAAGAATATTCAAACACCTCAACAAAATATTAAGTTTAAGATGCCTTCAAAAAGAAACACATATGAAATGCTTGATCAACTAAGTGTGGGCACGCCCTAGCATGGTGCACCGTCTATCTCGTGGAAGTGTTATGGTGAATATGTGGGTATGCCCTAGTCAGGTGCATATTCATAGTGTTGGCATTTGGGTCAGACTTAACAAGGTGACCTTGATGGGATCAAGCACCTTGAGGCATAAAGATGAACATGGCAAGGAGTTGTGCATGACATCTATTGAAGAATTACATATGATGCAACTAGTAAATGTTACCTACCTTAATAATTGATTATGGACATTGGCATTCGCCGGGTAATAACTCAATTGTTTTGGATCTTGGCTCACTAAATGGTTGTACGCTACAATCTTCTGAATTGATAGTGAGGGCTATCAATTTGATCAAAATAGTGGGAGTGACAATTAATTAAAGACCTAATTAATATCGTCAATTTCAAATCAAGTCAAATCAAAAAGTGTTTTGGACTAAAATTGTATATTTCCTTTTTGTAGAATAAATAGCTACCAACAACAATCACTTTTCATTGTGATCAGTCCTTGAGAAGGACAAGCTGAATGGGAATAACTTCCATGACTGGTTTAGGACATTGAGAATTGTTCTCACTCAAGAGAGAAAGCTCTATGTCCTAGATATACCAGAGCCAGAAGAACCTACTCCCAATGCACAAAAGGATGAAAGGGATGCTTACAAGAAGCTTAGTGAGGATGCTATTGATGTGAAGTGTTTGATGTTGTGCTCAATGAACTATGAGTTGCAGAGATAACATGAGAACATGGATGTCATTGAGATGGTTCAACATCTCAAGAACATGTATCAAGACCAAGCATGACAAGAGAGATATGATGTCTCCAAGGCACTGTTCAAGTGTGTCATGATAGAAGGAGATCCAGTAGACCCTCACACACTCAAGATGAGTGGGTATGTGGAGAACCTAACTCGACTGGGATTCCCTCTTACCCAAGAGTTGTCTACTAATGTGATAGTGAAATCGTTGCCAGAATCCTATAGTTAGTTTGTGATGAACTACAACATGAACAACTTTGACAGGCCACTGATAGAGTTTTTGGGCATGTTGAGGACATTTGAGCCACAGATGAAGAAAGACAAATGTGATAACCTGGCTTTTCTCTCTCCTATCTTGTACCCTTTCTCTCTCATTATTTGACCTCTCACTCAATTCAATGTCAATTTAATGGTTTGATGGTTGGGAGATTCCATATTAGTCACATGAATGTTCAATTTTTCTAAATGTGACATCAATTGTACTTTTGAACTAAATACCATATTTTTGAAATCACCATCTTTGTTAGATATTTTGAAGCTCATCATCATAATCTTTTGCCTTTGTAACATGTACCATGTTGTAGTGGACTCGATTTCGGATCCAACAATGGAAAAATCACCCCAAATGGACCTTCTATGTGCTAGTTATGCTAGGTTGAAGTTGCCTTATTTTTTATTTCTCTTTCATAGTGGACTTAAACTGTTGGGCCTACCCATCCAGGGGCCCAGCCAGTGCGTGACCCAACAGCCTAGCCGTCTCTAGCTCCTTTACCTTCTGGTTTGGAAAGGAAAATGCATGCACAGACTCTACCTCCTTAGACTTGCCAAATCAGGAAGGTGACCATATGATGGTGATTAGGACCCTGAAACCCTAATATCTTGACCCTTTTATACCCTCACTTGTTGCCCTTTTCCATTTTCTTAGTTTTAATCCAGCCGCCAACATGATCTGGAAGGGTCCCTCTTCCAATTTTTTTGTTGCCACCTCCCTAGAAGCACCCCCTTTTCTTCCTTTCGTCGCCCACGCCAAAGACAAGAGGAAGGGTGTTTCCGCCCCTCACCTCACGAAGACCAGTAGACGACGTCGGGTCCGCAAGCCTCAGAAGCTGGGCGGCGACAACAGTGGTTGCACCGGCCACTTCTCTTCTACTCACCAATGGATATAGCAGGGGGCATAGATTGTCGACGCTAGGGAGTCTATTTTCTACTCTCTACCTACCGCCCCCAAGAGCTATTTCATGTGGGCCGCCACCGTCATCGCCCCAGATAGCTGGGTGTCGAGGTTGAGCTCCAAGTGGGGTTCGTCGGGATGGTGTGGAGGGGATGACTCCCCTGTTTCTATTCTATACCAAATAGAGGTCCTAATGAAATGAAGCAGAGAGGGGGAACACATCGCTTGGGCTTGGACCAGCCAGTTTAGAGGCCCAGTGTCCATGGGCGGCCAAGGCCCAGTCAACGAACCGACCAAATCCTAGCTAAAATAAGGTATAGACCCCCTTTTCAAGATCAATTCTTTGAAATATGATAACTCCCAACTCCCTTGGCTAAATAGGGTAAATATATATACCATTTTTATCGTCTCGAAAATATATACAACTTGGGCATGGTTTCTGGACCTGAATTTGATCCTTGTTCTCCTATTTTCCAAAAACTCTATCTTTTGATCATTTGGAGTATAGTGGATTTATGATTTTGATGCAAACTTGGATCTTGATTACTCAATCTACCCTATGATCCTTAAATCAGTACTTGTGGTGTATACTTGAATTAAATGAAGGTCCTACTCTCCCTATTGCTCATAAATGACTCCTTTTTGTACATATGTGCCTAGTTTGGACTTAAATGATGAACTTTGCCCTACATTGCTAATCTTGCTGCTAATGGACAACCACTAAATCTTATTATGTGTTTTTGATGAATTAATGTTGCTGATATAAATCATCTTTAGGTCTAGACCTCTTGACTTGATGAATCATGATCTAGGGTGCTCTATTGTGAGTCTTTCGACCCTAGAATGCATGTAAATGCCTTAAACCTTGATATGATCATATAAAATGCATGGAACCACAGAATGACTTGGAACTTGAACCTCACCTTGTTAATGACCCCTAGATCAGTAAAAGATCATCTAATGCACTAACAAGCAGTGTTGAACCTAACTTGGACAAAACCCTTAAAATGAAGATAATTAGGGTTAATGATGAGAATCTAATGCGTGTATACAATCTTGTTGTTAATCAGGTTTGGCATGTGGCTAGATGATGAAGGATAAGTTAGGTTATGAATCTCTGAATCAGGTATGGGCCTTATCTAGTTATATGAATATCGCTTTCCTACTTAAAAAGACATGTATTGTATGCTTGTTTCTTTACTTTCTCAAATATTGCCATGTAGTATTGCTATGTCTTACTCCATGTTTGCTATGTGGGTTTTATAACTTAAACACACACACATATATAGAACTCCATTATAATATTGATTGATAAAGGGTTAGCTCTTGGATATGGCCTTGAGGTCCCTCTCATATAAAATGGTTGGCTAATCTTGAGCACCCTTACAGACCCTTCTGACGGGAAGATGGTCAAAGGCCTTAAACATGCTTGATATTGTTGGTATAATGGAGTGAAATGACATAAAATATGGTTTTGCATTTTTTTAACAATTAACATGATTATTCTTGTTCATTTAATCTTGAAATCTTTTCAAATTAAGCAAATCTTATACATATATATGTATTTTCCACCCTATACTCAACACCTCGTGTGTTGACCCATTTCTCATATTTTGTTTTTAGGTTCAGAGATGGCTAGAAGGTTGATGGGCTTGGTGATCTATGCTAGGTGTACTTGTTGTAAGATCCAGATTTAGTGCACATGAATGACTTGTACCTCAACTCTGGAAATGTGTAATTGAACTCATGAATATGACGTACCTAGTATAATTTATACTTGTTGAATGTTGAGATTATATTGGTGCCTTTATCTTGTTATTTGTTCATGTGTACTAAGCTTTACGCTTCCGCATGTTGCCTTTGGTATTCATTTGGTTCATGGAACTGGGATTCCGGTATCGTGACAAATGGTATCAGAGCATGAACAATAACTACACCAAACATTGCTCACATAAAACACATACTAAACTCACCTTAAATCTCAACCCTAGAAAACTTAATAAGACGTCCTTTGTGGACTAGGTTGACTTAGCCTCTAGGTTAGATCCTAGATGTTCCAGAACTGGGTGTAGACTTGTGTAATTTACCTCCCTAGACATATGCTCATGACATGTTCTTAGGATATCTACATAGGTGTGCGCCATGTTCTTGCTAGTTCTCTAGGTGTCATGGTACTAGACTGCCGCATGAGTGTGGTAACTCATTTTGGTTTTGGTTTTATTTGAATGGAGTATGGTGGTTTTCATCGTCCGTTTAAATGTTGGATAAAACATATTTCAAGTATTATTATATGTACATATGAAAAATGTTACCACACATAGAAAAGTAGTAAGTTTCCTTGCAACCTAGGAGAAAGAGATGTAACATCAAGTCTAGATGAGAGAGTTTGGATAATAGTGATAGTCTTTAGAGTTGTCTAGAGCAATGATGTAGGTTAGGCAAGTGAGTATCCTAGAAACCTAAGATGATGATAATGATATTGACGATGATGTTGATATTGATAAGACTTAAGTTTGTCCTTGAGAGGGCCAAGTAGTTTGATGATATGAAATGAGTTTGACCATGCAACCCTAGCTAGACCTAGCACCTTGTTGATACATATGACTTGGTGGTTGTGCTAAACATAGCTAGTGGGTTAGCATGCTTGCTTGTGCCTAGTCTTGTGCGTGTTGAGTTATGATATGTGACATATAGTCATTTGAGGCTAGCATGGGCCTCAATCTCTTTACAAAGGAGAACCTCTTGCATGGGACATATGACTAGGGTGACATTTTGATATGAGTTGACTCACCATGGGATAAGGTCATAGTACCTATACTCCAAAATATATGTAAAATGTTGAAAAATATGCACGATGAAATACATGATGATGAGTCCCTAGCTAAACTACTTATGAGTATATGAGTTGAGTGACCTAGTGTGTGGTTTCCTTGAAAATGTTGAGCCCTAGATTTCTTATAGAAATATCTAACCCTAGAGAAAGAGGAAATTGGATATATAATGTTTGCTATATGGGTGAAGGGTATGTCCCAAGACCCTACAATGATGTACATGATGTGTGATATCTATGATGAGCCTCATACTCGGGTTAGTAGTTGTATATAAAGGAATCTAGTGGTTACCCTTGTTTCTCAAAAGATGGGTAGAAATTTTTGTTACAGGTAGAAGGTTGTGGTTAGCATGTCTTGTTGAATATATATATATATATATATATATATATATATATATATATATATATATATATATATATATATATATATATATATATATATATATATATATATATATATATATATATATATATATATATATATGTCTTAGCTCGAGTGGCTTGAGCTTGTGGAGCTCTTTCTAGATAGAGGTTTCAAAACCTTGATGTTGATGATAATTTTATTCCTCGAATGACACTTGATACATGAAATATCTCACTTACGTTTAAAAAGAAATAGATATGCATGTTAAGCCCCTCTCATACGATAGACATAATATGAAATCATACATTAAAATAAAAGATATCTAGATATGGAATCATGAGTTTGAAATGATAATGCTTAGAGGTGTTAATTTGAATAATCATGGGTAATAGGCCTAATCTCATACCTCAATGAAAAATGATTAACTCGATATGTCAATGCTCTTAGGATCATAACTTGAATAAACATGATGAATAAATTATTTAATTTTAGATTTGAACTGAAAAATAATGAACATAATTGATTAGAGTTGGTATACATTTTGGGGAAAGAAAAACCATGCATGAAATCTAGAGTAAAGATGAGATAAAAACCAATGATTGTATCATTTGAAGTCATGACCATGAACATATTCATTCGAGAATT
The DNA here is from genome assembly GCA_963693085.1 of Alisma plantago-aquatica. Taxonomy (NCBI): domain Eukaryota; kingdom Viridiplantae; phylum Streptophyta; class Magnoliopsida; order Alismatales; family Alismataceae; genus Alisma; species Alisma plantago-aquatica. The sequence continues at coordinate 52,504,565 of OY856412.1, forward strand.
GATAACATAGATTTTTGATGATACACCTTGGTCTCATGTGAATATATGAACAAAACCCTTAATGTATGGATACTAGGTGATGGAAAACCCTAATGCCATGATGATTCCACATTATGAGGGAACACTAAGTAATATGTATATGATCGAGACAACTACACCCTTGATTATGATAACCTAGTGTGCATCTCATTGTGGGGAATGCCGTGAAAACCATGGTAGGATACTTAGGCATGATGATGTATGAACTTTGACTTTTGACTATGATCTTGGAATAATTTCGAGGACAAAACTTTTTTGAAGGAAGGAAGGATGTGATAACCTGACTTTTCTCTCTCCTATATTGTACCCTTTCTCTCTTATCATTTGACCTCTTACTCAATTCAACGTCAATTTAATGGTTTGATGGTTGAGAGACTCCATATTAGTCACATCAATGTTCAATTTTTCTAAATGTGACATCAATTGTACTTTTGAACTAAATACCATTTTTTTCATATCACCATCTTTGTAAGATATTTTGAAGCTCATCATCATAATCTTTTGGCTTTATAACATGTACCATGTTGTATTGGACTTGATTTCGGATCCAAAAACAGAAAAATCACCCCAAACGGACCTTCAATGTGCTAGTTATGCTAGGTTGAAGTTGCCTTATTTTTTATGTCTCTTTCATAGTGGACTTAAACAGTTGGGCCTACCCATCCACGGGCCCAGCTAGTGCATGGCCCAACAGCCTGGCTGACTCCAGCACCTTTTCCTTCCGGTTTGGAAAGGAAAACGCATGCATAGACTCTTCCTCCTCAGACTTGCCAAATCGGGAAGGTGACCATAAGATGGTGATTAAGACGCTAAAACCCTAATATCTTGCCCCTTTTATACCCTCACTTGATTCCCTTTTCCATTTTCCTAGTTTTAATCCAGCCGCCAACATGATTTGGAAGGGTACCTCTGCCAATTTTTCTGGTATCACCTCCCAAGCAGCACCCCCTTTTCTTCTTGTCGTCACCCATGCCAAAGCCAAGGGGAAGGGTGCTGCCACCCCTCACCTAACAAAGACCAGTAGACGACGTCAGGTCCACAAGCCTCAGAAGCTCGGGCGGCGACAATAGTGGTTGCACCGGCCACTTCTCTTCTGCTCGCCAAGGGATATAGCGGGGGCGAGATGGTCGACGCTAGGGAGTTTGTTGTCTGCTCTCTACCTACCGCCCCTAAGAGCTGCTGCATTTGGGCCACTGAAGCCATCGCCCCAGACAACTGGGTGTCCAGGTCGAGCTCCAGGTGGGGTTCATCGGGATGGTGGGGAGGGGACGACTCCCCTATTTCTGCTCTGTTCCAAATAGAGGTCCCGGTGAAATAAATAGGAGAGGGGGAACACATCGCTTGGGATTGGACCAGCCAGTCCAAAGGCCCAACATCTATGGACGGCCAAGGCCCAGTCAACAAACAGACCAAATCCTAGCTAAAATAAGGTATCAACCCCCTTTTCAAGATCAATTCTTTGAAATATGATAACTCCCAACTCCCTTGGCCAAATAGGGTAAATATATATACCATTTTGATTGTCTCAAAAAGATCTATAACTTGGGCATCGTTTCTAGACCTGAACTTGATCCTAGTTCTCCTGTTTTCCAAAAATGCTATCTTTTGATCATTTGGAGTATAGTGGATTTATGATTTTGATGCAAACATGGATCTTGATTACTCAATCTACCCTATGATCCTTAAATCACTACTTGTGATGTATACATGAACTAAATGAAGGTCCTACTCTGCCTATTTCTCATAAATGACTCCTTTTTGTACATATGTGCCTAGTTTGGACTTTAATGATGAACTTTGCCCTAGATTGCTAATCTTGCTGCTAATGGACAACCACCAAATCTTATTATGTGTTTCTGATGAATTAATGTTGTTGATCTAAATCATCTTTAGGTATGGACCTCTTGACTTGATGAATCATGATCTAGGGTGCTCTATTGTGAGTCTTTCGACCCTAGAATGCATGTAAATGCCTTAAACCTTGATATGATCATATAAAATGCATGGAACCTCATAATCACTTGGAACTTGAACCTTACCTTGTTAATGATCCCTACATCAGTAAAAGATCATCTAATGCACTAATAAGCAATGTTGAACATAACTTGGCCAAAACCCTTAAAATGAAGATAATTAGGGTTAATGATGAGAATCTAATGCATGTATACAATCTTGTTGTTAATCAGGTTTGGCATGTGGCTAGGTGATGAAGGATAAGTTAGGTTATGAATCTTTGAATTAGGTATGGGCCTTATCTAGTTATATGAATATCTCTTTCTGGCTTGAAAAGACATGTATTGTATGCTTGTTTCTTTACTTGCTCAAACATTGCCATGTAGTATTGCTATGACTTACTCGATGTTTGCTCTGTCAGTTTTATAACATGAACACACATATATATATAGAACTCCATATAATATTGATTGATAAAGGGTTAGCTCTTGGCTATGGCATTGAGGCCCCTCTCATATAAAAGAGTTGGCTAATCTTAAGCACCCTTACAGACCCTTCCAATGGGATGATGGTCAAAGGCCTTAAACATGCTTGATATTGTTGGTATAATGGAGTGAAATGGCATAAAATATCGTTTTGCATTTTGTTAAATAGTTAACACGATTATTCTTGTTTGTTTAGTCTTGAAATCTTTTCAAATTATGCAAAGCTTATACATATATATGTATCTTTCTACCCCATACTCAACACCTTGTGTGTTGACCCATTTCTCGTATTTTGTTTTTAGGCTCAGAGATGGCTAGAAGGTTGATGGGTGTGGTGAGCTATGCTAGGTGTACTTGTTGTAAGATCCATATTTAGTGTACATGAATGACTTGTACCTCGACTTAGGAAATGTGTAATTGAACTCGTGAATATGATGTACCTTGTATAATTTATACTTGTTGAATGTTGAGAATATGTTGGTGCCTTTATCTTGTTATTTGTTCATGTGTGCTAAGCTTTACGCTTCCACATTTTGCCTTTGGTATTCGTTTGGTTCATGGGACTGGGATTTTGGTTTCATGACAACAAACCTAAATTTGTGATGATGATCAGTAGAAAGAAGGTAAAGTCTATGGGCAAGGGAAAAGCAAAGAAAGGTTCTGATGGTATCCAGCAGCCCAAGTCATCTTCAACTCTCAAAGCTAAGGGAGGGGTGAACAGGGAAACAAATGTCACTGTTATAACCTCAAATTTTAGTAAAAATTGGATTATATAATTAGATTGTTTTGTAATTTCCCCAATGATATTGACGGTGGAATACTAATTACCCTTGTGACATATGTGCTTGTAGCACGAGTTATATATGAAAAAGCAATACATGAATTAATAACAATGGCCTTTTGTTATGATAAATGAAATAATTGGCAAGTTGCCAAAAGAAATATGATTTATTGTGTTTGAGATAATTAAGGAATGATTATCTAGTCAAGATTGGCAACACCATGTTTGAGGCATCAAAGAAGAATATTTCATTTTATCTTTTGTGTACTTCAAAATAATAATGACAAGAAAGAGAATTCTAAAAATTGGGATTAAAGGACATCCCAATCATTAAATATGAATTGAGAAAGGTTGTAAAGAAATTCCATGGAATAAATATTTTAAAGAATATACCAAAAGGAGGGATATAAGAATAATCTAGAAGGTTTCTAAAAAAAGTAATGACCAATGTGCACCATATAATTATGAATATTCCATAATGACTTTTTTTTGCCAAGAAAGTGTCGTGTTTTCCTTTATGGATTATGTTGCTAAATCCACATTATATGGTAGATGGAAGTTTCATTTCCATATCAATGATATTTATGGAATAAGAGATTAAAAATCTAAGGATAAAGGATGTAGTTAATTCTTTTCCAAGTATAGGCTTGTCATTTTGGAGGGGGAAAGGAGGAGAGTGAGGTTATGAGGAAGGTGTATAAATACATGATGAATCAACGTACCAGTCCAAGGAAGTCTTCCCTCTCCCTCACCTTTGATGGGATTCTGGTACGTGAGGGGAGATTTCCTATGGAGGGACTTTGGGTGGCACAACAAGGAAGCTTGCCCAATGAGGAAGTTTTCACCACTGATAATTTGAGACTGGAAGCCCAACACCTAATCGATGATGGGAGTCCTTGGACTCCAAGGTTGGACAACAGACCATCATGGGAACACCGAGATCTTCCCTATTAACAATGGGAGGAGGCAACGTACCTGAAGTAGAATCCAAGGGTTGGGTATACTTAAAAGTTTATCAACATTTATTTTCTTTGATCGGGGACAGAAAAACATGTATGGAATTCACTCATGAGGATTAATCAGTGTGCACCCAAGAAACATTCACAGTGCATGGGTGACCAGTTTTCCGGCTCGAGAGAAGGCAGTGGAGGAAAGGGGACCTTCTATAATTTACTTCGAGTCCCAGACAATAGAGTTTGGGCCCTGCCACGATGGAAGCACATGGTTTTGTGGGGAAGGGGATGGGCTGAGCCTACTCCTCGTCGGAGTGGTCTGGGTCGGAAGCGTCGAATCCTTGGCAGACTGTGTAGACCTTCCGAGAGGGAGGTTGGAGGTGGTTGCATCCCTAGGATGAGGGAGGTAGCGGGTGGTGAGGAGCGTCTGGGTAGTAGGGATGAACTGAGAAAGGAAACAACCTACTAGGGTTTTTTTGGTTTGAAGAGAAGAAGAAGAGCTGGGAGATGACTGATCCCTCAAGGTAGTGGCATAGGTAGGGGGAGACAGCGCACGAGGGGCATCATTCCCTACATCTGGTGGTAGGAGAAGCTGCTCATCCTCTGGCTCCAACAGCAGCGATACAAATCCACACAAAGTCATATATGCGCGATCTCAGGAGAGAGACCAGAACAGTCTCAGTCAGACCAGCACTAGACCAGGCGGTCCACAAAACGAAATTGAGTAATAAACTGGTGGTCCAAGACTGGACCGGCCTCCAACAAATAAAAGGGGATCGTGCTGCCGTGACATCATTTAATTGGCTCAGGTAACACATATCTTAAAATAATTCTAGAGAATTATTGGTAACTCATATTTAGACAAGTTATATATGAAACTTTCTCAGAAAAATGAGTGGAATCTAAATAAAATATTTTCATAACCTGATTAAGCTTCCTATTCCAAAAGTATATACAATGCATGTGTTCATGTGATTAGTATAAAGGAAGCCTAGATTTGCCTTAATCTGATGCTCAATTGAATAGATTCATTCATGATAGGCTAATACCTGATCTAGACCTGCATAATGAAGAAATATTTAATGAGGAATAATGATGTTTCTAGGTTAATAATCACATACAATGTCAATTTAGGGTTATGAAACTAATGTGGACATCTTACTATGATCATAATGCTAGTAAAGTGATTTAGATGTCACGGGTAATCTAATATGCTTAAGATGATAATCAGGGTTTAACCTAACATGCATAACTGAGTTTGTAACCCTAATCCCTAGTCCAAACACGAGACATCCCTAAACCCTAGTTTAGGGGTGCATCTAGATCTGAGTAATGTAATGTGAATTCATGGCGACACGTATGTAGTATGCATGTTTCATATACTGTTGATTATATATTTGGTTGCTTGGATGTTTGGATATACTCGTAAAGTATATGATATTCTGCATGGTTTCTGCGATGGCATAAGGTACGTGGTTACGTTTATGAATACATGTATCGAATTATGAGATTGTTGAGGTTTCTTGATGAGATTGAATGAAAGATAAACTGCTTGCTTATTTATTTACTTCTTGCAAATTATAAAGTTTCTATGAGTATCATGTAAAGTAAATAATAATATTCTGAACCCTAGGTTAGACTGATCTTAAGGGTAATGCACAGGAGCCCCAGAGGGACAATGATTACACCTGAAGTAGTAGACCAGATATGGGTTAGAATATGAAAATAAGTTTATGTTCTTATATGCAAGATAAATATGTTTGCTTATATGTTACTTGTGACTATTGTTTGAACCCACGTATAGTATAGCAATATACTGACCGCGTATTTGTTTTTCGGCATTTTAGGTATCAGATATACTTGATTCGTGGACATGAGGGTACAGATAGAGATGTTGAAGACACTACAATTTAGTCATGAAGGTTTAGTCTTAATGGTTTATCTTCACACATGTAAAAGTTAATTCTATTCAAAAGTTATTTAACTCCTTAGAGGAGTATTTTATGTAAACATGTAAAGATTTGATCATTAATGGAAATTGTTTACTATTTTGTATTATTTCATGAATCTGATCCTAGAATTTATGAGTGACAATTCACGACTTTAAGATCTTTAAGACACTCAAAAGTGTGGGTCATTACATTTGGTATCAGAGTACAGATTCATCAACTAATACTTAACAGTTTATAATTTCAAATTATCCTTAGAAAATTTAAGAGAAAAATTAGTAAAGCCTAATGTGTCTTTTAGGTTTCTCATCTCACATTTGTGTCTACTTTTCATCTCTTTGCTTAAAAGCCTTCAAAAAAGAAATTGTTGATTAGAGAAGTAAAATGTGAAAAGATGTATCCTTTTGTGTAGGTCCCTCTGGAGAGGGTAGATACTAGAAAGATACATGCATGGGTAAGCCCTTTCTTAGAGGAAGGACTTGGATTAGGGTATGAAAACTCTAGAGAGTCTAGGGACATGGAAACTCTAAGAGGTAGAGTATAGTCCCTAATCCTAACCCTAAAAACCTTAATCTTAAATAATGAACATGGTGTGGTGGTATGGGACACTATCCATGTGAAACTTCAAACCAGAATAAGAAAGATGAAGGGATGGGTTTAGGTAACCCAGTCTCCCATGCATGTTTGCATGAGGAGCATAAAACTTGTGTAAGAGGTCTTAAGAAATTTATGAACCCAATAGTTATATATAAGAAAATAAAAGTTTGAATATAACTTGCTCAAACCGCTTATGTTGTCTCTAGAAGTTTGGTGATGGTGGTCAAGCCCCTGGAGGGGAAGGTGACCCAAGTTCATTGAATGGACAGATACCATGAGGGGGGTATTCTAGAAATTTAGCAAACACGGGATGATATAATGAAAAAATTTATGTCTAATGATAAAAAGAAAGGGAATATCTATGAAACCTTTAGGGTTAGTTTACTAACCTGGGGTGAGTCAACCCAAAGAGTGGGAAGATGGCCTATGAGGGAGGCAAAACCTGGATCATGGGATCAGGTTGTGGCTAGAGAGCCTAACCCCCTCCTATAAGCCAAGAAGGCACCCTAGGCTAGGACTTCCCCTTACAAGGTAAGTGAATAAACATATTTAAGTATTTAGATAACCTTAATCCTCACATAGAGGGGTGAAGAGTTAAAGATATAAAAATGAAAGCACTTACATTCTTTGAACCCAAGGATGCCATCTCTGCGTAAAAACTGGTCAAGCCTAGGATTGGTAAGACTAGTAAGGCACCAAGCCCAGGAGGGAAGGTGGTCTGAGTAGACGACCAAGCCCAGGAGGGTAGGTCATGAAATGGTCAAGCCTAGGAGGGAAGACCATTGAGGCACTAAGACCAGGAGGGAAGGTGGCCTAACTGGAAGACCAAGACCAGGAGGGAAGGTGGCCTAAGTGGATGACCAAGCCCAGGAAGGAAGGTGGCCTAAGTGGACGACCAAGCTCAGGAGGGAAGGTCATGACACAGTCAAGCCTAGGAGGGAAGACCAGTAAGGCACCAAGCCTAGGAGGGAAGGTGGCCTAAGTCTACAATGCAGTTGTTTAGGATCAAGCCCCTGGAGGGGAAGATCACAAAGGTCAAGCCCAGGAGGGAAGACCGACATGGCACCAAGCCCTGGATGGAAGGTGGCCCGAGCCCAATGTTGGGACAACACTGCATCATGTCTACTCGAAAGTGAGAGGTGAAGGAAATCCTATTTAAAGAATTAAGTAAGAAAATAATGTTCTTAAGGATGTAAGATCTCAAAAGAAACCCTTAGGGAGGGTAGAGACCTAATGCAATCTTAGGGTCAAGTAGGGTGTATTAGAGGTACATAGGACCTATAGTTGGGAGTTTATAAGTCTTGAATGTATATGACCAAGTGGTCGGGAGGTAACAGTCGGTTTGCCCTAGGCCTATGTCTCAGGAGGTTGGCCACCTACCTGATGTTCATGTGTCCTAGTAGGGTGAATGTAAAGACAGTCCCTTGATGCATAAGGATGCGATCACTCCAAGAGTACCTATACCCCTAGAGACCTAAAGGATTTGGCTAAGGCTCATAATGATACATGTGATGTAAATATAAAAGATATAAGGAAGTCATGGAAACATGAGAGAAGTTGTGCCCTAACTTAAGAGTAAGAATAGGGACACTTGACTTCATGGAATATAAGAATGCTATAAAATTAAGAACAAGTAAGTTTAGAGTCATATCGTGTATGATTCAACTTAATATGTGAAATTGAAAGGTAATGTGTGGATGTACTATCTCCGCACTTGGAATGGGATGAACTTTGTGTTTGGGTTGCAGCCAAATGCTTATTTCATCTCATTATAAGAGTGGGAGATTGGATAGACACACATTATTCTTAAAATTGAGATAATGAGGATGAATATCCTACATTTAGTGTGTAATGATATGAACTAGGGTTAGAGGTGTCACCTCACCGTTGTATGAAATTAATGAATAATAGGTTGGAAGCCTAGGTGAAAAGAGAAATTACCAAGTAGTAATGAAAGCATCAAGTAATGATAAGATGTGTATACTATAGATGTGGATATACTTGAATTTAAATTCAAGTGTCAATCTTAGTAATGAAATGAAAATTGATATACTAAAGAAAAGTTGTTAAAGAAATCTAAGTGGGGTGGTAACCCTAAGTTTTGAAGATGATATGAGTATCATTCACCTAGGCTTAGTAGGCCTGAATTTTGAGGACAAAATTCCTTTTAAGGAGGGGTGAATGTTATAACCTCACATTTTAGTAAAAATTGGATTATATAACTGGATTGTTTTGTAATTTCCCCAATGATATTGACGGTGGAATACTAATTACCCTTGTGGCATATGTGCTTGTAGCACGAGTTATATATAAAAAAAGGAATTTGTACATGAATTAATAATAATGGCCTTTTGTTATGATAAATGAAATAATTGGCAAGTTGCCAAAAGAAATATGATTTATGGTGTTTGAGATAATAAAGGAATGATTATCTAGTCAAGATTGGCAACACCATGTTTGAGGCATCAAAGAAGAATATTTTATTTTGTCTTTTGTGTACTTAAAAATAATAATGACAAGAAAGAGAATTCTAAAAATTGGGATTAAAGGACATCCCAATTAGTAAATATGAATTGAGAAAGGTTGTAAAGAAATTCCCATGGAATAAATATTTTAAAGATATACCAAAAGGAGAGATAAAAAAATAAACTAGAAGGTTTCTAAAAAGAGTAATGACCAATGTGCACCATATAATTATGAATATTCCATAATGACTTTTTTTTCCAATAAAGTGTCGTGTTTTCCTTTATGGATTATGTTGCCAAATCCATGTTATATGGTAGATGGAAGTTTCCTTTCCATATCAATGAGATTTAAGGAATAAGAGATTAAAAATCTTAGGATAAAGGATGTAGTTAATTCTTTTCCAAGTATAGGCTTGCCATTTTGGAGGGGGAAAGGAGGAGAGCGAGGTTATGAGGAAGGTGTATAAATAAATGATGAATCCACGTACTAGTCCAAGGAAGTCTTCCCTCTCCCTCACCTTCGATGGGATTCTGGTACGCGAGGGGAGATTGCCTATGGAGGGACTTTGGGTGGCACAACAAGGAAGCATGCCCAACAAGGGAGTTTTCACCACTGACAATTTGAGACCGGAAGCCCAACACCTAACCGATTATGGGAGTCCTTGGACTCCGAGGTTGGACAACAGACCATCGTGGGAACACCGAGATCTTCCCTATTAACAATGGGAAGAGGCAGCGGACCTGAAGAAGAATCCAAGTTGTAGCAGCGTGCACCCAAGCGACTTTCACAGTGCATGGGCGACCAGTTTTCCGGCTCGACAGAAGGCGGCGGAGGAAAAGGGACCTTCTCTGGTTTACTTCGAGTCCCAGACAAGAGAGTGTGGGCCCCGCCATGATGGAAGCACAGGGTTTCGCGAGGAAGGGGATGGGCTGAGCCTACTCCTCGCCGGAGTGGTCTGGGTCGGAAGCGTCGAATCCTTGGCAGACTCTGTAGACCCACCGAGAGGGATGCTGGAGGTGGTTGCATCCCCAGGACGACGGAGGTAGCAGGCGGCGAGGAGCGTCCGGGTAGCAGCGATGAACCGAGAAAGGAAACAACCTGCTAGGGTTTTGTTGGTGTGAAGAGAAGAAGAACAACTGGGAGATGACTGATCCCTCTTGGTAGTGGCATAGGAAGGGAGAGACGACACACGAGGGGCATCATTCCCTAGATCTAGTGGTAGGAGAAGCTGCTCGTCCTCCGGCTCCGACGGCAGCGACGTGAATCCACGCAGAGGCACAGATGCGCGATCTCAGGAGAGAGACCAGAACGGTCTCAGTCGGACCAACCCCATACCAGGCGGTCCACAGGAAGAAATTGAGTAATAAACCGGTGGTCCAAGACCGGACCGGCCTCCAGCAAATAAAAGGGGATCGTGCTGACGTGGAATCATTTAATTGGCCCAGGTAACTCAGATCTTAAAATAATTCTAGAAAATTATTGGTAACTCATATTTAGACAAGTTATGTATAAAACTTTCTCAAAACAATGAGAGGAATCCAAATAAAATATTTTCCGAAGTTGATTAAGCTTCCTATTCTAAAAGTATATACAATGCATGTTTTAATGTGATTAGTATAAAGGAAGCCTAGATTTTCCTTAATTTGATGCTTAATTGAATAGATTCATTCATGATAGGCTAATACCTGATCTAGACCTGCATCATGAAGAAATATTTAATGAGGAATAATGATGTTTCAAGGTTAATAATATCATACAATGTTGATTTCGGGTTTTGACACCAATGTGGACATCTTGCTAGTAAAGTGATTTAGATGTCACGGGTAATCTAATATGCTTAAGATGCTAATCAGGGTTTAACCTTACATGCATAACTGAGTTTGTAACCCTAATCCCTAGTCCAAACACGAGACATCCCTAAACCCTAGTTTAGGGGTGCATCTAGATCTGAGTAATGTAATGTGAATATATGGTGACACATATGTAATATGCATGTTTCAAATATTGTTGATTATATGCTTGGTTGCTAGGATGTTTGGGTACACTCGTAAATTATATGATATTCTGTATGATTTCTATGATGGCATAAGGTATGTGGTATTGCTTATGCATACATGTATCAAATTCTGAGATTGTCGAGGTTTCTCGATGAGATTGAACGAAAGATAAACTGCTTGCTTGTTTATTTACTTCTTGCAAATTATAAAGTTTCTATGAGTATCATGTAAAGTAAATAACAATATTTTGAACCCTGGGTTAGAATGATCTTAAGGGTAATGCACACGAGCCCCGGAGGGACAATGATTACACCTAAGGTAGTAGACCAGATATGGGTTAGAATATGAAAACAAGTTTATGTTCTTATATGCAAGATAAAGATGTTTGCTTATATGTTACTTGTGATTATTGTTTGAACCCACATACCAGTATAGCAATATACTGACCGCGTATTTGTTTGTCAGCGTTTTAGGCATCAGATATACTTGATTCGTGGACATGAGGGTACAGATAGAGATGTTGAAGACACTACAGTTTAATCATAAAGGTTTAGTCTTAATGGTTTATCTTCACACATGTAAAATTTAATTTTGTTCAAAAGTTATGTAACTCCTTAGAGGAGCTTTTTATGTAAACATGTAAATATTTGATCATTAATGGAAATTGTTTACTATTTTGTATTATTTCATGAATCTGATTCTGGAATTTATGAGTGACGATTTGCGACATTTAGGTCTTTAAGACACTCAAAAGTGTGGGTCGTTACAGTCACCATTGTCATGAGCCAGGACATTGGAAAAGAAATTGCCCTCTCTACATAGATGAACTAAAGAAGAAGAAGGAGGGGATGGAAGTCTCCACCTCAGGTATCATGAAATAAACTTAAAATTCTTCTTTATCTTAGGTATATGATACCATGATATAGATCTGACATATATGATGTGCATGATCTGAAAAGAAGTGATGGCCTTTATGAAAGGACCAAGAAGGAACATTCATCAACATTGGAGGAAGTGTTGCTTCCATAGATAGTAGCACCTTTTAGTTTATTTTAGCCTAAACGGAATGTAATAGAGTTATGAACTGCTATTCATTTTTCCAATAAATAGAAACATTTTATTTCTGCATCTTGTAATGACAAGGATGTCTATTAATAAAGTTCATGTTTCAATTTCAAAGATATGATCTTTTTGGCAATGCCTTATTTATCTTGTGGTACTTGTATGCATGAGATGAAATAATAATACCTTAAAGTTATTGATGACTCAAACAATAAATTAGCATTATCATATAAATAAATGAATGAGAAATTCATCTCTAGGTTCCATGTTTATAGATAAACTAGACTCTCTTGGTTAATGAACCATTAAGAGATATGAATGTCTTGTTTATTGGGCATGATGGCAAGTCAATATTCACTAGATGTAGTGGGATAATGACTATTGTATTAGGTATAATACATATTGAGGTATATACATACCTATTGGAGTAAATGTTAATACTTTAGATATGGTATTTAATGAAATACCCATATGAATATCTTGAAATGTTCAAGAATATCATAAATGAAGATCAAACTTGGTAAAAGTATTATTTCTTTGATATGATCAGTGAATGAGATACTTAAACCAAGTGTTTGAGTACCTTGTGAGTAACTATGATAACGCATCAAAGAGAACTCATGATTAAGACATAATGACGTCTAAATCAAAGAAGGAATCATACTGTATATAGAGCATGATCACCAAACAAATAACGAAACTTCTAGAATTCTTCTAAAAGAACATGCTTTACACTAAATAATGGTACAAAAGGAGATTGAGAATCATAAGTGTTGTGGGATTTCAAATTCCTTATGTAACAGATACACCTCATATACCTAGTAGAAAACACCTTCAGCTTGATGGATAATGATATCCTACAAACTCAAAGGTGATTAATTGGTCATTTGATGATGAGCCAGTAATCTATCTAGATGATGTTGAGGAACCAAATTTTGAGTTGTGGCTTGAAGCCATAAGATCCAAAATGACCTCCATGTGAACCAAATAAGGTATTACCTTAATGGTAGCACTTATAGGGATAAAACCCATAAGTGCAATTGGGTCTTAAGAGTTAAGACTGCATGGATGACATTTGAAGAGCTGATTGGTTGAGATAAATTCAAGTGAGTGCAAGGTGTTGAACCTGATGAGTTTATTTAACCAATTACAATGGCTATAGGCCATGAAGGATCATGCTTGCTATTGGAACTTACAAACTATGAAATTTGGCATATGTATATTAAAACTGCATACCTAGTAGGAATAAAATGAGGTTGTGTACATGACACAACCTAAAGGGTTTTATAATTCCATTAATACAAATGCAGTCTATAAGTTACAAGAGATTAATCAATATGATTGATTAAATACAAGCACCTCAAAAGTGGAGTCTTTACTTTGATTATATAGTCAAAAGGTTTGACTGATATATCAAAATAAAGAAGGGATCTGTGATTACAAAGATTTAGTGGGAGTGTATTCATTTTCCACATGATGATGAGGAATAAAACAAAATTAGTGTGGAAATACCGTCTTTAAGGGAATAAAGAGAAATGTCCTATGTGATAGGAATGGAGACCTATAGAGATAGTTCTTGAAATTCTCTTGACCTAATAAAGAGAGAGAATATATTGGCAGTCTGTACTGAAGGGTTCAGTATGTAAAGATTCAGTGGGAGAAAACTTGTCCATGTTACATGGAATTAGTCTCTCAGATGCCTAGTGTCCCAAATTATTATGAAGAATAGGAACACATAGATAGATGCATTATGCATTCACAATGGGATCTATCATGTATGTAATCATCCAATTGTCTTGTGTGTATTGGACATGACAACAAAATATATGCATTCATCATCTTGTATGTACTGGACATGACAATATGATATGCTCATCCAATTATCTCGTATGTAATGGATATGATGAGTGGATGTATGTCTACTTCCAGTCAGAGTCACTAGAATACCATAAAGAGCTTATTTAAGTACTTGTGAAGTATTAAAGGATTAGTTCTATGGTAATAAGAGGAAGAGTTGAGTGTAAATGAGTTACCTTGATGCAAGCTTCCGAAATGATAGCAAATGATTGCAAAATACAAAATATAAAAGTGAATATGAGTTGTTAAATGGAAATCTTCCGAGTAAAATTAAAAACCATTTAATCTTAAAAGGAATACCGAGTATACTTATGCTATGAACACCAGAGGATACTAAATGGATTTAGAAGTTCATACAGATGAACTTATAGATATTCCAACCATTGATGACAGAGTAGAAATACTAAGTCAAATAATGGAGCTAATTGTTAGGCAAGGAATATCAAATAGCATATCACGATAACTCCATCTCCTACGATATGTCGTACAACGAGGAGATGTGAAACCTGCAGTATACTAACTAAAGCAAAGTGTTGCAAACTCACTGGATTAGCACTAGCGCAGCAGAAACATGTGGGACATGTTTAGAGATAACTGAGAATATGATTCAAAGGTGATTGGCTCTAAGTGCAAGTGGGAGTCTGTTGGTATATATGCATGGAGAGCCAATCATATGATGATTGGATTGGCATACATCATGATTGATTTGATAAATATCAAAGGCAAGCTTCGAATTTATTCTAGCTCAATCGATTATGAGATAAATGATGGAGCAGAATGAATGTCAAAAGAATAACAATACTCAATGATGTATGTCTTCAAGTTGAGGACCTAAACAATGAGATCATACAGATGCTAAGAGTATGTACTTTTTTTTAATGTCCCTAGTCAGATGTCATTTTGGAAGGTTGATAGTTAACAATGACACATCAAGACTAGAGTGTGTGTTGGTTGATGACAATGTCTCATTAGTCATGATATATGATATCAAACCAAGCAAATAGATACATGTTAGACAACACTGTATCAGACTGACCCACCATGAGAGTGACACATGAAACCATGACATGGTAGTCAAAGTCATCACCATGACATGGTAGTCAAAGTCATCTCTCATAGTGATGGTGGTGACTCTGATTCTTAGACCTAAACTCACTGCACTCATCGAATGTGATTAGGTACACTTTGACATCATCAAAGATAGTCCTAAAACATGGGTTGTTATAATGGTGATGATTGGGTGGCTTGGACGCATGACACAGACTGTGAGTGATAGATATGGGATTTGTCCCTCCTAAGGGAGTATGGTGTCCATGCCACTTGATAAGTGAGATTGAGAAAGGCATGTGCGTACACATGTGAATCAATATATGATTATTGATGTCACACATATCTCAGACAGTCTGCTCTAGTTCAAGAAACATGAATGAGTGTTGAAAGGATGACAACTCCATGCCTTGAGTTCATTTAGGAAATCAGAGACAAAAGAATTATACATTCACTGGAACACTAATCACAGATTGTAGGATTGAAAGTTGTTCTCCAACTTTCCTATTCACTTGGGTAGCAATGATGTACGCCTAGGTACCACTCTTTGCTTGGGATGTCATAAGCTGGTTATGGACATTCACTGCCAATGTGAAATGGGACCTATAGGGTCACACACAAAGGATTAACTTGGAAGAGGAGTTTATCCATGAATGATGTTTGGATTGATTACTAAAGTGTTTAGGTACTTGATCAAATATTCAATCAATAGACTTGACTCAGAATCATCAAGTTCAAGTCTTGAACCAATTGAGTTGAGTCTCTGATTGAGTAATAACTGAATTGACTGTGTTCTGCGCAACTTGGACCACCAACTGACCGGTTCACTGAGTGAACTGATCGAATCATAGCTAGTGAGATGACTGGTTCACTCTGGTGAATCGACTGGTTCACTTATACAAACAAGCAGTGTTGGATTTTCCCAATTTGTGAGAAAAAGGTTTTTTGTTTCATTTGTTCAATTTGATTAGGACAAGAATTAATCTTTGCATTAATTAGAAGCAAATAAGGAAAGTCAATTGGAGACAATTATGTGAAGTGAAATGACCAGTTCACTAAGTGAACCGACCGGTTCACACTCCCAACCTACCGGTTCAATAGTGAAACGATCGGCTCGCCTTGCCAAACGACCGTTTCATTTATGAAATGACTAGTTTGTCTTCCACAGTGAAAATTATTCATGGAAATTCTGGACCCTTTTACTCTCGCACAGACTGGGAACCCTGACCCTGCCCTATACTATAAATAGAGGGGTACAAGGTGCTTCTCTAGAGACACAACTCAGAATATTTGTTGCTCTATAAAGTTGTTGTCCTCTCCGGTTGTGGTAACCGAGAGAGCCCAAGCAAGTTCTACCCATCCAGGGAGGAACAACGAGGAAAAGACAACTACATAAATGTGAATAGTGGTGGGAGAGTGTGTCGGTGACTAGTACACTGACATAAGGGGACTACTCCTTCTAGTTTGTTCTTTGAGATGACTAGAGTTCCCATTGGTCCGTGTGGACTATCTATAGAGGTGGAAGACTTCTGCCACTCAGGAGGATGACAATCAACTATAGTCTGGGTCAAGACCAGGAGTTGCATAGACATCATTGAAGATAGGTGGTTGAAGACTGCACTTGCTGCGAGGTATTGTCATTGAGCAAGCCTCAAGACTAGGTATATCTCGCTAAAACCATCCTTCCCATTACATAGATGTTGATGTGATATATTGGTTATGGGTTTATGGTCAACTTAAATTTTTTTTTCCTCTACCTACTCTGACCATGTAAAACCCAACAACTAGTGAACAACCTAGTCCGTCCTTAAAAGGTCATAGAACTAGTTAATCAGGGTATCATAACCCAAACAGCCGAGGTACAACTGTAGTTGTCCTCAATCACATCATATATACGGAATCATAATCATATGAGATACAACCTCGACTGTTCTCCTATTAAGTTTTGACCGCATCCATCCTTGTGAACATGCATATACTCCACAGTATACGACTCTGAGCTCCCACTAAAGGATAAATCATTTCACCATCCAACAAGTTCTAACACTGGAATGGATTTATGGCACAATGCACTACATAATTAGGGTTCCACTTGATTAGTGAATGCCAATTGGGTGAGTCAGGATTGCATCAATCAAGCTACATACAAACCTTACAAGGTGTCTACAAAAATAAGGTAGGTTTCAACTTCAGAAGATATAAGATGTAAGAGATATAACTTTGATCACATAACCACTTGAGTTCATACTCTTCACTATACCATCACATTTTACAGATTCTTGTCACATCATATAGAGGGTAACACCTCAATTAGGGTACAAAACCATGTCTAAGGTCATTAAGACAATCATATCATTCCCTGCAAGAACATCATTATCTTTCCATTACTCATCAAGACCCATCATACTATCACCATACTTGAGACATATAAGTTCAAAACTACATCTAAGAGCCATGATATTTGTATGCCAACAAGTTAAGGCTACAATAACATACAGGGGGAAGTACTGTAACATCAAACTACTCACACAAGAGGCTATGTAAAATCATCACTTACTTTCATTAGGGTTAGGTTAATCATGATAAGTTTAATTAACTTTACCAATCAACACTTTACAAAACTTTAGGTTTGTATTCATTCAAGGGAAAATGTAAGACTATTAGATCATGTGCAACCAATCACCAACAAATTAGGGTTACTACATAGAGCAATAAAGATAAACCCTAATATTTATCATATCCTTCATAGATGAAGGAAACTAGGTCAACTATCACCATCACGAGGTTAACATAACATGGAAATCATGTAGATTAGAAAACTTCATCGACCACATAGGGTTAGTGGTGTCATCGACTGTTGCTTTTAGCCATTTCAACGACCTCTAGGGTTAAGTGACCTAATCGACCACTAAAGACATAAGCATGGAATTGAAGAAAACATGGAACATTGGCAGCTAAAGGGAAACATGAAGCTATGGCAATTGAAGAGAAATTAGGCCATCGACAACCACTATGAAACAAACCTCATCAACCGCATAAAAAGAATTCTGCCTTATTGACCATATAGGTGAATCTTAGTGAGCATTCAACATCAAGATCTCATCGACCACATAAGGTGTCAACCCTCTTAGCGACCAAAGCATGAGGTCAAAATTGGCAACCACATAAGATACAAAATAGCCACAAAGTCAAGCCATGAGTTTGCACAAGGATGTCAAGTCAACTGAACCATGACCAAGCCATCATGTACCATATCAAGGAGGAAAAACCAACTTAAAAACAATAAAACCAGCAATTTGCACATGCATGTGATATGCATCGCTTAGCACACCAATCACTAAGATTGGTAATACTAGAGTTTAAACCTTTTTTAACTTTCCAATTAAGGCTAGTATAGAAAGGGTCAAATGCCAAAGGACAACTTTTTAAGATTGTTTAATCTAAACCCAATTCTTGAATAACTTTATTGTTTATTTTTGGTATTTTTAGATTTGGAACAAGAATTTAAAATTCAGTTGGGGGTGATTGTTGATTACGCAAAGAAAGAATATTGCAGAATTTAAAATGCAATAAACAAGAATTTTATTTGCCCTACAAAAGGTAATTAAACAAAGATTGTTGTTAGCACAATAAGCTATTGTGAATTGAAAGACTAAGAATTAAAGCAAACAAAAACAGTCAGTGATTGAAACCAAGGGGAGAGAATCAAGGCTTTAGGGTTTTTTACCACCTTAGCCTAGGCAAACGACTAATCCTTGAATGTCAGATTTGAAGAAGGAAAGTGAAGTAAAAATCCACTAAAGATGATCTCCACATGAGCCCATTGGTCCTGGTCCTCATGTTTCTTAGTTCATCATCCTAAAAAGAGAAAATCCACAGTTGTTTCAAAACTCTTATGCAATATAGATTGTTGTTCTAAACTTGAATTTCCAAAGTCATATCCATTCAGATTAACTTTTGATATTATCAATTAATTACTTGGATATATCAATTAGTTATCGATCTCAAAGGCCATCTAGAATCATTAAGGAAAAACTGAAAACCATGGCTAAGGGGTTATTCCCCTTGCCTCGATAAAGGACTACTCACTCATGAAGGAGCAAAGAAAGACGGAGGGAGGAAGTGATCTAGCCATATTCAAGTCTTATGACTACTGATCCTCAGTTAGAGAAAATGAAAATGGTTCTCTTCCTACCTTGCTCGCTTGCTCAAGAGAGGGGATGAGAAGATGATGAAGAACTAGATCTAAACAAAATGGAAATAACAGAGTTGAAATAACACTTAACCGAGATGAAACACTACTTTATTGCTTTAAGAACAAGATTACAAAAATAAACTGCTCCAGAAATCCTTCGTAAAAAAATTGATGCCCCCAGGAGGAGGAAATGTCCCTCCTTTTATAGGAGAAGGAGGGGGCAAAGTTACACTTAGGGTTTAGAGAATAGTGGCTGGCGGCTGGGTTTTTGGACTGTCTGTGAGGCGCCAACCGATCGGTTCATGTCTAAGACGATCGGCTGGCGGCTGGGGGAAAATGGCAGCCAAAGGAACAGTCGCCAACCCTAATTAGGGTGGCAGCACGAGCAACACCTGATCATATGGGATGGATTTTCTCCCATTTTTAGGGCTTCGTCCGAGTGTTTAATCTTGGGAAGTAATTCACTCTGGCCAGTCGTCTAACAATTGCTACGATCGGTGTTGGTCGGTGAAATGATCGGTTGGACAAATGAGACGATCATTTTGAGGAGATGAAATAATCAATTAAAGAGATAAGACGACCGGCTCATGCTCCGATCCTGCGAGAAAAATGCACAAAATTATGAGAATCAAGGATATTTTTGAAAAATGTGAAAATATGGATTTGTGCAATTTCAGGGGATGAAATAAATATCTTTGTTTGACAAGCTTAAATAATTGCAAAGAAAAGGGTGCTAAAATAGCACGCATCAGCATGCAAGCACCAAACACATCCATCACCAAGGTAAATTCAAGAACAAGAGTTAGTGTTCGTAAAATAAGAGATATCTACTCTAGATATCCATGTAAACACAAACCCTTGATCAAAGAGATTATCTTTGTACTTGGAAACACATTTTAGGGTAATATTAGGTGCATGAAATATGGAAGTAAGCAATACCAGTGGAGAAAGTTATATAACTCACCTTGGAGATTATGTAGAAACTCCAAATAGCAAGGTAGCCTAAAGAAGAGGAAGTGGCATGGCTGGCTTGGGTACCAAAGTGCTCAAGGATAGCATTGCCCTAGTTGAAGGGCTCTTCATGTAAAAGACACCAGAGAGCATAAAGTTCTACCTGTGTAATTTCTCCCTGAGTACCTTCCTGACTAAAAATGGTGCAGGCCAAGATGCGGTGAAGGTAACATACCATCGGGTTGTGTATACATAAGGCCTTGGTCCCACTAGGAAGATGGGGTAGAAGCCCGGTGATCTCAGCCCAGAACTTGTCTCTATCGTAGTGGTTTGGGTAGGAGTCATGAGAATGATTCATGCAGCGTTCTACCCAATAGTCATCTCTTCCTTCAAGGATGAGAGAAGTGATTTGCCTGGCAAAGATCTCTAGATTTTCCCCAAAAATCCAGAATTTGCACCTCGAGTTTCCAAAAAACTGGAACCTGCAGAAAGTGCTCAAAAACTCAAGGATAAGATCACAATAAATGGAGGTGACACGATAGGAAAAGATAAGGATGTGGTTTCTGTGGAGGATGTTTGTGGTAGCTTCACAAATTCCTAATGCATTGAGGGCAGTGCCGCATGCCCAACGAGAAAGGGAAACACTGATCGCGTACATATCCTCATAATGATGGTGATGGTCGGCACTGGTGAACTGGACATAGCTACTCGGAATGGGGGCTATCCAAGGTGAACAGGGGGTGGTGGAATCCGGGTCATTGGTGGCCTTCTGAGTTCCCTCCATCTCATGGAGAAGCTCATCTGCCTCATCGATGTCACGATGCATCTCTTCGAGCATGTCAGGTGAAGACTCGCCGGTGGGGGAGGGTGTGCGGAAATGAACTCCGGGATGAGAGATAGAACGGCGAGGAGGGTCCCTAGAGGAGGATGTGACGGCCTTGCCCTTGGCCCTTGCGAAGCTGGCCAAACATGTCTACTATAGGGGATGAGACTGTCAGTTGGCAAGCAAACCAATCAGCTAGCGAGGCTGAGACAAGCATCTAGCTAAGGTGAGTCGGGCATCTAGTATCTGAGACGGTCGGCTCAGGGCAGCAGCAGGTGATTCTTTTCATGGTCTGATCAAGGAAAAGCAGGCAAGGGGAAGCGACACAACGGGCGGCTCGTTAAGAAGAGGAGTGGCCTGTAGAGTAGGTTGAGCGCTCGTCTAGCATGGCGGACGGTCGTCTGATTGAGTAGATGTGTAGTGGCAACAGTGAGGCAGGCGAATGGTGTGTGAGAGGAGCAGAAGCTGGAAGGGGTGGTGGGAGTGAGCTGGATGGCGTCAGAGCTCGTCGAGCGGTTGCTATTCCAAGAAAGTAGCCAAGGATGGGGCCGAGCAGTGGCAGAGAAGGCGTAGCCAAGCGCTTGATGCTCTAGGAAAGTAGGCGCAGTGACACTGGGTGCCGAGGTGGATGGGGTGAAGCGAGCGACGAGCAGCAGGGTTGATCGACATGATAAGGTAGGCGACCAGCGGAGTCCGGTGTCGATCGTCCCGAGCCTGAGGCGAGATAATAAGAAGCCAGTGTGAGGGTACAAGAGTGAGATCTCATGAGGGTGGGGTGGCGGCTAGGGTTAGAGAGTGAGTTGGGAGGGTTTGGCTCGCCTTAGAAGGAGTTTTATAATAAAGTCAATCCTCTGAGCCAATCGGCTCGTGCGACTTGTGCGATGGCCAAGGTCGAGTAAAGAGGGGCCGCCTCGGTTAAAGGGAGAAGAGGGGTGGCCGTATTGTGGGAATTGTGACAAGGTCAGGACCAGATCTGAGCAACTGGATGTTGAGCCGATCGGCCGAGCTGTCGAGAAGGCCCAACAATGATGGTTGAACTGATCAACCGGTGAACGGAACCGGTCAGCTCGTTGCCCAGAAAGGAAGGAAATAGAAACAAAAACAACAAAAATTAGGGGAAAGAAATGAAAAGGGAAGATAGTGTTGGGTTGCTTCCCAACTAGAGCCTTATTTTACATCATGGATTGACAAGAGAGGGATCAGTATATTTGGATTCTGGGGGAGTTGTGGGGTTGGTTAGGTTTAGGTCTTCCAAAGGTGAACATTTGGTTGAATTTGAAGCGACAAGGTC
Source organism: Alisma plantago-aquatica (assembly GCA_963693085.1). NCBI lineage: Eukaryota > Viridiplantae > Streptophyta > Magnoliopsida > Alismatales > Alismataceae > Alisma > Alisma plantago-aquatica. The sequence goes on from OY856412.1 coordinate 52,527,011, forward strand.
TTCAGTGGTGACATATATTTTAAGTCGATTCCCATTAACCTTAAATTCACCCAAAACTTTATCCCAAAGAAGAAAGGTGCCATGTGGATAGGCACACTTGACAATGTAGGGACCATACCATCTTGACTTGAGTTTTCCTAGAAAAATCCGTAATCTTGGATTAAAAACTAAAACATGATCCCCTTCTCTAATGTCTTTACGCTTGATCTGACCATCATGCCACATTTTGGTCGGATCTTTATAGATTCTAACATTTTCGTAGGCACTCATTCTAAGTTCATCAAGCTCATTTATTTGCAGAACACATTTTTCTCTAGCTATAGAAAGGTCAAAATTCAAACATTTGATGGCTCAGCTGGCCTTGTGCTCTAATTCTATTAGTAAGTGACATGACATACCGTAGATCAGTCTGAAGGGGTAGTACCAATGGGTATTTTATAAGCAGTACGGTATGCCCACAGAGCGTCATTGATTTTCAATGCCCAATCTTTCCTAGTACGTCAAACAGTTTTCTCTAAAATGGATTTGATTTTTCTGTTGGATACTTCAACCTACCCACTGGTCTGAGGATGGTAAGGAGTGGCGACTTAGTGGTAAACCCCATATCCTTTCAATAGAGCGTCAAAACTTTTCTCCAAAAAATGGGACCCCCCGTCGGAAATGACGGTGTGAGGGACTCCAAATCTAGGGAGAATAATGTCTTTAAAGAGCTTCTTAACAGGTTTGGAGTCACAAGTTTTAGTGGGTATGGCTTCAATCCATTTTGACACGTAATCGACTACGACTAAGATGTAAAAAAACCCATAAGAAGAAGGAAAAGGGCCCATGTAGTCGATCCCCCAGACGTCGAAAATTTCTAAGTCCTGCCAAGATGTCAGGGGCATTTGGTCAAGCTTGGAAATGTTACCTGTCCTTTGACATTGGTCACATGAGAGCACATAATCATATGAGTCTTTCAAGATGGTGGGCCAAAAGAATCCGCATTGCAAGACCTTTCTAGCTATTTTTTGGGAACTCATATGTCCACCATAGGGGCCCGAGTGACATTGTTCCAGAATGTCAATGCTTTCTTCGTGGGATGCACAATGACGATACAAACCATCGGCACAAAGTCTGAAAAGATAAGGTTCATCCCAATAATAATTGTTGACGTCATGTAAAAACATAGTTTTAGAGTGTCCCGTATATTTGGGGTGCAATACACCTGCAGCTAAATAGTTCACAAAATCGGCAAACCAAGGGAATTGGGAGTCTACCTTGAGCAATTGGTCATCGGGTAAAGATTCATTTATGGGAATTTCATCAATGGGGCTATAGCTAAGTTTGCTTAGGTGGTCAGCCACGACATTTCAGACATTTTTTTGTCTAGAATTTCTAGATCAAACTCCTGTAAAAACAAAATCCATCTTATGAGTCTAGGCTTGGCATCCTTCTTGGTCATGAGATAGTGAATGGCTACATGATCACTGTAAACAATAACTTTTGAACCAACAAGGTATGAGAAAAATTTATCAAATGCATAGATAATGGCTAGCATTTCTTTTTCAGTGACAGTGTAATTTCGTTGAGCCTCATCTAAGGTCTTAGATGCATAATAAATGACATGGTGTTTCTTGTCAATTCACTGTCCTTAAATGGCACCTACAACATAGTCACTAGCATCACACATGATTTCAAAGGGAAGGGCCCAGTCTGGTACACAAATGATTGGAGTGGTTGTGAGAGCATTTTTCAAATATAGAAAGCTCTCCATGCATGCCTTATCAAAATGGAAAGGCACCTCCTTTTAAAGAAGATTGGTGAGAGGTTTTTTGATTTTGGAAAAGTCACAGATGAATTGCCGATAGAAGCCAGCATGTCCTAAGAAGGCTCGGATGTCTTTGCCTGAGGTTGGGGGAGGAAGCTTGGTGATGACCTCAATCTTAGGTTTGTCCACTTCAATGCCTTGGTTGATCACCTTATGTCCTAAAACAGTACCCTCCTTAACCATGAAGTGGCACTTCTCCCAATTAAGGACTAAGTGTGACTCAATACATCTATCAAGGACAAGGGAGAGGTTTTTAAGGAAAGAATAAAAATTGTCTCCATAGATGGAGAAATTGTCCATGAACACTTCCATGACTGTTTCGGTTAATCCTGAAAAAATGGAAGACATACATCTTTGGAAAGTGGCTGGCACATTGCACAAGCCAAAGGGCATTCGTTTAAAAGTGTATGTACCAAAGGGACATATGAAGGTGGTTTTCTCTTGATCCTCAGGATGGATAGGAATCTGATAAAATCTTGAGTAGACATCTAGATAACTGAAGTATTGTTGATGGGTTAAGCATTCAAGAACTTGGTCTAGGAAGGGAAGTGGGAAGTGGTCTTTTCTAGTTGCTTTGTTGAGCTTCCTGTAGTCAATGCACATTCTCTACCATGTGAGTGTGCAAGTGGGAATGAGCTCATTCTTCTCATTTCAAATGACAGTAGTCCCTCCCTTTTTACGAACAACTTGAATTGGGCTGACTCGTGGGGAGTTAGAGATGGGATAGATGATTCATGTCATCAAAAGTTTAATCACCACTAGACGGACTACTTCCTTCATGTTTGGGTTGACTTTTCATTACAGATCTCGAGAAGGTTTCTGGTCATCTATCATAGGGATTTTAGGGATGCAGATGGATTGATCTATGCCAACTAGATCTGCCATTTTGTACCCCAAGGCATCTCTATTCTTCCTAAGTTCACCCATAAGTTTGTTTTCTTGTTCGAGGGGAAGGGTAGAATTTATGATAACAAGGCACAGTTCTAGCTCATCAAGAAAGACATATTTCAGGCCTATGGGAAGAGTCTTCATTTCTGGGGCCTTTTGCAGATTAGGTTTTTCTTCTACGGTGGAAATCATCTTAAGGTCCTCAATTACAACATCGGGGATCTCTCAAAGTTATCAAAATGAGCTTTACATTGATCTAATTGTTCATTGTCAAAATCACATTGACAGGTGGTGGTGAGGGATATGTTTAGGGGGTCATCAACTAACTCCCATTCCTGCCTTAGTTGGGATAATTTGTCAATGCAATCAAGGAGGTAGATCTCTTCCTAGAGACTAGGCCCCTTCATGCTTTCAAACACCCTAAACTCTAGGGTTTGCTTCCCTAATCATAACAGAATGGTACCAGCCTCAACATTAATCAAAGCTTGGGTGGTGGCTAAGAAGGGACATCCGAAAAATGAGAGGGTAGCGTAGATCTTCCTTTATGTCCATTATCACAAAATCGCAAGGAACATAGGTGTCTTTTCCAACCTTAACTGGAATGTCTTATATGATTCCCATGGGTTTGGTCATGGATGAGTCTGCCAGTTGGATAGCCATGGCTATGGGTAACATGTCATGGAATCCTAGTCTTTTATAAAGGTTGTAGGGCATGATGGATATACTGGCTTCTAAATCAGCTAGGCCCTTTGTACAAGCATTGTCACCCAAGTAGCATCCTATACCAAAAGAACTTGGATCTTTTGTTTTTTAGGCATTTTACTTAGGATTATGTCTGAAGTGGTCCTAGCAAGTTTAACAGTCTCGTATTCTCTAGTGGCATACTTCCTAGTCAAGATGGATTTCATGTATTTGGACCAGGCGGGCATGTCTGCCAAAGCATCATGGAAAGGGATGTCGACATGTAGTTTTTTCATAGCATCCCTAAATTTCAGGAGCAGTCTTGTTTGTTTGAGGTGGGCTTGGTAGGGAGGTCGGGGTTTGTAGATGGGTTCTTCATCTTCTGCCTAAGGGGTTTTGGGGACGGATGGTTTAGGTGTAGCTTTAAGTTCAACAACTACCATGTCCTCATCCTCGAATTCTAGAGGTGTGTCTGAAGGTTTTTCTAGAGGGGGAGGACAATGCGCCTTCCTGAATGAGTGGAGACAACCTTGAGTTGTTTGGGATGTTTGGGGTTGTTTTTAGGCTGCCCTAAAAAAGTTCCGGTAGGGGGTTTCTGTTGGGCGAACAAACAAGCTAGCTGGGCGTCAATCGCCTTTTAATGGGCTTGTTGGGTAATGATGATTTGATCCAAGGCAGCTATCCTTTCGTCAGCTGAGGGGGTGGGGGTAGGAACATTTGGTGGCAGTTGAGGAGGTGGCTGATTGAGATTTTGAGGTGGAAGGTTTAAGTTTTGGAATTGTTGTCCTTGATATGGTGGTCGGGTTGGATGATTTCCTCGATAGTTTCCTTGGGTTCCAAAGTTCCTTTGGTTGTTGTATGGGAATCCAGGTGGTGGTCGATTATTTCCTTGAGGGTAGGGAGGCCTTTTTTGGTATTGGAGTTTGCTAGAGTTTTCAACACCTGTAGGGTTCCCATATTAGAAACCAGGGTGGTTTCTAGTCTGGTTGGGGTTGTAGTGACATTGGCCTGGTATGGTATGGATTGAATTGAGGTCTTCTAGTTGTTGTCCCATTTATGGCTGCATGGGGGTGTTGTAGAGATATTGACAGTGTAGGGTGGTGTGATCGTATCCTTAGAAAATGCCACAAAGAGAGTCCACGACTTTTATTTGTTGGGGTGACTTCCTAAGGGTGCCTAGGGATGACTCTAACCGATCTTGTTTTAAGGAAATTAATTTGAGGCTTTCTTCTATGCTTTGGATATCATGATTAACTTCTACCTTGGATACCTTAAGGATTCCACCAATTCCCCTTCTAGCCCTTGTTTTAGAAGCCTGTTTGACTACCTCCCATGCACTAGTCAACCTTTGGTGCATGATATTTTCTCAAGATGAGGAATCGAGAAAGAATTTGGTATCATCATCAACACCACGATAGAAGATCTCTATGAGCTGGGCTTGAGAGATGTCATGGTGAGGGCACTTCCTAAGTAAGTCTTTGAACCTTTTCTAGGCTTCTCCTAGAGATTCTCCTGGGGATATGGAAAAGTGACTGCTTTGTCCCCTGCGTTCATAGGTAAGAGAAGGGGGTAAAATTTCTCAAGAAACTTGCTTTGTAGAACTTCCCAAGTTGTGACATGTTCTTCACTCTCCATAGTGTTTTACCAGCTACTAGCTTGGCCGGAGAGGGAATACTTGAACAATCTAAGGTGGATGGCATCTTTAGAGACCTGGGAGTTTGTTCAGAGAGAAAAGGTCAATGAACCTTTGAAGGTGATCTTGGCAACTTTCCCCATTGTTGCCTGAGAAGGGATTGGCTTGTATCATGGTGATCCATTGGGTTCAGATCTCAAATTGGGGAGCAATAATGTCAGGAGGCACGACCGGATGTTGTGCATAGGTGGTTTTGGAAATAGAAAAATCCTTTAGTTTTTTTTTGCCTTTTGGCTTCCCTCCTATCAGCCTCTATGGTTTCTTATTCAGCCCTATAAGCTGCTCGTAAAGTGGCTTCTCTTTCCACTTGTTCGGCTTGAATGAACTCTCTTTGAGCTGTGAGAGCTTGGTCGATCCTACGGGTGACTTCTTCTTCATTCATTTTTGTTTGATTTTGTCGGTTAAAATGATGTAAATTTCTCTCTATTTCCGGATCAAACATTCAAAAATCAGCGTTCGGGCGTTGCATGCACAAATTAAGCAGTTATTTGTGTGCAGAAAAATGGACTGCCAGAATGGAAACACGGTAGAAGGAGGAGTAGTACTTCCAGAATGTTACTCGGAAGGCATAAAGAAAGGAAAAAAAGTTTTTCAAAAGTTTCGGGGGCAATGACACCAAATTGATATGTGTCTCGTAGCACACCAATCACTAAGATTGTTAATCCTAAAGTTTAAACCTTTTTTAACTTTCCAGTTAAGGGTAGTATAGAAAGGGTCTAATCCCAAAGGATAAATTTTTAAGATTTTTTAATCGAAACCCAATTCTTGAAGAACTTTATTGTTTATTTTTGGTATTTTCATATTTGGAACAAGAATTTAAAAGTTAGTTGGGGCTGATTGTTGATATCCTAAGAAAGAAAATTACAAAATTTAAAATGCGCTAAACAAGAATTTTATTTTCCCTGCAAAAGGTAAACAAAGATTGTTGTTAATAGAAGAAGCTATTGTGAATTGAAAGACTAAGAATTAAAGCAAACAAAAATAGTCGGTGATTGAAATCAAGGGGAGAGAATTGAGGCTTTAGTGGTTTTCACCACCTTAGCCTAGGAAAATGACTAATCCTTAAACAATGAATTTGAAGAAGGCAAGTGAATTAAAAATCCACTAAAGGTGATCTCCACATGAGCCCATTGGTCCTGGTGATCATGTTTCTTAGTTCATCATCCTAAAAAGAGAAAATCCACGGTCATTTCAAAACTCTTATGCAATTGAAATTGTTGTTCTAAACCCAAATTTCTAAGGTCATATCCATTCGGATTAACTTTTGATATTATCAATTAATTACTTTGATATATCAATACGTTATCAATCTCAAAGGCCATCTAGAATTGTTATGGAAAAGTCGAAAACCATGGATAAGGGGTTATTCCCCTTGCCTCGATAAAGGAATACTCACTCATGGAGAAGGAGCAAAGAGAGACAGAGGAAAGAAGTGATCTAGCCATATTCAAGTCTTAAGACTACTGATCCTTGGTTAGAGACAATGAAAATGGATGTCTCTTCCTACCTTTCTCGATTGCTCAAGAGAGGGGAGGAGAAGATGGTGAAGAACTAGATCTAAACAAAAAGGAATTAATAGAGTAGAAATAGCACTTAACCGAAATGAAACACTACTTTATTGCTTTAAGAACAAGATTACAAAAATAAACTACAACAGAAATCCTTCGTACAAAAAATGATGCACCCAGGAGGAGGAAGTGCCCCTCTTTTTATAGGAGAAGGAGGGGGCAAAGTTACACTTAGGGTTTAGAGAATGGTGGCTGGCGGCTGGGTTTTTGGGCTTTTTGTGAGGTGCCAACCGATCTATTCATGTCCGAGCCGATTAGCTGGCGGCTGGGGGAAAATGGAAGCCAAAGGAACAGTCGCCAACCCTAATTAGGGTGGCGGCGCGAGCAACACCCCATCAGATGGGATGGATTTTCTCCCATTTTTAGGGCTTCGTCCGAGTGTTTAATCTTGGGAAGTAATTCACTCTAGCTGGTCGTCTAACAAGTGTGACGATCGGTGCTGGTCGATGAAACGATCGGTTGGACAGATGAGACGATCATTTTGAAGAGATGAAACAATCGGTTGGAGAGATAAGACGATCGACTCATGCTCTGATCCTGTGAGAAAAATGCATAAAATTATCAGAATCAAGGATATTTGTGAAAAATGTGAAAATATGGATTTGTGCAATTTTAGGGGATGAAATAAATATTTTTGTTTGACAAGATTAAATAATTTCAAAGAAAAGGGTGCTAAAATAGCACACATCAGCATGCAAGAACCAAACACATCCATCACTAAGGTAAATTCAAGAACAAGAGTTTGTGTTCGTAAAAGAAGAGATATCTACTCTAGATATCCATGTAAATGCAAACCCTTGATCAAAGAGATTATCTTTCTACTTGGAACCACGTTTTAGGGTAATATTAGGTGCATGCAAGATGGAAGTAAGAAATACCAATGGAGAAAGTTATATAACTCACCTTAGAGCTGATGTAGAAACTCCAAACAGCAAGGTAGCCTAAAGAAGAAAGGCAGGAACCCTAGATTGAGCACTCCTATCTGCCAAGCTAGTTCCACCTCCAAGAAAGAAGAAAATCTTAGGTCAAGGAGTAAGAAAGAGAGAAAACCCTTGGTAGAAAAGGAAAGAAAGATAAGTTCTCAAAGCTCTAACTCAAGCACCACCATAGAACACCATGGGTTTGACCAAGAAGAGAAGAAGAAGGGTAGGGCAGCAAGGAAAATGGAGATAAAGAGGCAGATCTCATTTACCACGACCAAGAAGAAGAATAAGCTAGCACCAAACGATCACATGATGGGTAGCTCCAAACCCTAGCTCAACATGCAAGGGAGATCAGCCCACCTTATCCAAGATTGAGCTCATCCTTCACCACCAAAAACAAGGGGATGAGACCCAAGAGAAACCAAAGAAGAAGAGAGATGAAACTATGTGTATAAATGGTTATTTTCATGCAAAGAGTGGGGGCTATATAGCTAGGGTTGGAGAAAGAAAAAGAGGGTTAGGTGTCAAGCACAACATGCCATGTGTCCAAGAGATCTTGTCCATGCAAGCACCATACACATGCATGCAACTAGGGTGACCCCACCAAGAAAACCAAGTGACCACTAAGTCCAAAAAATAAAAAAAAACAATGGATAATATTTGGTGACCAAGATGATAAAAAACTCAATCGATTGCCAAAACCAACCTTAGGGATTCTTGGTGACATAGAAGGGTCATGTACCTCATCAACTGATAAGAATGGAGGGAACACTCAAAACATCATTGACTGCCAAAAACATGAGTCACAAGATCCTCAACAATCGCCAAAACTAGGTAGCTCTCACTCAAGGCCAAACATCCACTTAGGGCATCCATGCAAACCCTAATCTCAACACATGATGCACCACTCAAACCAAGGTGTGACAAGGCACCCCAAAGGAACTACCCTATCCAATATGATGTCAAAACATTGTGAGGCACAACAAGCATGTGACAAATTAAAAAAAATCCTAAATATGAGTAAATTGCAATTAGGTTCAAAACAATCATATAAAAGCATAACTATTTCAAACAATGTCCAAACTGGACCAAACTTGAAAATATAAGCTTGTCACATGATATTAAAACACACCACAAGGTTTGGTTAAGGTTTTAAGCATCTAATTATGATAATCAAGCATGTTCAACCAAAAAGGCAAGGTGAGGGGTCTTACATGAGTCTTCTCACTGGCGTATGTAAGATGCAATTGTGATCTCTATATTGATCTAATGAATATGTAATTACCCCATCCCATTCAAGGTTTACACAATATCTAAATGTCTATCGTAGGATCTTGTACAAAGTGGTTGTTGTTATCATTCAACGTACTAGTGATTAGGGTAAAAATTGAAGTTTGTGATGTCAGAAGAGGGATAGCATACTAGTGGTTAGGGAAAAAGTTGAAGCTTGTGATGTCAGAGGAGGGATATACTTTTTTTTCTATTTTAGTGCTTTCTTTTCTTCCTTGTCAAAGGTTGTGTTTCATATGCTATGGTGTTACCTTCATTAACTAGTAGGGCACCATCATATTCTTTCATGTCCATCATATCCATTTCAGAAGAAGACAGAACTGTAGAAATCATTTCTAACTATGTTTGACTATCCCAAAAAAAATCCATCTTCAATATCATTTATGTGAAGACCCGATTACAAACAAAGCCATCACCAGTGAAAAATCACGGAATTACCATAAAAAACAGAATTAACAAAAATCACTAAGAATTCAAACCATCCTTGCACATAGATCATTTTCTAGTAAATTCTTATAGAAGGAACCAAAGCTTTATATATACATGTAATTCATATTGTACGTACAGTGTTTCATTTCTTCTTGAGGATAACAAATACCAGTTGCTTTACTCTAATATATACAACAACAACATAAAAACCTCAAGATAAGCAAACCAAAATCTCAAGTCGTTCATCAAAACCACTAAGATCTATCTCCCAAGGACCTAAGAGTACATAGACGACACATAGACTTCTATCTACAATACCCTAACAGAAAACTTACTCAACCTGAGATACTATTGTTGTCCCTACTAATATGATCCTTCTTCTGCAGTCTAGTTCCTAGTCCCTCGTCCGCGTCCACCTAAAAAAATTGTGGATTCCACGGGGTGAGACTATTGTCCTAGCAAGAGATATAACTGTTTGCCAACAATATTATTAAAATAGAAAATAGTAAAGACTGAATAAAGGATATTTATGCAACTAGCAGATACATTTATAGTGCAGGGCATAAATATTGATGACAAATCTATAAGTCATCTATTTGCTTGAAAAGGAATATGAAGAACATGTATAACATCTATCTACTAAGATGTATAAAGATAATAAGACATCAACCAATGTTTTCTGTATTCGATCCTCAAGCAAATACGCTATACAGACGATTACATGTTCACATTCACACTTATTCCCAGAGGAGATGAGATATACCGCTCATACTCCAACCGACCACTAGTAAGTTGAAATCGGTACCATACAAGGTCACTGGTAGAGCCGACTGTCAAGACCTCACCTTGTCTCGATCTGTATGAGACCACTTAGATTTAGCATGACACCTTGTGTCTACTGTAATTAACTATGTCGGGGTATAGCTGCATCTTTGCTATAGAGTTACAGCTGTAGCATGTACTCTCTTCGGGAGAAGACCACTTAGCTTTCCCGGATTATCAGGATGACCACTGAGCGATCCTAGTTTAATTTCAACAGGAAGTCCACTGAGAAACCTGGTGTATTTGGGGAGTCCACTGAGCACCCTTATATATTTTAGGGAGTCCACTGAGCACCCTTTTATCACATATTCAAAAATATGCACTCCGAGTAAAACTGATTTCACCATTCAGCAAATGCTGACACTGAATGGTTCTATGGTCTGGGAAACTACATGATAATATTTATCTTGCTTAATTAAATGCATTACTGTATCTTTTAGAATCAATCAAGTTATAATCAAGAATTATATCAAATGATACAAAGAAAAGCATAATTGCATTTATCAGGTACTTTCATATTCATTGAAACACATAGATCACTTAGAATCTCCATCTCTTATTATCATCATTACTTGGGTATTCAAACCCTTAATTCACCACTGAGTATTGTCACCACTTAGAAGATGATCATTACCTCTAGGTCATCGGACCAAGGTATTTATCCATACAGTTCACATAGCTCATTGAATCTGTATCATATAACATCATAGCTCTTACTTAGTCATGCTCATTGCCTTATGATACCAGCATGGTTAGTATACCATGCTATCAACAATTTCAAACACATGTCTTAACCATGAATACTAAAGAACATATTATCCCTAATGAATTAGGATTATAATCAACCAATTAGGGTTTCAAGTTGTTATTAGCAAAGATTAAGCCCTAATTCATACTCTACTCATCTCAGGAGTATTACTACATGTTCATCACAACATTAACCTTCTAATCTTAGTTTCTCTCTCATCCCCACTAGGATGTAGGTTACTTAATTCACCTCTTAGGGTTTATTAGCTTATCATTATCATATTGAATTAAACTCATTGTGTCTCAATATAACATAAATTAGATACATCACTTAGACAAACCTAACGAATTAGGACATGTCTACCATATTAGGTAGCATGGAGGATAATGTTATCCTATCGTGTTTGAAAATGCATAAATTATCACAACAAGTATCCATATCAATCATGTGGTGAAACCACATCATCATATCGGGTTTAGGGCATATCCCTTAACACCATATCGTGTAGTCATGTTGGGTTAGCTATCACTTTAACTTTTATCATCTTTAGTCCACCTTATATCATGTATAGGTTAGACTCTTGTTATCATATCAGGTATAGAGGTATATTGGGTTCTCATATCGTGTACAAGAGTACACCATATAGGGCATACCATTATGGCATTACCATATATCATTCAAGATAATATTATATTAGTTCTTTACCTTAGTTTGTCATATCAATTTTCATTCTAAACTTCCATATCAGTTTTCCATCATATCAATTTCCATCTTGGATTATTATATCGGATTTCATCTTGGGTTTACCATATCATGTTCCCCTCATTGGATTGCCATATCAGTTTCCTTCATAGGTTTACTATATCATTTTACATCATGGGTTCACCATATCGTGTCCCCACATTGGATTTCCATATCATGCTTCCGTGTTGGATATTATATAGTGATCCCATATTGGATATCTGTAACACCCCTCCCTAGGTTTACATACATAACCAGCGGAAGCACAGCCTAATCCCCAACATTATCCATAATGTGGGGTACTTGGCATTTTGGGGAGGGATTATCACAACCATGATATTCATTGCACAAAAATAGAGTTTAAATAAACCATCACAGGATCAAGATTACAATTTCTCATTCTCAAACCTTAACAAAGTTTACATGTGCATATATATGGTAAAAGGAAAAAGATCTATAGACTGGGTATGGTTGGCACCCCACCAAAGCTCTTCTCCTTGTAGGTCCTTGAGCTAGGGTTTCCTCCTTAGATGGACTTCCCTCCTTAGATAGCTTCCAACCTGTGATCATCACGCCCCCAGCCATGCATCAAACCAATGGTAAGTGGATTGAACATGTTATAAAAAAACTTGAAAACTGAAAATAAGCATTAGTATTAAACATTGAACATTGAAAAGACATGCATTTTCTTTTAGATCAATTTCTTTTATCTTAACCTATATAAGTAACCTCGGGTTGCACAAATGTGCCTCTTCTATTATGCACCGAAGTGCCTCTTAGGTTGCACCAAAGTGCCTCTTCTCTTATGCACCGAAGTGCCTCTTCTCTTATGAGGTAATTATATAAGCTTCATTTTATCATTCTCTTTCTCTTAATGCTCTTATCTTTACTTTATACTTTATTGGTAACAATTATCATTAGGATTCATGAGGGTGATATCATACATCATAAACATCTTAATCTTACTGAATTTAACAATTAGGAACAATAATTAATATAAACATGACATTCATTGCAAACTTCATATATGCATAATTAAATCAAGCAATTTAACTATGTTCAATTGCATGGACCACTTACTTTTTCACTTGGAGAGTGAATTCTCTCTCTTCCTAGATTGAGTGAGTCCTAACCACTCTGTGGGTCAAAAGAACCCTAATTTCCCTGTTCATAAGATATGTCACATCAAATATATATATTATTCATAATATTAAACCCTAGATTCATTTCTACAAAATCAAGTGATGTCGATTTAGAATCAGACTCTAAAAACCACATATTCGGATTCCTCGTGAAAAACCATTTCCAAAACATATTTTTTTCTCATTTTTCTGAGCATCGAGTGATTTACTACGAATTTATGAAGGATAACCAATCAGAAATCAAAGAAATGCCACGTAGGCAACCTTTTATCCACTGGGATCCTGGGCCCGGGTGAGTTGGGCCAATGAGAGCCTGCCATCTCAGCACGGGTCTCTCCCAGCCGGATTAGTTGCCAAAGAAATGGGAAAAAAAGTGAAAGTCCAAAATACCCATCCAGCTGAACTCATCGAATTGAAACAACGAGGACACCTTGGTCATTTAATGGCCTGGATTGTTTCTGCTTCGGGCCATGACTCACGAGCAGCAACCACAGATGATCCCTGCAGGTGATCATGTGGGGCACTGTGGCTCAAGACAAACGGAGAGAAGCATTGGCTCCGCTTTGTTCTTACAAAGCCAGAGACCTCTCATTGGGGTCTATCTGTTGCCGGTGTGGCGAACTCGGCTTGCCGAAAAGGCCAACAGACCAAGGCCATGGCGAGGAAAACAAACGAGAGGGAAGGAGGGATACTCGAGCCCTAAAAACTTGAACGGAGAACTCACGAGAACAAAACGAAGGTGAGGGGGGTTTTTGAGATAAGGTACAAGCCCTGGGAGGCATTGCTTCGTGCTGCAACATGAAAATAGGGGAGGCAAGCCGGAGATCGGGAACCATAGAAATCGTGATGCATAGGATGGAAAAATACCAACCAATGATCAAGAAAGGTCGGTCGGATTTGTGCGAGGTCCCAAGCGGTGTCATCTTGTCCAGAGAGGCCCTGAGGCGCCATGGCGTCAAAGCGCCGGCGAGGACCTTGCGGGGGTCTATAGGGTACAACAACTGGGGACTCGGCGAGACAAAGCGATGACATGGAGATGAAGGGTGGTGGTCGAGGATGCTCATCGTGGGTTTGATCGAACCGAGGCGGCTGGAGTGGCGCGCCCCAGGCCAAAATTGTCGGGGGAGGAGGTTGAGTAGGTCCTGGTGCTCGGGGGCACGGGGAAGGAAATTGAAGGTAGAGGAGGGAAAGACGGAAGTCGAAGGTGCTAATGGGGGCTCGATTGAGCAGTGGAGGAGGCTAGGGTGGCAGCTGCGGAAACCAATTGAGGGGAAGAGCCCAGCCCTAATGGGCATTTTATCTGTGGTCCACGAAATAAGATGAGCAAGGGCTCATTGCGTGCGCACGAGAGAGAGGAAGCCGACGCAACAAGAATTTCGCGAAACCGATCATTGATGAGGGAGAAATCAATCGTTGAATAAAACGGCTGTAGGCATCTGACTTGCCCAAAACATCGGAGGTAGAAGATGAGCTGGCTGCCGTCAGATCAAGATTGAGAGGCCAGAAAATTGTGCACAAATAAGGGTAACGCGTGACAGGGATTAAATCCCGGGACTTTAGGAAAAACGAGACATTAAATGTAAAACCTATTAAATCTATATATACATCTTTCTTGTTTTAATTGGACGGTCAAACAAACTCCAAATGAGTCCAAATTTGGACCATAGACTAATCAAATGGTCTAGAACGTTCCTAATCAATTAGATTTTGGTTCCCTGAACGTTAAGTCTATATTTTCAATTTTTGTCACTCTTTCTTAATTTAAAAGCATAAACTAATTAAATAATTGATATAAAAGTTTTTGTTGCGATTCCTTATTCCAAATTATGAGATAGACATTATCAACTCCTTAAAATTCATTCTACACCTCTTTCTTTCCCTTTTATGCACTTTATTTGTAGGAGAGAGAAAATGAAGTTTAGGGGGTGTTATTTTGAAATATATAAAAAGGGAAGGCATACTTGTTGTCCAAGTGTTGTAAATTTCGAATTTCTTTATTCTTCCTCTTTATCTTTCTCTTCCCTTACTTTTATATTTATTTAATAAAAGAAAAGGGAAAGAAATATTATCATTATTACACCTATTTGCAACACATTAATACAAAAGAAACTTATTTGGAGTCCTTTCTTATTTCTCTTTATATTAAAATCCTAGAAATGGACAAATTGCATTAAGACTCCTAACAAAATATTATTTAAAGAAAACTACATAAAATGTTTTATTTTACTCTTAAAATTAGGGATGTTACATTACTACCCACCTTAATAAAATTTCGTCCTCAAAATTTCGCTAGGCTACCCACCTTAGGAATTTTCATATTTTTAACATAGAGCATTGATATATTCTCATTACCATGTAAAACCATAGTTCCATACATTGCATGAAAGATAAAGCTTTGAAAGGAAAGGAACTATACTACTAGACTCTACTCGGTCTTATCTTCTTCACTATCATCTACCATAGCAAAGATCCTAGCATGTCTCTTTTCCTTAGGTGCTTGGTTGACATTAGGCTCCTTCTTTTGAAATTTGGAGCAGTTAGGTCTAATGTGGCCTTTCTCGCCACACGCATAGCAAACACCTGTTCCAAACCTGCATTCACCTAGGTGATATTTGGAACACTTAGCACATTGGGTCTTCCCATCCTGGTTTGCATGCTGGTTTGGAATAGCTTCAGCCGACGCCTTCCTTTTCTTATCGTTGTGGTGATTGGAGTTGTGGTTGTTGTGATGACTCTCCTTCTTCCAAGCTCTTCCTGGATGGTCCTCTAACTCTAGGGAAGCATCTAGGGCACTCTGGAGTGTGCGGTGCCCACGTCATGCCAAGGCAAAGCTAAGGTCTGGCTTGAGACCTCGAATGAACTTCTTGGTCTTGCGACTTTCATCATAGTCGTAGACATACTTCTGCAGGATCCAGAACTTCATCGCATATTGGGTGACCGTCATGTCACCATGTTGACGTAGATTCTGAAATTCTTCCTCCTTCTTCTCGATCATGGCCTCAGATATGTAGTGGTTTTTGAAGGCTTCAGAAAATTCATCCCATGTGAATGGAGGAGCATCAGCTTCATGAGAACCTAGTAGATTCTCCCACCAAGTCCTAGCAGCACCCTTCAGCATATGCGTCCCAAAACGGACCCTGGAGTGGTTGGGGCAGTCTAGGTCACGGAAGCAATGTTCCATGTGCTGCATCCAGCTCTCAACCTTTCCCACCACATCCACCTCTTCCTCCCCAGCAAAGGAGTCAGGCTTGATCTTCAAAAAGTCAACTAGGGAAAGCTCGGGGTTGACCCTAGGGTTGTCCATTTGTCCTTCTCCTCTTCCCATGGCAGTGGCTAGGGCTCTAACAAGGACGTCAAAGGGGACCATTGGGGTTTCATGATGTGGATATCCTCGTTGTTCTCCCATGCTAACATATTCACCTTCATCTCCATCCATGGCTACCTTTCCGCTCTCACCTTTCTTCTTAGGAGCCATCACTGTGAAAAAAACATAAACTACATGCGATCATGAGAAAAGCCTGGTGGCCAACCATATTTTGGCTCTGATACCATTATTGTAACACCCCTCCCTAGGTTTACATACATAACCAGCGGAAGCACAGCCTAATCCCCAACATTATCCATAATGTGGGGTACTTGGCATTTTGGGGAGGGATTATCACAACCATGATATTCATTGCACAAAAATAGAGTTTAAATAAACCATCACAGGATCAAGATTACAATTTCTCATTCTCAAACCTTAACAAAGTTTACATGTGCATACATATGGTAAAAGGAAAAAGATCTATAGACTGGGTATGGTTGGCACCCCACCAAAGCTCTTCTTCTTGTAGGTCCTTGAGCTAGGGTTTCCTCCTTAGATGGACTTCCCTCCTTAGCTAGCTTCCAACCTGTGGGCATCACGCCCCCAGCCATGCATCAAACCAATGGTAAGTGGATTGAACATGTTATAAAAAAAACTTGAAAACTGAAAATAAGCATTAGTATTAAACATTGAACATTGAAAAGACATGCATTTTCTTTTAGATCAATTTCTTTTATCTTAACCTATATAAGTAACCTCGGGTTGCACAAATGTGCCTCTTCTCTTATGCACCGAAGTGCCTCTTAGGTTGCACCAAAGTGCCTCTTCTCTTATGCACCGAAGTGCCTCTTCTCTTATGAGGTACTTATATAAGCTTCATTTTATCATTCTCTTTCTCTTAATGCTCTTATCTTTACTTTATACTTTATTGGTAACAATTATCATTAGGATTCATGAGGGTGATATCATACATCATAAACATCTTAATCTTACTGAATTTAACAATTAGGGAAAGTAATTAACATAAACATGACTTTTATTGCAAACTTCATATATGCATAATTAAATCAAGCAATTTAACTATGTTCAATTGCATGGACCACTTACTTTTTCACTTGGAGAGTGAATCCTCTCTCTTCCTAGATTGAGTGAGTCCTAACCACTCTGTGGGTCAAAAGAACCCTAATTTCCCTGTTCATAAGATATGTCACATCAAATATATATATTATTCATAATATTAAACCCTAGATTCATTTCTACAAAATCAAGTGATGTCGATTTAGAATCAGACTCTAAAAACCACATATTCGGATTCCTCGTGAAAAACCATTTCCAAAACATATTTTTGCTCATTTTTCTGAGCATCGAGTGATTTACTACGAATTTATGAAGGATAACCAATCAGAAATCAAAGAAATGCCACGTAGGCAACCTTTTATCCGCTGGGATCCTGGGCCCGGGTGAGTTGGGCCAATGAGAGCCTGCCATCTCAGCACGGGTCTCTCCAAGCCAGATTAGTTGCCAAAGAAACGGGAAAAAAAGAGAAAGTCCAAAATACCCATCCAGCTGAACTCATCGAATTGAAACAATGAGGACACCTTGGTCATTTAATGGCCTGGATTATTTCTGCTTCGGGCCATGGCTCACGAGCAGCAACCACAGATGATCCCTGCAGGTGATCCCGCGGGGCACTGTGGCTCAAGCCAAACGGAGAGAAGCATTGGCTCTGCTTTGTTCTTATAAAGCCAGAGACCTCTCACTGGGGTTTATCTGTTGTCGGTGCGGCGAACTCGGCTTACCGAAAAGGCCAACAGACCAAGGCCATGGCGAGGAAAACAAACGAGAGGGAAGGAGGGATACTCGAGCCCTAAAAACTTGAACAGAGAACTCGCAAGAACAAAATGAAGGTGAGGGGGGGTTGTTGCGATAAGGTACAAGCCCGGGGAGGCATTGCTTCGTGCTGCAACGTGAAAACAGGGGAGGCAAGCCGGAGATCGGGAACCATAGAAATCGTGATGCATAGGATGGAAAAATACCAACCAATGATCAAGAAAGGTCGTTCGGATTCGTGCGAGGCCCCAGGAAGTGTCATCTTGGCCAGAGTGGCCCTGAGGCGCCATGGCGCCAAAGCGCCGGCGAGGACCTTGTGGGGGTCTATAGGGTACAGCAACTGGGGGCTCGGCGAGACAAAGCGATGACATGGAGATGAAGGGCGGTGGTCGAGGATGCTCACCGTGGGTTTGATCAAACCGAGGCGGCCGGAGCGGCGCGCACCAGGCCAAAATCGCCAGGGGAGGAGGTCGAGTAGGCCCTGGTGCTCGGGGGCACGGGGAAGAAAATTGAAGGTAGAGGAGGGAAAGACGGAAGTCGAAGGTGCTAATGGGGGCTCGATCAAGCAGTGGAGGAGGCTAGGGTGGCGGCTGCGGAAACCAACTGAGGGGAAGAGCCCAGCCCTAATGGGCGTTTTATCTGTGGTCCACGAAAGAAGATGAGCAAGGGCTCATTGCGTGCGTGCGACAGAGAGGAAGCTGACGCAACAAGAATTTCGCGAAACCGATCATTGATGAGGGAGAAATCAATCGTTGAATAAAACGGCTGTAGGCATCTGACTTGCCCAAAACGTCAGAGGTAGAAGATGAGCTGGCTGCCGTCAGATCAAGATCGAGAGGCCAGAAAATCGTGCACAAATAAGGGTAACGCGTGACAGGGATTAAATCCCGGGACTTTAGGAAAAATGAGACATTAAATGTAAAACCTATTAAATCTATATATAAATTTTTCTTGTTTTAATTGGAGGGTCAAACAAACTCCAAATGAGTTCCAATTTGGACCATAGACTAATCAAATGGTCTAGAACGTTCCTAATCAATTAGATTTTGGTTCCTTGAACGTTAAGTCTATATTTTCAATTTTTGTCACTCTTTCTTAATTTAAAAGCATAAACTAATTAAATAATTGATATAAAAGTTTTTTTTGCGATTCCTTATTCCAAATTATGAGATAGACATTATCAACTCCTTAAAAGTCATTCAACACCTCTTTCTTTCCCTTTTATGCACTTTATTTGGAGGAGAGAGAAAATGAACTTTAGGGGGTTTTATTTTGAAATATATAAAAAGGGAAGGCATACTTGTTGTCCAAGTGGTTTAAATTTAGAATTTCTTTATTCTTCCTCTTTCTCTTTCTCTTCCCTTAATTTTATATTTATTTAATAAAAGAAAAGGGAAAGACATATTATCATTATTACACCTATTTGCAACACATTAATACAAAAGAAACTTATTTGGAGTCCTTTCTTATTTCTCTTTATATTAAAATCCTAGAAATGGACAAATTGCATTAAGACTCCTAACAAAATATTTTTAAAGAAAACTACATAAAATGTTTTATTTTACTCTTAAAATTAGGGATGTTACAATATCATATTGGGTTCCCATAATAGACAAAAACCTTGAACTCCAAACCTTTTTATGCTTTCAAGGTTCAGTTCTTTTCTTATAAAAACATGACAAGATGGATATTTAAATTGCTCTTCTACCCATCACAAAGTAATAGGGTGTATTGAGTTTCAAAGAAAATAGGTTTCAAAACATATCAGGTTTCTATTTCTTCACTCTATGGTTTTTCCCATATCGTGCAAGGGTGTTTCTTTACCCTTGTATCATGTACAAGGTATAGATAGGAATCTTCCATGTCATCCATAGGTCATGTCTTATAAAATATGACCTAACTTCATATCGGGTAGACCTCTATATCAGATTACATATCAATTTTCAATAGGCTTCAACCCATATCAGGTTGTTCAATGATGATGTCATCATGATAAACCTCAAGATACTTGTCTTGCTATTCTAAAACATGGACAACAATCCTAATTAATTATTGGAACTCATGAATATATCAATTGATCAAATAAAATCCAAATTTGACAATAATCAACAATTAGAAAACAATATTGAAAAATAGATAATAATATAGATGGGTTCAAGTTATATAACCCACCTCTCAAGTAGCCTCCAAGTCTTCAAATCCTCACGTTTCAGGGTTGAAGATAAGCCCTGATGTGATGATTTTGAGTCGTATTTGTAGACTTGTTTTATATGTGTTTTATGCATTTATTAGTCATTTTTGTGGTTAATGTTGCATAATTCATCTACTTTGGTCTATGCTACTTATCTATGTCAAATCTCCCTTATTTTAGCATTTTGAGTATAAATTATCAAAAGAATATGTTTTGTGTAGTCTTATGTGGTTTCGTGTTGAAATTTCAGGAAAAACAAGTATCTACTACTGTCGATACCATCGAAAATGGTCGATACCGTCGACACGACCACAGGCGGCCAGCCAAAAGGAGCAGAAGAAAGTCGATACTAGCGACAGCAGAGTCGATGGTATCAAGATACCATCAGGTTGCTGGCGAGGAGTGAGTCGATACTATCGACGCATATGTCGACACTATCAACTAGTGGAGCTACATCGACACAAAAAGACAAAACCATCGCTACAGGTTTGTCGATACCATCGACCCTCGTCGATGGTATCGACATAGCATCAGGCACAAAGACAAAAGAAAAGAAGAACTGCTAATATCACGCCAGGTCAATACCATCGACCCGCGTCGATGGTATCGACACCGTCAGATACATGTTTGCTTCAGATTGATCTAAATCTGACGGTTGTGGTAATTTGGCAACCTAATTCGGTGATTATACCTAATGACGGCGGCCAAGAGCAAGGGATCACGTCATTAGCGACTGCACACGTCCCGAGAAGGTGTGGAGAGAAGAACGGGGCCCAGAAGCACACCCCAGTCATTCTGGATGCCGAAGAAGACAATTTCCACCACCGAAAGGTGGGAGAACGTGTATTCTACACCAAGGAGCAATTGGATCTTCTCTGTTCAGGGGTTTCACCACTCAATCACGTTTTTCTCCATGTTTCCCTTTTTCTACTCCATGTTTTGCTCTGAGATGAACATGTGGGGCTAATCCCCTTTGTCTTTAGGACCAGGAGTAGCTCGGGAATTCATTGTATGACAATTTTATCATAGTAATTCATATTTTATCTCTTAAATCCGTAGTATAATTTCATTTTCTCAATTATATTGTTATGCTTGATCACCATAATAATAATCTAATGCCCTTAATTACTTTGAAAGAAGAATTAATGGTTGAAAAGAGACGGAATTTACATTAATTGACAAATCCCTTGAACAAGGTAGTGTAAGGTTAATGGTGGATACCGAGAGATCGTTTTTAATGCACCTAGTTTAGGGTATAGGTTACTACGACGGTAGAACCGACCTAGACGTAGGTAGTGAATTGTACCACGACAGTGGACAATTCTGATTTCAGGCTACTACCCGGATAAGAGAGATAAATTTGAGTGACTACATAGAATTTAATACAATGAAAATCCACGGTGAAACCACAATCCTAAAGATCTCATTTTGAATTCATTAAACCAAACATTTAATCGATTGCTTTGTTTTGTTTTATTTTCTTTTTCTTTTAATTTTAACAACAATTTCCAACTCTTTAATCGGTCTAGCTGATTGCGAGTAGTTAGTAGTAGTCTCCAACAATTCACGTATCCCTGAGTTCGACTCGGGCCTCACAAAGTCCTATATTACATTGACGTGTATACTTGCGTTTCTACGTACGTAAAAAGGGTGTCAAGTTTTTGGCGCCATTGCCGGGGACACGGCAAATTGTCGGCACTACGAGGGCTGCAAGTGGCCACTCTAGGCCACTTTTTATTTTTTTTAGTTTGAACTCATTTCCAAAATTCATAGCTTATTTTTTTTTTTGCATCTTGTAATCGTCAAGCACTGTACTGAACTTAAATTTTCACTTTGCAGGTACTGTGCATGGTGCAGACGTGTAGCACAGACTACACGCAATAGGCACCAGAGGTTCCATTGATGGGACCTGACGACGAGGAAGACCACAATCAAGACCATTTAGAAGAAACAGATTCAGAATCCGAACAAGAAGAAATGGCAGAGGAACAAACAATATGGGAGAAGATCAAGGCTTCTTCTTCATCTGCGTCGAAGGGGCCAATCAAGAAGCAGGCGATCAATATTCCCACATACAAAATTGATCCTGCATAATTAATTTGGTCAAGTCAAACGCATTCCATGGGCTCAAGAACGAAGATCTAGTCACGCATATAAGTCAATTCGTGGAAAATTGCGACATGGTCAAAATTGACAGGTTCCCGCAGGATGCGCTCTACCTAAAGTTGTTCCTGAGTTATCTGGAAGGAACTGCATGAGAGTGGTTGTAGAATCTCAACGATGAATATGTGGAATCATGGAACCATATGGTGGAGGTTTTCTTTGAAAGGTTCTTCCCGCCCAAGAAGACCAACGATCTGATCAGAAAAATTCACAATTTCACCCAGGGGGCAGGAGAGACCTACTCGGAGACGTGGGAACACTTTCAGATTATGCTAAGGAGGTTCCCACACCATGGGTTGGATAAGGAAAAACAGGTTAAAATCTTCTATTTTTCTCTTTCAGAGCATGATAGAAGTAACCTTGATTCAGCAGGTTTAGGGTTTTTCTTAAACAACACAGATACAAGGTGTTGGGAGATACTGAAAAACATGGCAAAGAAACAGTCTTGGGGCGATAGGGATGCACCATAACAAGTCAAAGTTGCAGGTGAGTCCAGGGCCATCAAGGAGCTGAATGACAAACTAGATCTTCTAGCCAAGAAATTGCTTGCCAAAGAAGATGCATCATCTGATGAGGAAGCCCAAGTCAAATTCATGCAAAAATAGGGCTATAGAAATAATGATTATGCCTGGAGGAGGGACAAGAAGTTATCATGGAAGGATCCCAACAACTTCCTACAAGATCCTGATGTAAAGCCACAACCAAGAACCGAAGATAAAAGCACCGAGTTGCTTAGT
Source organism: Alisma plantago-aquatica (assembly GCA_963693085.1). NCBI lineage: Eukaryota > Viridiplantae > Streptophyta > Magnoliopsida > Alismatales > Alismataceae > Alisma > Alisma plantago-aquatica. The sequence continues at coordinate 52,549,971 of OY856412.1, forward strand.
CAAATGGTGCAGCAAAACCAAGAGATGATGAGCATGTTCAGTAAGCAGATGTAGTCCCAGGGAGACATCTTGACCAAGTTTGGGCAAACACTGCAAAGTCACGGAGCAAAAATGAGGGATCTAGAGACGACCGTGACCCAAATTTCAAATGAAGTGGAGGCCATAAAGCATGCCAATCAGCAGAGACAGGTTGGGAATGCAGATGTGGTTCAAGCACATCATCAAGTAAAATATATGTTTGTGATTACTGAGGTAGAATCCCCATTGGTAGAGGTCCAGGATAAAGTAAAATGATATTCAATACGGAGGCCACACCGGCAATACCGTATTCTCGCAGTCATTATGGACTACCATGCGAACATACTCTATTCAGAAAAGCCCGCCAAGAGCACATGAAGGTCGCACCCACACCTTGGCAAGAAGAGCAGGTGAAGGTCATTTGTCAAGGTAAAGATACGTCCACTGCGAGAGAGATGCCACTGCAAGTTACACCTGTTGAAGATGATCCATAAAATTCTACGCCAGAGAGATTCATGGAAACAAGCTTAGGGGAGCTTGCCCCAAAAAGCTCATATGTGCCACCTCATAAGCATTTAAATGAATTAGTAGTGTCTAGTTTGGACAGCCTTAGGCCGAAGAAAGAGCATCGACACTACAGAAAGTTCTTGGAGATGTTCAGAAAACTTCATGTCAATATTCCATTAGTGGAAATGATAGAGAATATTCCCGCCTACGGGAGGTTTATCAAAGAAATCATCAACAAAAAAAGGCGGATTAAAGACAGATGTTTGCCGGGTGAATGGAATGGTGAGCTCGATTATGCATGGGAATTTACCACAGAAAATGAAAGACCCAGGAAACTTTTAAATTCCATGTTCAATAGGCACTCAATTATTTCCACAAGCACAATGTGATTCGGGTGCCAGCATTAATCTTATGCCTCTATCTACATTTCAAAAGCTTGGGTTGGAGAAAATAAAGAAATCAGCGGCAACTATTGAGTTGGAGGATGGGTCCATTGTGAAGCCATACGGAGTGTGCGAGGATGTACTCGTCAAGGTAGCCAGGTTCATCTTTCCGGTAGATTTTGTCGTCATGGACATGCCACAGCTTAAAGGTTGAGAGATGCTATTGGGTAGGCCGTTTCAGGAAACGACCGATGTTGTCACTGCCATTGGGAGAGGTACATTGACTTTGGGGATTGGCCAAGATCGGGTTGAGTTTAAACTGCCACAGGATCCTCTGGGCAAACTCTCCAAAGTTCTACATTGATGAGGAGTTTAATTTTGTCTAGCCTAAGACGTTAAATAAGGGCGCTTGTTGGGAGGCAACCCAGCCATCGGTACTTTAGTTTAGTTCTTCTACATTCATAGTTTGATTTGTTTTGACTTTGCTTTTTAGTGTAAAAAAGATATTGTGATCATTTACTACATGTGCAGGACTGAGGAAGAGTCGATACCATCGACCCTTGTGTCGATGGTATTGACCGAGGTACAGGTTGGCGACTACAGAAATCACACTGCGTTGATACTATCGACGGCCTCGTCGATGGTATCGACATACCAACAGGCAGATCGCAAGAAGAGGTCGATAGTATCGACATGGGTGTCGATACTCATGAGATCTCTGGAGATATTCAGAAGAAATCGTCTCAGTAAAGTCGATACCATCGACGGCCATGTCGATGGTATCGACCCATTCACATACAGAAGGCGGCGGTCGGGCCTCGTGAGGGTTTGCCCTAATCAGGAGTCGATACTATCGACTCGCGTAGATAATATAGACGAACCACGTTAACAATCCGCGAGGAGAGATCTACGGCGATCGCAGCAACCAGAAAGTCCATCCGGGGGACGGGTCGATACCATCCACTCGCGTCTATAGTATCGACAAGTCAGCTATCTGGGCCCCGCAAATCCAACCATCGATGACTGTCGATACCAGCGGCAGTACGAATTGTGTTATGCGTGTCGATACCATTGACCCAAGTCGATGGTATCGACGGGCATACAGTAGTGCTGGCCTGTGGGCTCCGATCTCCAAAACCACGATATAAACTCAGCGGAAACATTCGATTAACTGTGGAATACGAAAAATCACCAGAAATTTAAAACTTTTTAAGACAAGATCTTGAAATCATAAAACTCTTTTATAAGAAACAAAGTAATCAGTTTACATCTCTGTTAAACCACTTCCTGAGTAGTTATATACAACATGATAAAAAAACTCTCAAGATTCAAATCTAAAACTTCAGACCACTAACTCCAAGGACCTGAGAGTACAGAGACGGCATAGGACTAACTAACTACATGACTCAGCACTCAGTATCTCCACCTGAGATTCACTGTTGCCCCTGGTACTGTTGTTGCTGTTGTTGCTCATCCTTAATTGGATTCCTTCGTCCTCGACGACCACCTAAAAAGTTGAAATCTACGGAGTGAGACAATTTGAATAATTGTCCCAACGAGAGTTATAACTCTCAACTAGAAGCTTTATTATAACATTAAGGAATATCATAAACAAAGAAACT